>OY482668.1:2500-602500 GCA_960531205.1 Andrena bicolor | reverse complement strand
CGAATTACGCCGGAGGACCCGGTCGACGACGTCGTTCCGAGCAACCCTAAATTAAAAGGCATCGTTCCGCACGACCGACCGACCGACCGACCACATCTTGACCTCGAGCTCGGTCATCGTAAATGTCCACTTACGTTCTTTCGTGTATGCTAAATTCTTTCCCCTTGCTCCTTTTCGCGCCTGCTTGCCCGACATTTTCTATCCGCAATACATATTTCCTCGATACTATTATTTACTACTTATTTATTTATTTATTTATTTCTTTACTTGTTACGGTTAGCTACTATAACTACCGTTGCATTTAAACGCGATAGCATATACGTACTGCGTGTGAAATCTAGTCACTATTGTATAAGATAATTTTGTATGCGCGAATATTCGCTTGCGTGCGAATAGGGAGAATAGAGAGGGAAGGAGGCGACGCATACCCGTAGTTTTTTATATAAAGCCGACATTAACGATAACCAATGATAATTGTCCGTTTAGCTGCAATTTCGGTGCACGTGTGCGTTCGGATACCGTTACGCGCCAACGGCATGGTGCGCATTGTTTTTCTCACACGTTCTACGCTACCTATACAATTCACTATTTGCAGAAATGTTTTTCTGCGAGCCTCGGCGCGTGTACCTGCGTGAGAAATATTTCAACTCGGACAGATCATAGCCAGCGATTCGAATGTAGTAAAACTGGAATATCGTAGGTTGTTATCGTGCCATTCATACTTTACCGTGCAAATACTAATCGTTCGTTCTCTAATATTCCTCGCATCGGATCGGATCGGATCGTTCTCGTAGCCACGTGTACACACGTCCATTTCTTTTCCATTAAATACGTGGTCTGTGTGTTTGCTATGCAACTCTGTCTACGTTACCTTCAATTTACTGCGAATAAATTAAACCTACTTTCACGTAATGCCGTGTGTTCCTATAGCCATCTAAAGACCAGCGAACCCTTTTCCCCTCAACGATCCCCCAACACCGAATTAAGGGGGTCTTGAAATATAGAAATCAATTTTTTTTTATAATTAATCATTGCAGACGGTATTAAAGTTGAGGCGTCAAAAAATTCATCGATATCGGGGAACCTGTAGCACCTAAACCATTGGTCTGAAGCAAAAAGTAATGCCATATTATTAAAGGGCATGAAACTCGCTCGTAATCTAGACCAGAGAAAATTACAACGATGACATTCTTTCAGAAAATAACGACACTTGAATTTTGAAATCACTTTTTCCCTATATTTTTCATACTTTCAACTCCTTTAAAAATTATAAATTTTCAATTTCTTTTTTAAATTTTACGGGTCCGTGCACGAGACAGAAGAATATATTCTTCAAAATAAAAAAAGTTTCAGTCGAATCGCCTAAAACGCCTGTAACTTCCGGAATTTTACGAATTTCGAAAACTCCCTTTAAACACATATTCCTAAAAGGTTGAAGATTTGAAAAATAAAGTAAAAAAAAATCAATTTTTAGACCGTAACCTTCCCTCTTAATGTATTGAGAAATGGAATTTAAATCGTGCCGCGCCACGCCACTTGAGCAGAGTTGGAGTCGGTGGTCGAACGAAAGTCGACGACTTGGAGTCAGCCGGTTCGTGCCGTGCCGCGCCGCGCCGCGTGTCAGTCACGCGGTCACGCGGCCAAGGTACATATGTACAAGCTTACACGAGCAAAGTGAGCGAAGTGACTAACGCGCGATTGCGGGCTCGTGTGTGCATTATCTACTCTCTACTGTATTGTAGATAATATTATAAAGTTTAAAGACTAATCGAATACCGACTGATTAAACTTGTCAATTGCCAGAGCAACGCGCGTGCATAGTAAAATTTCAAGCCGGCGAACTAAATTCCTTTATACTTAATGCTCGGTTAAATGCCACTAAAATCTGCGGGAACAAATTTTTCCTCTAACTCGCAATCAGAGAAACATCTTTGCCACTGATTTACGCACTTGAACAGTCATTAAGTGCAATTTACTGGTGAATCTGTTATGAAAAAGACGCGACTCTGCTCGCGAAGAGGTCAATGCACCGTTTCTGTTTTCTACCTGTCTGTTATTCTTTCTTATCCGTCCTGCCGCACAGTCAGTGGCGAAAATGTAAACACATGAAAATTTTTTTAAATAGGGTAATTCCGGGTGAGATGGCTCGATCACGCTCCTTTTGCAAATATATTTTTGCCCTTTATAAAACCACTAAATTTACGATGTGCTGATTTTTTTAAAAAGTGGGCCATCTCTCCCCGGCTTACCCTATGTCTATTATAATGATGAAAGCTTGTTGTTTGTTCAAAACTGATGTTCACCATTTTGAAGAAATAGTAACTAAACAGCAAACGGCCTCCCCTTTTATGACTTAGGCCCGACTCGCCTTGCGGTCTCGCGTGAATAAATTATTTCGTGCCCTCTTACTACGTATTTCGACCTGTGGAATTCAAATATACCTACCTATTGTTAGTTTTCTTGTAAACTATAAAGTGAAATTATTATGAATTTTTAGGTGACTATGATAAATATCGAGATTACTTGTTGAAAGAAAGTTGTGGAGATAATATTATAATGCATTAAGTTATTTCGCAATTATAGATATTGAATATCGATCGAAATGACCGACGCGCCTACTAACGTATTAAGTTATTTGACGCGCCTACTCCCGGGTCCACAATTGTGGACTTCCCTTAAGGGAAGTTAGGGAACCCGGAAATTCAGAAAATTATGAAACTTTATCGCAAGTAGAGTAATTCATCCATAACAGAACTATCTACTCATATTTTTCAGGGAGTGAAATAAGCCCTTGATAAAAATTTTTTTAAAAAAAAACAGAATTTAATTTGCGTGGAATAGGTATCTCGAGAACGTTTAACACTTTAACAGAACGTAATACAGAAGTTACACCTCCTTTTTGTACCTACAAGACGGCGTAAAAATAATTTTCGAAAAAATTCCTACCTTTCAAGTCAACCAACCCTTAAACTCACAGTTTTTGGAGGTTGCAAATATACATATGCAGAAATACCATTGAATAACCCTTTTCACACATATAAATAATTTATGAGTTATGTTTCTTTTGTAAACAAATAAAACCTTCTTTTCCTACACTATTTAGTTTACAACAAATACAACAATATATTTGAAATCAGCAGGTGGAAATACGTAGGAATAGAGCATAAAATAATTTCTTCAGAATTTTTCCCTACAAACACGTCACTGTGTACGGTTGTTCGCGCTTCTCGAATCTCGGCCTCGATTGCCGCTACGATCCCTCTCTCCTTCGATTCTGATCACGCCATGCCACCGACCGCGGGACACTGTGCTCTTTGCGAGCGTCTTCGGTCGGGGCGACGGCGGCGGAGGTGGAGGCAGAGAAATAAGTTCCTAGGTAGCTAGGTACATGCAACTTGTTGCCCATTGCTCGCCACGTCATTCGCGTCACTCGCTATGCCGTGGTCCCCCGCAGTCTTCTCTCGCTGTTTGCCCGCATCTCCAGTCTCCACAAATATACATCTGACTAATTAGTGTTGGCGAGGCAGAAGGGAATCGAAGGGAACTTTGTTAATTGACGGGATTCATTTAGTACGGTGACAGAGTGTAATTGCGCGATTGAGCAGGGAAATCTGAATACAAGATTGGACGATCGTGCCAGCAGTACGAGCAGAAGCTTTATCTCGTGATAACAGAAGATACAGATACCCAAATGTAGGTATGTATTTGGCACGTATACGAATTCCTATGAATGGAAGGAGAAACGAAAGAGCGACTTAGTCGCGCTCGTCGGTTCATCAGGAAGAAACTAGGTGTTGGTTTAACGGTGACGATGCTCGGGATCGGTATCGGTTCCGTACTATTCGCGTACGCGGCCTTTGCCTCCGCAAACAACGGCGCCGCGTACAACCAGACCATGCCTATTGCACAAGGGATATTCGTAAGTAGCTATGTATACCTATCGTAACAGAGATAGCGAGTGTTTAAACATTTTAAACAGTTTAAACAGTTTAAACGCCCGCGTTGCTCGGCAGGTTTTTCGACACGGCGAACGGACTCCCACGGAAACTTATCCAAATGATCCACACCGAAACTACCAATGGCAAGGTGGCTGGGGAGCTCTGACCAAGGTTATAAATTATATTATCCAAATGAATTCGCCAAGCTTAAACGTCGAATCGTTACGTAGAAAGGGATGCTTGAAATGTACAACGTTGGCCGGTGGATCCGCGACAAGTACGGCTCGATAATTGGCCCCAAGTACGAGAGCAGCCTGTCGTTAGTACAAAGCAGCTACGCGGATCGATGCATAATGTCTGCGCAATCATTGCTGGCTGGTTTGTATCCGCCAACTCCGGAGGAAATCTTCGTACCCGATTTGAACTGGAGACCCGTACCTGTCCATTCCACCCCCCGAAACTTGGATAAGGTGCGTAAATAGGTACCGTAAACTGGGGTGACTTTGCTCGCCGGGGTGACATTGCCCAATTTTTTACTCTGACTGAAAAATTATTATTAGTTGAATTCGCTATTTTTTTCCGTTTGACCTTGGAGAAATTATTGCTATTGATTACAAAACATCATATGTTCTAATTACTTCACAATAGAATAAAATAAAGTCTTTCCGAAAAGTGGGCAATGTCACCCCAGTTTACGGTAGTAGATTATATCTATGTACCTAGTACCAACATTTCGCCGCATCTTGGTAAACTTGGACAATGGACATTCCTTACAGATTATCGTGGTGAAGGCGCCCTGCCCGCGATTAGAAGAAGCTTTGAAGGAAGCGTACGCAAACGAATCTGTGTCACCGGAATCCGTATCAGCCGAATACTATCAACAACTCTCCGCCCATACGGGACAAGAAATCGCTACCATCACAGACATTGAGTTTTTATACAATACTCTGGAAATAGAGGAAGAAAACGGCTTGGAATTACCGGAATGGACAAGGAAATACTACAACGAGCAAATGCGTGAAATCGCGGCTCGAAGTTTGGCCGTATTTACTAGTAACGCGTTGCAACGACGACTTCGCGGAGGTAACGCGCAATTGTATCTTAGAAAGAATTCTATTCGCCCGTTCTTTCTCGGGCGATCTGTCTCGAAAAAATTCTCCCATTAGTAATTAGCTAAACATTTGCTTGACTTACAGGGCCGTTGCTGAAAGAAATTTTAGGTCACATGCAAGCTTCGAAAAGTAAGGAACGTACGAGGCGAGCCTATCTATATTCCGCGCATGACATAACACTGGTCAATTTACTGAGAGCCATGGGCTTCACGAGTGAATATTTTAAACCAGAGTACGGCGCGACACTCGTCTTCCAGTTGCACGATACGCCCAGCTCCTCCGACCACGCCGAAGTAAAGGTATTGTTTCGGACGCGTAGAAGAAGTTTCCATTCCTTCGGTCTGCCCTCTTTTCGCTTTTTGCAGTTGATGTACCTGAACAACACAGATACGGTTACTCCGAATCCCATGGAAATACCAAACTGCGGCACGCCTTGCCTGCTCGGGACTTTGGCGAATCTATGGGAAGACGTGCTTCCCGATAACTGGGACGAGGAATGTCTCCTATGATCCTTTCTTTCCCTTCCTCTCCTACCTACGGAGGTACCATCTATTTGCGCTAGCATGTACCTACATGCTGATTCCCTTACGCGTGTGCTACTAGGCAGGCCTTAAATTTTGGCATTTCTCAAAAATCGTAAGGCTTATTGAAATTCTATTCTTAAAATAATATTAAAAGAGCATTCAGGTTTCTATAATTACAACCATTTTTTTTAGATAATAGCCTTTGAATGCAGGAAGCTCTGCACTACGCGCCTATATTGTATCTATATATGTATATGTATGCACACGCACCTGTCGCGGACCTCTCATTACTCGAACGGTTTTATCTAAAAAATGCTTGGGAGCACAAAATACTCTTTTAATATTATTTGGACAAAATTTCGATAGGGTTTGCCATTTTTTAGAAATTCTTTAAATTCAAACCTTTAAGACTTGGTTGGCAGCGGTGATGTACATATACCTACATAACTAGTGCGTAAGTACCTATGTAGTATTAATACCTCGTGCGGCATGACATACCTACGAATCAATTCTAATTCCAGCCAAGCTGGTTAACATTACTAAATTGGCACAAAATCGTTTAACCAGGATGTGTCCGCGTTGCTTACGCAACAAATGACACTGGATGTTTTGCACGTCTCGTTACGCAATACGAGAACGATTATTACAACCAGTCTTTCCGTTGAATTCAAATACGCGAGCGGAAGAGACGCGAGCATCGATTAAACGTCGTCAAGTTCGTATCGCGATTCCCGTCCACCGACGTATCGTGCCCTCTTCGAATACTATGCTTTCCCCATTATCATTGAAACCTTGAATGCTGAATACCGTTCCAATCGATTCACTCGCTACGACACCTGTGTACATAAATACCTAGTATGTAGTAGCTACTTAAATATCTACTTGTCGCATTAATAAATCATCCGTCTGCTTATGCCGTACTTCTGTACACGATTATTGCACGGAAAGTAAGTACCTATTATAACGTGTAGCCTTGTACTGCACGTGGGTACCTACTCGCGTTTTACCTACGTCTTCCCTTTTTAAGAAGCTACGGAAGTTCTTAATCTATCAGTAGCGCGTATGCAGCGTGCTCGATTAAGGATACCTAATGCTAAATGCCCGTGCTTCGCGATGCAAACGTCCTCTCGTTTTCATTTACGTCACGAGTTCTCGGTTCACGGTGTCTCGGATCTCGGTTCCCGGGGCTTCCTTTATGCGAAAAATTCTGTGCCCTTATCCTAGCCGTCAGCATCTAATTAAAGCATTCGAATTTTTTCAAATCCATACGTACGTATGGAAACTGTTTTCACAGCCTGTGCTGCAGTTTTCTTGTGGTCCGCCGCTGTATTTAACTAGGTTGGTATTTACCGAGAAGGAAAAACAAAGGTGAGAGTACGCGAACGGCGAACGGTAAACGGCGAACGTAAGTACACCGTGACGTACATAGACGACTACCTACTACTTATTACACGATCCAGAGAAAACTGTTAAAGTGCTAATTGTAACTGGCGAAGGAGGAGGTAATTGAGGCGGCGGGTGGGTGGATGAGGGGAGTGGGGGCGAGGTAGGAGCAGAGTCGAGAGTCGAGAGTCGAGATGCGCAGTCGTATCACTCGTATCAGTACAAGCTTATCCGCGATCGGCGACGTGGTCCGTTAAACGATTGCGTTTGTCTCTAAATACTCCTTTGTGAATTGTGATCACTTGCGGTTCCGATCGACACGACTGAGCAGTAGGAGTCTAGGACGGATCGAGAATTCGATCGCTAACCACTAACCAGTAGCGGACCCGCCGAATAACCAGGATAACCGAGGACACCGAACGACTCTTGCCTGCCGATTCAACCGTGTCGGGAAGTGAAGTAATAATTTGTCGAATCTCGTGTCAAGTAACGTTACCGTTTCACGTGTCAGCAAAAGTTGCATGAGCTGTCCTACTGTATGATATATGATAGCGCCCGATCGCGCGCCCACCATTCTGTTTTTCTTCTACTGGATTCAAGAAAAGAGGTTAGTTTTTTTCCCCCTTTACCGATTCTCCAATCAAACGCGTCGTATACTTCGCGATATTTTCTTCTAAAACTGTTCATTCCTTAAAAAAAAACGGGTCCACGGTCTAATTGCAAGATTGCGAAGCTGTCGGCGGAAAACGAAACGATATATGCAGCCTCCTTTAATCGCCGCGCCGCGTGTCAAATTGGTCAAGTTGAAAGGAAAATCGCGCGGATCCGTCGACTCAATGACGTTTCCTCACCAACTATCTATATATTACTAATTTGTCCACAGGATTATCCATTGATCGTAACGCGAGATGTTCAGTTGGCTGGGCCGGGAAGAGAGCAGCAAACAAGACCTCTTCGAAAATGTCACGGAAGGTCTTAAAAAGATATACAGGTCGAAGTTGCTACCCCTGGAACAGCATTATCAGTTTCACGACTTTCATTCCCCGCAACTCGATGATCCGGACTTTGACGCCAAGCCTATGATCCTTCTGGTGGGCCAATACTCTACTGGCAAAACTACTTTCATCAAGTATTTGCTAGAACGAGACTTTCCTGGCATAAGAATCGGTCCTGAACCAACAACAGATCGCTTCATTACAGTTATGTACGAAGAGAAAGAGGGTGTGATACCTGGGAATGCTTTAGTCGTCGATCCCAATAAACAGTTTCGTCCACTTTCCAAATTTGGTAACGCGTTCCTTAATAGATTCCAATGTTCTATGGTAGCGTCTCCTGTATTGAAAGGAATATCCATCGTCGATACCCCTGGTATCTTGTCCGGCGAGAAGCAAAGGGTAGGTACCGTTTCAGATATGTCTTGGCATCTTTTTTTTTCTGTAGTTGACGAGCCGCTGCATTCGTTTATATTAGGTTGACAGAGGCTATGATTTCACCGGTGTTTTGGAATGGTTCGCCGAACGGGTCGACAGAATTATATTACTGTTCGATGCGCACAAACTTGACATTTCCGATGAATTTAGGAGATCTATAGAAGCGCTGCGTGGTCACGACGACAAAATTAGGATAGTTCTGAATAAAGCCGATATGATCGATCATCAGCAACTTATGAGAGTGTACGGCGCGTTGATGTGGTCTCTCGGGAAAGTTTTACAAACACCCGAAGTAGCAAGGGTATACATCGGATCGTTTTGGGACCAACCACTGAGATACGACGTAAATAAGAGGTAAGTTCTCTTCGCCTTTGTACGTACAATTATCCTATCCTATAATAACTCCAATCATCGTAGGAAACCCTTAAATCTTACTTATCCCGTGTTGCGTAGGCGCACGTAGATGTACGTTTAAATGTGTTTGCTAGATATCAGCGTGATAGATTCTTTTAAATCTTTTACAGATTATTCGAAGACGAGGAACAAGATTTGTTCAAGGATATGCAATCGTTGCCAAGAAACGCAGCACTTAGAAAGCTGAATGATCTGATTAAACGTGCACGGTTAGCAAAGGTAAGCAAAGAGAAAAATCGGCCTATCAGCGATCGTGTTCTATCGCTCATGGATCAATATTGATCATGTACTCATTCATACATTCACGGATATCGTCGACGATCCAGAATCGATAACGTTCGATCGCATGTTGGCTGGTTCATAGGTACACGCTTATATAATCAGCGCCTTAAGAAAGGATATGCCTAGTGTGTTCGGCAAAGATACGAAAAAAAAGGAACTCATAAAAAATCTCGGCCAAATTTACGATCAAATACAAAGAGAACAACATATCTCACCTGGCGACTTCCCAGATTTGAAGAAGATGCAGGAATGCTTAGCGCATCACGATTTCAATAAGTTCAACACCTTGAAGCCGAAATTATTGGAGGTAGTCGATAAAATGCTGGCCGATGATATCGCGAAACTCATGGCCATGATACCACACGAAGAAATCGGAACAACGACAGAGTCGCTCGTCAAAGGTGCCTTTCTCTATTTACTTATAATCTTCTGGGAAAGATACGACCATTTTTATAGAACCCGAAGAACCAAGTGCACGGACATTCTATTTATATGTCTTACTTTACTACTCGCTCTACAAACTCGTATAACTGAACGTCATCGTAGATTAGCGTTTCACAGAAATCATTTCATTCGTCGGATTAATTTCAATTGCGCGCACTGAAACTTTAGACAAGCGTCAGTACCTATTCACTTGTGTATTCACAACGCCACGTGTGCTGTGCGCATACACGCTGTTTCTTTTACTTTCTTTCTTTTATAAAAGTACTTTACACTCTATCATTTAATATTTAATGAGCGTGTTTGCAAAATATAGTTTTCTTACACGAAAGTGTGATAGATGTTCAAATGAAATGATGCATTGTATGTTACTTCAACGACAATGATAGGGGGCGCGTTCGAAGGAGTAGAAGATCAAGTAAGTCCGTTCGGGTATAAACGGGGAGAAGGTATCGATGCTGGAGCCGGAGAACCAGAATGGATCGTCAACAAAGAGAGACATAAATACGACGCGATCTTCGATGATCTCGATCCATGCGATGGGAAAATTACGGGTGCAGGTAATTGGGAATACTTTCTTTCTTTATGATGATACTTTTTAGTTTTTATTACTCAAGATGACATTAACCATACGCACTTATTAAATGCACTTACAGCGGCCAAGTCGGAAATGGTGAAATCTAAATTACCAAACAGCGTGCTTGGGAAAATTTGGAAACTATCCGACATCGATGGGGATGGATTCCTGGACTCCGATGAATTTGCCTTGGCGATGCATTTAATTTCCGTTAAACTCCAAGGTTACGACCTTCCTGCAGAATTACCGGATCACTTGGTACCACCGTCCAAGCGAGACGTATAATTTGTGATTGCAATTTCTATATTATTAACATTTTATAAACATCAATTCGCCGATACGTCTGATATTTATTTGCCGCTCATTCTATGCGGCTATCTGAATCTATTAATTATCGAACGGAACGACCCAAAACACCACCCGTCGACCAGCGTTTACTCCTTCTCAAATGTTCGAAATAATATACGATATCCTTGAATATGTTACGTTATCAAATTGCTATATATGTCGCTTTTGGTCATCTGTTTGCTTGTTAAATCAAAAACAACAAAGAGGAAAGAAGCAGACCATTTGATCTTTGATTTATCATCTTTCATGGGGTCTTTCCCTTCTGACAAAGAACCACTTTGATTTCTCTCTCTCTACACACACACACGCGCGCACACACATCCTATCTCTCTTAACCTTGTGACAGAAAACAATGCTAAATAAGCACTTGACGCGATAATGGAAGGATATACATAGTATGTATGTCGAATGAAATTCGTAAGCGTGACCCGTTACGTGCGCATAGGTTTAAGCTGGTATGAAAATATTGGTTGGGAATAACATACTGAAATTCCATTTATGCGCGTTAATTCGAATAATTGCAACAGCAGTGGAGTATTCGGTTGTTTAAATATGATTGTTATTGTTAATAATATTATTTTCTATCGGCGTCGTCGTTATTGTTGTTGTTGTTCTTCTTCTTGTTCTATCGTCGAACTATGATCAATATTTCACCTTTTAAGTTGCACACGCAAAGCTTGTCGATGGTTTTTCATTTTCAAAACTTAGCAAGAAAGGGAACACTGAGAGAAGAAGAGAGCAAAGAGAGAGTGCCCGACAAAACAAAAACGATACCTCTATGCCAAGTGAATTAATTTTCAGTTATGACAAAAAAATAGCAGCCCTGTGGAAATGATAAATTTTAACAGTCTTGTCGGCCTTAAATAGTTTTGTACGATTTGTTTTGTTAACGACGATATATCATATCGAGGCGTCATTAGGAAAGAGACGAGATTGCATGAAAATCGCGAAAAGGATAAATTGAAATACCTACATAATATTACGAACGAACTGGAGAATATAAGCGATAAGTTGTGTGTAAGTGAATCGACGCTTTCATTGAAAAGTACTTAATTGGATTGCGAGAAATCACGTTGCCTTTTATCAGCCTTCGCGTAACGCGTTTCTATGTGATATTTAAATTAAGAGGAAATGGATTCCAATTCATTATCTCTCTTCTGTCTCATAACAAAGTATTATACCAATAATGAGATATGTAAATTATTCTTAATATTATGATTCATACGTGGTGCTACGTTTTCATACATACCAGAATACGCTCGGATGAATCGTATCGCTCGAAGGGAACAACACCGCGGGAATATCGGTAGGAAGGGAAGAAAGGAGAACGCGACTCACGGTTCCATGATATGCAACACTTATACTCGACAATGAAAAGCGGTTTCCCCTGAAACAGTACTAGTTGCATAAGTCAGTCTTGTCTACGAGCCATGTCTGTTACGCGTTTTGTCACCCTCTATTGTGTTTCTACTGTTGTGTTATGTTGCGACAGAGATAGAGAGTAGAGACCGAGTCGCTTTGCCGGAGCAAGCTTTCAACAAGGCTGATTTAAGTATTAAGTACGATATCATGTAAATCTATTCTTAGACTATTTTACGCAAAAGATATTTAATACAACGTTTCTCTTTGTAACAAATGCACATCCCACTTGTATCATTATTTTATTTTATACAATATATTTTAGCAGGACAAATATACTTAACGTGCCTTTTCTACGTACTACATAAATCTATGTAATATGTGTATGTGTATATACGTAAGTATCATTAGTCATTGTTTTGTTTGTTGCAGAAAAACAAATGCAATGACATATCAGTGTCGTACAAGTGGCAAGGCTAAACATAAACTGTAAAACGGTCTGAGATTTTAGTGGCTTCTTACCGATCGTAGACAATACTCAATGTTAATTCCTCATCTCGTTACTAAGAGACCGCATAACCACGCACACCATCAAGTTTTATTCGGTTTAAAACACCATTTATTTCAGCAAATGTTATACAGAAATTAGAGAGATAAATTTACGTATATCCAAATTGCAAACTAATCAGTCCTAAGATTAATTTAAGAGAGTACACGTAGAATACGTAAAAGTCTATTTTAAAAAACCGCGAAGAATATTGTACGATTGTACTGAGTATTATTATTACTATTATTATTATTATTATTATCATTATTATTATCATTATCATTATTATTATTATCGCGTTTGTTGCAGGTAGAAAGTTTGGCCGATCAATGTACATGTCTCAACAGTTTTACCACGCGTGCATTTATGCGCACACACGTACGAATGAACATGATAAAGTACTTGTGTATTTTGTGTTTATCATGCTAAATTAACACTGTATGTACATAAATACAGTCGCACGTGGTAAAGACATCACGTTAATACATACGTATGTACATATCGTATGCATACTATAATTCGTCATGACTGACACGCGCAGTAAAATCTAAAACGCTGCGTTTTATGTCTTCTGCTATGGTTCCATTAATTTGAAAACCATCCGCGAGCTTCTTTTTGCTGAATCGAGAATCGTATACCATTAACGTTGGATGCAGCTTGATGCCAGCCTTCATGCATTCGGCAGCATAAATGTCGCAATTAAACCGGCCGAACCGTATCGTTTTCTTTAGCAGCTGAAGAAAGAGAACCGTAAGTTGACGATACGATAAGTTTAGGATGTGTAGTAGCTATGTGTATAATATACATATGCTTACTTGACCAGCGATAGCGAACTGGGGTTGTAATTTACGGCTACGTTCGCACCATGGAACGAAAAAAAGAACGATCCATACATTCTGATCACTTAATACTTCCCTCTGCACAATCAACGGATCCAACTCTCGCAGTTTTCGTGGAAAGAACTGAGTAATCCATGTTAATATTGAGAGTGATTCACGTTGGCCGTTGTAAGAGCTAGAAATGAATATTGCTGGTGAGATTAGTAAATAAGTAATGACTGACTGTTAGGTATACTTACTCAAACATAGTCGAGTCATGCCTCTCCCTCGAATAGATCCTTATTGTTGGATAGCTACGTATTCCTTGGGTAGAACACAGAATGGACTCCGTTTCGCAATCTACGCTGGCTACTTTTACAAATGAAAGCACGGCGAGAGAGTTTGCAATTGCGATCCATTCGGGCTTAAGTCGTTGACAGGGTGCACACCATGGCGCGAAATACTCGACTAGCCAGATGAATTTACCTACGCTGCTCTTGGATCTTCTCTCGCCGAGACGCTCCTCGAAATTTCTCGACGTGAGCCGCACGACTGTGTCGAATGTAAAATTTACAAGAAACCTCGTTACTTCTTTAAACGAAACCATAATATGATCTCGAAATATTCAACGACTAGATAATTCTCTCACCTACGGGATTCCGTGCTTCATTGACAAACTGAACGATATTGAAAGCTGTCTTTTCCATCGAAAATTTATAAGCGTTGGTGCCATTTATAAGCATCGCAGTTGGATACGCACGAATATTGTATCGACGACAAACCGAAGAATGTACAGTACAGTCGACAGTTCCAAAGCGAACGATAGATTTGTGAAATTCCATCGATGCTTTTCGAAGCTCCTTTAAAAATTGCACACAAGGAGGGCACCACGGCGCGTACCAGTCGAGAAACCATACATCATTCACTGCGAAGTGAAATAATACGTTTAAAAAAATTAGCAACGTAGTCCCCTAGCTAAGTCCCGCTTCAAATCAATATCCTACCGCCATTCTTTCCTTCCACTATGGACGTCACTTGTTCAGCGGTTAATGCCCAGACATTTACTGCCTTAACGCTACTGTATAAAAATTTAACGATATCGTTAAAACTGTTCTTTCCGTGATACAGTTCGAATGCTCCTCCTGGCTTAACGATACCCCACATTGGATAACGATTTACGCCCAGGGTACTGCAAACGTGCGAGTATTTGCCACAGTTAATTTTACCTGAAAATTTCGATCGTTCATTGGGATTTGTAGTGGGACAAACACTCAAGTCCGTGGATGATATCTTACCCAATTTCATAGTATCGGTAACACTAGGGAGTCGTTTCAATAGTGGATCCGAGTCAGCTACGCGACCGATGTAAAAATATACGAGCCAACCGGATTCGGATGTTTCCTCTTTCAAGTAGTTTGTAATATTCTGTAAGAAGCGAACGTAAAGTATGTATGTACATATATAGTTGTGCAGCATTGAAACTAGAAAAGAACGTCCACGTGTTTAGATATGCATTCAAATTATAATAATACTTACTTGAAATTCGATAGCGTCAAGGTCGCAAGGTTCCGGTAAATGTCCCATTACTTTTTCTATCAATACACCTGCTTCTTCTATGTTTTCGAACGAAACCACGTGCCACGAATTGTTCGTAAACGGAGACACAGACAGATAAACTGCATTGGTAGCGTGAGAAATCGCATTCCCGCATCTTTTCTCTTGGCCGCAATAAGATATTCGTACGTCTATCGTATTTTCCTGCAACAGATCGTGAACAGATTACAATCTCACGCGATATTAATTCTAGATATGATAGACAAAAGTACAGTAATACAATAATGAATGAAGGAGAAAGAAATATTTGAGAAATGGATAAAGTGGTTACAAAGATCGCGGCGATTTTTGATCGCTCAGTGGATGTAAAACAATGACGTTCTGCACCGCAAACAAATATTAGCATAGGTTTCTTTGTTCCTTCGGTACCGCGAGAAATAAAATTCTCCAAAGACTCTTCTATCTCATAAATATCAATCTCCAACTTGCTTAAAATGAAGTTCATAATAGCCGTGTACGTCCTTGCCCCGCTATATTCTTCTCCGTTCTTTGAATTCTGTAACAAAAGAACGAATATTTCAAGGAATATTTCAATGCTTGATAAAAAAGAACTTTTACATACCTTTGGGTGGTGCATCAAAGTAGGATAAGATCTTATACCAATCTGACGACACAGGCGCCATTCATCTTCGCAATTTACAGCTGCCATCCTTACCGCCCCGTCCAGTTCTTGCGCAATTCTTTTCCAAATTGGAGCAAGTTGATGACAATGACCGCACAGCGGAGAGTAGAAGTTTATTAGCCATACTTTCTCGGTATAAGTAACACTTTCAACTATGACAAACATAATATACACGTGAAACTTGTAAATCTAATTTACAAGGCTCAAAGACACTCTCACAGTACATAGAGAGTATGTGCTCACAATAATCATTTTCATCCAGCGTAACGATCCAAGGATCATCGTCGTATATTCCGAAGTTATTGGCGTAATAACTCCACGAATGGTACGTTCCTTTCTTACTCGCGTTGTCGACACCCTCCTCCCCATGGCTGTCGTATCGTTTTCTTGAAATTGGATCTTTCAATGTATCGTAGGCCCTCGTCAATCGAATAAACTTTTCATAAGCTTCTGGATTGTCCTATAACATGTAAAGATTATTAGCCACATTTCCAAGCAGATAAGTCTCATAAATATGTACTCCCATTTTCAATTATGTGATTATTTCATTAACAACGTTGCGGATGCTAGGCTATAAACAGAAGATACATTGAGTCGTATAATACATCGATCGTTGTGTAAAAAGTTACTTGACTTACGTTATTTAACAAGTTGATAAGAGACTTGCACTTTCACGTACATTATTTTTGTCAGGATGTTCGATCACCGCTAATTTTTTGAAGGCTCTTCTAATTTCCTTCTGATCCGCTGTTTTGCTTACGTGAAGAATTTCGTAATAATCATGTCCGTGTCCCATGCCCGACCATAAATGGACGATGACAAGGAACAAACTTATAACGATGCTTTTATACCTAAGAAATTACAAAGTCATTGTTATAAAGTTTTGCTTTTCTTCTAGCATGAAATTTATGGAACTAAGTACGTATACGTCGTATATATTCAGTATATTAATAAATGTTTTTTTATGTCATTATTAGTAACTGTTTTTCTCTCTGGTCATTGGTACTGATATGCTTGTTGGATAGAATTTTGTAAATTTCTATTTGTTAGTTAGTTATTTCTGCCGGTTATGATTGCTAGTATGTAAGTACCTACATTTTTACTTTTCTCTGCCAGCGAAGTCGTTTGATTTCGTTTCTCAACGTCTCCTCCTGTCTCCTCCTGTAATCCTGTAGCTCACTCAAGCCCACTGCTGCCCACTTCCTGCCACAGCCCACACACACTCTAAACTACATAATGCACACATATACACACAAGAAGTGCAAAATGGTATTTTTATTGTTGGCATTGTTAAAAATAAATTTTTAAATCAAGTACTACAAATTTTACTACAACGGTTTTAAACTACGAGTAAAAATTAAGAGCGAGGATACGAAGAAGCGTAGTTAAATGTATTATAATAAATTGCGGAATTTGGTAAGCTCGCCTAGGGCGCAAAAAGGACTCGTGCAAGAGGGGTATATTTTTCTTCACCATCATCCGAAAATTGACTCCGCCATCCTGAAAAAAGTCTCCGGACGCCACTGATTTCAGGAGATTTTCATAAATTTTGAAAAATAAAATAAAAATGGAAACCCCAGAAATATGTAACGAAAGCTTATGTTCTTCGAATTTCCAAAAAGTAGAGGTTTACGAGAATACCCTTACAGTTTTTGTGTAGTGGGGAAAGAGAAGGGCGAACAAACCAAATATAATGTGCTGTGGTCAGGTTTTACTATAACAACGGGCACGAATTTATACCGTAATGGTACCGTCGATACCCACTCGTAAACCCGCTGCTTTAAGCTTTTGTTGTCGCTGCTTATATATGAAACATTGGCGTTACGAGGACTAACGAGAAATACTGTATCTCTAAAACCCTCTATCGAGAAATGACTTAACTGAGCCGCTCAACGCCGGTCCCGACCAGCGAGCTCACAGAAAGACAATACTGTGCCAGCATTTATCGAAGCGCCCCGAAGCGCCCCTCGGTTTTTAAACAAGTATAAGTACATACATTTTCAAACGGGTGTTTGTATTGAAAGATCTTAAAGATTCGATGACAAAATTTCATTCCGTTTTAATGTAATCATAGTACCTACCTAATATATGTATAGTAGCTAAGCGACTTTAAGCAAGTACTTAGAAATAAGTTACGAATCGTAAATGTCGTAGCTGTTGCGGGATTCGTGTACATATGTATTTGGTTGTGTTTGATTTTGGGGCCATTCGTGTCGATTCGTGGTTGAAGTTGGAAGTTGGAAGTGGTTGAAAGGGAAGAGAAGCGATGAAAATGGTACCTTTCAGAGCTTCTTTCGTGTTAGCTGTCAAATAAACAGATGTAACCTAAAACGTGTAGATCAGGGGGAAGCAAGAAGCAAACAAGGCTATAAAAATGGATGTCGTGACGACAAGTTTGGAGGCTTTAATACGTAAGTTGGAATTTCTTAATTACTTAATAATCGCGAGATGTTTATGGTACGAACAACATAACCGTGGTGCATAAAGTAGATTTTAATAGATTAACGTCGGTGTTACTTTACTTAAGTCTGTAAATCTAATTTTCAACGATATTTCCTCCATAGAAAGGGTAACGAATCCGCAAAATCAGAAGCCCGATGCAGCGGCCACCGAAGCTTTCTGCGTCATGTTGACTAAAGAACCAGAGGGCATACAAATTGGTACTAAATTATTAGCATTACACATTCAATCGTCTAACGAGTCTGAAGCACTTCAGGCCCTTGCTGTAAGTTTACCACTAAACTTTCACTTAAGACGAAAGCTTTTCAGTAGATTATTCTTTAGTTTAGAAAAGGGACCGACATCAGCAAAATATCTTTCTATTTTTCTTCCACTTGTCTAACGTCGCAAATTTACTATTTTCCAAAACTATCAGATACATGCATATATAGTATATACATATTCATATGTAAAACAAATAACAGATTTATAACTATAACCTTAATGCAGAAAATTTATCAATTTAATAATTTCATAGCTATTGGACACATGTATGCAAAGGTGCGGGTCATCTTTTCACACTGAAATTGGTAAATTTCGTTTTCTAAATGAAATGATCCGTCTAGTTTCACCAAAGTATTTAGGTGGTAGAACACCAGTTATGGTCCGTCAAAAGGTGCTGCAATTGTTACATACATGGACAAAAGAATATCCACGAGAATTGAAAATCAAAGAAGCTTATGAAATGTTGAAAAAGCAAGGTGTCGTCGAGGTTAGTTACGTGCCCCTCATTACCATTCGTTCGACAGACACATTACCGAGGCGTGCGATGCATTTTCCTGATAAAACTAATAAGTAAACAGAGCGCATACATTTAGGATGATCCAACGTCGACGATTAATATCCCAGAGGACGGAATGAAAGGATCGAAAGCTAGAAATACAATATTCAACGACGAGGAGAAATCTAAACTGTTGCAGAAGTTGCTTCAGAGCAAAAATCCTGATGATTTACAAGCTGCGAACAGACTGATTAAAACTATGGTCAGAGAGGTGAGCGAGCAAACGAGCAAATAGATTTAAGAGACAGTGGAGCCTTATCGGATACGTATCTAATCGAATTATTTTGCAGGATGAAAGAAGGATACAATTGAACTCGCGTAGGATAATGGAATTGGAATCTGTACATAACAATGCAAAATTATTATTGGAAATGTTAGACACCTATAATCGCAATGATACCAGTAGGGAAGATCTAGAATTGATGAAGGAACTGCGTCAAGCTTGCGAACGTTTAAAACCAATTGTGTTAAGGCTAGCAAACGAGACTCAAGATAACGAAGAAATGCTCGGTAAATACTTGCAATAATCAAATATTCCGAACCGTGCTCAACGAATATGGTAATGTTGCTTTGTTGTTTTCTGATATCTGAAAAATCAAGTAGAAACGAATTATTATTATTATTCTTATTTATTATTATTTTTTATTATTATTACATATTATTGCTATTATCGTCGTCATCGTCATCATCATCATCATCGTCGTCGTCTGTAGTATTAGTATGCTAATTACGGAAATCCTCATCAACTCATACATATATGTAGTTACCGCTTAGAATTTCAAGACTGCAAAGTGATGAGATTGCAAAGACAGATCGACTGTACCTTGTTGAAATGATCTGCGTTAGGTGATGTGCTTGCTGCAAGCGATGAATTGGGACAGGTATTCGAAAAATACACTGCAGTGATAGTCCGTGGTGAATGCGTAAAGCCTAAGGCGGACACCGACATCAACCCGTACTTGTTAGATTTATCTTCTCCGATAGAGAACATTCCTCTCGAAAGCGGTGACGTGAATACGAGTTACGATGCAACGACAACGAACAACCATCAATCAGATATGGAAGCTTTGGGAGATATCTTCAGTTCGTTAGGGAAATCAGAAAATTCAGAAACCTTTTCTGTTTCTAGCACAAACCTCTTAATACCGGAATCAGCGATCATGCAACCAATCAGCGTTTTACCTACAAACAAAAAAGGTCTGTGAATCTAAGGTGCTTAACGAGTACCCGCTTACTAACAATAAGTAGCTAGTTGATAATACACGATTATTATATAAAATGAAAAAGTGAGAAAGGACAGACGGTGAATAATTCTGTTCCATCGCCAGGTGACGAATCACTCGACACACCTGAAAAAAGAATAGACAGTAAAGCAAGAGCACTGGAGGAATTGAACGAATTGGGAGAATCCCTGCTTAAGCAAAGTTTATCGGGCACGATGTCAAATACACGTTCCAATTCAGTATGGTTGGTAAAGCATGTTGTGCTAAACGTAATAAATCTCCAATTACATACATATACGCATGTATATTGCTACTTCAAGCCTGTTGTGTTAATAGCTTGCACTTTTCTTTCTTCTGTGTTTTATAGTAAACAAGCCGCAAATCCAACATCATACGTGACACCACCTCCAGCAGAACGTTGCGATTTGTCGCATCGTTCTAATCTACTAAATGCTACAGATACGACAACCGGCAAGACAGCTGATGTTGAATCTGAAAATGTTGCAGCTCGTGATGGTGCAGATTTGAAGAAACTCGTCGACTCTAAAGTAAATGAAAGAAAGACGAACACGTATCTATGCAATAATCAACTAATCGCACGTGATCCTGTCTCGACGGTAACACCAACAACAGAAAACTCTGTTAGCATAGGACCGGGGATCAAACCATTGACAGACATCAATGTTAATCTTCAAGATATTAAACCAGGTACGCATTAGCATCAGAAGTCGTAGATTCGCGATTAAACTAATTGTTAGCCCAAATTCAGCTCGCCATACATTTTTAACTGTTCCATTAGGTATTAATCCGCCTATAACGGTGATCGAAGAAAAGAATGGTATTACCGTCGTGCTTCATTTTGCTCGAGACAATCCAAGGCAAGACGTGTTTGTCGTAGTAATTACGACGATGAGCAAAAATTTGAAACCACTTAGCAATTACTTGTTTCAAGCAGTAGTGCCAAAAGTAAGTACATTTCCCACCTTTGGATCTGTAAATATCTGATAGAGATAAGGCATAAAATCCCCTGTATTTGAATCCGTAGATGTGTAAATGTAGACTTCAACCACCTTCTGGAACTGAATTGCCTGGCCATAATCCATTTCTTCCTCCGGCAGCAATCACTCAGATTATGCTGATTGCCAATCCGAGCAAGGTAAAGTGAGGAAGAAAATTTCCTTCTAAATTTCTTTCACCATATTCGATTAAATTGTAAACATTAATTTAAGAGCGAACTTGTTTGACAGGAAACTGTGTCATTAAAGTTCATGTTAAGTTATACAATGGACGACGAGACTTTTACAGAAATGGGAGAAGTAGAAAGGTTGCCTTTGCTTTGAAGAATGTTTCTCGTGAGTCGTGACAGTTACTTACACTAAGTACTTACTTACAGTCGTTTTAATGAGTATGCTTAAAAAGGAGGCGTGTAATTTTTCAAGGCTGGGACATGGGATAGGTTCCGGATGGAATTGGAATTGGAATTGCACGACAAATTCAATGACAAATAGTTGTTTCCATTATAATTTTCTTATTTACTAAGCACATTCGAAGACGAAGGTAACGTTAAGCGGGCATTTATAAATCCTTTTTGTGATCTACATATACACGCTTGAAAATGTGTGAAGCTATTTTAAGAGCGGAACTTAAATCTAACGAAATGTAAGAGGTCGGTTGGAAACACGTTGCCACCTCATACGCAATAAAATCGAAGTAAGGAAATCCAAAGGTTCAGGCCCATATCCTTTTCCAACATTATGATACACGTAAATTGAATACTTTTAAGAAACGGAAAGGACCTCGTCGCGAAACGCAAGCGCCGTAACAGCTTTCTGATGGCCCTGATATTCGCGTTCGACGGTTCCCGTTGATACATTCCACAGCCTTGCAACGCCATCGGATGAAGCTAAATCGTGTAAAATGTTAGAGTTGAACAGTAAACAGCCAAGATGAGGAATAACGCGTTGTTACCGGTGAATATGTATTGCGAGTCCGCACTGAACGCAGCATCCCAAACCCATCTTTTCGCTTCATGTTGAAGCACTTGTACTTCCGAGAAATCTGTTGTTTTCCAAACCCGGGCCGTCTGATCGGCGGACGTAGTTACTAAAAGCCTGTGAAAGATGAATTATGATTCCTGAACAAGAGTTCCGGCCCGGGGCTGATACGGTATGCTTACGTAGAGTCAGGGCTGAATTTGCATCGAAGGGCATAACGTTTATGCGCTGATAATTTATGCCGAGGGTTGAGACGTGTAGGCTCTTCACCCACACCACCGGTCAGCGTCCATATATAGCAATTACCTTTGTTATTCACCGCTGCCATATACGTACCATCCTGATCGATTGCTATATCTTGTACAGATGCTTCGGCCTCTGGTATCTTTGAACAAGAAATCCATTACTTTTACGTTATAACGATATCGATCGCTACTTGCAAGCTATTAAACTCTGCAGATCTATACCAGTTGTTCATTATGATCTGAACGTAGGTCCCATAGATGTATGACGCCGCTCTGATCGCCGACGATAAGTTCTGCTTGATTAGGATGCAAACATACGCAATTCACCGGAGCTGATACTTGAAATATCCTTTGGCATTGAAAGCTACTCGACCTGCATTATCATCGCTCGTATAAATTAGCAAGCTATTATACAGAATATATTCTATTCTACCGAGTACAAACCTGAGATCCCAAATACGAGCAGAACAATCCTCGCCACCAGTGTACATCCATGTTCCATCTTCCTAAGCATAATAAAGAATAGCGATATGTAGATACATCATCTACATATATATACCGTTACAATGTGAAATTATCATTACAAGAGACCTGAAAACCCAAGCCTGTAATGTTCTTTGATACTCCTTCGTAATTAATAACTGGGTTTGGATTATTAGAGACTAGATCGTACATTCTTATATGTTGATATCCAGCAGCAGCTATTACATATTTGTCCGGAGTAATGTCCAAAGCATTAACTTGCTAAAAATAAGGGAAGAAAAGATTTCCTTAGAAACGAGGCTATGAAATTGAAAATAGGAGGCTCTATTCTTCAGCACTAAAGGAATACCGAATCTGTGTGTTCCGCGGTACGCTGACACACTCCTGTGTGGGGTTGCCATATTTTGATAGTATGATCGTAACCACCTGTTACAAGGATAACTTGTTCGTTACCATTACTACCATCTACGGTCATTGCTGAAAATGCAAAAGTAGCAGTGGTCTACTTGTAACTCCTTTATGTACCCCTGTTGTATGTAGCTATTTAGTAGGTTAGTAGGTATTCTCGCCGTATCTTCTATGTTTTTGTCTTTTCATCGTCAACATAAATACGGGCGCCAAGAAACTGAAAGGAAAGTATTTTTCAGCGGTTAGTCGACAACGGGAATTCTCTCGCCCCTTACTATTTACTATTTGCTATTTATTTACTACTTACTACACTCCCCACACATTCGTATAATCGTATATATGTACATACAACCTATAAGACCCTACACTTTGGTCATTGGTTCATAGATGGCGATGAGGCGGTGTTGTCATTTTATAAGTTCGCGCGCACGCGGGTTGCAGGATTATAAACGATGACCCTGTATACATGTATGAATAAGGCTGCATGTAACACTTGCGAAGAAACAAATCTTTCATATAAAAGTAAAACTAGAAATTGTTTATTTAAATTTACAAGTAAACATCGTTCCTTGGATCTTATGATTATAAGTGATGCTTATTCTGTTAACATCAACTGAAATTCAAGAAATTTCGATGGATCTTCAAGTTTGTTGGAATGGCAGCACATATAACATATAACAGTACACGTAGTTTACATTTTACACTCTTTACAGTAATACATCTGAATGTTTGTCAAGTTACAGAACAGAAATATTTTCTAAATACCGTTAATCGGCCAGCGCGTAATGTACTTAGATTTACAGACGCAAAGAAAATTACAGTGAATTTTTCCTCTCAAATGATTAAGAATGTTACTGATATAAAAAGAAAACAGAATACAGATGAATCTGAATTGTCGCGTACAAAGAGATTATATGGATGAAATTAAGATAAGGATCGATCGTACGCCACGTAACTTAAATATATCCGCGTTTTCGCCATTACGCCAATTCCATAATTCCTCTTGTTCAATTTCCATTCGCGCTTCATCCCTTCCTCGAATTGTCTACGTTTAATCAGCAATTTGCAGCAATTAAACATATCATTTGTAGGTACATACATACACTAGTTTGACGATACTATGCTACTGGCGTAATCTTACATCAATACCAAGTTTCGTACATACGAAGAAACTGAGCGAACCAAAATATTTATGATACATGATCGCACATATGTATGCATGCATGTACGTATGTATGTATATGCGATCGATCACATGTTGCATACACACATACACGAAATGCGGCAATGTTCTGTGTTTACGATAAAACATTAAATGAAGGATGAAATGTTGCTTTCTTAAAAGTGATATTTACAAGTGATTTACAGAATATGTTACAGTCTTTTCTTTGGTAAAGATCCAAAAGCCGATATTACCGTTGCTTTGGTACCAGTCGCAGATGACGTTAAAGTGGTAAGAGTCGGTTGAGACAACAAAACTGTAGGCTTTACCGAGGCAGTGGCTCCTGTCGCCACTTGATCCCATTTACTCTTCCTCTTCTTAGCATCGTCTTCGATCGTGTTAGAGCTATTGGGTCGTTTAGCTGTACCAGAAACAATCTCGATCTTTGTCTTCTCCTTTCTAGCTTTCTCAAGTTTATCCATTTCTGCCTTCTGAACCTTGGCGAGCTCCTCGTAATAAGAATCTTTGCCCCACTTGAATGGATCGAATCTGTCCGGAGGGTAATTGGTGCCCAATTCGTTGATGCTACAAAACTGAATGAGTTTTTCATAAATGGATGGATTTCTGAAATCCTTTCGTTGTTGTATAACTTTGTTCATATCCAAACCGCCGCTCTCCATTTTCCTAAAAAGTTTAGTTATCTTCTCTTGCAACTCGACGGGACACTGTCCTGGTGGTTCTGGTGGTATAGTCACGCCGTAGGGATCGACTTCACTATCTGAAACTAATTCTCCTTGACAAGAGGGAGAGCGTTCCGTAATCGAGGAGGGCCTTCCATTCTCAGAAGGCTGCCCATCGATTGGTGTTTGCAGCACTCCCTCGTCATCGGAGACTATTGTGTCATCAAAGTACGAAACCAATCTCTGCACCTTGGACGTCACGTCTGTCACTAAGGTGGGCGCGTTCGACAAATCGTTACTAGACTTGCCGCCGACGCTGGGAACAACGACGGGACTATTTGAGGCTGATCTGCCAGATTTGGGACTGGTGAAAGCCTGGGGCTGACCGACTTGGGCATTATGCGGGGCGGCCCCCTGGGGAGTGTTCGAATTCTCCTGAAGGTCGTCTTCCACCCCGTCTTCGCCCTCCGAGTCGGTATAGGTGGCCGTGAGAGATGCCAGAGCAACACTTTGTACAGACATGGTTAGTTGGCTTTGAGTGTCCGCCGTACTACCAAGCAATATTTTGTGTTGGAACTCACCGATCTAGCGTCGAGTTGTACGCCTTTTAGTTGTAGGGCTTTTATGTATCTAGATATGCCTTATATATCGACTACAAACTGCCCCGATCTTTCTTTGGAATGTTATTATTACTATACCGTATCTGAAACAAAAGGAATTACAAATATGCGGTTCCACCCTTAACTCTACTCTCATTAACATTATCTTGTTCACTTTTTCGTGACAGAACAAGCAAAGGAAGGAAGGAAGAAAGAAAGACGGACGACGGAGGAAAGTAACGAGTGTTCCGCGCACTCGGATCTGTGTGTATTGTCTTTCGCTTCTCGAATAGGCCAGCTTTCTACCAGTTTTATCGGTACTATCATACCAATCAAGCGAATCACCGGTTTCTCCTCTAATAAAGCTATTCTACATGATTTACGATCAATTGACAAGCACATCAGGTTATGTCGGTTCTTACTGAAACTCTGCGTCATAAACAGTACTAACCTGACTATTCGAATCCACGGTTACCCTGACTACACTATACCTGATTTTCCGTTCATTGCGATAAACGGACAAGACATTAGTCGTGCATCGATTACCCTTCCTTTAAATCCAACAACTTCAATTCTCTTGAATTCTATCGATGCAAACCAATGCATACCGTGGCGTATTCATTCTAACTTGCTAGATTTTTCTTTACGAATTCACTGATGCGCCTGCGCGACGCACTAAACAGCCATGCTCGAAAGATTAAACTTGTGAAACAAGCATAATTCCCGTTCATTCCCCTCTTCTTTCTCTTCTTCATCGTTTTCTTTTTCATCCCATTGTTATCATTTTCATCCCAAGTAGGTAGTATGATTGTACGTTTGTACAAATGATCAGAGGCGTCCGGAGACTTTTTTGATGGTAAAGAAAAATATACCCCCTCTTGCTTTTTTAACCCATTTTATACTGCCGATTTAATTAAATATTTAAAACCGAAATTTAAAAATATTCCCTTTTTTAGTATAAACTTAATAAAGATTAGTTTTGAAAAATAAACGATTTTTTCTCAAACGCCAGGGGGGCAACTGCCCCTTTTGCCCTCCCACCCACCAGCGGACGCCAATGTGTATGATGCGTGTGTGCGCGCGCCTGATGTGTGTGTGTGTGTGTGTATGTACCCTCCTACTTACTCCTATTTCTAATTGTTATCTTTCTTTCAATTATACAAACCATGAACTTACGTTAACTGATTAGTGCCCCCGGTCACGTTTCAATTATCCACTCATATCCACTGGCAATTATTTAGACAAACAGTTTTCGTCCCATCGTCTTCGCATCGAATTCTTATCGAAAGGACTGAAAAGGGCTCGAAACTCGAAACTCAAAACTTGAAGAGCGGTATTCTCAGTCATGTTCTCAAATTATGGGTCGGTAACACAGTTTGGGTGACGACACGAACATCCATAAGGTGATAGGTCTATCCTATACTTCGTCTCTCGTCTGTGACGAAATCCCATAAAACTCATGGGGACTCATGGGAGTCATGGGCATTCACTAGACTCATGAGCCTCACGAGTCCTAAAACCGCATAAGTCGTGTGTCGTATGACAGGTCTATTCTACTTCTACATATTGCACATTTGTTACGTCGCGTGTCGGTAGCAGCCGGTAGTAGTGACCACTGACCAGTGAGTTGGAAGGTTTTCCGTAGCCGTTTACTCGCTCCAGCTCGCTCTTAGCAGCTCTTAAGCATCTGTAAGCATCTTAAGAACTGGTACGTCGTACGAGCCACGTGGGATTTGGCAGAAGTCGAATAAACGTTAAACATGGTACTGGATTTGGATCTTTTTCGGAAGGATAAAGGCTTTGATCCGGATAAAATACGAGAAAACCAAAAGAAACGTTTCAAAGATGTAGATCTAGTGAAGACTGTGATAGAAATGGATAAAATCTGGCGTCAGCTGCGGCATAAAGCTGACAATTTCAATAAATTGAAAAATGTGTGCAGCAAAGAAATTGGAGAGAAAATGAAGAGAAAAGAGGCAGTGGGCAGTGATGATGTCATTCCGAAAGATATTCTTGAAAGTTTAGAAAATTTAGTACTCGATAACCTGAAACCATTGACGGTCACGCAGATTAAAGCTGTTCGTAGTTCTATCGATGATGCCATTCGCGAGAACGATAAACGTCTAATCTCTACCGAATTAGATAGAAACCGTGCTCTCAAAGAAATAGGAAACTTTTTACACGACTCTGTTCCGATTAGCAACGACGAAGAGGAAAATAAGGTATGCGATGGACTGCGGAGTCCGGGGTACTTTCTACGGACATTTGTATAGACTATAGAGATATCTATATATATATATTCCTTTGATTTCTAGGTTGAAAGAACTTATGGAGATTGTACGCAACGGAAAAGATACTCTCACGTCGACTTAATACACATGATCGATGGATTAGACGGGGAACGTGGTACAAACGTTTCTGGCGGACGTGGGTACTTTCTAGTAGGGCCAGCTGTTTTCCTGCAGCATGCTCTGGTGCAATTTGCTCTTAGGCAGTTGTTTTCAAAAGGATACAAACCGCTTTACACGCCTTTCTTTATGCGTAAAGACGCTATGCAAGAAGTAGCACAGTTATCTCAATTTGACGAGGAACTGTACAAGGTACAAAATTGTAGGATTACATCAATTACATGCATCAAAGCAGTATCTACTGTTATTTTCGATTAGGTGATTGGCAAAGGTAGCGAACGCAATGATGACAAAGAGATTGAAGAAAAGTACTTGATCGCTACATCTGAACAACCAATAGCTGCATTTCATAGAAACGAATGGATCGCCGAGAGTGCTCTACCGATTAAGTATGCTGGACTATCGACATGTTTCAGGCAAGAAGTCGGATCTCATGGACGCGATACGAGAGGGATTTTTAGAGTCCATCAATTCGAGAAGGTAACCGAGACTGTATTCTATTTAATAGACTTAACGGATCTAATATAGAAATTTAACAGGTGGAGCAATTCTGTCTGACATCGCCGTATGACAATAAATCTTGGCAAATGATGGAAGAAATGATCTTGAACGCGGAAGAATTTTACAAAGCTTTGGAAATCCCATACCGCATAGTGAATATAGTATCGGGTGCACTGAATAATGCAGCTTCGAAAAAATTAGATTTAGAAGCATGGTTTCCAGGATCCGGTGCTTTTCGTGAACTTGTATCGTGTAGCAATTGTTTAGATTATCAAGCAAGACGTTTATTGGTCAGGTAATGATATGTATTATAAGCATTAGCATCAGCTATGACAGGCTTGGCAATTAAGTGCTCCTTTCGACTGATTTTCGTAATGCTCCAGCCACCTCAGGCGCGTGCCACGTGAGCCGCGCATCGACAATCGTGCTCTCTGGGACGATGTGGAAACCTATTGCGTGGTACGGGCCTGAGGAGAAGCGCGGCGGGAGAAAGAGGGCGAAAAGAGCACTTAATTCCCACAAGCCTGAGCTTTGATTTAACTCCACGATGCTTTTAGCTTCACAATCGTGAAACCTCAATCATTATATAAACAGAACTGTTATTCCAACATATAGATATGGCCAAACTAAAAAAATGAACGCTAGCACAGATTACGTTCATATGCTAAATGCAACGATGTGTGCGGTGACTCGAGTGATATGTGCGATCTTGGAAGTACATCAAACCGATACCGGCATTAAGGTACCAAAAGTTCTCGCACAATTTCTGCCAGCCGAATACGAAGATGAAATTCCATTCGTTAAGCCAGCCCCTATCGAGGAAATTGAAACAAGAAAGCAAAAGAAGCAAAAGGAACCAAAGGACGTTATCTTAACTTAAACTGCTCGTTTTATCAATCAAGTTGAAGCAGTGTAACGTGATGATGAAAAATTCTATCGCGAAATGAGCAACTGTAACAGTCAGCTTTAGTTGAATCGCGAAACTGAGCACAACTGATCAGTTGTTCTCGTATTTAGTAAACGGATTCCCTATAAACGTTGCTACCACACATTAAACACTCGTCAATCACGGCTTGGGTCAGCCACTTTTTTTAAACCGTATAAATACGTAGACCAAGTAATTTTAATTTTCTTAACGATACGCGTACACTTGAGAATAGCTTTCTGTTTGTATCTGTGCAATCATGATTTCGGTATTTGTCTGCATCCTCATAACGATAATGATAGAATAAATAAAATCAGCAGCATTATCAAATAGTATTTTATCAATCATGTGCCCTCCTCTAAATCCGATTTTGTCAGACCCCTCTTCCTTTCTTCCGCTCTTCTCAGGTTATTCAATACGGAACGCTCGAATTCCGCATCAGACATTTCGCTTCGATTTACCTAAAATAGGTATCATAATGACAAGTATAAGAAAATGGAAAGTATAAGAAACGACGTCTATTAATCTAGCCACATAAATGTTGGCTGTTAACACTTACATAAGCTGTGCTTTCATTGGTAAAACTGGTTTTCTCCGATGTATCCCATAACTTCTGAAGCTTCAATGGATTTTGCGCTAAACCGACTTCTGTATTTAGAGCCATTTCCTGACGAAGAGAATAATCTTGTTGGTTTTTTCCTCTATCAGAGACGTTTTACCTTTAATGTTCAACATTAACGTACCGCTTCGTTTCTGTTTCGATATTCGACTAACGCCCTACCCTCCTTTGTAGATGAAATAACAAGAGCTGCTATATCACCGTACTGGCAAACAATAATTTTATCGATAAATATGCCTTAAGACTTGGAATTAATTAGTTTAACAATTTCGTACCTTTGATAAAATTCGATGCAACGAGTCATAGTTATATACATCGGTATTTAAATCATTTCTACTAGATTTCCATTTTATCTTTATTTTATAAGAACAACTATCGGGTTTAGCGTTTTTACGCAATTCCATCGACTGTTCAATCTTTCTCTTTACCAGCGCTATCTCTTCTTCCACCTGTTTCGACCCTTCCTTCTGTAACCGTTCTATTTCAACCTAGAATATAGGAATACAGGGATGTAGGAAGAATAATCCTGATGAACTTGCAAAGTACATATAAGAGCGTACCCGTAATTTATCTTTGTCACTTTTATTAGAATATTCGGGATTTAAAGACCTATTGTAAGCATCCTCCCGCGCCTCTAAGTCTTCCTTCAATTTTCTACGTTTTGCATCGAGTTCTCTGACTCGTAGTTTTGCTTGGTGTTTGGCATTAATAACTTTGTCATAAGCTGCCTTATTATTTTAATAGAGAAACATGTATATATTATAAATTATACGATGCAGCAAATTATAGGCGACGGTAATCGTTTGATATGCTTACCCGAGCAGATGTATCTGTAAGGATTTCCAATGCCCGTGATAATTCATGAAATAATTCTGCTGCTTTGGGATTATTTGGATTTTTATCAGGATGACAAGACAAAGCTTTTTTTCGATATGCTTTCTTAATCTGAAAGAACAGCGAGTATTAGGAAAATCGGTATATACACATTTAACTTTGTCAGTGTCACGTCATATTATGCAATATTCTAAAAAAAAAAATAAAGAAACAGTACAGAAAGTATTGTCACATGGAAGCTTTGTACCTCTTGCGTCGAGGCTGCTCCTGGTATGCCGAATAATTCATATAAATCTATATCCATTAAAGAATCCATTGTCTTTTCGCTCATCGTACAACGTTCTACCTTGGATGGTGGTTAGATTCCTTTGCTACTCGATTTCCGCCCTTATGTCACTGTCGATTCCAAAGGAAATTTACAATTATAAATATATGCATTTCATGTAAAGAAAAAGCTCCACTAATCACAAATCAAACAAGCTAAATAAATAGGTATTTACTTAGGTATTTAAGTAACCTCATAATAAAGGTAAAGAAAAATAATATCATATGCCACGAATGCTGCACAAACACGTACTTATTACGTGCACGTAATAAATTCAACAATGACAATAAAAATTACAAATCGCAAATACGTGTGGGCACCGATCTGCTGCCCACTGCTACCGCGCGGAAATTTGTTTATTTACTTATTTATGATATTTCGATGCATGCTGAGTTATACATACATACATACATACATACACACATACATACATAAATCATGCGAAGGTGGAAAAATTCGTTTTCACATTTCATTATTTACTTGCACAACCACGTTTAAAGATGAAATTGGCTCTTTATTGCTGCTGTTGCGATGCTCAGGTGCGGATTAAGGGCGGGGGGCTAGGGGGGGCTACAGCCATGGGCCCCACTTTCCGGGGGGGGGGGGGGCCCGTTCTAAGTGATTTTAACAATTGAATCTGAATTATTAAAATCTATCGATGGTGAAGACTTAATACAAGAATTTGCCGAATTAAAAATAAAAGAAAACAACATTTTAACTAAAACGTAATTGTACAATATATCTTTACCCCCCCCCCCCCCCCGGTTTTCAATCACGAGGCCCCGGAAGGCTCGATAGCCCCGGGCCCCAAAAATCTTAATCCACCCCTGGAGCAGAGTGCTTTAGCGCAGAGATGCAAGATGCGAAGAATTCCGACTACAGCGCCCCTTGCGGTGGAGTAAGGAATCTCAGCTCGTGATGTCTCCGCTCTATAGAATAATATTCTTGAGTAGTATATTACACGGGCTTTTTTGGCGGGATACCGTAACAAACATGCGCGAACGTAGAGTAACCGTATCAAAACCGTCATTACTCTACGTTCGCGCATGTTTGTTACGGTATCCCGCCAAAAAAGCCCGTGTAATATACTACTCAAGAATATTATTCTATAGAGCGGAGACATCACGAGCTGAGATTCCTTACTCCACCGCAAGGGGCGCTGTAGTCGGAATTCTTCGCATCTTGCATCTCTGCCTCCGTGCCCTGTGTTGTGCGTACCGCGTCTCCGCACATGAGTTTGAATTTATTTCACGAAATCAGGAACGTTACTTACATTAATAAAAATGCAAGATTTACGATATCAACCATATAAACTTAATAATTATAATACTCCGCTTCATCATGCTGTTCGATATGGTACAATAGAGGTGGTTCGGATGCTTCTAAACAACGGTGCTAATATCGAAGCAAAAAATATGTATGGCAAAACTCCTCTTCACAATGCAGTAGAAAGTACGGACATGGAAATGATCGACATACTATTAAATCAGGGAGCGAATGTTAACGCTAGTGACAAAAGCAATATAACTCCTTTGCACGTTGCTGTTACAAACAACGACAAAGATATTACAAACCTCCTGTTAAGTAGAGGGGCCAATGTAGATGGCAAAGGAAATAATGCTACAACATCTCGTCATATTCCAACTGATACAGGGTAATTACATATTGTTTAACATCTTTAAAAATATATAGCTTATGTTAATTCTCTGTGTGTCTCTACGTTTAGGGATGCTTGTACACCGTTGCACTTAGCTGTTGAGAAAGGTAACGAAGAAATTATCGAATTGCTTTTAAGTAGCGGCGCAAACATCGATGCTAAAAGAAAAGATGGTAAAACTCCTCTTCATATTGCGTCGGAAAGAGGATACGTTGAAATTGCTCAACAACTTTTAAGACATGGAGCTGATGTTAATTATGCGTCTACCTCTACGACTTGGGAAGGTTATACACCACTGCACTTTGCCGTTGAACATGATAGGGAAGATATTATCAAATTGCTTTTAAATCGAATGGCTGATGTAAATGCTAAAGGAAAATATGGTACAACTTCTCTCCATCTTGCAACACAGTATGGGTATTTAAAATCTGTTGAGCTCCTTTTAAAACATGGAGCTGAAGTTAATTCTGCATATACCTCAACAATTCTGGAAGATTATACATCACTGCACTTTGCTGCTGGTTACGGTGGCGAAGAAATTATCAAATTGCTTTTAAGCAGTGGTGCTAATGTGAATGCTAAAGGAAAAGATGGTAGAACTTCTTTTCATATTGCATTAGAACAGGGGTATTTACAAATTGCTGAACAACTTTTGAAACACGGAGCTTGTGTTAATTCTGTGTGTACCTCTGCATATCTGGAAGGCTATACACCATTGCACCATGCTGCTGAAAAAGGTGCCGAGGACATTCTAAAATTGATTTTAAGTAATGGTGTTGATGTAAATACTGAAGGAAAATTTGGTACGACTTCGCTTCATCTTGCAGTTCAGCATGGGTATTTAAAAATTGTTGAGCTCCTTCTTAAACATGGAGCATGTATTAATTCTAAGTACACCTCTACAATGCGGAAAGGCTATACATCACTGCACTTTGCTGCTGAGCAAGGTAGCGAACAAATTGCTGAATTGCTTTTAAGTAATGGTGCTGACGTAAATGCTCAAGGAGTGTCCGGTATGAATTCTATTTGTATTGCAATAAACAGAGGGTATTCAAAAATTGTTGAGCTTCTTTTGAAATACGGAGCTGATATACATTCTACATCTTGGAAAGGTCCTACAGCACTCTATCTCGCTGTTGAAAACGGTCATGAAAAGATTGTTAAGGCTCTTCTAGAATACGGAGCTAATGTTAATTCTAAAGATAATTACGGTGAAACTATACTACACTTTGCTGTAGAAAAAGGATCTTCCACAATTGTCGAGCATATTTTAAAGTATTGTCCCGATCTGAATGTCGAAAGCAACAGCAGCGTTCTTAACATTGCGGTGCAGGGCTGTGGAATAGAGTATCGCAAGATCGTTAAGAATCTGCTTCAATATGGTTTTACTGTCAACCCTAAAGATGGAAATAATTTTATGCCCGTTGCTGTCGAGAAAGGATATGTAGAACTGGTCAAAGAACTCTTAAAACACGGCACTGATGTTAATTTGTTACATGGCTTGACATCCACGAAAGGTTCTATACCGTTACATGTTGCAACCAAAAACGGACACGAAGAAGTAGCTAAATTACTGATAAGCTACGGAGCTTACGTAAACGCACAAGATGAAACTGGAAAGACACCAATATTTTACGCTACTGAGAATGCTGATTTAAGCATGACTAAGCTACTTTTAAATAATAAAGCTAACATAAAAGATAATCCTGAACTACTGAATATTGCAGTTAAGAAGGATTGCAGAGAAATCATTGAAGTTCTTTTGCAACATGGAGCTGATGTTAACGCTGTTGATGAATGTGGAAGAATGCCATTGCATTTTATTGTTTTACACGAAGAGTGTGGAGCTTCTCCTAGAGATTATGATATTAAGGGAGAAGTTGCTAGATTGCTTTTAAGCAGGGGAGCTAATGCAAACACTAAAATTAAAAATTATATGACATGTCATTGGAGAGGTTATGCAAACACTACAGGTGAAACGACGATGCTTCACGCTGCTATTGACAAAGAATATGTGAAACTCGTTGAGACTCTTTTGGAATATAACGCAGATGTTAATTCTACATACAAATATGACATGACACCGCTCAATCTTGCGGCCGAACGTGGTAATGAAACCATTATCAGAATGCTTTTAAACAATGGAGCTAATATAAATGCTGAGCAACACAGTGGAATGACTGCTCTTTTTTCTGCAACTCGAAGATGTCATAAAGAGGTTGTCGAATTATTGGTAAAACACGGTGCCAAAATTGATGCTAGGAAGACACCTGAATTAATGACACCGCTCCACGCTGCTGTGAAATTTGGTCATCTAGAAATGGTGAAGCTTCTTTTGAAATTAGGTGCCACCGTTGATACTACAGATATATCGGGCATGACAGCGCTTCACAGAGCTTGTAAGAGAGGTCATGTAGAAATTGTTAAAGTTCTCCTAGAACACGGTTCTGATATTACTATCAAGAGTAAAAGCTATAAGACGGTGCTTGATTCCGCTATAGATGGTGTCAAATCATTTCGCCATAATGATTATGACTATGATCGTTGTCGTGAGCGCTCCCCTCATGTAAATGTTGTTGAGGTTCTTAAACGTCACGTGGTCAAGATGAAAACTGCAAATTTATATGCAGATAACGACGATATACTGTCAATTCCCTCACCCGCCACTAGTGACGATTATGAAGAATCAAGTGATTTTGAAGATGAATATGACGACGAAATGGAAAGAAGGTATAATAGGAGGGCTCGTAAGGAAAGAAGGTTGCCCAAAAATAATTTTCATGATGAATGCGAGGAAGAAGTAGCAAGCATGAAGATCGAGAAGTTTGCTAATACCAATATCACATTTTATGATATTTTGACAAAAGATGTAAGTCATTTAGCAATGTACGCAAGAAATGAAAGTATTGTAGAGGCCCTTGCGTCAGACGATTATAAAAAGAAATTTCCGATATATGCTGGTATGATAAATAATAATTTTAGAAAGGGGGAAAAAAAGAAAGAATTTCTGGAACAAAGTAACAAAATTCTCGATCTTTTCTTTAACGATTTCTCTACGTTACCACGCGACTGTACTGAAAGAATACTAAGTTACTTAAATGATGACGATTTAATAGCTTTAATGGACGCTGGAAAGCCTACTGTATAGTGTCAGCAATCGTAATGACGTGATAATTACTTTACACATACTTCTAAAATAGTATACGCTTAAGTGAAGGAGAAATATTCGAAAAGGCGAGGACAGTCGTGGTTTGTATTGATTTTTATTTTAATGTTACGAAATATATTTTATTTGTCCTAAATAAACCGCTAACATGCGAACCAATTTTGGGATTTGTAACAACAGTACCATTATTCTTACCAATACAATATCACATGTAATTAACTTTTATAACTTTTTTATTATAATAAAATATGTATTATATAAAGTAAGTTTACTTTGAATTTGGAAATGTACCTGAGTCTCGTTATTGTGTGTCTAGAATTTATCTTTCAATAAATTCAAATTTAAATTCAACGCTTATTTTAGTTCACCACAACGCATTTCACTACAACGCTCCGCTAAAATTTGTGTCTGTTGCGTATTTTAGCGGTGATTTTAAAATTAGAACGTCCATCTTCGGATGGTGATGGAAACTCGGTGGAAGCGCGCTTTTCCGTTACACAGCGGGGTGCCCACGTGGGAAAAGAAAGTAAGCTTTACTCCGCAGGCCGAAAAACCAACCCTTGAAGGAAATTTATGACTTCCTTAGCGTCGCCAACACTTCTAGAGTCAATCGACACTCATATAGACTAACAAAGGACAAGGTCTTCTCAAAAGATTACGTGACTTAGAAGAAACTCGCAATTCGTTTCGGGTTTATTAATGGAGACTCTGTCTAATAGCGAATTCGGGAGACCCGCACTGGCCGCACTGAGTGCGAGTTTTCTCGCTTCCAATTGGTTAAAAGTTGCACTCGGTGCGGCCAGTGCGGGTCTCCCGAATTCGCTATAAGATGTTTCCCACGCATGCCACCCGCATCGCGTATCCTTAACAATACTCTCCTTGATCACACGCAAACGTCTGCCTTTAAACTTCGCTCGTAATTCACATATCGATTATATACATTCCCGTAGCTACGTTCGCGTGATCATGCAACAAACCAGCGAGCATCGCAATAATTCACTATTTTGACCAATTGGGTGCACAGACTCAACTGTTGAGTGATCTCACTAGATTTTACTCTGAAGTTGCACGTTCATTGGTTGACGCGTCTAAAATCTAGTGAGAGCACTCAACAGTTGAGTCACCCATGCAGGGATCGGCGGACTCGGGCTGTCCCTACACACCTACAGGAGGCACTGGTAATGTGTGCGTGAATCAGCGTGGACTCGCTGGTAGCGTAGCTTCGGCAGACTGGAGCTACGCGTAACCGGAGTCCATCGCAGCGTCCGTAGCTATTGGTCAGAGGCTTGGCTTGGCGCTGGCATCGGCACATTCGCCTCGCGTTGTCGCCACTTGGCTGGTTTCGCGCTGGCGTCAATTCACGCACACATACCACCGCTCCTGTAGGTGTCTAGGGACAGCCCGAGTCCGCCGATCCCTGGTGGATGCGGAAAGTCTTGTCACAGCTATAGTCTATAGTTAATATCTAATTCACATCATCACACGACACATCTGTGTGCAGCTGTGTTCGAGGAGGAGTACATATCAAGGATGAAGAGACAAAGTACCCGCCTCTAAACTGTTTTAATATACACACTTATACGCTGCTCGCTGGGGAAAATCAAGTCTTTCGCTCATTGTCATGAGGAAGTTACAACACTTTAATATCCTCAATGATAAGTCCCGTACACATAACAGTTCCTAGGAGCGATCGTATATTTACGCACGTCTTTTGTATGCCTTTTTTAATGCGAACACAATTCGAACGGAAATCAACGGTGATTTTCACTGATTCATATCCATGGTACGTATTTAATTTGTTTACCTTAATCTGTCTTTAAATTCACCGTTGTCACAGTGGGTCAGTCAAATAGACAAAGAAGTGTTATTCGTTACATCGGATTAGTTAACACAAGTGACGAATTCAGTTTGTAATCATTGTTGCAAGTGGATGTAAATTTTGTGTACCGGAACGAATGACATAGAAATTGCACGTTAGAAAGTGTTAAATGTATGGTCCATTGTCTTTCTGCTTTCCAACGATATATATATACATACACACACTGAAATTATGTAAATAAATATATATATCTAATATTTGACAAGTGTAATCTTTCTACATATTATTCAATACTATTCTCTGTAACATTAAATAAATACTCTTTGTATATTACACAGATCGCAAGACCTATTCCTTAATTTTTATGTATATATTACAGATGCAACATATTTGTAATACAACGTTTAGAGCTTCTCACCACATAACGGCAGACAAAACTTACGAGCAAACTTTCGATCAAATATTTATACTCTTATCCATGTTACAGGCTTTACGTATGATGTCAGCAATTGTGCCAGGCACGCATAATGTAATTGATGCTAATCAACCCTACGATCACATAACCGAACGGCAGAAACTATTGGAAGATTTATTGGGCGCTGCGAAAAAGTGTCATATAAGATTCGGTGGGCGGACTGAATTAGCAACCGAATCAGAGATATGCGTAAAACAGCTGTGTCATATATTCGAGTTAATCTTTAGTCATGGATTACGTACAAATTGCATTGAGAGAATTAATTCAGCCCTAAGGTATCGAAGAGAATTGATACCTTGAAATTTACATAAATTAAGCTCGCATCTATTTTTTATTATTTTAGTAATAACGGTCTTCGGATTATCTTCCAATTTTTATTTAACTGTATACTACAAAACATTGTTTATCATTATATAATGTTACATATTTTACATAATTACCATGATAGTACTGTTACTGTACACAGAGTCGTTAGTAATGTCTTCCGTTTTTTTTGGCTTTCAATGGTGTCAAATATCAGCGTACTGATAAGAGTCTGGAAGATAATGCTGCGGGATGACTAATACATTACTAATTCTACATTTCACTGTGTTAATTCATGTCGCTTATACTTTTGTAGGCACGTGTCTGATATAGTGTCCGGTGGTGGTACGAAGTTGTACAATATCTCGGAGGCAACGTTCTGGCCGTGTATAAAAGAACAACTACCGTGGCACGAGCAGGAACGTTTTAGCGTACTGAAAAAGGTTCATACAGATTTCGGTCGTGGTAGAGCATGGCTGAGGGCCGTTTTAAACGAGCGTTCTTTAGAACGCCATTTACACGCTATACTAGATCCTTCCATATTATCTAGTTTCTATGAAGATTGGGCATTTCTACTGGATCAGGAGCGAAGCGCGGTACTGCCGAATGTAGCCGCAGGTATGGAAATACTGCTGTGATTTTATGCTCTGGTACTTTATCCATTAAAATGAATTAAATATGGTTTTAACTATTAGGACTTGGTAGCATTTTATTTGCAATTAGGATAGACAATGAGGAATTGGATAGTAATTCAAGAGGAAAAGAAACTGAGAGACAGGAAGTTTCGCTATCCGAACCGATTATATCATTCGCGACACCAGGTAGTTAAATGTTGTTATTATTATTATTATTATTATATAACCCACGGGTAAAGATCCTTTAGTTTACAAGTAACAATTCATAAAGTTAACAAAATGTTTCGATTCGTATGTCGGGGAATTGTAGGAAATTAAGAATAATTTCTTACATCATTGTAACGACGCTCGTGTTGTAATTAGGGCCTGTTTCAAAGCAGCAGAAACAGAGGAAGAAAGTACAGGCTCATATAATTTCGTTCGATAATGAGAGCGATGAGCAAGAGGCTGCTACAGAGACAAGTATCTCGGTCAGTGCACCTCCGACCTCTCTCAATTCTCCGACAGGAACATCGGTTAAAAACTCTACGTCGCCTCCTTCGCCAGTGCCGGAGTGTCGAACGGAGTCGAACACTGTTAACGAGCCAGTTAACAGAGAAATCTCGGAATGGGAAAAATGGTAGGCGATGATATACGTGCTATCTCGTTCGATCTAATATTTTTCGCGACTGCTGAAAATATAATTACATTGTAATGTTTCAATGTCTTCAGTGAAGCCTTTGAAGAAGAGAAAGTGTTAACACCGGTTACAGATTCTGGTAATATGGGTGGACTGGTTCCTGTATCGCCTTTAGACCAAACGTTAGACGATATGCTGATAGCATTGCCAAATTACATAGATGTGCGTGTATGATGTATTGAAATTCAGCTAACTAAATGATAATAGAAGAAGCAAACTCTTAATCGATCCTATTTTACACAGGATTCATCGGAAGTTACGGAAGCTGCGGTGGAAGCCACTGAACCGCTCGCGGACTTGGATGGCCACGTGGATACAGAGAGTCTAGATGCCGAGGCTTTGCGTGTGAAGGTTTTAGCTATGAGCGAAATATTAGAACAAGCCAAAGAAGATGCTATGACCAATAGATTGCAGCTGGCTCGTTTACAGAGGCAACATCAGAATTACCTCGAGAGGCACGAGTTGCAGATGCAAACGTTAAATAGGTGAACGTTGTTATGATTATTTACAAGTATTTATTTCGTGGTATAAAATACGGGCGTTACTCATCGCGTAATATAACGACGATGTAATAGGGAAAACGAATTGTTGAGGCAGCAATTACGTAAATATGTGACAGCAGTACAAATGTTGAGGAGAGATTCCGATTCCACTGCAGTCTCCGAGGAGGATCCGTCGTTGGATTACCATAACGAAGCTCAACAGTACGAGGAGAAGTTGATTCAAGTCGCAGACATGCACGCGGAACTAATGGAATTTAATGCTAGATTAACTCTCCAATTGACTAATAGGTGAAACTATTAAACGCCTAGTCGTTGTTAGTACGCAAATGTTGTATTAACCTTCCGAAAACTTATAGGAACCGATTAGTTAAATTATTACAAGCCGAATTGGAGTGCCTCCGGGGCCCGTTAAACGAGGACGATTTGCCAACAGAACCTCCGTGTCTCATTCATATATGGATTCCGTCTGCATTTCTTACTGGCCAACCTTCTGACATTCACCATGTCTATCAGGTAATTTAAATCCGACACAGGATTTTACGATATCCTTCAACCTACGTACTACGTGGTATAATAATATTATAAAAATTATTAGTACAATCATGTACAGTTAATATCGTTTTCTCGTAGATATACGTACGCATCAGAGACACTGAATGGAATATATACAGACGGTACGCGCAATTTTATGCCCTTTACAGAGAATTGAAAAAGCATGATACAGTTGTTACCACGTTCGAATTTCCACCGAAGAAGACAATCGGCAATAAGGTATGCGCTGCACAGAATGTTTGAGAAACATGACTGCGCGTTACTTTACGTTCGTATGATTTCTCTTGATCTCAGGATGCCAAGTTTGTCGAAGAGAGACGACAGAAGTTGCAGCATTGGTTAAGACGAATTGTTGGTAGATTGGCGCAATGCTCCCCTGCATTCGCGTCCAGGCCAAGTAGACAGACACTCATATCCCTAATGCCTTTCTTCGGGTAATTTATTTAAAAGTACTACTTTAATGTTAGACGAACTGAAATTTCCTCGAAATTTACGAAATTGCCGGAGAATTATCGTAAACGTTGACGTACAGTTTTGTCAGTTGATTAAACCAAGCATTATCCTTTTCTAGTGATAACCCTAATACTGAGGAATCGAGGAAAAATAACTCTACAAGAAACACATTTTCTTCTTCCCCTCAATACATGGGTTTATAATTATTAACGTTTTTATAGACAATTTGTACATACATGAAGCCTTTTTAATTTAAATGTATAAAGTACTTGTGTTGCTCTATATTTGTTTATATAGAGCAATATATATATTGTTGACAATTGGAAAGATCAGAGCATATGCCTGTATGTATACAATCATTAATATACATTCGCACATATGCCGTTTATATACGACGACATGTATAAAATTCATATGTAGTCGAAATAATTAAAAGTTGATCCTTTTTTATAAAAGTATGTATTATCTTTTTTACAAATATATATGTATATATATTTGTTTAAAAATCTAATTCGTGCTCAAAAAAGAAATTCTAATTATATTTCCGATTTTTCAATCAGATAAGAAAATATATTTCTTATACGCTATATTTGTTATATGTGTGTGTATGTATACATATACACCCCATATACTTTACGATGAACATCCTGCGAAATATTTTTTAATGTAGCTCGTAAAATAAAAGGAACAGTTAATTGAAAAAAAATACGTATGAAAGGTGATTATTTAACGTACAGAGGGACGAAAGTAGCTTGAAAAAGTAACTACAGCCCACGCAAAAGGGTAACAAAAGAAAAGCATAGTTGTACGTTGTTCATCAACAAATTGTACAATATCGAGTTGAGTCTCATTTTCTAAAAATTTTATTCATGTAAGGCGCCTTAACAGTAATATAAAAAGGTACACTTTTCCATTTATACTTTATGATAAAAATAAAAGTGCATATTGTTATTGGAACAAGTACATACAGTATTATGCTGGTAAATAATACAACTAATCGCATATAAGATTCACAGGTTTAACAAGTTTCGCTTAGGAGTCTCACTATGGAGAGGTAACGGTGAGAGAATGTTTTTTTTTTTTTTTTTTTAACAAACCAATCTTCGAATCAAGAACACATTAGCACGTAAATCGCCGCCCTGAGAGCGTGGCGCGCTTCTTTTAAATAATAAATAGGTACACGTTTCAACAAGAAATTTCGATCGTCCATCCGAGTAGACATATTTGTACTGAGCAATACAGACCGCGCTTCATTTACCTTTCCATATTGAGATATAAAAGTTTCTTGTAATAGCAAAGTTTATCGGGTCGTCGTTTAATATAATCATGATTAATACCTTGACCGCCGTGTGTGGAACCATAATGCATTTTTGTTACAAAGGAACCAACATTATTATTGTTATATCATAGTATGCCCAGCAACGCCGCGACAGGAGGTTTATTACGCTGTTGCCGGAAGAAAGCGATGAATCTCGGTAGTGTTAATATTCGCCGTGTCTCAGGGTTTAAGTCGCTTACGTTTACGTTCGACGCGTGTGCGTCGACAAAAGTAAGACTGCGTGGCAGTCAATGTATTAATTGTAATTACATACGCTTCGAACGAATCTATGGTATCTATGTTATAGCGCATCGCAATCATAGCATCATAATCATAGTAAGTTTCGTAACGTAACGATACGCGATTACATTGCTTATAAAATCGATTACAAATCAGACACATTCATTTCAAGACTGTTACCATACAATACAATGCCTTGCGAGATGGGAGAGAAAAATAGTCGAACGAATCGTTATTCCAACGGGTTTTCATTGCTTCGATAAAAATTCAGGTGGATCCATGAAATCAAATGGAAATTTCTTAAGGAGAAAATAACAGGAGACGTACAAAAGAGAGAACGAAAGCAAAGTCTAAGGTTGAAAGTAAATTATTTCTAAACGTGTGAATTATTAAAACTTCGTACATATATCAAATATAAATAATGTATAATAACGATAAAATATTCAAAAATAAGGCAATATTATTCTTTTACGTACTAACTCTTATATTTTAATTCGCCTTTATATTTTGAAGTTCGATAATGCACGAAAAATACAATGTATAACTTATCGCTTAAGGAGTATTTTATTCCGTAGAAAATACGAGTTTATCTATACATATAACATTTCCATGAAAATTCATCGGATTGAAGAAAAGAGGAAATAAATCTCGATTACGAAGAGTTACGATACTTTACAATACTGATACGCCCGGTGCTTACTCAAAAAGTGATAAATCATATTTATTAAATAAGCTGTATCGATATCTTGATTTGTGATTCGCAGGATGCGTGTAGATTATATATCGTTTAAATTGAATATTATATCGTCAGAAAAAAAAACAAAGATTCAAGCGAAGGACAATAATGAATAGAAGTAAAACATATTCTGTAAAAAAGGAATTAAAAGAAAATCTCGAGGTTTGTGAAATTTCGATGAAAGATTCAAAAACTTAGAAGAGAAATTTAAAAGTAAGACGAATAACGTTTACTATGATTTTGATAATTGCATTGTGCCATTCGGAAAAAGGAGTCTAATCTCTGTTGACTATGGACAGCCCAGTGTGTGGTATCTCTTTTTTTTTCTTTTATACACATGTTAAAAGTTCGCATTGATCCACAAGCTTTTCGTTCAACGAACTTTCGCGAGGCGCACTGAAAAGTATTCGTTAGCCTTAGTCACTACGTTCCGTACAAAGGTTTCATCGTAAACGGCTTTAAATTATTATTTACATTCACTAGCTCTCTTCGCTGACTAATTTTGATTTAGCCCCAGGACGTAATTAAGAGTCGGTAGATCCTTATCTATACACTTATTGATTTTCGATGTACCGCTGCGAATCTGCCAGCACTGTGTTCATTGCGTTACATTGTAAGATACTCATCATCAATTAAATAGGTCGCATTGTACGATAAACTTCCAACAGGTCAATTAATTAGAAAAAAAATAGAAAGAAGAAACATTCTTATAATATGTGAGATTACGCATTGAAAGATGTAAAATAATATAAAATTCTTAGCAATTAAACTCAACAAAACAGTATATGTTATGAAAGAAGGTTCTGTATCCTTGTGTTTAGAAAAAAAAAGAAGAAAAAATAATATATTTATTATAAAACAATGGATTAAAGCCGCGTTTAACTTCACCAAATGTATAAAAAAGAATCGATATATTCCATTAAAACGAATAAGTTTCATGTAGTAAAACATTTTTCAGTATTCTGAGCATCTTACAAATTACGATGTACGTTCAACCATCTCTGTGTGTTGTTCTTTTTTTCTCAAGATTTTGGTTTGTTGTCACGCGAGATATTATAATACAACGATACGTCTGGACAGTCCCAGGGATAAATGAATTCGTAATTGACATAATCATTTTGCCATTCTGAAGCCTGCTCAGATTTAGATATGTAGAAAGAATGTACCGAACAGTAGTCACGTAAGGGTCATCGTCTAGTAACGAATTATAACGAGTATGCCTATATTGTTTCATAGGTAACCGGGGATGATTTTGAGCCTAATTTAATTTGACTTTAAATTTAGGTATATCCGAATAACAAGTAACGTCTAGTTTAGCAGTCTTTGCACACATTCCTCTGTTTCGTGAAAATTGACAACAAAAGCCAACAATAATGATAACACATTATGCAAGTACATGAAGGTTAAAGAGTGGAGCCTTATTAGTGTAGTACAAAATAATGAGGCTAGCCTTTTTTTCTTTCCTCTAAAGTAATTTCCTTCTCTGCTTATTAGTAAAAGTATGAAACTTTTTATTCACTATGATTAATACAATGTGTTTGTTACGTTAAAACATTTTTTTCTTTCATCCTCCCATAAGTGAAAATATGCCAACAGATGAAATATGCGATCGATGGAGTTTCTCATTTTTTTTTTCAGTTTTCTTTTTTTTCTCTTTTTTGGAGCGCTCGTAAACGTTCGCGTATTCTTACAGCAACGAGATAATGTGATTTAGGTCCATAGCGAAAATAAATAAAAGAAAAATCTTCTTAAGCTAGTAGATAGCAGATTAGTTTTGTATTGTATACTTGTTAACTAGCCAGTGCATTTTTATATATAATCCTGACTCTCTGATTAACCTTCCTGTCTATTTAGCACACTTTGCCACGCATTCTAAGGCATGAACTTCCTAGTGAGCTGGATAAAAGAGAGCATAGACCAGTGTGCCAGGTACTTTATGTGTTAACATTTTTCACTGTTGTAGCTAGATACATTATAATATTAGAAAGTATATTACTATTGTATTTAAAAAACTGTTCTTCCCTGCTCTCGACCTTATACTTTATTAAGATCCTTATTCCTCAGACCGTAACTATAAAATCGTTTGCAAAACGTTCTGTATTAGAAAGCAGAAAATAAATTGAACTTCTTGAGTGGCTATGCCTGCATATACTAAATAATAAGTTAACCCATCGCACGAATAACTCTCCTCGGCTTTTTTTTTTTTACATAGAGTACCGTTAGTTCTTACCAAAATATGTCTGACAGCGTTTGATATTCCTTTGATTATTCTTACCGCAAGAGAATTCAATAGAAACAAGACCAACCGCCAACTATGGAAATCGATACAACGAAATTTTCTCTACAAACCGCGCGTTAAAAGTATTCTAAAGTGCTAGGCACAAATTACGTCTATACAAAAATCATTTTGCTTCAATAGTACGATAAGTTTCAACGTTATTCGTGGATGGCTTAATCAGGATTCTGATATTACAACACATGCATACTGTCATTTGTATTGAACGCAGATTATAAACCCCTTTTTTTCCACACTACGATCCGCGTTTATACAAAAACCTACAGTCACACCAATACTGTGCCGAGTTAGGGAGCCATTTGTATGCACATCTGATACCACACTGGCTTAAAGCACATGCCGTCACGTGTTGCGCCACTCGCCATTTTATCTTTACTCTGTTACATTTCCACCTTGTATCATTAGGTTCACTCTATCATACATCCGTCAACCTGTCATTACATGCTGTATTGGTTGTACATATTCAGATAGTAAACTAACATAATACAAGTTAAACCAAAAATTTTGTAGCCCTATGGTATAATATATAGTTGTTAAACAATAATATATACTCTTGCGATTAACTTAAGTTCCATAAGTTGCTTTATGACACTGAACACTATAGCTGAACGAAGTGCTTGCTTTACTCTCCAAAGTAGAAACTTATTATCTAAGAAGTTACGATAAAAAAAGAAAGAAAAGAAGAAGAAGCTATGCGAAGGTGCACGTTTGTACACGTAATACAAAATAAACTATCCATGACGATTAATTTATGCCTTTATCTTACATACGCGACATTAAAGAAAGGTCAAAGAATGTACGTGTATAAATCTAGAGAATATAATTCTAAATAATAATCGTAATAATCGTAATAATCGTAATCATAACGTACCATAGGGATACACTATTTTCGAGCTCCTCATATGATAAGAATTTTAATATTTTTTATCGTACAAGTAAAATTCAAAACGATACACAATTCTAACAAATGCTTTGCTTCTTGTTTCGCCTCGCTATGCAATCGAATTATTCGAAGTGATGAAGATCTAATGAGAATATTATAGAGGGTACCGATGTACATATCCAGGCACACGTACCCATTTCGTATCCATATAATTTTGCTTTCTTCCTTCTTCCCCCCAACAATCAAATTTAATACTTTTCGACATTTTGAATATTTATCCCTGTATACAAAACTAAAGTCGTTTAGCACATTTTAGCACTAAATTTAGAATACACAATTTTTATTAGTCTTTTTCCCTGTAGAACACAATGTTCATTCCTAAATGTCGTTTCTTTTAGTTATCACAAATTATTGTTCCTCGTATTTATTATTGTTTCAAACATTAACGGAGCTCAGATGCTTTTCAATATTCTGTATCAATGCAATTATAACTTTCCTCCTTGTTTTCCCCCTTCTCTCTCTCTCTCTCTCTCTCTCTCTCGCGCGCGCTCTCTCTCTCTCTCTCTTTCGTTTAATTACACAATCACGATGCCCGAACGTTGGGTCGCACTGGAGACGGGCTGGTTTTCGGTAACTTTTCTCTTTGTTGGTATATGCTTTCGTGTCAAAGTAAACCACTTTCTACCCATGAGGTCGTTGAAAAAAAATATATATATACCAATTGGGTTTATAAACATTACACCGTAAGGTAAAGAGCAGGACTATGGATTTGGAGGTGGTGTGGTTGGTGTTGTATGCGACGAGGGTGATGCACTTGCAACCATCGTTGGACTGGCTGGCTGCTGTAATGGCAGGAACGCTGATCCCAAGCTAGGTTTTAACTGGAATGCTACACACGGCTTTGAGCAATAGTCTAGTTTGCTCAAGTCTATCATGGGTCGCCTATGCACAGAAATACAATTGCTTCAATCACGTTGAAGTATTCGTACAAAAGTTCGTATTATAATTCAAAAGGACCTAATCGGGGCCCTAAGGGGGCCATTAAATTTAATTCATCGAATTATATATTATGAAACGCCCTGCGACGTTGCAATTTTAAAGAATCGTGCAATACAATAGAAATGGTTACCTGGCATCCTCTACAAATTTCAGATTGACTTTCTCACAGCCATCAGGTGGTTCTCTTGCTAGGAACCTGTTAATGTGAGGAGAGGTGCCGAGCCGTCCTTCTCTATCTTGTTCAGGGGTTGAACCACGACTTCCACCTTGAAGATAAATTAGAACACCTGAATTAGCAACGACGTATAAATAGTGCGCAACTATATTGCTTACATCGATTAAAAAACGAATATTCTTAACACATGCTATCAACAACTTGGGACGTTTAATGCACACGTCTGAGAACGTACATTCACGTGAAACGTAAACACCTTCACACACCAAAATTAGACTTCATTCCACTTCACTAATAATACACACGTGTACAAATCAATTTACAACTGTACTAGTACCTTTTATAATACGAGAGTAATATGTATGTAGTATCGTATACGCGAGAAATAAGAACCAACATACGATTACTATGAAACTAATATTTTAATCAACAAGTACAAGAAATTTTAGAGCAAGTCCTTCCATCGTGTAATTATATTATTATTATTCTATTATTGAGAAATATGCTTACTGCAGTTTATTGCATAATGATGTTTAATAATAATCAATGTTGGCTATGATATTAAAAACGTTACGGTAAAGTAGAAACTATACGTGAAATATTTATATAAAACACAAAGTGTTCCATGCAAGCGTCAATGCAATAATAAAAAATATTATAAATATATTTGAATTTGTAAGAACAGAGCGGTTTACCATGTAATGTCATAATGCGTACATTCAATTTGGCATTTATTATTCTATGAAAACACAAAATCGTTTGATCATTATGGTACATTATAAAATCATAAAATAATTTCTCAATTGTCATTTTGAAGTCTTATAATATATATATTGGTATTTGAAGACAAAACGACTCATGCATATACGTCAGAATTAACATCAATACAGGTATTCATGTGCACATATATACAATATGTCCGTTAATCTCGATACACCGGATTATTTTGTAGGCAGTTAAAGGTACAAAAAAGAAAAAACTGTTTGGTTCGAAGGGGACATTTCGCGTTACAAATAGCTTCGTTTTAGATAAAGATATAGAGATTTCACGGTGAATTTACGTTAATCCTTTCGAACGTGATTCTGTACATTTTTTTTTATTCATAATGTGATACGGTGTTTGCTGAGGCGAATTCAACGGGGCGTAAAATAAAGTCATTCAATGCCATAGGAGGTCGTAAATTAGTGAGGCCCCGACTAGTTAAGCGAACCTGAACCATGGATCACCGCTAAACACTACTCAGCCGTGCTACGACCATAAACTAGGCCACTAAGCTTTTAACTAAATATTTCAACCTCAGTACTCCTCCTAACAAACACTATCGCGCTACGAATAAACAGGTATAGCATTCTGTGCAAAAAAATTAAGTTAGCCTTGAAATCTCTATTGACTAAAAAATTAGTTTTTTGAATCTTCAACTTCAGCTGCCTACGAAATATTCATTCCAGCGTACCTATCCAGATTAAACAGTCATACGTATATTTACGAAACAGTAAATTATTTGTCGATAGACATGTAAAATTCCATTAACTGTCTGAATACGGGCACTCAGAGAGAAAAAAAAAGAAAAATAAATGAAGACGAACGAGTTTGATTGAAAGATTTTCGTAAAAAACAAAAGGAACTTTTCCGCAAATATGCGCCAACCTTGTAAGAGATCGCTAGGCGGACGGGAGGCATCCATAACACCAGGAATCAGCGGAGACTCAGAATTCCTAGATGGAGGGCCTGTCTCAACAGGCACACACCATAGTTAGTCTGTTATTTATAGTGTCACCAGTAACCAGAAATAGTTCACACACATATATGTATATATTTCGCATTAAAAGATACACGTAACTGTTCATATATTCCCAAAATCACGGGAAAATATGAGGATCGTGCTACAGGTTTTACGAAAGTATTAAGTGCAGCTATCAATCGGCAATGTTCAAATCAATGTTACGATTAGAAAGTGGTCGCAACGTTTATGTAAAATTTTTGGCAAGTATACACGTAAGAACATTGGCAACTATCGTATATATCTGATCACTCTTAAATAATATTAAAGCGAAGCTACAGTTACCTGACGAATAAGAACTGGAGGGAAGGTCTGTAGCTGGTGTCTGTGTGTTGACACTACGAGTAGCCCTCAGTAAGTCTGCTAGTGGCGCGCGATGCCCTTCCGGTGTTATTTGTTCGCGATACCGTGCGTACTGTAACATATGCCAGGCATTTAAATTAAAATTCAATACTCATCAGCAAAGATTCACTTATTAAACGTAAGAGACAGCTTACTTTGTCTTCCACTTGATGGTCGGGATCACTAGGGTTTGTTCCAGACTTGAGAACGAGTCCTTCGATTTCCTGATTCAATCCTTCGATAGAAGAACGCATTGGAGGCCTCATTGGTTTCATAGGGATATTCATGGGACTTGCCTTTGTACTCAAACTAAATTGGTTGTCTGGAAAAAGAATAAAAGTAATATGTACATCAATTCCTGTAAAAAGAAACCTTTCGTACAGATTTATACTATTAATAATGATCTTACGTATAGATGTCTGTGAAGCAATACTGGGTAAAAGTACATTGTGATCTGCAGGAAAGGCTGGTGGAGGTCCACCAGGCATTATGAGTCCAAACGCAGCTGTCCGTTCTCTACTGCTAGTCCCCTCCTTATTTGTACGCTGTAATCTATATTATAGTTTTTTGTCAAAGTAAGTTCTTACACGGACTATCCCGTATGTTTCGCAGAGGTTGTAGTATTAACTGTTTAAATTTCAACAAGGAACTGTAGATTATTACTATTTAACAAGAATTTGAACAATTATAAATCCAATTTGAATTCTCCAGGCTTATTTATAAAAAAATAAAGAGAACATAACGATGGGTACTACGAACCGATGCCTGAAGTACTTTTCCAATTTCTCGTCTGTGGTAGTTTGTTCTGTAGGATGGCGAGTGTGTATTTTCCTCGGTTCGTTGGACCATTCTTCTGTCTGTAAGAAAGCAGCTTCGTGAATTCTACGCCCAAATTTTCTACAAAAGCTTCCAGGGATATCGCTCGTTTTGGGAACGTCGCGACGTAACAAGAGGAACTTACCTGTGTAGATTTGTCAACCAAAAGGAAGCTGGAATGAATATAGCACGAATCACGGGGCCATTGTCCTTTCAAATAGATAGTATCTAACGACGCCGCCCTCCGTATATTTTGGTTTCCACTTAGACTTTCGCTGCATCTTCCGCTTAATGTTTTTGATTTTGCTACATGTAACAGAAACATCGAATGGTGATTTGTAACTCTTTGAAAATTACGATAGAAAATAAAATTAAACCATGTTGTGTTATCGTCTGGGTACGAACCAGAACCGGTCTATGTAGAATGTATTCGGTTGCTGGGTAAAGTGGCGAGAAGTATAAAGAGAACTCGAACAGAATTGGAACGGATGGACGAAGGAGAAAGTAAAGTAATTTAACAGTCGTTTGTCGTGGAACCGATCTTAGAAGCCTGTATTCGGTTGCCCAATCGATCGATTAGAACGATTATTAATCATATAAAAATACAGAGAAAAGATATAACAGCAGCTGCTTCGAAATACTCTTCCCTCTACACCGTGTTAGTAGCCCAAGGCTTTACGCAACTTAACGCAATATGTCATCTACTCGCAGACATTAAAAACACACTACAGAGTGTACATTTATATTTCTTACCCTGCTTTAAGATTTCTGAATGAACATTAACATAACGGCAAGTTTACTACGCACACAGTCTATCTGACACTTAAACTGATTCACAGAGACAGGTATATAAAACGCAGTGACCATTTCTTTGGCAAATTGATTCAATCGCAGTAATTATAAACATTTACATTCAACTGTACGCATAACACGTATCGCACACTTAATAGTGACAAAGCGTTGAACTCAAAGACCAATTATACGAGACTTTCCAACTGACAACCCAGATGTGGGGTGCAGACGACAAGTACAATCGCAAACAAACGATAGGTGACAAAATTTCTGCAAAATGTACGAGGACACGGTAAACATTCGAATGTTCGGACGGAAAAAATAAATTGGAAAAAAAAGGGGGGGGGGGGGGGCAAGGAGTACGCGTCCTTAATCCAGGATTCCGGGCGAAGAGATCGGGAAAATGTAAAATGACAGACACAAAACAAAGAAGTCGATCGAAAGATAACAGTGTGTAGTGAGTGTAAGTACGCTGGCATACTACGAGCGGCGTAAGGGGAGGAAGGGGGGATCGGGAGGGAGGGGGCGGAGGAGGAGAGAGAGAGGGAGAGAGAGAAAGAGAGAGAGAAAGAGAGAGAGGAGGGTATGTAAACGCGACATGTACATATACACAGAGGAGGGCATAAGCAGCATAATACCTTTGTAAGAGAGAGAGCCGGGGCTTCGTTGCCCCGAGGAAGAGGTCTCCGGCGAGATGCGGGCCCGCCACGCACTCGCGTTCGTCGGCGAGACGGTGGGACTGTTGCTGTTGCTCTTCCTGAGGCTGCTGCCCTGCCGGCCTTGCCGTAACAGCGAGCTCACGGGTAGAGTCGCGCGCATTGGGCCCTGCTTCGACGTCGAGCATGGCGAGGACTTTCGCATCCGCTGTGACCCAGACATTTTGTCATGTAGCAGACAGATGCCGCACGGGGCCCCCTAGACGCTGTTCGCGTGTCCGGCACACTGTTCTGTCGAGAGTATGTTGTACTAAGGACGGGGCGCCGCGGGCACCGTTCAGGGCACGAGGCCTCCGAGCACCCGCGACTTTGGTGTCGCGCACACGCGCCGACAGCAGCGGTAGTGGTAGTGCCGACACCGAGAGGCAGACAGACAGACTTGGAGGATGGCTTTTAGGATGCTCGCGTTATCGGTGGCGGCGGGCGAGATCTCATAAACGTTAGCGGCGGCGCGACGAATTCACCAGGAACGACAACGGGAACGGGAACGGCGGCAGCGGCGGCGCGACGACAATGCCCTACGCGTCTTGTCATTTGCAATGTTCTGCTGCTGGCTCGGCACGCACGTCACGTGATCGCCCGTCCCGGCTGGTCATTGGTGCAACGCTAGCCCGTGCGGAGCGTCGTACTACGCTCACCCGTGGGGGCCGCGTTCCATTCACTAACACCGTAGCACCGTACCCAGCGTCCTGTCGCTCTCTCCCTCTGTCGTTCTTTGATCGTCTCTCTCTTCTTGGCGCTTGTGCAGTGACACTCAAATTCACCCTTTCTCGATCGTCCCGAGGTACCCGATACTACCCGACGCGGAAACCTTATTTATCGGCTTGCTCCTCGGCCCTCGCGGCTCGCGGCTCGCGTACCGCCTTTTCTTCACGCCACCGTGTATCGCCGTATTCCAGCGCGCCAGCAGGCCCGCCGATCGATCCCGCCGCTCAGCTTTTCACAAAATCCACGCTCCAAAAGGATGTTTTGGTGTCCGTGTGTACGCGGAAACTGGTGCGCAACTCTGCTTTATATACGCCTGGCACGACACACGTACAGAACCAGTATGTAGCGTCTTACGTTTCACGTTATGTACGGAATGGAGGAGCAGCAAGCCGATGAATAGCGTGTGTGAATAAGTTTCGTGTACGGGGGCACGTACTAGCACAGGCGTAGTATCCGATCTTACGTTTTTCAGCCACGGCGCGTGCACGCTACGTTCATTCGATACTCTCGCTGGGAGAGATCTCGAGTAATCGGTTGAATTCCCTACGATCGAGTCAATATTACGCGCGGCGCGGGCTTCATTTCGATTACGTTCGTCGCCCCGAATTTTTATCATCCTTCTGATCGCAAGACCAGCTGTTTTTTTCCTGCTTTTCCAGTCCATCCAAATAGAACCGATGGAACAGATATTTACCCACTACTTTCATTCTTCCGAAAGGTTACAAAATTAAAGCTGGATATTAAGAAAAAAAATAAAGATTCCATCGAAACCTTCTATCTGTCTCCTTTCTTTAAACTTTCAGTCAGAGACAAAGAACTTTATTTCTATGAATTAAGCTCGTGTATTTATTTACAATATATATCTTACGTTACACCGTGTAATTTCATTACATTATTCCGTTAAATATTACTACTGGCAGCGACTGACTATGTACTTATGTAGGCTAAATGATATGAAACTTATAACGTGAAAATTAAGTTCGATATCGAAATATTTCGATCAATTCTCTTTTGCGTGCTATATAGTAGATGCGTAAAAATAAGGGTATATTTTACGACATTTAATTGCATTTAACATTCTTCTCGCCTTATTTTAATTTCAGACATAGAAATGAAGTAAAAACAACCTCTGAAAATATCAATTTTTATAAAATAATACAATTTCTTCACATAAAAGTAAAACATGTTTTTATCGAGTCTTATTTTACGTTGAAATTTATATATAATTTTAATCGGTAAGTCGTGTGGAAACTTGTTTAATAAAGGCACTGGCATGCTTTTTGCTAAAAGCTAATCAGATAATCCACTTATTATATTTTTATTTACGCGTGTATAAACGCATATAGGTACGTTAATACATATGCGCATATATACACTCGTAAATCATTTTGTAAAGCAGTTTACAAGGAATGTTGTACATCAGTCCAAAAAAATATCTGTTATTTAAAATGATGAAACCTTACAATGCATTTGTTAATACTGAAAGACAAAAATCAATAATGTCGAAATAAGCAGTTTACAGTAAATTTGCAGAAACTATTGAGAATCGTTGATCCTTTCCGAGTAGTTTCTAGCAGTTTTATTGATAGTGAATATAGAATTATGATGTGATTCTGTGAATTAACATCTACCACAAACACGAAAAAAAAAAACACAAATATAATATTTTGAGATTGATGAACAAGAAATAATTAAGCATCGCACAACTCAGACATTCATACAAAATAACATTATCTTTTTAATTAAAAGTTCTCGTGTTTCAGCTAGAAAAAGCAGTTGCACGGAACATTGAAAGTATGTTCCGATCCTTACACTAATGCTTTTTAACTAACCGTCATGAATTATTTATATAGATTAAGCAGTACGTTATCGTATAATAAACATTAAGCAAACAAGTCTCTAAGAATTAGGAAAATCTTATTTATAACTGCGGATATAGTATATGCGAAATTACATTTATGTATATGTACACTGTTAGTCGTATAACAGATAGGACGCAAACACCAGAATAAATTTTGAGCTTCTAAAAAATTTGTAATCGTTATTTAACTAGATGTTAGTTAAACTTCCTCTCTCCAGCTCCAAGATTTGTATGTTTAACGATAAGAAATTCTGTAGCGCAAACAAAATAAAAATGAATTATTATCTGTAACAATAGCAACAGTTTATACATAAATAAATGAATGTATATACATTTATATATTCATTTATTTATATATATATATACATATATATATGTATGTATGTACAATGTGTATCGGACAAAATTGAAGAAATATTTATACAAACCAAGTGTATTATCATTTCAACGCGCAATAATGCTGGAAAAATATTAGCACTCGTTTTATTTTCATTTACTTATGTATGTACAATACACTAATCATTCTTTCGTGTTGGTTAATTAAAAAGTATGCACTAGCAAAATCGAAAACGTAGTAAGACTGCAAAATACTTTTGATGATAAGCAACGCTCGACATACATACGCGACAAATCAGTTTAATTAAATGCAATACGTTCAAGTGAAATCCGTTAACTTTTAATTAAAATTATTTTTTATTATATATCCATGATATTTTCGTAAAAAGCATATCGAAATATTTCTAGGTATAAAAAAGAAAAGAACATGAAAATAATTCTCATAATTTTAATGCCCACAAAATAAGATCTTTGCTTCGCCATAGGACAGCATTAGAATTCCGCAGAATTACCACATATAAATTAACAAAGCATATTTGTCGATAAAAGGACAACTACTACGTAAAAATACAAAATAATTGCTTCGAATAAAATTCCTTTGGCCGCTTGTAGCGAAATTCATTTTTTGTTTCATACTTTTCACGCATAAAAAATAATCGCAAAGTCACGTTAAGTCGTTTAGTAATTATGAAACTAGTACTGCTCCTACTTTTATCGAGGAGAAATAACATTAATAAATATGAAGCAATGCATCTGTTCGAAAGGAATTCAATGTACAGGGAACAGAAATTTGTTTATTGCAGGATTCATCGCATTCTAGTTAAAAAATATCTAGCGAATTCTAGCGAGAAGAAACTGAGTTTTGTCAGTCAATAATTAAATTAAATACTCATCATAAAAATATTTTCTGACGCATGAATTCTCAAAGTCTATCGTTATATTTATACACATACAGTTTCGTCTCGTTATAAGTCCGACGCACGAGGGACAGGCTGAAACTGTAACGAAACGGTATGCTATTCGGCTGGGCTTTGTTCTTCGCCGAATTCTGTCAGCGATACGACGCCGAAAGGCGAAAGCGAAATGTACTTCTTACCGTCTAACGAAACCACGAAACAGGGGACCGGACATGTAACGGGGCAACGCTGTATATTTTTATGAAATATGTAGATGTAGATTCTCGTGATAATTGCTGTGAATTTAAAATATCAGGCTATGGCAGTGGGAACCGTGTGTTACAGTACGTTGAAAAATCAGTTAAGATAGTAAGAAAAGTGTTTAAAATCACTCGCTGACTTTAAGTAAATAAATTAAATTAATGGGCGTAATGACACGAAATACTATAAATTACATTATGCTAATCAAGTCTCTTCCATTTCAGGAGTACGACATGTGTCGTAAAATCTAACACATAAATAATCTTATATCACTTTTACATAAGTAATACACGTACAGCTGTATCTGCAGTACTCGTTAAACATAATTGATAGTTCTCTATACCGACCAAGTTGATTTGATTCGCCTAAGTTTATATGCATTAAAAAAAAAATTGCATACAAAAAAACCGACGTAAACATAGGGTTTATAGTTAAAATTATGTGTAAGAATAATCTTAACAACAAAAGGTTTACGAAAGCAAGTAATTTAAGCTACGTTAAACACATATTTGGTATATGTCTGAAATGTGAATCGTTCTCGGTGGACATAAGATAGATACATATTGTATATCTTAAAATCAATTGGCCTTTACCAATATCTGTATTTTTTTATACAATCATTCCCCAAATCTACAACTACCAAGTGATTGTCAGGTAGTATCGCGATACCTGAAGGACGACGCAGTTTCGAACTATGCGAATCAATTTCAGTTAAAATGTTACCTCCTCCTAGTTTCAACACTTGGATTATACTGCGTCCTTTATCAGTACGAGTAGCAAGTACTCTACCTTCTGCATCGACAGCTAAACCTCCATAAGCGCCTTTCCCTGTACCGTAGAAGAATTATTAAATGGCTTCGCTAAGACTTAACACAGAACTGTGGTGCATTATCGCAAACGTAAGGCATACCTTTGCCTTCTGAATATATTTCCTCAGAAAAGTCCCCCTTAGCAGAAAATACTTGTATACGGCTATCGGCAACTATAATTTCACCATTAGGTCCAACGGTAACGGAGCTAATCAGTTTGAACGTGCTTCTCTTTCCAACCTGTAGTAATTAGTAATAATTAGTAATAACTATATAAAGGAGTGCAATAATTACTATTAAATTAACAATTAAGAGAACATAATCGTCGAACCTGGAAGAGAATTTTGCCATCGGAGTCAAACACGAAAACACAGCTTTGGCCATTGTCAGCAACAAGTATATGCCCATAGCTTCTATCTACCGCAACATCGATCGGTTCCTGGGCAGAGAAATTATTAACGCGATTATTGAATAAAGACAAAGCAGCATCGTCTTTATATAACCGCGCCAATAAAAAATACTAACTTGAAATGCGTTGTGAGAGAAAGATTTAATTGTGTCACCTAAACAACTCATTTCTGTTACTTTCCGCGTTCTCCAATTAACGACGACGAGGCCTTGTTGAGAGATACTGATTCCTGTACAACTACGGCCATCCAGACCTTCGTTACTTACGTGCCTTTGAAATTCTAAATCACAATTCAGCACCTAACGATACAATACTTATTATCCATAGAAAATTCGAATACTTGGATAATTTGCGATCTTGAACGAGTTACAGTTTCAAACGCACTGTACCTTTATACGCGAATTGCCGGTGTCCAAAATGTATATCATGCCATCGTCGTCAACAGCGACTCCGACCGGTTGATGGAACTCGTCTTTGCTATTTCCTCGTCTCCCATATATTTTAATAGGTTCGTTATGTTCGGTGGCGTCGAAAAATACAGGATAATCTTTAATAGGCCGCTCGAAAACTGACAACTTTAAGACGTAACGGTTCGCGGATGGAGGTCGGAATAGCACCTCGTATGTACCATTATCCAAATCTATGATTTCAGTATCAACACTGGAACTTTGATTTTCCGAGTGGATACTGTCGGCTATTGTTAATTCCGCGGTGATAAGATCTCCCCCGACATTTCTAGGATGCCCATGGTAATCGACAGTCTCTACTATTACGATCGCTTGTAATTTAACTATTGCAGGATCTTTCAGCCTGGCTGTGCATAGACCTATCATAAAATCCACACATGTAGTTAACGTTCTCCTTCGTCACCATAATCTTATACAAGATACAAAGAAATAACGCTTGAATAAAGGTGAATAAGAATTTTGAAGCAAGTACTTTACTGTATTATCAATCCTCAGGGTACCTGGCAATGTTGTACTAGAACGTACTCTCCCCAAGCTATTAACCGCTTCCTCTAATTGAAGAAGAGCATTATTGTGATTAAATTCAAACGTAATAAAGGCGTTTTCTTTAGGTTCGCTAAGTGCTGATGCCGCGTCAAGTTGGTCGGATAAACTACCAATCCTCTGTGTAATATTTCGTACTTCGACCTTGGAAAAAGATTAGCAAGATTAGCAAAAAAATTCAGCAACTACACAATGCATAATGTCTCTTTCGAGTTTTCATTAAAGTCAAATTATACTTGATATTGTAAGCCTTCGCATTCTCGTTGTACTTTATTCTTCTCGGCTTCTATTAAAGCATGCTGTTCCTCCAGCACATGCTTCTTATCTCTCGCAGCAGCAGTAACAGCTGCTTGCAACTCAGAACGCCTCCTTTCGATTTTCGCAGTAATTTCGGCAAACTCATTATCCACGGCACTCAAACACCTTTCCGTAGAAGCGTCTAAACGTTGCAATTCTGTGCTTACGGAATCTTGTGCCTGTGTCAACTGAAACCAACGATTTCATTCTAAACACAATAACAAGTACATTTACAGTTTTCAACCATTCCGATTCCTTCGAGAGACATAGTAGATTTCTACCTTGGATATGCACTCGTTAGCTTTGTACAGTAAAATTTCCGACATTCTCTTTATCGCGATGCTGAAAGGTATGATAGTGTGCTCCGAACATCCTGGCGAAGTGCCCGCGTGGTTGCCACCCGTGCATACCGTACAAAACACTGTATCGCAGGTTTCACAAAATAATAATTCCTGGTTTATGTGAACCGAACACTTCGGGATGACCTGGCAATAATACAAACAATAATAATTTCACATTACTCTGTACGGTGTAATTAAGCGAGATTACGCGAGAAGCATCCTTTCGAACCTCTCGTCTTTGTCTGGCCATGAGATCGAGAAGTTGGTTGACGAGGAAGCTGGGTGGTAAAGCAGGAACCCCGCCACGAGGGATTGTTATTAACTCTCTGCAAATGGGACATCGAAAGGCACCAGTTTCGCGAGTATGAGATGCGGCGATTCTCGTCAAGCAATGTAAACACACCTATAACAACGAATATACATGTATACTGCGTAATTGAATTATTGGATTAACTTTTAATAATAACTGTTGCTAATACTCACAGTGTGGGAGCATGGTAACAATTTAGGGGTATGCTCTCCACCGTCATAAACACAAAGACACGTGCCACATGTTAAAAAACTTTCGTTAAAATCTTCATAGTTTATACTGACTGTCTCCACGAGCATAGAGCTCATGCTGACCATCCTCTCCCCTAGCCGTGTCCTGAAAGGAATAAAGATAAACCATCACATAAGATTCCCCTTTTCCTAATACAACAGATGCGATAGAATATTCTTTTATGTAAATGCCACTTGTTCAGAAAAATAGGTATGTTTTTTATTTATCAATACACATTTTACGTTACAAACAACAACTACCACTCGACATTGATTACAGCGATATTTTCAAAAATACGTTCGTGCAATAGTTCGTTTCATTCGTCATTTAATTGTTGCGATAGTGTTGCATTTTTTTTTTTCATATAGTCACGAGAATAAACATCGTGTGTGTGTATATTCATATATTGTGTATCGGAAGAGCATAATCGATCTTCGAATCCCGATAGAGTGGAGTGTGGACGCATTTTGACGTTCATCCATAGTCCGCTTCAGTCCGCTTGGATCCCCGAACATGACAACTGAACGGGCGCTCAAGTTACCCCGCGATTCTTAATAATATTTATTTAAATAATAATCAACTCACTGTATAGCCAAACGCAGCGCCTCCATAATGGAGTTAGCCCTGTTCTCGTGCTTTTCCGAAATGTATACATCCGTTACATTTGCGCACGTTTTAGCGGGGTATCGGCACGAGCTTGGAACACACGTACCTCCCTTCTTTCGCGTAAATCTTAATCGCGAGGCGAGCTGGCCGAAACTAACGGGTTCATCCGACAGCCTTTGTCTAGATTACATTTCTCAATTCCCACAGTGAATTCAAACGCTAACTAACGCACGGCAACCAAAACACTGGATCCTAACGCGCTACGTAAACGACGAACTTTCTACATACGTAAAATCCTTTTTTTCACATCCGCGATATCTCCGCGCGGAGTTAGCCGATGCATTTTCTTTTGAATTAGTATCGGTTACTTGGGTGCAATGGGGGAGGATAAGCTCGCAAGAGAATCCTAGTCGCGAAGCGCGACACTTCTCTCACATTTCTCCGCGGAGGTCCACCGAACACAAAGCATATGCCGACAGGAACACTTCGTCGGTGTTTCTTTTCTAATGCCTATTGTGTTTGGCACGGGAACAGTCGCTAGGCCGGGCCCCTGTGCTTCGGATGTGTTCAGATGCATTCAGATGGCTCGCGGTGCAGAATTCTCGCATCGTATTCAGAATCGGGCGGGCAGAAACGATCCTGATTCGTTTAAGTCTCGATACCACTCTCGCGATTGTTTGCCGTCGGAAGTCTCGGATGTCATTTTTCGAGTGTCCTATCCCGTTACGCGCCGCTATCACTCGCGATTCACTAAACGACGGCGGTGCCCGTCCGTCCCTTTAACGCGGCAGTTGCGACAAAAAAAAATCGAAATCCGTGGCGGCTATGTCGCATCTCTCCCAAAACAAAACACAGCCACGGATCACGGGACGGACCGCATCAGCTGCGGAGCGCAGCGACTCGTGTTTTACAGCTGCGCACGTTCTCGCCTTGCATCCGTAGCCGGCACCACTACCAGGGACGAACTGATAGGTGTACTGTATGCGGGTGCCCGCGGCTGCCATTCACCGACGGTGCCATCCACTTTCTTTGTCCATTTACCATTCTCCCGTTAAATTACTTTCGACCAACGCGCACATTCATCCCCACCAAACCCTCCCCGAATCACTTAAAACCTACAAGTTCGAACAGCCAATTCGTCTGCGACGCCACGATGTTTACAATCGGGCCGTACAGATAAGCAGAATTTTTTCCGTACGAACATCACGAACAAGTAGATAACGCTGTGGAACGCGTCATATTGGACGATTGTATCGCGCCGTGGCTTGTACGGGACGAATAACGGTAATGGCTGTAATGGGAGAATAGTAGAGGGTGCTTGTTTGATCAGATGAAGCGAATTCGAAAGCACGCTTGCCAGGGCGCAGCGCGCAATAGAATGCGCAACAGTTCCGGGCAAAGTTGGATAGTACGTCCCTGAGTATTGGCGCACCGTCAAGCGTTTACCGCGGGAGCAAGAGGGAGTGTATAGGAGAGAGCGGTGATAAAGAAAGAGAGATAAACCGCGTCTGTCGAAGGGTAAGGAGACGCGCCAGCACCAACGGCGGGCTACAAAGAAAGACGGAGAAATGCCTGGTATGCTTGCGCGAGGTACACGGCCATATAGACGACTGAATTGTCTACTGCGCAGTCGCCCCAGTCGCCCGAAGGTGTAGCGGCCGACGTCTGTATGGTTCTGCTTACTTCCATGCTTCCATGCACTTGCCGCAGCCGGCCCCTCGGACAGCTGTATTATTTTCTACAGTCACGAATTTCTTGTTTCGTTAACCCTTTCTCATCTGCATGCAACGTTACGTTCACCTCGCGATACGCGGCGCCTCCGTTCTCCTAACCCATAGACAATTTCTTTCGTGTGCAAACGTCAAGTTCATCTTACCTCCATATGTATTTTAATCGAGCTGAAACTGTTGGACATTGAAAAATTATCTTGTCCGTAGCTACTTTTCCAATTAGTAAGTTAAATTCAAATCCGATGCTCATTGCCCGAGCTATAGAATAATAATAATACGGCGTTATATAACAGTTTCACGAAATACGGAAATTGAATCTGGTGAAAGATACGGTGGAATATCAGTAAGCTAACATAGCCGCGTCCCGAGCCGTTGTATGAAGTATAAATACATACTTTTATCGCCATTTTTATCAACCCCTAAAATGCGAATCACGTACCGTCCTCGGGACTGTGTAAACGTTATTGCAACGTGTGCGTGTGGCTTTTAGAGAAGCTTGTCACATACTTACATGAACGGACAGCAGCTCATGAAGCTTCCCTTGGTAAATTCAGATGATAATTTATGTATTTTTATACGGGCAGTGTATCGGCGCGATACCTATATTGTTTATGGCGTCACAAGGATCATACGCAGCCGTGATATGCACACTAACAGAGCAGCATGATGCAGAGATCGGGTGCAGCGGTGTCCGCAATATCGTCGGGGTTGTTTACAGCTGCATTTTCCACTGGATCACGCTGAAACGTCGAGCGCCTGATTATTGGTCGCAGACCCCGTGTATCGATGCATAATAAAAGCTGATCTCTTCGCTCTCTCTCTTTCTCTCTCTCTCTCTCTCTCTCTATTGTAAACAGCGTGCAGCGGTGGTGCGTAGATGTGCGCACGTTCGATGTATGTAAACAGACGTGTTCCCTCGAGTATTATTTAACGATCGTTGTCACAGTGCGAGAATGTAAACAATAGGCTCGACGAATACGAGAGCATCCCCGATGCATGTCATGAACCGAAACCGTATCCGTGTCGCGCACACAACCACACCGAAAGGCACGGTGTGTTTATAAGTGCGTTAACCCTGGTGAATTTTACGGTGAATAAATATTGCTATTTCGCCCGGGCCGTCGTCGCACACGCGATTTTTATATCTGTTACGCAACGGTCCCCGGTTATATTGCCAAATTGTTCCGTTAATGCGATCCTTAATAGTTAGATACGTTTCCAGCACAGAGATTCGACGAAGACAGTGACAGCTCGGCCCTAGCCACTTTCTCGCGGCGCGGATACACAAAAGGTTTACACCACTCTCTTAATACAATCCCCCGTGTACAGTTTCCATCGCGCTCGTATTTCGCCCGTGTTGGCTGCTCTAGAGTGACACCGTCCAGAAGACGAGGGACAAGGACGGTGATATCGATTTCAGGCGATGCACATTAAGCTCCAGCAGGTGGCACGGCCACCAAGCACCCGTCTTTCACGGCGACGCCGTTTTTCCTCGCAAGATCACACGGGCAGCCAGGGGCGACGGGAATTTCGCGAGGGACGCGAGGGACGCGAGAAGCAGGGGGATGAAAACACACCCTCGAAACTGTCCTTGCCGCGAGTGCGCGTGCGTGCCCCGATTTAGGTCATACGTCGCTTCACAGATAAATACCGAGTCGTACACATTGCGGGGCTCTGCTTGCTCTATTGCGCCAGAGACGCTGCTGTCCCCTGCCGAATTCTGGGGAATATCGTCGCGTTGAATCGGCGGTCCCCGTATCTAGCCGCAACGCCACCGGAATGCCGCCGATCGATCGCGGAATAGACGAGCTTTTTAAACGTTGACGAGGTCGGGGTAGCAGTGCGCATCCTTGGCCCCGATCTTGCCAATCTTTGAATAAGTGCTACCAGTGGTGTAGCCAGAAGGGTTTGCCGAGCAATTCTTCCGACCTTAGATTTAGCATTTTAATTTTTAACAACCTGCACTTCGCGGTGTAATTTTTCCGCCAGGATGCGTTACGTCGCGCGGCATTCTTACATCCCAAACGATATTCGATGCCAGCAATTGGAGCATGCGCCATTAAATTCGGGTCATTCGACACTAGATGGACGAATCGTGACTGAAGATTCCTGCGCCCATTATTCTGAATCTAAGATTTCTTCTGTTCTATCGTTTTGTATTATTATTATTACATTCTATTAAACCACGAATTGATCGAAAAAAATATAGAGATGTCAGATGTTGATTTTTATATCTTCTTCTACAATTCTTATTGCACACGGATGGGATTTTAAACTTGAATTTCGTACGATCGGCTGGTTTTCTAAAGAGATAGAATGGAATTTAATAACTGCGCGCAGGTTCCACTCATCACACCCAACCGGAGCTGTGTTCATAACAGGTCCTGCTTTTTCCCGGGTTAACGTTACGCTCCACGTAAATGTTCTATCTAATTCAACGCATTAGATACGTGTGACATTAATTCGTGTATATGAGACGTAAAATTGGTGTCACCTTAAAGCACATTTGCATAAGCGTAGGACGCCCCGCGGTGCGTGCAGCTAAACATAAATGACGTTACGTGCGTCCAATTTGAAAAGGAAAAAGGAAACGAGAAAAATGTTCCATCTGTAAGCTGAAACCTGTAAACGACACGGTGCAATTTTATTGGTTATTAAATACAGACACGCTCGTTTATCGTTTCATTTTAACAACTCTTTTAGTGTCGTGTTTTAATCGAATTTACAAAGAAAGTGCTTCTCAGTTCGATGTATTTGTATGTATTATCTTTGCCCGCGAATTTCCCCGTAACTGCTCGACCGATTTTTGTGAAACTTATTGCATTTAGCTTAGCTTCGACCAACTTGGGTCATGGAGAAAGAATTATAAAAAGCGGTTAAGTAGTTTTGAAATTGCACGAAAAATAAGTGATCTGTTTCATTATTATTGGAATCTTCCGTTTCTAGCAAAAGATTCTTTTTTCATCTTTACTTTTATTCTTTCGTAGGCCTGACAATATTTTTCCAAATAAATGTAGTTACACCACTTAAATTACTAAAAAAATAAAAAATTAAAACCGTGTTCAAAAAAATAAAAATCCACTGAAAAGTGAAAAATAAGTTTTTTAACACTTTTTTAAGTCGTCGCCAGATTTACACAGTGCAAATGATGAGGCGCCGACATAAAATTTGAGAGTCATAGATTGAATAAGGAAAAAACTTTTTTTTTCTCATTTTTGAAGTCGGTTTTCATTTTTTTTTTTTTTACATTTTTTGTTACTAACGACTCCCATCCTCGATATATTTATTTATCCACTCGTTGTAACTGTAGACACGGGTGAAGACATCCGGACGTCCTCTCGCGCACGGTATTCCCCAGGAAACTACTCCAATCTGCTCGTTGTCGGCGACCAAAGGACCACCAGAATCGCCCTGTGCCAAGATTAATGAGTTAAGATTTTAAGAACGAAAACATTCGCACCCCCTTCGCCGACAAGGGGGCGAACCGAATGAAAGAATCCCGCTTGGACGAAGTACATTGTACAATAATGCGTGGATCCTGTTGAATGGAGGAGTTAAGGGCGCGACACATTCCGCGTGCTCAAATTAATCCCTTTCAACAGTTTCAACTACACGTATAGGCAAGCGAAGCTGGATGGTGTTGATTGTGAGTGTTGCGCTTAGAGCTGTTCGAGTACTCGAAACATTCGAGTAGCTTGAAATGCGAACCGAGCGGGACTCGATTTTTCGAGCCGAGCCGGGACCCGTACGGATCCGAGTAACCCGAATGTTTCGAGTAAGGTAGTTGATCCAGTCGTCGATCGGTTTAGGCCTAGTCGTCATTCACTTAAATATTGAGATTTTATAAGGTTTTTGAACAATATTGTGATGATATATGTAGGTAAAGACTCTTAAATATTAACTTGCAATTTTGTCCTTTACACAATATTGTTCAAAAACCTTATAAAATCTCAATATTAATTCAAATGATCGACGACTGGGTACCGATCGACGACTGGGTCAACTACCTTAGCTCGATTTTTTTCGGGTAGCTCGATTCTTCGGATAGCTCGATTTTTTCGAACAGTTCAAACGTATTCCGGGCAACCCGACAGTGCCGGGCAGTCTGCTTGCTTAAAGTACATGGGACGTTTTAAAAGAAGGAGATTATATCTTTCTTTGGTTGAGTTTTCTTTGGAAATTTCGTCAAAAACGACGTAGGACCAGCCGTTTAGGAGATACGCAGCCTCAAAGTGTCAAAAAGTCAACTCTGAATTCCATCTTCTAAAAATCTAAACGGTACCGTCGTCGTCGCCGTCGTCTTACGCAATGTTCAGATCGCTTCGTTTTTTATCTACTCGAAAGAATCGAGCTTTCCGAAAAAATCGAGCTACTCGAAACATTCGGGTTACTCGGATCCGTTCGGGCCCCGGCTCGGCTCAATTCTTTCGAGTACTCGAACAGCTCTAGTTACTTGCGCCCGGTTTTCGCTACGGACTACAAACAAGAAGAAGGACAAAAAAGGTGCCGCTTTAGCTGAGGGATCCTTTGACGCGAAAGGGCCCTCCTCTCCCCGAGTGCTCGACTAGACGTGAATGCACTTACGTGACAAGCGCCTTCGCCCCTCTTGTTGAGTGTGCAGATATTGTCGTTGGTCACACGAAAGCTGGCGTTTAAACATTCTCTCTGATCAATCACGCTCAGCTGAATGTGATGCAACTCGTTCGGCGTCTCCCCGGGATACTTGACGTGATGCAACGTGTGATTCGCATTGGAGTCCAACCAGGGGTGCATGTAACCACACACGCGCTCGTTAAATAAGGAAGGAATGCGAAAGGTTTGCAACTTGCAAGCGCAACGCGTGAGGGATGGTACTTACGCTGGTGGTCCCCCAACCGGATAGCACGGCTGGATAGTCGATTTTACTGAAGTTCTCGTGCGGTAGAGACACGGGCTTCACTTTGTCCCCGAAAACGATGTCTTTGCTCAACTTGATCAGCCCGATGTCGTTTCTGATCAGCGCAGAACTGTACCTCGGGTGGGCGATTACTCTCTCGGATTGGTATTCGTCGCCGCCGGCGTCCAGAATGTTTGTACCCAACACAACGGCTATCCCTGTGTCGTTGAAGCTAGGATCGACAATATTGGATATAGAGTCAGTGGCCCTTATTTTTCAATTTCGAATTTCTTTTGCTCCCGACGAGTGGCGGATTCAAGAAAAAAGGCCCAGTTGGTAAACACTCTGAGGGGCCCATTTTCCACGAAAATCAAGGGGGAGTTTACTAAAACTGGGCCAAGTGTATTAGTACGAAAAATTGTATTTTGTTAAACTGTGGTCAATGGAAATTTGTGTATGCAAAAATTTTGTTCACTTCGGTTCTTAAAGCAAAATATTCCACTTGCAAAATTATAGCGTCAGCACTTGAAGTTTCGTGAGTCTCGAAACCACACAAACTTTCAGATTCGAGATTTTAAAAATAATTGAAACCAACCTGGACACACAGTGAGCGGCGGTTAATATCCATCTCTTGTTCAGCACCGATCCTCCGCAGAAATGGCGATTCTTGTATCGAAGGGATGCTTGATAAGGGAACTGACCATCCTCGGCCAGGGAGCCACCGACGATTTTCGGGATTTCGTTTATACTTGCCGCTGCATTCGTTCATTTCAATTAATATAATAATAAATACATACGTAATATGTATTTAACAATTCAACTGACAAGGGAACATCCCGAACCCGGAAATCCAAAAAATTCTGAAACTTTGTGAATATGTAGGGAATTTCCTCCTGATTACGGCGCAATTTTTGTTTGCTGCTCAAATTCACTGTAAGAGGATGAAATTGACCCCTGAAAATCCGGTTACTTTCCGATTTTGTGTCATAACTCGTGAATTGTAAAATAATTTTTTCACCAAATTGTAGATCTAATTAAAAGAAGTATCTTTTGTCTTGAACCTTTTTTTCCATCTTTTGCAGTCCGTGAGTTACAACAGAAAATCGGAAAATAGCCGACTTTTCTGGGGTCAATTTCACCCTCTTCGAGTGAATTTGTACAGCAAAGAAAACTTGCATTATAATCAGTTGGAAATCCCCTACATATTCCCAAAGTTTCAGAATCTTTTGAATTTTCAGGTCCGGCTTCGGGATCCTCCCTTGTGTGTCATATCCCCGAAATTGAACATTTCTTTAGCCCTTCGCGGTTCCACAGATCTTCAACGGCGTTCGTAGACAATGAGTGAATAGATAATTACCGGACGCCTGGAGCACCGCCACAGTGGCAAGAACACAAAGAACCGAAATCATTCTGAAACGTTGAAGTTCTCAGTGCCGACTACGACTGATATAATCAATCTGACATCCTCGAGACTTCTAAAGGGTATTTATACCGACTATGCTCTCGATGTCCGTGGGAATTAAATGTGCACCTGGTCAGCATTTAAATTTGGGTCAGATATTATCCACTAAAAAGGCTGATTGCGATGTATCTCACGTGCGCCACGATAGATGGATAGAAAAGCCCTGGCCCGTGGCCGTACCCTTATCGTTTAAGAGGAAAACGATTCTAGACTAACAATTAATAGACACCCGATTACTTTCAAGGGAAGATTCCGCAATGCGGGCACGCGTGGCGCGGAATCTTCCACTGGCTCCTGAATAATTATGGCACGCCATCCCGTGGAATCTCTCTGACTCAACAATATCGGGGGGGATTAAAGATCACGGTAATATCTACAAATCGTTCAATTCGCGAATCAGTAAATGACTACTTAGCTCGCCCGATTCGCGTCTCCGCGTTCATCAATGGCACAAAGGAGATTATTCGAGGGGGGCGGGGGCTCATTAAACGACGACGCATGGCAATTTAAGAAGGCACAAAGCTGCACAATTTATTTCATGATGACATGACTCACCCTGATTATGCCCCATTCAGAGACGCTGGCTGGGTGATTGGCCTCATTCAAATTGTATCTATAGCAGTGCCGAGGGTCTAATTCGGTCGTCATACTCGAGCGCGCTGCGCTTTCTGATATCGCTCTTAAATATCGCCATTGAAGATCCTGATAAACGTCGGATCCACGATAGAGCGAAAGAACAGCGAATACCTTCGCGACGATTTAATTGAAAACATATAATAATGTTTAATTGTAATTGACGAATAAGACTGTTATCGACGCGCGTCGATTGCTGATCCATTGAATCCGATATTAGTTAATCTGTGGAATAGACGGGGGACCGGAAGATCCAGCTCGGGGCGAGACGAAAAGCAAAGAAAGAACAATCGAAGCGTACAACTTAAACTTTCTTTATTTAAATGTATCAGAGGCAATATGAGCCGTCGGTGCAGCGTTCGCTTGCATTGCTCGCATTGCTTGCAACAACATCAAAGTGAATTTCGTCATTCTGCTGTTTCCCTTCCGTTGACTCTCGGCCAGTATCAACGGGAATTTATCTCAGTGCTATTCTAATTAATCGGAGGAAACTTGGACGACGACAAGCGCGCGAGTTTCGGCGACCGCTCATATTCCCCCGTGCCGTGTACGTATAAAATATTCATGTTCTCACAACCAGAAGTAGTTAATAGTCAGAAAAAAAGTATACCGCATCTCCCGTACATACAGTAAATAAATAAACATAGAAAAAAGGGGGGGAAAAGGAAAAGAAGAAGCTCGGTCATCAACGCTAATCTCTATCCGCCTTTCGCGCCTTTCGCGCCTTTCGTCGAGCATCAACTAACTCTATATATACTTATATGGTATAAATCGTCCGCACCCTTATGTATGTAAGTATTCATCGTTTACAAAAGCTACTGTTTCAGTATCACTTGCCGTTGGCCACGCTCTAACGCACGCACGTATTTTTAAGTAACCGTGTGAAATTAAGTGTGCCCGATATAATGAAATTTCGTAACTCGCGCGGATCGCTGGCTTCCCTTAATCTTCGTACGCCCTAACGTGTATTTATAAGTAATCACCTTGCACCATATATCGAACCGATAAAACTTTATGATTGTCTAATATTCTGGATAACTATAGAATATACATGTACAAACTAGGCTTTACAATTCGAATTCGGAGCTGCGTGCCCGGCGGGGGCGGTCGAGTATCGTTTATTCGTCTTTCTCATACGGCGCATTCTGTCGCAACACCCGGTTACACGAAACGCCGATAGTACTAAAAAAATATAAATATTCTCGTTTCCCCGTTTTAAATCATAGAATCATGGTTTAATTACTAGGAAGTACATAGAAAATCAAATGCCAGCACCCCATTGAAGACGACGCGACGGGAAACATTGATGATATTCATATTGTTCGAACGTAAATGAGAAATACTTTCCAATTGCTGAAATACTTTTCGAGGACAAGGAAGCGAATTAGGCGAGGATAGCTTTTACTTCGGAAACGCCTTAATGTTAAAAGAAAAGAAAAAAGAAGGAGATAATCCAATAGATGTGTAACGGAGCACTGCAGATCGTATGTGAGTTGCGCAAACGTGCAAGATGGAAATGAAATTCGTTAGAAAACTTGCCGGCAGCCAGTTTCTACCCCCCTGATCTCTCGTTGATGCCTATGAAACATTCGAGGAAGTCGAAGATACTTTCGTGACTAACGTATTTTAAATGCATGTTAGCTGAATTCGAACATCCGTGTTTTCTATGCGATTCGATGCTCGGATCAGTCAAGACAAAATAAATAAGAGTGTGTAATACCGTTTTCTATATCCATGCAAATTTATTCATAGACTTCTCCTGCGTCCGATAAAGTGACCGAGATTACCGGATGAAATCGCCTCGCAGTGACATTCGTTTCGTGTAAATGCTACAGACAGTATGTGTACACAGAGGTTTTAATATCCAGGGTTGGAAATTAATTTAAAAGGTCAGTAACTTAAAGTCATAATATCACATGGTGCTGCCATCCAATATTGTAGCTGCAGAAGTGTGTACAGAAAGATGGCTATGTTATAGTCTAGGCCGCAGAACTCCGTCACTTATTCGCTATGAAATATTTAAGTATATTATTCGGTTTTGGTTTGCTGGTGGTCGGCCATGAGCGAGTGACTTCCCTCTGTATGTCGATGGGTAGAGATTTAAGGACCGCTGCGTCGATCTTCGGCGACAGTTGCATAGGCGACGAAGGGCTCAGTCTAAGATCCGCCATTTCGTTGCTCGGAGATTCCCTGCGCCCGCTCAACCACACTTCCAGCCTGGTCTTTTTTGGTAGAGGCTCTATCTCGTTCAGTAGGTCGTCGTCCGCGCACTGGCTGATACCGCCTAGCGGTTTCGAGATCGGGGACGAGGTGGTGCTCATCGCCGAACCGTCGTTACTGTCCTGATTTATGCTCATCGGCGATCCAAGACTGACATCGGAAATACCTTCCTCCGAACTAATGTCCAAGACAGATTGAACGGCGACTTGCTTTCGCAGGAAAGACGTAATACTATTCCTCCCGGAAGATCTCTCCTCGAACTTCGTGAACGCGACTCCCAGAAGTGTTAAATGGAATGGTTTAGAGACATCGACAGTGCGATGGAACAGCTTCATCGCCAGGGCCAGCATTTTAGCATGATCGTAAACACCGGACTTCGTGGAAGGCAGCAGATGTTTCGGTAAAGCGCACTGCCTAGTCTCCCTCTTACCCGTGGTCGGCTTATTGAAATCGTGCTTTCTCACTGTTATTCTCATAGCCAGCGGGATCCTTCCGTCCTCCATCGCCAGCTCCGTCAATCTTCTTAAAAGCGCCCCAAACCGTGCTTCCACTTCAGCCACCAAAGAAACGCTCTTAAAGCCATCCTCCAAACCTATAGATTGCTTCTTCCCCGTGGGTTTCACAACAGTCTCGTCGATGCCCTCGGCGTTGTCCTTCAACTTTCTCGCCAAGTCAATGCCGATCTTCATCTCCAGATTCTCCAACGGCGTCTTACGCACATCGTCCACGGTCTTTATGTTGCTGGACATTAACAACTGCGTGGTTTTCTGGCCCACGCCCGGTATCTTGGACACAGATCCTATCGTAGATAGCAACATCGGCCCGCTGCACGGGAATATTACCGCCTGCTGGTTCGGTTTGTGCAACGACCCCACCAACTTCGCCAGAAGCTTATTGTGCGCTATGCCAGCACTGCACGTCAGCCGTAACTCTTTGTAAATCCGTTTCCTTATCTCGGCAGCGACTTTCGATGCGACGATCAATCGGGCGTGGCAGCCGCAGGGACATTCTTCTTCGGACGGGCCAAATACTTCGCCGACTGGACTCTCATCTTCCATCGATATGCTTATATTTGGCTCAGGATCATTTCCGGTAGTCATATATTTCTGGACGATCGATGTCACGTCCATGAAATTATCGTCCAAGCCCAATCTCTCGACCAGCGGCGTAAACTGATGTAAGACCTCCAGTATCTTGGTAGAAAAGTGACGATAGTTGGTCAGATCTTCACCGTTCACCAAGGCCAGCCCCGGACACAGCTGCAAAGCTTCTTGCACAGACATACACTTTTTAATACCATATTCCCGTGCTAAGTAATTACTGGTTACCACCAAATTCTTTTGCTGCACTCCCAACGGCTTGCCTTCTAGTTCCGGATGCCGCAGCATCTCCACTTGAGCATAAAAGCAGTCGACATCTACGTGAATTATAATCCTTGGATGTTGTATAATTGCATCAAAATCAATGGTATCCATCGAGGTCGGTTTATAAATAATGTAATATAGCGTTAGACATAGACTCTTTATTATATAAGCTGTTTCCCTTAATGTCTTAACATACTATAATCTGCAACAATAACGCAGAGTATTAATAACACCATCGGCCCAATGATAACAAGTAACTGGCGTACATTCGTGCGCGACAGAATGAACGTTAAAGTATTGGGTAGTAGAGTTTATTCGTTACCTTTCTAAGAGAACAGATTTAGTTAGAAATGTGTTGTTAAACGTGTCATTTTCTTTTCATCGGTGACACACATTAACAAAGCGTAACTTTCGCCTTGCCGTAGGCAGATATTTTAATAAAGATTTTCACAATTCGTGAATTTATATACTTGCTGATATGTTCAACTATGGACACATATCTAAAAAAATAGGTTAAGTTAAATATACAAAAAAGCATACAAACAGTATGCTAGCTCCAACTTGGATATCGGAGTTCACGACCGTAAAATAGATCCTGACTTTTGTTACGGATCGAATAAAGATAATGCATGCTCGATAAATGATTTCCTCCCGTTGTCGTTCGTTCTATATAACTTTCTCCATATTACAAAGTAAGGTTACCATTATTTAGCACCCATTCGGGCAAGTATGTTGTCGCACAACCGGATGAGAATATTCTCCCTCGGATGTATTTTAATTCTCCAGAAATCCGTTAGACTATTATTTAGATACAGATTAAAAATGTAGCTGTAACTATTAACAACACGAACGTTTCACTCGTGAAATCCGCGCCAACTCTTCGTAAGTTTCATCGGAGATATATGTTTCCTATGGCTTACGAGTTTCGCTGGTAGCACGAAACGAAATTATCGTGAAAACTAAACGGAAACTTGCCTATAAACTGTAATGCGACTAATTTATTTTTCACATGGTAGCCATGTTTTTGAATTGTCATAGATATCTTTGTACATATCTACATATTTGTAATTAAACACTAACTTTCGGTGGATTACTAACGTTTTAAGATAGATGCACGCATAACTAGTTATTTTACGATGCGATTGGACTTTTCCACCAGAACATAGCATATACGCGCGTCAGGGTTGGTTTCCATCGCATTTACGCGTGACATTAGCCAATCATATTTAAGATAATATAGGGGAATTATCGAATGAAAGTAGTTACAGTGTAAGATAAAATGTATTATTATACTAGACGCGATCCAATCATATTGCAGAGAAGCTAGTGGAAATGTATCTTAGATACCGAGCAGATAATCTGCTAGAAAGATAAACTCTCCGAACACTTTTACAGGCTTCATGTAGCACAGTGTGTTCATTTTTCCAATGTACGACAGCGTTTCGTTATTGTATTATGCGTTTAAATAGAACGGAGGATTTGATTACAAATATGTAACGATTAGTTTAGATTTTGAACCGTGAGCTTTTCAACGATAAATCGCGTAGTGTTCGTATAATATTTGAGAATTTGTTGCTAGTTAGAAATCCTTTGTTAAAACACTTGCTGGACGTTCTCAATCTAATAGATGAAACATAACCAGTAAATGCATCTAAAGATTTCCCTTGTGTAGACTCGTTAGAAATTTAAAGAGATAAGGAAGATTAAAATTCACGACGTTGATGTGAAATGTGAGTATTTTGTTTACCGCTTTCTTTCTTTTCCCGAGCATCACGCTGCAAGAAGGCTTGCCACGGTTTCGTAAATCCAGCGAAATTACATAAATTCAAGTTGGCCTGCGAATCAAGTGCCAGCGGCCATCTTGGAAAATCCTTTTTCGCATTTCGAACGAACGAAGTGTCAAATATCGATAATTGGCTCAGCTTACGCGGCTTAACTGAAAAATTCTCAGAAGAATCGAGCTTTCCGTTGAGAGCTAGATTTTTTCAGACGCGGTCCCAAAATTAGAACGATAGGAATCAATTTCGCGCCACTGAGCAGTACATATTATCCAATAGCTTGCGTTTAAGAGCAAGAGAAGTATAGGGACGAGTTGCGATACAAGCAAATCGAATAAGAAAGGGGGTAGGAGAATTTTTCTGTCGAAAGTTGGAAATAATATAGACAAAACGGCTTCGCAAAAAAAATCGTCTAAGAAGATGGCGGAGACCAAAGAATTAGAGGTGAGTGAAGTATTAAAAGTGGTGCAGTGCAGTTAGATATACGTGCGAAATCTCGTAGAAAAGTCGGCAGCTCTGCGTTCTGAATCTGTCGTGGTTATATCCGTGTTATCAGCGATTTGCGATTCGCCTCAGTGAATTATATTACTAGACGCTTGAATATACTGCTATGCAAGATTTCACGTCGGTCTGGTTATGATTGTTTTCATTTACCCGAGAAACATTACAGATTGATTGATAAAACTTTTTCTTTGGTCAAATCGTGCTTGCGACTATGCCCTATCTACCGAATAATGCTTACGCAAGCCGGAAGTATCTCCGTAATTATAGGTAACCTCAACTCTTTCTTTATTTCGATCAAAACATTTTCAAATTCTCACCGTTATCACAGTGTATTCCAATGTCATTAGTACGCCGTTCAGTGAATAATATCGATTGCACTAGTAAGCAGAAAATCTATTTCGCTACTGTATCGAATGCCTCTGTCTTCATACCATATGGGCATTCATGGGAAAATTGTTGATTTTGCTAGAATGGAAAACTTGAAGTATGATTTTTATGCCTGGTATTTTCAATTCTATTTTGCATTCCCGCACGATTGTGCTTGTCAACACCAATATGATATATACAATATACAATATACAATATACAATATGTATATAAAGAAAAGATGTTTATCAATTGATTGATACTAATAATGAATCATAATATTGACTCTGTGTTAAATAGTAGCTTTTATTTCGTTTCGTAGCCAGATATATTGTTCGATTGTTATTGAGGTAACAATTTTAGGATAAGTGCACGTATAAGATTCTCCGATACATGAATATTGTGTAATTTTTGTGATTGCAGAATATGGTATTGAGTTTTCGAGTATCTGAACTTCAGATGCTTCTTGGTTTTGCTGGTAGAAATAAATCGGGTAGAAAAAACGAGTTACAAGCACGTGCACTAGAATTGTTACGTTTGAGATCCCATCCCGTACAGCTCAAAATACGTGAACTATATAAAACCATACAGTGAGTATCAATATCAATGCAGGTGTATGTCTAAATTATATTAAACCATCAAAATGTTGGCTATCGTCGTCCAGATGTTTAAATGTTTCGTTTCTTTGTTCGTTCCACTAAAGAATTGAAACAGACATGTCTCTCCCCTTGTATCTACTATGGCATATTATTATACTTTAAGTATTATACATATTAGTGGACTTTAGACTCGACAAGACGCAAGCTTTACCGTTTCTTCTAAACTTTTGTTTAGAGCTGATCAGCTGGTGGCGCATCAAATGTATGGTCAAACAGGTGGTTCTGGGGAGCCACAGATTGATCAAAACATGCATTCCAGAAATTATTATACGAGGTAACGATACCAACCGGAATAACATTTACCTCGAATCCCTTACCGAAACCTATTGTAATAACGTCGCCTTATCTTTGATTAATTCCAAGACAAGCTATCAGTCAGCAGCAACAATCGCAGTCCGCAGTTTCCAGCGGTAAAGATCTGCCACCGGCGCACCAAGCGTCCTTACCTCAAGCACCTAGAACCAATCCGGTATATCAGTCCACAGGATATACTAGCGTAACGCCACAGGTGAGTTTAAAAAGTTCCGTACGGGGCGATCGATAACTTATTATACGCCGATGAGTGATTCCCTAAATTTACCTGGTTTCAGCAGACCACAAGCGCGGCATATACTCCATATCCGTACCCACAGAAAGTTATACCACCTCAGTTGCAAATACAGCCTCGGAGTCAGTACCCTGTTCATCCAGACGTCAGACTAAAAAAGCTGCCATTTTTCGATTTACTGGCTGAATTATTGAAGCCGTCTAGTTTAATGCCTCAAGGGACTATGAGATTACAAGAGAACACATTTATGTTTCATTTAACCCCGCAACAATCGACCGACATAGCTAGTTCGAGAGATTGTCGTGCAGGAAGTAAAATGGATTATACTGTACAGGTGTGTTCGATTGATTGTCCATTGGTTTCATGAAAGCCCTCGTAATTTAATCGCCGAACGTTACAGGTACAAATGCGATTTTGTTTACAAGAAACATCGTGCGAACAAGAAGACTGTTTCCCGCCTAGTATTGCCGTGAAAGTTAACGGGAAATTATGCCCTCTACCTGTACGTAAATAAAAAGTATATTTTTGCTTCCTCAGATTGAGATTACGACGAAGCGTTCGAGTTTTACACACCGTATTGATTTTTATTCAATTTTTTTTTTATAGAATCCAATACCTACGAACAAGCCAGGAGTAGAACCAAAGAGGCCGCCGCGGCCTGTCAATATTAGTCCATTAGTTAAGTTATCTCCCACTGTAGGAAATCAAATTCACGTGACGTGGTCGGCCGACTACGGCAGACGGTACGCAATCGCGATATATTTAGTTAGGAAACTTTCCAGTACAGAATTATTATCAAGATTAAAAAGTAGAGGAGTTCGACATTCGGATTACACGAGAGGTTTAAGTAAGTAACCCATGGCTGATCTTTAAAATTCCGAATACCATTGGAAACGATTATTATCGATATCATCTTATTCGTAGTTAAGGAAAAGCTTAACGAGGACGCGGATAGCGAAATAGCGACGACGTCTCTCAGAGTGTCGTTAGCTTGTCCGTTAGGGAAGATGCGGATGATCACGCCGTGCCGGGCATCCACGTGTTTGCATTTACAATGTTTCGACGCGTCGTTGTTCCTTCAAATGAACGAAAGGAAACCGACGTGGAACTGCCCAGTTTGTGATAAACCAGCATTATACGACACACTTGTGATCGACGGATACTTTCAAGAGGTATTGAACTCTAAGAAGCTATTGCCGGATGTGAACGAGATCCAGTTGCTCCAAGATGGCTCCTGGGAGAATTTAGTTCTGAAGAAAGAGAAGGACAAGGACAAGACTGAAACGAACGTGATCGTGAACACGCAGGATCGTAAAATTGATGTGGACACCGTAGACTTAGGTGAGATTTCATTTCATCATTCCGTTGTACCCACACGTGTATAAGAATAAACCTGCTATATAGGTAGTAAAATGTTTTTGTGTTTTATAGTTTCGCGATGTTTGTTACATATTTGTACATAACATGCTATTATGCGATTGTTTAGATGAAACCAATCCAACACCTCCGAAGGAAAAGAAACGAGCCGTTATTATTGACCTAATATCAGATAGCGATGACGATGACGAACATACCACACCCACGCAAAGTACAAAGAAAGTAGCTAGTGGTACACCCTCGCCAAAAAAGTCTCAAACTAGCTCTATTAGTAGTACAAGCGAGTCCCCAGAATTGATGATAATTGATTTAGAATAAGATTCTTTTTTACGCGTAATTGCTATCGCAAGATTGTGAAAATTTTTAAACGATTAAGATCCGCGCGGAGCGAAGGGAAAGCAAAAGTCTGTTGGTTCTGCGATTATCGAAGTAAAGAGCTACTAAATGACTAGTATTATATAAGTGAATTCATCGTTTTTTTACTTTTGGTACTTAAAAGTGGGCAGAAATGAACAAGAGAGTATATTTTAATTTCCTTCGATTGTAATAGTTTAGCATTCCTTTGTATCGTTACTATGTGTACAGTTGATTATATCATTTTCATTCACTAAAACAAAACGAAACAAACGAAAAATTTAGAGCGTTACTGTAAAGTTAGAACAAATATTTTACTACATTTTTTTAGTATCGCGAAACGATGGATGTGTAAGGTGATCCAAAAATAATAAATTTACGTTTGTTTTATAGTGTAAGCCTCTTATTAACCTTGATATGAAAATGAACGAGCAGAGCGTAAGATGCGCATTATGCTCTTGCGAACGATTTCTTCTCTATTAGGACTATCATTAAATCTAAATATTTTTCCAAAATCTCGATCCTTTATTGAAGATTCCTAGGTGATCGGGGTTAATGAAACTGCTTAGATTATATTTATTGCTGGCATTCTGTCACATAGAAGTCGAGCTTTCCGTAGCCGTAAGAAATAAAATAGGGAACGTCGGCACACAGAGGATATCAACAGTGTGAAACTTTTGTAACGCCGTTTCTTTTTATATGTAAATGACGCGTTCAATGCGCCCCAGAGTTTATTCTTCTGGTATAGTCTCCTCTAAATTTGGATACATGAATTTGCGAAGTGATATTCCAGAGAGTTGTTGGTCCACGGGTTCTCTTGTATCGTACAAGCTCGGAGCTTGAAATATTATACCCAGCGTTCCCCCGGTACACGCTATTGTAAAAACCCAAAGGAAAAGTCTGTCCAGAACCATGGCTACGAATTTCCAATCTTCTATAACCTGGAAGAACCGAAGATAAATTCAACGACCGAAGCAAGCATTGCGTTCGAATAACATCGGTCTAGAAGCTGTTGTTATAATTAGCGAGAACAGGATGAAAACGTTGATTTAGTAATTTAGTGTTAGATAAATTGTTAAGAGGAGGGAAGTATCAAAAGTAAAAGAAATGATTCTCACTTCGTTATCTCTGTCTGCATCTTTTATGTGTTGAGCAATAAAGCGCACACCCTTAAGGGCTGATATGACGTCCGGGGACAAGTGTCTCGGCATCGTGTTTTCGCTGTCGGTAACTGGAATGATATGTCATTTTTACTGGATATTTCACGAAGTATTGCGTGACATTTGTTTCGCGGGATAACGTGTCCACGCTACATGCACTCGTGAATCACAGGGTTACCGTTAGTATCCGTCTCGTGTCATAATACATGTAATAAATAAAATTTTTTATGATCCGTATTGCGTCGCACGCAGACAGAATTGATTTACCTGACGCGTGGGGAATGTGCCGTGCATCGTCCTCTCTTATATTCTTGTATTGCGAGGTAACGCTTTCGAATCCATCTGGACTGCCTTTTAATTCAAGAGGATAGTCTATAACACTGTCGTGAAAATTATTATAAGTCTTACTCATAGCTTTCTAGCGTCCCGCGAATTAGAATAGTTTGGAAGTTCAACAGATACAGAACTGGTTACCTAAAATCTATTTCATTGGTGTACCCGCTATCCATGTACGCGTCGTCGTATTCCGGAGTCGAATACGGCGTCCGACGCATCATCAGCATCCTCGGCATCCAATTCAAAAATACTTGCCTGACCCATGGCGACATATTGTGAGTGGACGGGGATCTGTGCAACAAAGTTTCGTCAGCCCGTACTTTGATAAGAAATTCTGCTAGCTAACACTGTACTGCGATTCTAGATTCCGGCTGCACCAAGCGTCCTAGAACTTACCGGAAATGTACATTTAAAACGCAGACCGTAATCCATATTGACAAAGTGACAAGGATCATAGTAAACAGCAAGTATTTTCCCAGAAGAGGTATGGCCAGTGACGTGGGTGGTATAATTTCGGCCAATAATAAAAAGAACACCGTCAACGAGAGTAGAATGGAAGAACACAGCGATACCTGTGCAAAGTGAGTTTTTTGTGAGAATTTGCCTCTTTATCGTTTCTCTCAGAATTTCCTTACTTTCTCGCCCGAATCACTCGGCAGGTAGAAGACGAGCACCGTGAGGAACGTGATTCCCACGCAAGGAATGATGAGGTTCACCGTGTAAAACAGCGTTTTCCTTCGCATCGTGATGTTGAATGTGATGTCTGCGGAAAGTATGAAGATGTACCTAAGATCATAGACCGATTCTATTCCTCTCCACGCGAGAAATTGATTTACCAGAATACGGTTCCTTGCAACAAGGGTAATATTCCTCGTTCCTGGATGCCGGAACTTCGAGAATGTCCCATTCCACTGACGAATAGAAGTCGCTCAGGTCTATCCCCAGCGCGACCAAGTTGCTGCCAGGCTCTTGCTTCATGTGCTTCAGATCCACCTACGCGCAAAAGTCTTTACAAAGCATATTTTCGGAAAGACGATACTTAGAACGACTTGTTTGCGATTTATACCGCTCGGAGAAATTGTCATCGTTCGAGCATTCATTTTGGAGTTATAACCTGAGCGCCGTTGTACGTCCACGAGCCGAATTTCATGATGCAAGATTGCTCGTCGAACGGAAAGTATTCGACGTTGATCTCGCAGGACGATTTGTAGATCGCTGGCGGCTTCCAAGACACCTCGCCGGTGAACTTCACCGTGGCCTTTGTCATCAGCGTTACTTCGTAATTCCCATCGGCGCTGCGAAACCAATGTATCATTGTTTCTAACTGCTATCAACATATTTTAATCGAGCTAAGCGAATTATGTTCCTTTGTAAAATTCGTCTCTTGGAATTTCTGCAATTAATCGAAGTTATTCGTAATATTTCCCGAGCATTTACTTATTGTACAACACGATATCTGGCAGCCAAATATTTTCAGAAGGCACGTAAAGCATTTCCACGCCGCCGTATTCCTCTGGATCCCATCGCAATTTGTAGTCGAACCATTTCTGCAAATAATACGAAAGCGTTAGCGCTTTGATTCTTTCATTTCCTGGTATAATTCATACAGATATTCGATAGGAAGCGTCGCAATATATTTTACCTGTTCCACCCAGACGTTAGTAGTCATCACTTGGTTCTTCAAATTCTGTCAATTTTGAAATTAAATCAGTGACCATTAATGTCAGCGATACAGTAATTGAAAATGAGGTAAGATTCTTCTTTTTATTTTAATCACCATTTCGATGAGTTGTGACAGCTTCAGGCCGAGTAAAACCGTTAAGGTTTCCGTGTTATTGATGACAGGGCGTATAAGCCTGTTATAATTCGCCAGCAAGTCATCGTATAGTCTCATGGTATCCGGATTCGCCTCGAAAGTTCTTTTTCCCGCGGCACCTGAGCACGCACAATCTTTGTAAAAATTCTCAACCATTTCGTTATAAAAAACAACTATATAAATATATAGTTTCGTTGTGTTTAACACAACCTAATAAACTATCCTCGAGACGCTAGGAAACTACGACTGCAAAGAACGAAGGGCTTACCGTACACAATGCTGAGAGTGTAAAAAAGCACTCCGAGCGACCACATTTTAAACGTAACTATTTACAAGCTCGTACGGAGACGGGATGGCCGCGACCACTCCCAGTAAAAGGTGGCGAGCGTTCACCTGCTGGCACCATGCACACCGCTTTTCAACTGTACATCGCTGACCGTAAAAAAGGAACGGACAACTCGCCGAAAGCTCTTCTCACTTGCCAAAAGTGGGAAACACGATTAGCAGAGCGCGAGCGTTCTGCATCCCACTGGAGCAAAATCGATATCCGAAGTTAGCGCCATCGTGCACGCACCAGTCTTCCTCGATGTGCGCGGCAACGGTGCGCGCAGTCACGGTTTCAAACAAATTGGTGCGCGTGCGCCTCACGTCGCGCGGTCTCAGCCGTTAATTTCGTTTTTTAGTGGTTTAAAATGCGGGGATAGATTTCGAAGTGACATCGGAAGGTAAGTGAATCGATCTTTAACGCTATGTGCGATAGTAGTTCGATTGGGAAGTGGATAGATTTATCGATCTAATGAGTGTCGACAACCAGACGATGCTTGGCGATCGTCGCTGCTTCCTTCTTGACAGCTGGCGCACTCTGTGGCGGCTTTCGTCAACTATTCGAACTTTGAAAACTCCGCATCGTCGCAGGGTTCCTGAAAAATAAATCTATTTACGAGCATGGCCACGGCGAAATGAATCGTATATTGTGTTAATATTTAATTAGTTTCATTAAGATGAGACTATTTCCAGTAAATCTGAAGTATAGATTTTATTCTTATTTTTGTATTATTCTGGCTTGATTTAAACGCGTCGGAATTTCGGAAGTATTTCGGACGTTGAATTTATTTCTCGAACTTAATTATTAAAAGCTTTGGTACTGAAGATACGGGAAAGCGGATTATATAAAAGTTTCATTTGAACTGAGAAATATAGAATTGGATTGAAATTTTTTTTGTGACTTTATTAATAACAGAAAATTAGTTCTGTTTTGCAATTAACGGGACGGATTGTAGACTTTAGAGCTTCCGAAATAAAAATAGTTAAATCCACTTATCCACCTTTCTCTGTGATCATCGATAGTCTTTGGCCAGGATATCATATTCTTCCCTTCAAATCAACCAACCATTTTACATCTTGTCCACGTTGAACACTAATTAATAAGCGAACACGCTTAAATCAGAGTTTATTCGAGCTCCACAATTTTTCTTATGTATCGAGCGAAATCGATAGCTGCAGTGGAGAAACTGACCGCTCAAAGACAACCCACTTAACGCTTTGCTTACGAAAGAATAATTAAAAGCGAACCGCGTTAATCGATAATGCGTGAGAAAGGGTGGAACTTTGATAAGGATATACGCAGGAAAAGCGCAAGGCGCGATACGTTTCAGTCTTCTAAACGATAAATATCATAAGTACAACTGGGTAACTGTAATTCATCGTCCATGAAACGCAGCGCCTCGTCTGACCCTACGCATGCCTCGATCACTTAACACACATCTCTCGTTCATTATTTCCTAAACAGTTTTTTCCCATTGAACCTAACGCTTCAAACGAACGGATAGGTTTTATCCTCGAAGACCGAAACGTTCATTAATGTTAAGTATTTTAGTTATTGCTGAATTTTTAGTAGTCATTCTCACTCCAGTTGAATATTTTAGCCTAGGAAATAAGGCAAAAAATGAAAAGCAAAAAAGGGTATGTTGACTTGTTAAAAAAAATTATTTCTTTATATTTCAGACTTCTTAAATAAAGATAAAGTCATAAATTAAAAAGAAATGTACATTTATTTGTTTCAGAATTATTATTCTATACATTAATAATTGCTGTTACTAAATTTGCTTCTTTATAGAATTTTTTTTTAACAGTCCCCACATCCAAGGTTCACCAAAATCCGAAGTGTTACTCCGAAAAGTGTCCGATGTCGAATACAGTATACACTATACAGTAGTTTCAAGTTGCTTGAATTCAAGCGACTTGACTAAACTGAACGAGGCTTAAGAGCGGTGCCGGTGGTGTGTCACATGTTTTGCGTGTTTCACAGCTACGATCGATCCCTGAGTTACATTCCCCACACGATTATCGATCAAAGGGGCACGTAAACAGGCACAGGCGCAGGAACAGGCGCAGGCACAGTAGTCGCGCTCGCGCGCACACTCTGCGGCTTCAGCCACTTAGCGTATGTTTGTTTAGTACCTTTTACGACTATATCGTGAGGGGGCGAGGGTGGGGGGCATGTGTTGGGTTACGAAGGAGCAGCCAGTGTCTGGCGCATGGCTGAGGGTTGGGTGGCGCGGCGCCGTGCTTCGAGAGGGTCATTTATAACTGTTATCGTGAGACTTACTAGCCCACTTACTACCTCCACTGTCTATCCACCACCACCGCCGCCGCCGCCACCCCCGCGCGCACACCTCTTCTGTTCCGCTCTCTAAGAAACGCGGGCAAGCTGCAGCGGTCCAGCGATCCCGCCGGTCATTCTATCGCGGCCTTTTTATCCCCCAGCCGTTCTGTATCGCGTCAGTAGACAGCCCTTTGAGTAACGACGCCTCTGAAACCGATAGATTCAGAGAGAACTGCGTGTTTTCGCGTCCATCCCTCGCCACCTTTGGCGCCGCTCGACCAACGGAATTTAGAGATCGTCTTTGCTTTTCGCTACTCTCTCTATCACCCAAACTCCTGCTCTGTGGAGAAGCTGATTGCAAATTTTTCCCACCCGTCAAGCCATCAGCACATGTGCCACTTTTGAAATCACTGATTTAGGTGTACTTAAATTATCTTAATAACCGGCTTCAAAAAGGAGTTTACAGATTCGACCTGTTTGTATTTTTTTTTTATGTTTGTCACCGCACAAATCCTCGGCATATGGACCGATTTTGATGAACTTTTTTTTATTCAAAAGAGGGCGGTAGGCCCATCCTACGCTGAATCAATATTGGTCCAATATTTTGCCAGTTATGGTTAAAAAAAATTAAAACCGACTTCACAAAAATAAAATTGTAAGAAGATATTAGAATTTGGTCTCTTCGACAGCTCTGTTTTGTTCGTCGCGGCAAATTCTGACGGAAGTTCGTAAATCAGAGAATCGGGATCTTTCTAGTTCGTCGCGGTCGCAGCCGGTGGCAAGCTCGAGCTGAGCGCACTTCATAGTGGCGAAACTATGGGAAGCTGGGGAAAGTTGTTTCACGTAAAACATATAATTGCCGCGGCGCCAATTACAATTCTGTTTTCATTAGCTTTGGGGACTTGTAACTATAATAGCCGTACACACAGTTCTAATCCTTTGTTCTAGGAAAGCCAGTTTGAACGGCCAACTGACTGAACTGAACCGCGAACTTTGAGCGCGCAGTGTTTACGGGATGGTAATATGGCGGCATTACATAAATCTGTGTGATAACTGGGGGCAAACTTTCATCTTTAATAGTAGTGTACGCGAGTCTCGTTTCGTCAAATACATTTTGTATAGGTACTTGTAAATAGTTTCTAGGTTTGGCACATTCAGATGCAAAAGGGCGAGGTATTATTTTATATTTACTGCTCGGTAAAAAATATTGTCGAGTAGGTAATATACGTCTCTCCATAAGCCTTTACTAACGCAGTCGTTATTAACACTATTCCTACCACGAACCGGTGAAAAAGACCGTTTTTAAAATGTCGATTAGAATTTCCTATATACAACGTAATTGAATCGCCTTTAAACTTCACGACTTTGCCTCAAACATAGATATAATACATTTTTGAATATTCACTTCTTGTTTTATTGTTTATTTTCTGAGAAAAATTTGTAGTCTGTCTTACCTAACGCGACCGGTGAAATGACGTGAAATGTGTCGGTAGGAATAGTGTTAAACGAAGTTGCCCCTGATGTTCACTTCTAGTAGTCGAAAGTTAGATACCTACATCCGACGCGTGAAAATTTCATTCCCCTTTCAAGTCTTTACTTCACACTCCTCTTCCAGGATTAGTATCAAAGAAACATAGCCAGCCTAAAGTAGAATTTCCACCAATTACGTCTTCAACGCGTGAACATTGTACACCGGTTTATGTAAATCTAAGACGAAAAGGGGATGAAATGATTCTACAGAATTCATCATAATCGCTACTTCCCTATAAGACTAACTAAGTAGCGTTATGTAAGTTGTTGGCCCCGTTCTCAGGCAGCGCCGAAAATCTCAAATTTGCATGCAGCCGAATGCGTTAATATGAAATCAGTGCTCGAACTCCGTCCACCGCGGCATGCTGAATATTTTAATATCTTTTTAGCACGGAGTCTTAAGCTACGGTAACAGTGGTTGGAATTAAAGATTTCAGTTCCGTGCGTGATTTCGTGGCTCCTTGGTGAGATTTTATTTATTAAGGGGGGACGCGATAGGGCACGGAGACGCTGTCGCGACAGTTTGTCCTTTCACCAGGGACATTATTCATTCCGTTTTTGCTCGTCGTTCACAGGGGAGCACTTAATCCTAATATGGAGATATGTCGCGCCGTCCGCAAGCCGGCGATTAATGCGAATAAATTGATTTCTGGCGTAGGTGTTACGGGGACCGTTTGCCGCGAGAGCTTTGGAAGCCACGCCAAGTGGCGGAAACACGGGAATTCCATCTGGATTTACTAAGATCACCGCCATTTAATGTGGAGCTCGATAAATCCCTTAAAAGCTGGCGGCCCCGCAAGAAGGCGGCGCATTACAATTTTCCACGGCGGAGGGCGGCGAGTGTCTGGAGGAGGCGCGGGGACAAATCTGCAAGTGCGGGGATCCAGGTGCCAAATGCTTTCGTCGTATAATGTGAGTAACTGCCTCGCCTGTTTCCACTGTCCTACATTCGGCCGCGATCTATGGGAATCGTAGGGGTAACTTGGGGGCGAAAGGGCGCGCAGGAACGCGGGATATACGGCGCTGGTGGATACCTATGTACGAACTTTCAACATCATATTTTACGTGTGGGTGTAACTTACCTGCCATATTCGTGTTATTGATGTATACTAAGAAATCTCAATGGGGATGAAAGTAACATAAGTACTAGGTAGGGGAGAGTAGGGGCACATAAGGGACTACACGGGTATTAGGCGCCTAAAATGAACGGTTCATTTTGGGTTGGATCGAAGGACGACAAATAATTTATTCCATTTGCACGTTTTACAATACTTTATTGCGAATATAACACGCATTTTAAGAGCAGTAAACCCGAAAAATATTAAAAATTAAAGGGATTACAAAGCGTCAAAGTGGGCGCTGCGCGATGCACGCGTTAAAAAATGATTTTATTTAGAATTAAGTAAACGAACTATGAAAACATTAGGGTAAAGGACCCAATTACTGACACCTGACCAATTACTGTCACCTTAAGCTATTTTACTTAAAATAACGAATAAATAAACTATAGAATATAATTTATAGCATAGATTATAGGTTGAATTACATAATTCTATTGGTGTATGACTTTACAACGTTTATTTATTTGTTATTTTAAGTAAAATAGCTTAAGGTGACAGTAACTGGTCAGGTGTCAGTAATTCGGTTCTTTACCCTATGCTTCATTGGATAGTATAGTTGTAATGCACTATAGACTCAAAATACTCGACCAAAAATTAAATTTCACGACCCTTATCTTCGAGGCTGCGCGCAGCTTCCCGTCGTGACAGTTTCCTCAGTATTAAACATAGCTAATTACATAAATCATGTAACAATATCGCGGGAGGACAAGACAAGCGAAACCAGCAAATATCGCGGTGCTCGGGATTACCTCACGGTCGCAATTCCCCTACTCTCCCTTACATTTCCCCAATCTTTGCTGGGACGTCTTGCAATTTTCATCAAACCGTATCATTCCAAACCGCAACCAATTCCTCGCTCACCGACTAAATTCTTTCGAAAGCACTGGCAATCATAACGTAATAATATCACCCGCCCCCGAAGCGTCAAATTTTCCATCAACTTGCTCTCCGCAAACTCAAACATCCTCCGCTTGCCGGGCAAACTCGCGAGGGGCGTGGAGGGTTGGAGAACGTTACTTCCGTTCCCGCGGAGGGGCTAAGCGCGACTTTTAACCGACTTCCCTGGAAGCGTTATCCCGATCAGTTTCGCGGACCTCGTCCGTGCCTCTTGTTTATAATCAGGATTATTATTGAGGGGAGGGAGGTTGGAACGTGTTAAACGTCGATGCTTGCTTATGATTTCCATAATTCAGCGTAGTTCGTACGTAGCCCGGCCGCTAAAGAGCCAATATCGAGCAAAGTAGGTGTGTACTTTAATTACTAGAGATAATTACGTCGTCACCGGTTTCAGCGAGGTATGGGGGTTTACTATGATAACAGAGTATCCAATATCCTGCTGTGTTGCTACGTACCGAGCGCGACACACCGCGGCCCCGCGTGTACATGTGTTCCGCACGCACGCACCCCCACCCCCTTCGTGCCCCTCCGATGTATTTACCGGGCTATGCACGCCGGCACATGCCAGGCGGTCGCGTTTGACCTCCATCCGTTATTAATATAATTATCCTCCCGATTATTGTCTTACGGTGGCTGCATTTAACTGCGGGCGTAGCAGGGCCGATCGCCCCGGGGCCGTTTTACTGCCGCTCCACTTCGGGATTAGTATCATTTCCGGACTCAAAGAGGCGCCGAACCCCCTGGACATCCATAACGATCGACTGGATGGCCCGCTTTGGAGATATTCTCGCGCGAGATTTTTGCTCGTAGCACTTTGCTCTTGCGGAGCGTGGGTACTAATTCGCGTAGAGTTTACTTTGCTCGAGGTCCGGTTCTCGTAGCTTCCAAGAGGTTCTACTGTTTCGAGATTCCGATATTATTGGAGCCGTTGTGCATGGTTTTCTAGAGTCCGGGGGTCCGGTTTTTGTAACACTCGTAGGATCTAGGGGATGCAAGGGTTTTGGGAGTTTGGGGTACAGAGGTTGAAGGATTTAAGGGAGTGGAGGCTGAAAGATCCTGAAGCTCTAAAGCCCCATTGTCCAGGAATCCAAAGTTTCCATGTCGCTATCATCGAATCTCACGAGCTGAGTTCACCTCCGCAAGACCTAGTAAATTCAAAGTCCTTCGGCTGAAGTTCCTCGCGAGCAGAATCATTATTTCACAGCTTGCCACTTCGATACGATTTACACGCATCGCACCCTTATAATCCTCGTAATTCTTATAATTACGAAGCTGAGTAAGTGATACAGACGGAGAAAGATCGATCGCCTAACCTAGAGTAAGAAAAGCCTCGGCGTCCGACCCAATACGTGGACGGGTTTCCACGTATCCGCGCATTGTAGCGAGTTAGCGACAGCGCGAAAGCCACGGGGGTAGCGCGTCGGAATAATTTATTTAGCTCGAGCAATGTAATAATGGCGGGGTCGCGCCGAGTGCAAACTGCAGAACGCGTTCATTACTACTTTAGTCGAAAGTGTATGGCGTGGACAAACCGTAGGTCAGAGGGATGGGGCGCGCGGCGTGTGGGTGGCGACACGTATATACAGGGTGGTTAGCATCGTACTGGATCGGCGAGTCGCAATGTGCGGTTCACCAGACGGCGATATTACCAACGTTAGGTACACACTGCCAATCCACCCCTCCGCAATCCTCGCCGGTCGGTTGCGGGCCATAATTTTCGATTCCTCTTACCCGCTTCCCACTACTTTTTATCGCCTGGATATACACCACCGCCGCGCTTCTCTGTGCGAAGCTCGCAAGCTTTTTCGAGAGGGCTAGGAGAAGGGATCGATAGGAAAGGTGTAAGGGCGATTGTTAGTCACACGCGCGGGAGAAAGCCCGTCCCGTGGGACGGTTCGGAAAATTGCAGAGGCGATCGCAATGCTCGCCGAGGACTGCCCCTTCTCCCGGGACAACAATCTTCCTCGCGGTGAATTTAATTTTTGCGGGAATTAGTACCCGCCATTTTTAATCGTTAAGGGGGGATTCTCGTATAACAGCCACCGAAATTTATGATTCTGTTAATGTTGCATCAAACTCTTTTGGGATACAAGGTGGCACGGTGTGACTCGTGCCCCAAAAGAAGATCTTCGTTCCCCGGTTACTGAAATTCTTAGCCCACAGCCGCCTCGATGAATTTCACTAAACAAGGGGGATCGCGGGAACGCGTGGCGTAATTCAAACGGGTTTTCATCCGCGGAACTTGAACGGGGCATAAACGCGGTTTAAAAGCTGGATAGAAATGCATGATGGGTCGGTCGTTGTTCTCTGTGTCGTGGCCGCGAGTATATCAGGGGAGCGTCTAAAAACGGGCTATCGCATTTTTGCGGATTTCCCTCTAATCACATCCGGTAACTTAAGAGCCGCGCTGTAATTCTTCCTGTCTCGGCGGCGGTTCCGCGCAACGGTCCCGCCACGGGCGAAACGGAACGGAGGGGGTCGAAACTGAAAAAATAGATTTATTCTTCTTTGCCCGCGTGTCCCGCGGACTCTCCTCTTTCCTCGTAGATCTTCCGCTTTTATCCTTCCTATACCGTGGCCCAGAAATACTGTCGGCTTCCCACCGAGCGCTATTTATAACTTCGACTCATTTTCCCTCATCGCGTGGAACAGCGGGCCCCGGGGTAAATAATTGTTTTTAACCCAAGCTTTATCGCTCGATCCCCCCTTCCCTTCTCCTGCGCCCCTCGTAAACGGGTACAAATCGCCGCGACGCGTAAAGACGCACCGTGGCAAATGAATTTATGGACGAAGGGGGAGGAAAGTTTGGGAACTCCGTGTGCACAGAGTTAAATACGCGGAGACCGTTTATTAACGACCGTGGGTGTTTGAGGAAGTCACGACCGCTTTGGTTTCGCGGTAACTTTCCACCGTTTCCGGGCTGCCTCGATACGTTGCGCGTTCAAGATTAGTTAATTGCGTTTGAACGGTGGAATTTTTTTCGGTGCTTGGTGAAAGCTGTGGCTTAGTTGTAAGTAGTTGATGTGGCTCGCAGGAATTTGATTTTTTAGTTTGAAGTGTCATCAAGTGGTTGTAAATCTTAAATTAACTCGAAAGGTTAATTAGTCACTAATTATTTATCCTTCTAATTAAGGGAAGAATCCTACTTTTCTTTTTTAACAAAAACTTAGCAAAATTTGGGATTTTTTAAGAAACCAGCGATTCGATTCATCCGAAACTTGGACCATGTTTTCACTCATCGTTGAGGAAGCTGCAGTTCTTTTTTTGTTAATTTTTAACCATAAATATTGATGAAGATGGTAAACATGGTACAAATTCCTAAATTTTGCTATGTTGTTAGTCCATAAAATAGGATTCACCCCAGAATTCGATTTTATCTGGCAATATTCTGTCGACTTCGCCCCGGCGATATAGGTGCCTTCTTTTTAAAACTTTCGATCACCGATGTGGGTACATTTGCCTGCCGATGGCTCCTTGAAAATAAATCTGGACCATCGAATGTCTGGAACGGCTCGAACAGCGTGCCACGGGTATTAACGATGTAAACGATAATGTAGAACATTGTCCTGTGATTCTGCTCCGCGTTCATTTGCATGGAGCTTAATGCCAGCGCCGATCGTTGTTTTACTGCAGACAATGAATTTCAAATCAATTTATGCGACTGCGATCGCAACCTTCGTGTAACTCATTGACTCTCGGCCATAAACCATCGATGTTTATTGGGCTAATTACGCCAAGTATCACATGTGGATTCTCCATTAACTAATATTCATTTGTACCTCGACCACTCGATGATACTTTGCAAATCGGCGCTTCGTCCTCTTAATCACTCTGCCGCATTCTACATACCTAAATCGTTCTCGTGGTCCACGAACTCGTTTCAGCTGCCTGTAAGCCAGTTAAATAATAATTCCTTTTCTGCCACTCAAGTAAAAATGCCACTATATTTTCGTCCTCGCGAAAATGTCATTCCGCCAGATTTATCCCAAGAATTTTGAATACCTACAAACACAAGAATTCTCATTCGAAGCTCCTGCTACGGTACTTCCCCGAGGTTTTCCAAGTCTCTTCCAGCGTGACACACGAAAACGAGCAGATACAAGAAATCTCGCCAGAAATTGGCGAGTTTCCTTCGCATTAGCATCGGGACTTTTGAGTTCGACCTCGGCGACGTGTACACGCGAGCTGTGCGCCAAAGGGGAACGCCGGAAAAGAGCGAGCGGGAAAAAGCCGGAGGGGCAAGTAGGTGCCGCGCTCTGCCGGAAGTGGATGAATTGGCTCAAAGGGCCGATATGGTCTGAAAGCCCGAAAGAGGAGGATCCGGCACTCAGGGCGACATAGATTATTCATGTAATTCTGCACTCACTTTGCCCAGCGATCGATCAGTCACGGAACGATGCTCATCTGAATAATGAAATTCGAGGATTCCTTGGGCCGATGACACGGCCACGTCGACTCTCAGACTCTTCGACTTTTATACGTATCCGAATGCACGAGCCGTGATCCAAGAAGGATTGCGCCCGTGCCACGGCTTTGTGGCACGTTCCGCGCAAAACGACGCTTAAGAAACTTACCTACCCTTGTAGGGATGTAATATTTACTCGCAAGGAGGAGCGAGCAAAGTTCCGTGGGAAAAGGGATGCTTCGCGAGCACTTCGAGGGCGCACATACACCTACACGCGCATTACAAACTGTCGCAACCCATGGATTTTTTTATTATGGAACCTCTGAAACTTTCGAAATCGGTGGAAATATAAATCGAGGGTCTAGGTTTCTCAATAATTCCGCTTAGGGTAATTTCATTTCCGTAATTACACGGTACGCGTAGGTTTCTATAATGATAGGAGAATCGAGATTCCTCAGATAGCGCATGCTAGTCAAGAGGAATTACCATGCAATTCATATCAATTATCTCCGTTGATTGGCGAATTACCAGTACTTACGGGCGACATTTCCAGATCGTAATAGAACCCGCGGAGAAATTACTCGAGGGAGACGAACGATCCCTACAGAAGTGATATCCAAGCAATCTGATATATTATCGGCCGTGGCCGCCTCGATTTTTGTGATCGATGGGGTCGTTTACATATTAAACGCGCAATTTACGTGCACGCCTGTATTTCTGACTTGATATCGCGATACACCAGTCACCCCATAATTCGCGCGCAGGTGTTTTTGATTCTTGTGGCATGAATATCTCCCCGTCCCGTTCCTGCGCGCGTGTTTACAGGTACACCCGGTTTATGCTTCTTCTACTTGCGTATATTGGATTTTATTCTGGCGTATTTATATGCTTGTACGTTGCCGCCTGAGCTTTAAACACGATAAAAAGGTTTTACGTTGCGAGCCTGACGTACCTGGGTCGCGCGGATACGTGTAACGGGCCAGCAAACAAACGAGATATCAAGTAATTCCATACATTACACGGATCGTAATGTTTGAAATTGTTGCTACGGAGAAAACGGAGAAAGCGTAATGATTTTTTTTCGTATTTTCGTCCAGGACTTTCCCGTTTCTATTCACTTTGCGCAAAGTGATCGTGTCGAGGTAGTCTCCAGACTCTTAAAAGAAGCTTTGTCAAAAGCTTTAGTTCTTCGGAAGTTCGATGAATTTTTTTGAAGAACTGAAGAGTTCTTGTAAGGAAGACTGTAAGCACCAAAAGTTAGGTAGACTGTAGTATTACCATTGGCACGTAGAACATTTTCCGATAAAATTTTCTTTAATTTTGAAAGAATTTGTGAAATAGTAGATAAATTGTAATTGTGGGATAAAGAGTTCTTCATTGATTTTCAAAGTTCTTCAAGGCTAAACATTTAATAGAGACTTCAGTTATCAATGGTACAAAGTAATCTTCTCATTAATTTTGAGCGAAAGTGAATCTGAAATTTCGCCTTATCGATACTCCACCGTTAGAACCAGCTAAAGGAAACGTTCCAGGGAAGATTCTTAACCGAAACGAATCGAACTGAACGGGCTCGGGTGGTGGAAGCATGTTCGGTTCGACCCGGTCAACTGTGAGTTCCCAATTCCAAACTCTTTTCGGACAAGTGTCGGCTCGAGGTCTGAACTATTTCTGGACCCAGCGTGAGACTAGCTTAAGCAAGTTGCAGAGGGACGCAGCCTTTCCTTCGCTATTGAGAGGAATGGAAACGGAGCGGAACCTAGTCTCTTCTACCAAAAACGACTCATTTTCGAGATGTAAGCACGTGCATGGCTCGATGCAATATCCTTCGATTCCATCCATCATGAACTTATTCCTTCTTCCCAAGCCCAGCTCTCGAAAGTCGTTATCGTTACAAAACACCTATCCTGCCAGACGAAAACACGATACTCTACTCCATTTCCGAATGCTATAGTCTGAAACTGAATACTAACGACGATCTTTGGTCCGCGCAATCGGTGCGACAAATTTCTTCCACCGAAATCTAATATCCAACCGTGGCTCGCAGCTACCCCACACATCGCATGTGTTATTACAGCGATTCCTCGGTAGAGACACATCGTTGTCAGAAAATGAAAAGACGACCAGGCACGTTTCGCCTCGTCCCGGTGGAAGCAGCCAGAAAAATCGGTCTATCGGTATTGGGACGCGCGCGTTTGTCCCCGCGGATGCAGGTGTACGGGACGCGCGTCTGTATTTCATACTCGCCGCGGTGCGGCACGGCGCGAAGAAGGATCGGTATCATTTATACGATCCACGCAGCTCGATCGATCCTGCTCACCGTGGCTTTTCACTTTCCGCTCTACTTCGGTGCTTGGAACGCGCGGCGTTACTCGATTCCCTTTGTTAGCCGGCCGGAGTCAAAGAAAATTTCGCGAACGTCCAGGCGAGTAACCGACGCAATCGTGCGAACGTTGCTAACAAAAGCGGCGAGCCTCGGAACCTTGTTAAGGCGCAACGTCAAAGTAGCACCAGCGGGGGCAAAGTTAATTTTCCGAAGGGGGGGCGGGCGACGCTGATGGGAATTGTTGGAACGTATACGGATAAAGTAACCGTATCGACGGGATACAGCCGAAATGATAGGGCCATTTCCTCGGGAAACGGCATTACCGCTGACGAGAAGAGGCGAATACGCGATATCGAGGCCGCGATGGGTGGGAGTGGATCGTATAACGTGCGCGTTTTGTAGACGATGATTGGAAATTCGAGGACGTTAATGCATGGAATTTGGATACCGTTGCTAGGCGGGGATGCGGTGCATCGAGTAATTTGTTGCAACACTTTTGCTTTCGGTGATCGGGGTTCATTAGCAACGGCTGATATTAAGGGATCATTCTACTTTGATCGGCGGGAGAAATGAGGCCATTTTTAAAGATTTTTTCTCAATAAATACAATATATAATGGAATAAATCTTTTTGGCATTTATTAAGAAAATTAGAAAGATGTATTTAATTTGTTGCAAATGTTTTTTTATAGCGTCAATGCGACGCGTACAAAAGAGGAATATGTTCGTGGCTCGGGTGATTTCCCGGCTGAGGCTTATCTGAAACAAAAAATTTGAAAAGATTCTTTCTTAATCTGTATGAGTGTCGCTACTCTATATTGCCTATTATTCTAGTATTCTGTATTGTATATTATATCGTATTCCTATTCAAGTAGTCTATCTCTATCATTTTGGGACGCGCAGCTTATTAATAACTCACTTCGACTACCTCCATCAGATCCCTTCCTCTTCGCCTCGCTGCAAATAAATAAATGAAACTGCCGACAGAATTAATTCTTGCTCCGTACTTAACCGTATCCGAATGCAGCACTTTTTACGCCTGGGAGGCACCTTAGACGGATCAGCTTCGTAATTAAAAGATTAAAAGCGGATGTAACCGAGAAAGCTTATTCCTTCACGCGAAATCCCCGAGTGCCCTGCGTACCTTACCAACCTGTTCACCTTATACCCTTCGGTATGATAAGTCCTCCCAGAGCGACCTGTTTCGCGGCGTAATAATTACCGACGGCCGATTTGGCCGATTTGGCCGACTTCTGGCCAGTGAGCATTTCCCAAGGACGAACTAGCAACAAGGCTTTGTAGCCGCGATCCCGCGGGGGAGCCTCGAGATTCCTCTAGCATCCCCCCGGACTCTGTCTGCGAGGCTTACGCGCTGTACGAGGCGCGGAGGAAAAATGTCCCCGCGTTTCAGACGCGATTTCTGTTTCTACCCGATAGCCTCCGTAAGTCCGTTCAGCTCGACGTCACAACGCCCGCGAACGCTTTAGAAACACCAGGCACAATGGCGCCCACCCCCCGACGCTTTTGTCCTCCTCCGTTCCTTCGAGCGTAATTATTCCAACTCCCCCGCTTTAAGCGCGGAATGAATCGCGTTGAAAGACGTAAGTCGGTATCGGTGTACCCGCCTTAAGGGCGTGCTACTGTTTCCGAGGAGGGGTGAAATTTCACGCGAACAGGTTACGCCCGCCGTAAACACGCTATTCCGAAGCCTTTTGTGCCAATTCCATGGGTAGCTTAATTAACGTTTGCGATCGTTTGCTTTCGTAAGCAGCGATTTCGTTGGTACGATGTCTTCCGACGCTGCGATCAGTGCCCTTTGGCTTCGACCGTAGGGCCCCACTTATTTACCGGCGAACATCGTGCCTCGAAAATGGTACGTGCTCCGTGTAACGAGTTTTTACCTCGTTCGAAATAACGTTCGTGCGCGCCAAAATCTTCGGCGAAAATTAAACAGTATTTCGATTTAACGCACAGCTCGTAGCGGGTGGAAGGAACACAGCGGGGTTCGTAACAGCACTTGTGAGAGAGTAAAGGCACGTATTTTTTATAGTTTCTCGATACTAACATGCTAAGAGGTCAAACACGATTTAGCAAACACCAAACACATTTGACGGGTTGTACCCTCGAGGGTATCGTTTCACGCACCATTCAAGGGCGCCCCGAGTACCTAGCCACCTTACAACGATCTTCTCACTCTCGAGACGTCAAATCCATCTTCCTCCAAGCCCATTCTGCTCCAGGACCCTAAAGCTGCCATCTACTTCCACCCAAGATTGCGCACACGGCCCTGAAACACCGGCTGCACCTGGTAGCGCGGGGTGTCGGGCCACGGTCGCGGCGTGTTTTTTTCCCTCCCAAAGACCCATGAAAACCGCGGGTGGGCCGACTGTGTAAATGACAAGCGAGCGACGGGCATTAATCTTTCGCGCTATCCAGCTGATGAAGTGGCAATTTCCTCCTGATAGTAAGAGGAAATAGGGTCTGCAGACCAGTTGATCAAACCCTGGCTCCTCTCCTCTGTTTCCCTTCCACCGTCCGCCTCAGTTATCCAATGGCTATACTGCATCCACCAATCGATGGTGCAGTGTATGCACCCCCAACCCATCCACACCCTCGGACCCCCCAGACCCCCTCCGCCTAGCCCAGCAACAGAGTCAGGATGGTGTACAGCTGCGGAATGGAAAGTGCTCCTCGAGTGGATTCGAGTCTCTGTCTGTCTGCTCCCCCGTGCCCTCCCTACGGTTTCGGTTAAGATGCCGCGCCAAGCTCGTCCACTGAAAGAAGATGATCGTTTAGAAGCTACTCGGGCGCCGGCTAATGGTTGCCTTTTATTAGCGTCGATTGGCATTAAGCGGAATCCCGCTGTCGGGCCACACCGTGGAACAGGGATGCGCCAGCGGAGTGGAAAAATAACCGAGCCTCTCCACGGGGATGTCGCGGAATTTACGGTCCTACCCGTTCGTGCTAATAGTAATACGATTTTATAGCTCGTCCATACGATAACTCATGGCTTCTTTGGAAGAATTGGAAAAGCCACTTGGAATCTGAATGTCGTTAAGAGGGATGAGTTCGCTGCTTTCGTCCAGCGAGCTTGGCTCCGTAGCAGTGCCATCAGCTTTTTAGAAACCTGTAATTCTCAAGAAGCAACGTCTGTTTATGTTCGATTCGATGGAAGGAGGGAACGAACGACTTGGAATTAATCCATTGCTCCGTCCCCCGCTGTGGTAGACTTTCATCTGGGGGTGTCGCGTAGGCATATTTCAAATTCTAGTTACGTAGCCAGCTCGAATGGGTTTTCGTTGGGCCGTCCGCGCGATCAGTTAAGGGATGATGGGAGTTGGGTGGAATATACAGATTACAGACAGAGGCCAGAGCTTCTGTGTCCCCTCTTGTACCCTGGCTACACGGGGACGATAATTTCGAATGCTTTCAAACGAGATTCCTCTCGATAGAGTCGAGGGGGTTCGGGGGAAGATCGATGAAAGCAAAACACCGCGAAGAGAGGAGCGTCGATTTTTTCAACCTCCTCCTGGTTTTCCTTCTTCCTTCCTTCCTTCCTTCCTTCCTTTCTTCCTTCCTGTCCACGAGGTACGTGTCGGTCGGTGCTTAAAGAACAATATTTTCACTGGATCTATATAACCGGAGGAATACGTTTATCGAATTCCCGGCTCCATTCTTCTGTTCATTCGTTTGAAGTTTCCCCGCCGTCTGCCGAGAACTCTGTACACCGGGGTCGGGGCTGGTATAAAGGCCCTGGAAAAATAACTTACCTCCCCTGGACCTGTTCCTTGGACCAGCGAGAACACTGCTCGAGCGAAGGTATACCGCTCGGCTATTTCCGCTAAAGAGGTATCCACTCGCCCACTCCACGTTAAGCCTTCGGGTTACTATGCCGCCCCCAATTATGTGGCCACTTCGCGGCTCTATTATCCTCGATTGTTCTCCTCGGAAGAACGTTATCCACCCCCGCGGCACGGATGAGAACGTCATATTTTTATAATGCTCTTTATTAAGACGACGGTTCCTCGGATCCCTTCCGCCGCAGATATCGCTGTGTTGGGCTACCACCACCGTAAACGCGGCCTTAAAGGTATCATTTGGCGAATAGAGGCTCGGCGGTTCCAGCGGAGGCGGAGTGAAATAGCTTGTACGCTGGTGGTTGAAAGAAACTTTACAGTTCCAGAATAGATTCTCTTACTCGCCGCTACTTAGGTACTGCTACAGTTCCTTCTCAAATCGTGGTATCTCCATTCTTCCACGTAAAGCATCTCTTTCGTTCGCGAAGTGATCATGTCGAGGTAGTCTCCAGACTCCCCACTCCGCGAGGCGTGTCGAATGTCGATACACACCGTTATTTTCGCATTCAACGAAGTCGCCACGACGTGGTATAACTATATTCGATCGCATTAAAATAAACTATATTCGGACAGCTATAAACTATATTTTAAATAGCCCCCCATAGCATTGTTTACTTCAGTCATAATCCATCGACTCGCGTTGTCACACGTCGTATCAAACGTTGTTGACTTATTTAAAAGCGACCGCAGTAAATGATATAAAATTTCTTTCCTTGAAAAAGGTCTAAGCACAGACCGAAACGTCGGAAATTAAATCCTTTAAATAATTGCAAATAGCTTTTAACAGTAAAACTGACCGAACTAGTGCGCCGAAAACACTTATTATTTATATTCGAACAGGTAAAATTTGCCTGTCAATCAATCGCAGAAAATTAATTTGGCGTGCGTAAGTAATTTGGCAATACTCTCTACTTAGTTCTTCCCACTGTGCAGTGTCTCCTTATTACCGCCTGCCTTTTAACAATTCCCAATTGATCCCGACGCAGCGTCGCACGCCAACTCACCAGCGACGCGCTCCCCGGAGAGACGACAAGTAAGGAGAAACAGGGAGGTCTTTCGTCGTCGGGTCCCCGGAATCCACGATTTAGGACCGCGGTGGAAAAAGTTCGCCCGCGTAGACTGCACCGTTGGGGTCGCAGGGGCGAATGGCGTTCATACCCGCGGATACTAAATTACACAGCGTGCTGGGGAACGCGCGTGTGTACATGCCGGCACGAGCATCGAGTAACATTTTCCCCCGAGTGCATTTACAAACGGATATTACATCGAACTGGCAGAAAAACGACCGCGGCTACAAAGCCGGATTAAAAGCTATCGCTCGTCAGTGTCGATGAACTCATTTTTCCAGACGCCACCGCACCCACACCCCCCTCCGTGCTTGCGCTTTTTTTTTTGGATAAATACTTGAATGCGTCGGATAGCTGTGCACGCGACTATTCAATTTAAGTAATGGTTCGCGGTAAGCTGACGTTCGGTCGCTTTCCCGTTTTTCGAGGATCCCTCCCACTCCCCCGCCGCCCTGTTCTCTGCTGTAGAACACACGACCGCCGAGCTTTATAAGCGCGCGGCGCGCCGATTGATGCGCTGGATGGTGCTTTTTTTTTATTTATACTGTGATCGGCCAGCGACTGGTTGGGTAATATCGCGGACGCGCCGAATTTTTACATTTTTGATTCCCCGGTCACGGTGGAGTGTTTTTTTCTTTTTTTTTTTTTAATTTCGAATTCGATGGGCTTCCTTGCGCGATATCGACCGGGCTTCTATTTAAATTCTATGTAGAGCATTTACATATTTGCGAGCGCGCGCGCGGGGATTATATTTTTAACGGGAAAAGGCGGGATCGAGGGATCGATTGTGTTTCGGTGGAGCAGGGACAAAGTGTTGCGATAGCGATGCCTGTGCGATGTTGCTCCCTGGTTTGTATGGACGGGTAAGCTAGTTCTCGAGGTGGTACTTTGGTGCGGGGGGATACGGGTGTTTATAGTGGATGTAAGAATATGTGGTTCGATTTAAAAAGGAGGGTACAGTCAAATACATTTATGTAATAGTCAGGGCGAGCCGGGGATACTTGGAACACTTTGTGGAAAAAAAGCATCGCTGTTTTCAAGATAGTTTTTGATTTTCGTAAAGCAATGTACAGGTAATATAGGGTATACATAAATTATACTTTGCGATAAATTAAAAAATTTGTTTTTGTGTTCAAACTAAACCTTGACAAATTGAACCTCGCGTTTATGCTTTTATTTTGCTTATGCGCCATAAATTTTTTCTCTTTTTTTTTCTTTTCTTTCCTAGTTTTAATTTTAGTTTTAATTACTTAGTTACGGGTCGGCTTCTACCAGTCTTTACCAAGTAATAAAGACGAATAATATAAAAATAAAAAATGTATTAATTCGTGTTGAACACGCTGGCGTAAAAAACTGAGGGGTTTAAAAAATTACCCAGTCATCAATAAATATATGTAATCCGTAACCACAAATCCAATCGACTGGAAATCAGCCTATAACCATAAATAAAACTTGGACACTAGAAAGTAAAAAATAAAAAAAATATATAAAAAACTTTATAAGTTAAACGATTTATAAAATGCACTAAAAACTAAAAAATAATTCTTTTCTTGTACTACAATTTCGATAGTATTTTCTCACTTTAAATAAAATCGTGGCGCTCGATATTTCATAACATTAAAATATGAGTCAATTTAATACAGCGCCACGATTTTATTTATGTAATATGAGAAAACACCATCGAAGTTGTGTAGTACAAGGAAGGAATTATTTTTTAGTTTTCATTGCATTTTCTAAATCCAAGTTTTTTTATATATATTTTATCTTCACTAGGTAGGTAGGTACTCTGCGCTATTACCAGCGATTAAAATTCTTTTTTCACCAGCAGCATAATCAAAACACTACTTAATATTTCTCACTCGGCCGTTTACTAGACATCTCCACGGCACAATTACCAACTCTCATCCTCCACTTAACAAACAAACCCACCCCCGTCCGCAAACTTACCAAAGGATACCTCCTCCTACCACGAATCCAACTACCACCACGCTTGATCACCGGATCCGCCATGTTACCCGTCCCCTCGATCCTTCCGCGATCGACTTGACGCGAAGGGTATCGTCGCAATCGCGGACCCTTCATCTGGCGGACAATAAATTGCGCCCGCGGGGCCATCCCGCAGACCCGCGTGCTGGCAAGCGGATCGACTAACGTATCGCGAGGGGTAACGGCGCGGCGTTACAACAGGTATCGCGAGGGCGGCGCCCCTTCGTTTCCGTGCCGGATCAAGAACCAGGCAGCGAGCAGTTTTCAATAGAGGGGTGGGCCTCCCGCCTATAGATTCCCGGAGGCCGCGGGGGCGGTCGCGGCGAAGCCGCAGACTCGTGCTCGTTAATTGCGATCTTTTTATTCCCACTTGTCCCGCGGCGCGTCTTCGTCGCTCCAGCGACACCCTCCGTCACGTCCGCTTCTCCACCTCCTCCGTGTCCTCTGTCTCGCCCACGGTTTTTCTTCTCCAGCCAGGAGGACACGGGCGCGGCATTCGGAGGAGCGACGGCGGAGGCTTTCCGCGGCAAGTGGTATGTGAAAGACCACGCGTCCGCGGTCGTCGAAAAAAACCACCCCGTTCGTTAGGGATTCTGAGCGTTCAACGAGTTGAAACGAAATTAATGCTCTCCTCGCCGACGAGGGGTGCAGCGGCGCGGGCTTATCGGCATCGAGTCGTGTCGCACGGATACAGCGCGTGCACATTGTAGCTTCTGTGTCTCGCTTTACTCGCTTTACTCGCTTTACTCGCATTCCCCGCTCAATTCTCCATTTTTTTCTCTCTCTCTATCCCGGTTTCTCTTTTTTCCACGCCAAGGATCTCGCTTTTCCCGTTTTGTTCCCGCGCCTTTTTCCTCTTTTTCCAGCCCCCCCCCCCTCCTCCACCCCCTCAACCAGCTCCCTCCTGGCCCGAGGATCTGCCCGCTTCCTGAAATACGATCCTCCACGGCTGTATTATACCTGTACTTATTGCGAGCGTGGAAACGTAGTGCAGTGTTACTTCTTTCAGATTGCTTCACTTGAACTTTTAGTAGCGTGCAATGTCTATTTATAATCCCGAGGGGAGGGGAGCAGAGAAATTGTGCGTACGTATCGACGATTTGCAGAGGGACCCTAGATGAATGGAGAGGTTCTGAATACACCAGAGAGGTTTCAGAATCTTACGAGCTGAAAATATCGAGCGATCGTTGCCCGTGGAAATCGTTGAGTGGAAAGGTCAGCGATAATTCAGACTCACCTGCCTGCTTTTAAATTGGGCCTCGTAACTCAGAATTACAGTTTTCTTGACTTTTGTTAATGAATTTTTCTTGGATATATTGACTCACAGACTACGCTGGATCAGTGGGAATTGTTCTTGAGTGTCTTGAATCGAAATTGGCTAGAAAGGAGCGGTTCAACTTTGAGAGGCCCAGTGAAAAACAAGCACACGCCAAGGTTTCATGATTTTAGGGGAAAGCAAGTGAAAGAAAAAATTATTTTCATAGGCAATGCTGGTAAATGACAACTATTATCAAATTTTAGCCGAAAAATTAACTAATTTTTGTTCGCTGTATTTTACCACTATTTTTTAATATTTTTCTTTCGTTACCATTCCATTTATTTTCATCAAGAGAAGGTTTTTTACCACTTATTTCTGTGTTTGCTCTGTATTAATGATTAATTTCTCTACATATCTGTTATCTCCATCTAGATTAGTTTTTTCTCAGCGTGAAGAAAAGGATTTAGCCGGGGAAGTATAGGGAAAACGGCCACAGGATTAATGTTAGTAAATAATGCTCTTTGCCTAAAAAAGTACCGAGAGAAATTTTTAGATCTCTACCCCCTCTCGTTAGGGTGATACGGGGATAAACACGGTAAACTTTACCATATTGTTTTTCAACAAACTACGTGCATTTTGAAGCATTTAATTATCTTAAATAATTGGAGCTGGGGCTGTTTTCAATATGCTTGCCCAGCTAGACCCTTTAATATAATAATAATAGTAATAATAATAATACGTCTTTATTACTCGTAGTAATGGGCGAGACTCGTCAATCTGCAGCCTTTAAGTCTAAACCGAAGGCTAATGACAAAGTACAATAATAATAAAATATGATTCTGTTCTGTTCGGTGAAACGTAGATGCTATTAAATTAGGAGGTGGTGGAATTACACTACATTGCATCAACGAATTAATCATACAAAAGAAGGAAAATTTATGCATATGCGCGATGCTCCTGTTTTCTACCGAGCCCCTCAATTATAAATCCTGAAATCACGATGTCAGCCGCGAACAAGGGGTGAATTCACTAAGTTCAACAAAAGCGTCCTCCAGGTCACAGTCTATCCGAATTCTTCTATTTTGCACAACCACCCTTTGTCGCGCGAGTGTCATCCCTTTCTTCGCCCACTGGCTGAACGTCGGCGGGCTGAAAGTCGCGTGGGAAATTTATTTCCGTTATAAATATCGGTGATTAATAGCGGCCGCGAATACACCCTGCGGATTCGAGTGGCGTAGCCGTCTGATCTATCTCGCCGGAGCCGAAAGAAGAGAAAGAGCCGCCGGATTATCAGCGTATGATCGACGCAGCCAGCTCACGCTCGTTTCCGAGCCATCCAGCAAAAACCGCCCAGCCAACAGCAACAGAATAAAATATCTTATTCCGCTGCACACCGCCATTAAAAAGTACGAACAATCAAACTCGCAATCAAATCCCCCGATATCCAAGGAACTTTACCCGCAACCCCCGAAACAAACACTCGTTAATGCCATCAAATTTCTGCAATTCAAATATTTTTCCGCGCGCTCGGCATTCAACAATTTGTCGCGTCCGCTGAAATCTAGAAATTATTCGCGGAGCATCGGGGGGGGGGGACAGGCGGAATTAGTATAACGAGATTTATCGATGCTTTAACAATTTAATATGTAGGAATTTCCGTGGCGGACGCATCGATCCGCGATATATTCGGCCGGCACCCCCGCCCCTCCAGCCCCGACTAATTTATTCCCCCGTCGAAATAAAATTCGCCCGGCGGTGGCGCGTTTTATACGTGTAAATTGTTTTACGATCCCGTCGCTTGTATTTCATCGCCGTTCTTGTTTTCAACGGGCGAAAGAGCGATGAAGGCCTTTGTTAATGAAACCGACATCTTGATTAGTTATTTGCCCCTCTGCCCACCGCTCCTGTCGATCGATCGGTTATACGCCGGCCCCGCGGAATTTATCGGCCAGCCACGTAATATAAATCAAAATCGGACAACGGCTTAAACGTTGCTGAAAATCGCTCGCCCCCATTACGCTGCAGAATTTATCTTGGCCATCGGTGTTTACATTTAATAAGGAAATTTAATGCCCCCCGCCGTCGACGAAATTTTAATGGGGGACACCGTCGAACGCGGCCGCTACGTCGTTCTTCTGAATTACGCGCGGCCAAATTAATGCGACGCGCCGGAAAAAATATCGCGAGTAATTCGCGCGAATTTAGCTTCTGGGGGTCGAAGGTTGCATCGTATATTAATTTGCCGCTGCATAAAACCAACGGTATTTTTCGCCGGCCGCAGGCTCTCCGCGATTCTTGCCGATCAGTTATCATTACCGGCGTCATTAATAATGGCAAACGAACGGAGGCCAGTCCGACAGCAGACAGGCACCGGCTGCCGGACCGTTGTCCCGCGTGGAAACTTATCGCCTCTGAACACTTCTGACGTGTTCAACGCGACATCCCCGTGACAGCCACTGGTGTCACGAATGCGTGCCTCTCCTGTCGCAAACTTTCCGCTCCTTGAACGACGTTAATGTCCCCCGCCGAGGTTTAATGAGAACGCGGGTGGGACGCGCAGGAGAGGAACTTTGAACGATGTGCTCTCACCCCCACATCGGATTTGTTTTTTAACGTATCACTCTTTCTGATTTCATGTTTGTTAGGTAGATTCGTTTTGGGTAGGTACTCTAGTCAAGGATCTGCGGTAGGGGAGACCAGGGGTAGCTTGACTAATTGCTGATAACTTTGCACCGACATATGCTCTACTGCGGAAAGTTTTACTGTAGAAAGAATTCACTTTTACTATGCCATGCATTTACATATGTCCGAGTCCGCGATCGCACGTTTTTAACAGTTATCAGTGTTTGTCGAAAAATTGACTACGTACTTACTTTGTAGATAAATAGTTTAAGTAGGGTAGATGCACCATTTGTGGCCACTTTAAGGATTTCAGTGACTTTCATAGTAATTATCTTTAAAACTGTACTTCAAATCAGGAAACTAAAAGCTTTACTAAATTTTACACTATCTTTACTATTAATGTCTAAGTTACCATTAACTAGAGAAATCGTTAAAGAATTAATAAAGTTAAAAAATATAAGAAATCCATTTTTCACCGTTTCTGGCCACTTGCCACTTTTCGCGTAAGCAATAAATGTAACCTTATATTTCTGCTGGTATACTAAACAAAATATTTACGATTTGAAATTCTACACATAATTAAGTGTCTGCAAGCAATTTCGAGCTAAAAAACGCGATAATTATACACATGGCCAAAAATGGTACAATGGCCACAAACGGTACATCTACCCTATGTTTGTAAATACAAAACTAATTCATTTTTCACATAGTTTTCGTTTTGTTTGCTTTTTGGCTTAGGTGTTCGAAATTACCCCACTCTCGCCTATCAAGTAAGTAGAGCACTATAAATATTTATATATAATATAAAGCACATATTTCAGTATTTACGCCCCACGCTTTTATTTTTGGTCATATGAGGGAATTCTTTTAAGGCAGTCATTTGGACCGGTATCAAAATTACTTTCTCCCTTTCTAGTACATTTTAGTAAAAGCTTGTTTTTAAAAAAATCCTTTTTACAATGAATTATTTTCATAGGCAGTGATTTAAGCCAGTATCAAAATTATTTTTTCCCTTTTTAGTAAATTTGAAAGCTTGTGTTAAAAAATCTATTTTTTCCTGTCTTCTCCGTGGTAGCGTTGCACTGTCAGAGGTTTTACTGTCAGAGGTGTCAGTCTTTGGCATTTTGACGCGCGTTTCGTCACGGGATGATACAAAGTGGAAGGGAAATGTTAACCGGGCGAAATTCTCAGGATATCAGTGCTCCTCTTTAAAGCTAGAACGCCACATCGCGAGGCGAAGCAATCAATTTTATCAGACGCGAAGCATCGCGCACTGTCTCCAGGGTGTACAGTTGCATCCGCTGTAAGCTGTGCCGGGGAAGAAGGAAAACAGAGTGGACTTTTCTCGTCGATGAGGCAGGATTGACGATCGCGGCAACGCCTTAGTTACTCGCCTAGTTCGATGCCTCGGCTACGTTGCGCAACGTTCTCCGACTTCTCTCTTCTACCTGGCCTTCAGCAATAATTATAGGTCGCCGGGACGGTGGCGCCACGAGGGCCATTTACCTGTCAAAGTAATCAATGTGCCCCTAGAAAAAATCGGCCAAACAAATTGCACTACGGGGAGAACTGCGGGCGTCCCTTTTCCTCGCAGGGCTTTTGAAAAATAGTGACTGCCTGGCGATTGTTTCGCTCTGATGAAAGGGACCTTTCATAAATATCCTCCCCCTGAATTCCTTAGTTCGCGCCACTCATCGCGGTAAAATATTATGGAATTATTCTGCCTCGCTTGGAATCGTTATTCAGTTTCGAAATTAATCGATCGATGGAACGGCTCCACGGAAGGTAGCTCCTTTCCATAAAATATTGAAGAGCGACAATCTTCTTAAGGAGCCTCAAGCTGTTACCCGATTCACCTCCAATCTGTGGGAAAAAAAAGCGGCAGATTTTCGCGCGGAGCATCCGCCATGCTTTCCTTAATCGCCAGGAGAGCCAGCCACTGATTAACGAAACGGAATCCTACAATCCACCATGCAACGCGTCGACCGTCAAAAGCGGGCATCGCCGTGCTCCCCATTCGCCATGATCCAGCCGTTCTTTCGTCCGCTGCTTTACCGTATTTTAGTCTGTATGCCCGTTGCGCTGGTAACGGCGCTGCGGATAATGCCGGAGCTAAAGTAATAATGCTGATGCATGCTAATGGAGAGCGCGATAGTAACGATGGGAAACTGGAAAAGTACTGCGTCATACGGGGCAAGGTTCTCCCGCGAGCAAATTGATTCGCGCGATATGTTGCCCCGCAGTCTGCATTACGCGCTCCACACCATCCCTTTCCCTGTGCCATGATAAAGGGAAATTCTTCAAGTTTTTCCGATCAAATAAACTATTCCCCGTCGAGTCTACGCCATATCTCGCACCACGAAGCGTTACCCGGTTCATCCATTACGATCGGGCAAAAAATGAAAGACCTAGGCGTAGCCGTTTAAAATTAAAATGTAGATCCATCCGCGCCGCTTTTTAACGCTTCTCCATCGTTCTCGATGCCTTTCGGTATGATCAGAGCGTTGCTGGCGTTTTGCTTCACTCTTTTTCGTGATCTCTCTTCCCGCGGAACTTGCGGGTGATTGTTCCTGGATCGTGTTACTTCGCGGTGGGGTAGGTTTCGTTGCGTATGGGGGATTTTTAAATTGGATGTGTGAGCGGGTTGCTAATGAGTAGGAGAGAGTGGGGAAAAATGAACGCTTAAGTTTGGAGTGTGATAATAAAAATGTTGAAAAAACTATTTTACTGGTCCTAGTCGTGTCTTGGTTAATTAAATAAATCACACGTTTTGTATATGAACTTAGGTTTTATGTAAGTAAATAAAATGGATACGTATTTGAAAAAGATATCGCGGCGGTTGTGGTTACTCTAGGTTCAAACCTCGACTAACTGTCTGTCGGTTCCTTCGACGACCATAACAGTCCGGAGCACCTTAGCACCAAAAAAAAAATAATAATAAGGAAACCAAGCTACGCCTTGGCTTGCGTGTCGATCTACGCGTTGCTCTCGGAAGAATACATAGTTTAAATATATATATATACATTTCCAATAAAAAATTTGACTGCTGGACCGTTTAATTGCCCTATCACTTCTTCCGCCTCTTCCTCGCTCAATCTTATACGCATTTAACGAGAGAACGCTCGGATATTCGTATTCAGAGAGCAGAAACGAGGATCCGATTCCTGATTCGATGTACTGCAATTCGAAGTGGAGTAATATTTTTATCCGCAGTTTAATATGTCCCGTGTTCGGGGAATCGAGGAAAGGAATGTTCAGGCCTTTATCCAGCGCAGCTGTTGTTTCACTGTCCCCGTAGCTTCGGAATTGAATAATCTGATGGAACGCTTTGATTTGGATGGCTGGGGCCCCGCTAACGGGCTACCGTTCATCCACGTGGCATCATTTATCTCATCGATCCGAGCGAGCTGATCCCGCCTGGCTGTTTGACGAAGCCAATGGCGGAATCGTAATGTGTCCCGATCTTCGTACGTGCGGTTGATATTCGCCGGGAAAAATATTTCACCCTGACGCACCGGGGATATATCATTCTTAATCCATTCCCATCGACGTGGATAATACACGTTCCTCGAGCGTGCCCTGTCATCCGGATGCGGAACAGCCCGCGCAGTTTAATATATCCCTGTAACGTTTCGGCGCACGCAAAAATCGGGCCAGCATCCCGGTGAATCGTCTATTGTCGGCGGAAACTAACGGCTGTTACGCTCTGCCGTCGTCACTGCGACGTCATTCAATTCTGATCTCACTGTATCAATTTCATAAACAACATAGACGATTGTTAATGTTCCGCTGAGTCCAGCGGTAGCTAGTGTCAACGAGATCAACGGATTTCAAGTTCAAGTGTTCAAATTTCCGGCTCAAGTCTTCCAAAACTGTATAGGACTAGAAAAATCAGGGTGACGTTTGATAATTTTTTTCCACTGAAAATATTTCTTAATTGAAAAATCTTTGTATGCATCCTGAAATAGGTACATACTTTAATGTAACAATTGTGTAAATTTCATTCGATAACTCGGAAGATTTCATATATAGCTAACAGCGGTTTTCTTCAAATGGTGCCTATTTGACGAAACGGTAACCAATATTTCTCGGGAGTAAATGGACCGATTCATTTGAAATATTTACTTTTGGTGGTAGGATTTTTTTAAACCTTATAGTTGATTTTTTATCGTTTATAAAAGAATAGTTTTTTTACTGTAAAAGCACACAACCGTATTCAAATAGCCGCCATTACGCAAGAAATTGATATTTTTAAAATCGGCTCCGATAAAAACTAGATTCTTTTATGTATTTTACGAGAAAAATTTTCTTCTTATTTCGGATAAAAACTTCAGTAGACATAGTTACTGCCGAATCCGTTCGGAAATTGCCATCACACATTCAATCTTCTTCGTTTTCGAATTAAATTTTCCCAATTGTTAAATTAAAGTGTATTTTTTAAGAAGCATATAATGATTTTTGAATTACAAAATATTTTCAGTGAAAGAAAACTTGTGAAAGTTGAAGCTGGTTTTTCGAGTCGCAGGGGTATGTTGCCCCCTAGTAAATAATTGACGCTGACAGCTTTAGATGCTACCAGCAAACTAGTTTCAAACAGTGGCCATAGATTCCGCGCGAAGCAACGTTTTGCAATTCGACCCAGCGACGTGACAACGGTTGCCACTAAGTTGCAAGCGTGGCAGTTAATAAGTAACCAAGACATTCCCCGCGACCTGCGCGAACGTCTCTTCGAGCTCGATACGCGTCCCCGGCTTTTATTAACAGCACATCTCGCGATCTCGAGGATCCTCCGTCGCGATAGATAATTCAAAGATAGAAGCGGTAAGCCCGCGATTATGGAAGTAGTAACAGATTACACATTCCGGGCGAGCTTTGTTGGATGGCGGAAACGATAAGATCAGCGCGATTCCCGCGGCAAAGCCCGGGCGTAGCGAGGCGGGGGGCGGACTTATAGCAGAAATACTTTCATAGGATCTCGAAACTCCGGAGCACGGCAAGTTTAAGTCTTCTCGAGGTGAAATTCAACGGATCCGGTGATATAAGTAGAAGTAGAATTTATGTCAGCCCGCGTCGCTTGGCACCCAGGAACGATACCGGAGGATTAGAATTTTCATTAAGAACAAATTCACCGAATGGCATCGATAGGTAGTTAACAACCGAAAAACGGTGAAAGTACTCACGTAAATTTAGCGGCATCCCTGGAGCTGAAATTAGACCCGGGCCCGTTCTGTAAATCAATTTGCTCGGAGGTGGGTGGGACGTTGAATGGAAAATCGATACGAAGAAAAATCATATTTACCTGCCCCCGGGACTAAGTTAAAAAACGATACCGCTCTGTGTAACTTTGCCCCGCACAAAGAGGGGTAATTAGGTGGCGGTCTAAGGGGCAACCGCGGGGCCCGCGGACGAGGGGCCAGGGGGGAGGGCCGTCGGTGGGCGGCTTACGTGATCAGAATTAATCGCGGTTATTTATTGGACGAATAAATTTTCCGTCGATCGGCGGATCTGGCGCGTCAGCCGCGCGCATTTCGACGCAGCTGCGCCACTAAAAATGAGGGAATACAGGGGCTGGAGGGTGGTCGAAACGGGACGATAGCGTAGCCAAGGAGAAACATTAATTTCATTCAACCGGTTGAACGTGCCCGGTCGCGATTTCCTTTTCGTACGGTGCCGTGTCGTTAGCATTCCGTTAGGATGAATGGCTCCCGACGCGACGCGACGTCGAGTCCATGGTCGGATTCAAGCTGTGCCGCGAAAAGAGGCGCGAGCTCAAAGGGGGTCAGCAATTAATGTGTCTGGATTCAGAGTGTGTAATGGAGCCGTTAAGCCTTCTATCCGCTAATGAAAAGCTTCCTACCGCGATTATTTCGACGTTGGGTCGCCAATGGGAGTACCCGTCGGCCGTCTTCTTTGTCACCGCGATGATAAAAGCTCGGTCGTCGGCGGTGCGTGGAGGAGGGAACGACGGGGGTAGCTTCCGCAGCCGAAATTCGCACTTGCTTACATTCACTTTGGAGATACCTATACCGCACAACGATGGATTTAATATGTTCGTTAAGGTGCATCTACACGACGACACTTTTGTGTCTGAATTAAGTGTGTACAACACTAAAAAAAAATTCCGAAAGATTGGAAACTGCTTAGACCAGTCCGCGACATTAAATTCGACCTATCGTCGCGGGAGTTGCAGCTACAGCTAGACACAAAAGATACTTGATCTAGACAGAAAAGTGTCGTCGCGTAGACGTAACCTTAAAGCTGAAGGTTGGGTGCAGTTTAGTGGAGGCAACGAGTGACGCGGAAAATTCGAATCAAACAAAAATACTCGCGATGCGTTCGAACCCATCGCTACGTTCCGCGCAAAGCCTTCAATTCGGAGGGCGGGAAGAGTTCTCGTTAGGACGAGTGGCGGATGCCACGCCATATCGATTTTTCATTCGATTTTAAAATAACATGTTTAAGGGTCCTTGTGATATACCGCAATGTTCATTTGCATTCTCGGGGAATCGGTTTGAGATGATTAATTAATTCCATACGCCGCGTATTTTATTTACTTAGTGATTACAGAGGGGGCTCCAGGTTTCGCGCCGCGAAATAGGATCCTCGAGATGGCGCGCGGCTTGTCACGCTGCGGCCGGTCAGGGCGATCAGTAATACGAATCACAGTGACACATTTCCGCGGCGAGACCCGGCCACGTGCACACGCCTCGGCGAACAACAACGCTGATTTACTTACGCGCGTTAACGCGCGAGTTTTCGCCAAGCGAGAATATTTATAGCCGCGGGCCGGCTAACCGTACGGATTGAATTATAATGCTCCACATCCTTGGCCGTGTCACCGGACCCCTCCTCCATTTCTGTACTTTGGCCACCTTGTCGAAGATACTGCCCCCGTTCAGCCCTACAACGAACACTCAACATTGCAAATAATAACTCTATTTCAACTCTTTAGATAAAACAATATGGACGAAAATCTTCCTCGAACAAATTATGCGGTTTTAGTTATAGGAAAGAGTGGTATTATGGCCCCCTGCTGGTAATTCGGCCCCTTCGTGATTTTCCCCACGAATTCTATTTCTATTATTTGCCCAAATTGATTCCATTATAAAAGAAAAGCTGTATTATACGTAATTTCAAGGTGCAGAATAATTAACTGCTTTTTAAGATTAAAGGGCAATATTTATCGCATTCCTGGAGAAATTACCAGTAAAACAGTAGACTGGACAAATGTCAGCAAACCTGGAGTTTCAAGGGAAAAATGGCATTGTTGGGAACGCTACATTTCGAAGAACTAGGAGACTCCAAGATTCCAAATCCCAAATCCTTCTTCGAAACCAGGCCCCCGTCATAAACACAGCCCATGTTCCTTCGTCTTAACATCTTTATACCGAATATACTACTTCGTAATAGGTACATCTTAAATATTATTGGACGGTCCCTTGGATATCCCTCATGAAAACTGCTTTACCCGCCAATCGACGACCCATCGCAGGCTGAATAACGCCGGGCCGACGAAAATATTTCTTTACGCTGGAATATTCATTAATAGGGCCGTGGGAACAGTGCACCTTGGAAGGTTTAATGAGAGGCCGGATGTTTTTACGTTTTTACAGCGGTTTACAATACCGTCGTGGCGGGGGTTGCGCGGGCCTGCTCGTTAGTGCTGGCTCGTATTTGTTACGAATTTACAGTCTCGTTAATTACTGTCACTGTGCCCCTTATTATGCCGGTGTCCTGTGTCCCTGAATCGGCGGGCTCCGTTGAATTAAGATATTAAGTCCGTTTCGGCAGAACCCCGCGAGAGGAAGGGTCTGGAGCCTGAATACGGTTATTCAAAATTTAAACCGTGCCGCCGTAACGAACCTTCGTTTCACGTGTGCTATTTTGTTTAAATATAACACGGCTCGCGTTTGCTCTGGCTAATAATTCCGACGCACAACCTTTCAGCGAATCATTTCAGCAGGGAACGCCCCGCCGCCGGTGCTTTATTAGAGAATCAAGGTATTCTTCGACAATTATGGTAATAACATTCCTCGCTACAAATACACGATTAATAGAGCTTAGGTAAACTAGAAAGCAGATGGAAGGTGTTTTCCGGTAAGCTTCGAAATAAAATTGTACTGTTGGAAGCAAAAATGGCCTCGGGGAACTCGGGCCACTTCTGCATAGAACGCACGATTAGATTCCTTATTTTTTTCTATATATGCTCTCTAAATTTCATTACCTTATCTTTAAAATTGATAGAGCTATGGTAAATTTTAAATAAATAATAAAAAACAATGTTAAAAAACAACATTTCTTTCTATATTTCTCCATTTTATGCAAAAACGGCCTGAGAGGATTACAATTAAAAGTAATTTCGCTAATTAATTTATTACATAATTCGGATTGTAATAATGCAACTACAAAGAAGATGTTTCTCGCGCAACCTCGATGAGACCCGATTACGGGGGTTGTAAGGCCCCGCTACGGTACTTCCGACACCGGGAATTACGCGGTACCCTCTACGACGAGTTACCGTGGTGAGGGTGAATAAAATGAAAGACTGCATAATACTGTAATGGATAACCAGTGAACTGAATATATATATATATATTAAACAACCAGAACGTTAACAAACAATAATAACAAGAATAGTGAGTGTGGAAGTGTAACTGTCAGCCGAATCTGATCAGTTCTTGAATGTTACTGACCCCCCCCCCGTGGAGTCTCGGAACGCAACCGCGCGTATCCGAAGTCTTTTAGTGTCAGATAGTGTCTGACTCCCCGACGGAGTCATTCCTGCCAGCAACCAAAATCCTCCCTGCCATGGCCAGGCTGATTCCTTGGTGGGCCCCACGATCCAATGAACTACCTATTGGTCTACCTTATAGAGAGGGAAAAACTCTGGAAACCGTACTTGTACAGAGTGAGTTACGGGTAAACAGCCCGTCTCCGAGACGTCGTCCAAGACACCCAAAGGTGGAAGAGGAGGTCTGGCTAATATCAGCGGACCCCGGGACCGCCGGAGTTGACTACACAAAGGGTCATTGTGGCTCCAGGTCGCTCGCCACCCTCCAACGGTCCCAAGTGTCAGGCGGGACGCGCGGCAGACCCAACGTCTGCCAGGCAGCCTCATAAATTAGAGGACTGCTTTCCCCCGGAACCTTTCCCGAGCTATTTACAAACAGCCAAGATATGGCCTTCGGCCGATTACGGTGTCGATGGACAATCTTCCATATGTACACGCATGTAGCGCGCAACAGAAGATATGTACATCAAATTTTTAAATATTATAGACAGTTTTACAGCGACTTCATTACGTATAATGCAGTGACATCATTTTTTGCTAATCAACAATAGCTCTTCCACTTTTACATGTGCTATATAATTTCTAACTATTTATCTCTCTCTCTCTCTCTCTCTCTCTCGTCTTCTTATAAAAAATATCTTTAGCACCGAGGCCCTTCTCGCGTCCAACAGTACAATTCTAATCCTCGATTCTTAATACAAGCTCCACGAATTGCGGCCATCTATTTTTCCCGCGTTCTCGGCGGTAGTGTTGCACTCATTAGTCGCCGCCGTGGAAGCAGAAACCAGGAAATTGCAATTTTATAGCTTTAATCACTAGCTGACCGACCGACCTTTGGTTCCGCGGCGTAAATGGTCGCGCATTGTGATCGTAAATCCCATTTAGCAACTTTCTCGCCTAAGGTAAACAGCCGGAACAGGGAACAGGGAGCAAGCTATCGATTGGCCATCGCGATTTCATCCAGGGCCCAGCCGCGAAATATTTCCTCCCCGAACTTTCCCATCGTTATTTCTATCGGCTGGTCCTCCAGCTACAGCCACACGAATGCAGGGCTTAACGAGTCGCCTTATCGCCTTAATATAATTTACAATTTCCGACAAGCATCGCGCCGGACGTGATTCGAGGGTATTCCGCCGTTTGAACGATTACGTAACCGGTTTGCGCGGAGCTACCGAGATTCGCACGCGATATGGGGCCTACGCATGCGTAATTGGATAATGCGCGAGGATTGTTACGAATAAAAGCGAGACAGGTGGTGAACGGTCGTCGTTCATCGCTTCTCGGTACGCTTGTCCATAAACACGCATTCCAGCCCGTCGTCGCCGCGTTCGTCACGCCATTCCCGATAACATGATTTCTGCCTGTTAATTAACGAATTACCGTCAGTCCGAACGGGATTTGGCGACTCGGACGAGACGTATCAGGGCTTACGAGACTTTCAAACGGGAGGTATGAATGCTCGGTTAAACTGCTCTTTTCGTCCGCAGCTTGAAACGGAAGTGGCTGGTCTTAATTGGCATTCTAATCGGAGTCTCATCTCCCATAACCAATGGTGGATTCTTCAAAGCTTCTTTCCACTTGGACCAGCATTCGAGATACGCCAACACTTTAATTCAATTGAAATAAAAACTTATCAACTACTTATCGTGTGAAAATGTATATTTTTTATTTATTCTTGCCCTTTTAATGTTATGTCAAGGCATAATTTTAAAAACAGGTTTTACCAGTTTACTCGAAACTGGTAAAGATGGAATTGCACCCTTGTTGCTGCTAGGTCTTCAATTTAATTATTTATTTGTGACGTATTTCACGTAGAACTTCCACCCTTCCGTTTATGCCAACGGTTACGGGACACCCTATATATATTTCTACCCTTGTACGAAACATCCACACCTTGCTAACTCGCTTGAGCCAGTATCGCCTCAGCCACGAAGTGTCTGGGTTAGTCTGGTCTGACTCACGCCTCGTTCCACTAGCCCCGTCGCGTTTACCGTACAAATTCACGAACTGGCAAGAGACAGTCGGCAGTCCAGAAGCGCAGAATAAGTTGTAAGCAATCTAGGAGCGTCTACGACTAATCCCGAAGCCCCGGGGACCGTCGAAAAGCCCTCCCGCCGTTAAACGAAGATCCCACCAAGCTTCTAGTGTACTCGCGTACGTTTTGTTTAATTCGCGCACGAGGGCGGCGCGGCCCAGTCACCTCGTCATTTCTCCGCACGTCAGTTCGCACAATACTTCTCCAGCTCCCCTGTGTGTCACGCACGCGAATAAAAAACGCGTGGTAACTGCCTTAACTGGCTACACTTCGTGCCACTCCGGGCGGCTTTTAAAACACGCCAGTGCGGCTGGCGTTCCTCAGTCGCTGCGAATGCTCGAATGCTCGAATGCTCGCTCGGCAATATAATTTGCATTTGTTCCCACTTGCCCCGGTGCTTTCCCTCGCCCCTCCCACGCCGCTGTCCGTTCGCCTTTTTTTCGCAAAAACTTGCTTCCGTGCCCGTGCAAGATTCGTCGCGGAGATTTCCTTGGCGACAGCCGCTCGAGTTACCCGCGGTCGACGAATGCCTCCTGCGTCCCGGGGACGTTACAGATTTCGAATTTCAATGCGCGCGGCCGTCATTCGAGATAAATTCTATGGAGCTGGCGGGGGTGGTGTAACGCGACACGATGTAACACGGGACACGTCCAATGCTCGCTCCCGTTTCTACGTTTCCGCGCTCTGTAATTACGTTCCCGTAGTCATTACGTTAATTACGCCCACGAATTTGCGTGTACACGATGACGGCGGCAGCAGTGGCGAACAGTAGAACGAGTAGAACGAGTAGAATGAGTAGAAAAAACCGCGCACATGCACATTGTGTAATTACTGTTACCGCGTTTATCTATTGTCTCAAGTATCGATTTCATACTGCCGGTTGGTTAGTTACTATGTATTTACTAATTACTTGGCGCCTGACGTTCGGGAGGAGCTTCGATAGTTCGATGTCCCTTCTCCACGTCGAAGGATCCTTTCGTAAAAATTTAGAAATTTTTCACGGAGTGGACGGGTCGAGTGAAACGCGTTCTACGTTGGAAGTTAAGGTATCGTATATCTCGACGCGATTATGTCCAAGCGCCCGAGTAACCGAGTTTAGAAACAGCAACGGTGACTACGCTCGCAAATGATATTGAATTTTGGCCGTACGACGCGCTGTAGGGACGGCGAAGAGGAGCCTTTGAGGGCGACGCTGATTCGATCGTCGACCCCAAAATCCCAGCAGACACCGACAGGCAAGTGTATTACCCAAATACATCACCGTTCTTAATACTTTCACCCGGAATCGGCCGAGTTATAAAGTTACAAATTCCCTTGGACTTAGCTTTCCGAGGGGGTGCTTTCAGACGCTCAACATCACTTCGCCCTCCTCGCAGAAACCCTCCGCCTTTCCGACTCAACCAATTCTGCGATGTGATTTTTTCCGAAGGCCCCCTTCTCCCTTCGTTTCATTACGAAAGGCGTTCGCGTTTCTTTCTTCACTCTTGAAATATGAAAAAAACTGTGCTTCCCGTTGGCCCCTGACTCATTTTTCTTTGGGCAGTTGTCGCACGATTTCCAAGCTTCCAAGAAGCTGGCGACTCGTTTTCTGTATTTCTTCTGGCACGATTTTTATATAATAATAATAATAATAATAATAATTCTTTATTGCACAACACACATTACAAATGAAGACACGTATGAAAACGAGAAAGAAGAGCTTGTGTTGTATTAGCGATGCCGGATATGCTTTGAATTCTGAAGCTCCATCAGATTCTGTTCTCAGAGGCTGTGTTAGAAATTGGGAGTTGGGGCGAAAATGTGGGCATAGCGGTTGGAGGAAATATAGTGAGAAAATATAGTCAAAAAATAGTTGACCGTCCCAGATTTAAATTACCTACTAAAAACGGCTGTAGAATGGTGAATAATGGTTCAAATTCGTAACGGCGGAATGCTTATGCAAAGAGAAAACATGATACCTGCAATGTTCTACTTTCTCTTCCACATTTATTGGAAATTATAACTTACGTAGGTACCTATGTCAGGTTCTTCGCGCCTATACCTACAAGTCCACAAGCTTATATTTAATTTGCACCCTCGAAGTTTCCATTTCCCACAACTCACTTAAGGCTCATGTTGCATTTCCCATTTCCTCCTGCCACGATACCGTCGATCAGGCGGTTGATACTCTCGAATAAGCACGCCAGGCATACAGGTGCGCGGGCACAAGATGATCCTCAGCGTCGTTTTCCCCGAGGAATTTTTCCCCGAGCGCGCACTGCACTCCATCCACACGCCCACCGTTTCGTCTGTACCCCTCCACCCTACCAGCGTCACCCGAGGCATTCTGTTTCCTTAAAGCTTCAATTTATATAGTTTACAGTCTCGACCGGTCTAGTCGTTAGTTCCGTACCGACCCGCTCCCATTTGTATTACTGTCGTATATGTATACGTATACTCGAGCCCCGATCCTCCGCCCTTTATGTACCCGCGCCATGCGCGCGTTAAAGGCTGCCTGGGCGTACGTAGGTACTTACACGCGGATACAAGAGCCGGAGCCGGCGAGCCGGCGAGCACATCCACCTCCCGTCGTATTCCGAGTCACGGTCCTGATTAGCCTAATAGAAAACACAAACACGGGGCCTTAATGTATACCGTCGATATATCATCCTTACATCCAACCCGCTCTGCAATCTCCCGGTTACGGCCAGCTCTCCCATGGCCGGGACGGCCTTCCGCTCTGCGCGAAAAAAAAAACGCCGAAACTGGGTTAATACAGGATGAGACGTCCGTTCCTACCATTGACACGTATGGAGCCACGTGCTACCCTCCAGGAGTGGGAAAAAGTATCGACTGCGAATAGCCGCGGGTGAAAACAGAGCCGCGCACCGTAGTCGAAAGGCGTAGAACGAGTTGTTTGAATAATTTTTCATACTTCACGGCTTCTATCTGCTCGGAGGGTTCCTCAGCACTCGAGAACCCGAAAATCCGCGTTCGCAATCCAAATGGCTGTCGCGTTGATCGATTACTTCTAGGGTCGCGGCGCGCGCCAATAAGTTTTTAGAAATCGGTGGTAGCGAGGGGAAACATCGGGGCCGGGGGGCAAGGACGGTTTAGGGGGCAAGAGTACGCGCATTTAGTCGCCGATAACATTTGAAACGGCATAATTCACGCCTCCATCTATTATCATAGTAGTTCCTTCGGGATTCGTATTTACGATACGAGCGTGCAGGTGGGCACAATGGGGCCGGCCTGGGCCATTGTGACCAATTCTCTTTAGCTCGGTAACGTCGAAATAATTTCATACCTTCGGAGAGGAGTAAATTGTTACAACGTTGCATTATCCGTCCGCGAGGATTATTATATCCCACTATGCCTACCCGGCAGCTCTTCCACCTTTTCTTTCCCCTGTCCTTTTGTTTTCGACCGCGGCCATTGTTTCAGCACAATGCACTGTATATTCCTGAAAAGTACGTAATGAATTTTTATTTCTTCGATATTACTCAGTTGCTAGGGGTGGGTCGGGACCGTCGCGGACGCCCGCGGCAACGGGGGCGAACAATTTATCATTCTGAAAAATCACGTAATGATGCTTTTATGCGCCGCGTCATAATAAAGAACCGCCGAGCATAATGCGGAATCGCGGCCGCGGAACAAAACAAATAAGGAACCTACTGGCAGACGGCATTAGTCTGCGTTATTGAATAAAACTGCGAGCGCGCAAGGGAATATTACTCCGAGTAGAAGTTCTCTCTCGAACGCGGGTAGAATGGAAAAGTACAGGACAGAATTTTCGCGGAATTACACGATCGCCGGCGATTACTCGGGCGTTGCATCGATTCCGCCGTTTTCAAGACTCCGTCAACCGAAGAATTTATTAATTGCAAATTGAGGGGACGCATTTTATTCCCACGATCTTCCGGAGAAATTAGAACGGGCGGTTGCCTAATATTCTCCAGTGCTTCGTGAAAATTTCAACCCTCTACTTCGCCCTCAGTCATCACTTTCAGAAGTTCATCACGCGTACGTTCGCCGAGCAGCAAACAGAGCGGGCATAAAACGCAGGTTTAAAGGGCCGGCAGCGTCGCTGCTTAGCATTATACGCTCGCAGGCGCCTAGGCGGGGCCGTAATTTTGCAAAACCCATGTCCCTTTGACGCTCCCACCGGGAAGGGACAACTGCTCGAAAACGGTCGCAGGTTTCTCTGCCTACCACTTCAGACGCTTAGGCTAATAACAGAGCGCGTAACGGCGGCGAAGGAAATGAAACTACCGGAGCTGTCCCAGCGACAGAGGACGGCTGGAGATTTAGCTGGCAACCGGGCTCCGTTCTCCATCCTGTTTTTACGCGGCCCACGAGCTTGTAAATGGACCATTATTTTGACGCGACGCGCGACGCGCGACGCGCGAAGCGGAAGCCTCGGACGTGGTATTGCCTCGTCAACGTCCCTCGGACACGATCGCGCCAGATTATTACAAGCGGCCCCGGTTCTTTCCTCGCCCTGTTTTCGCACGCCGCGCCGGATAGATAATAGATATGCGCATGAAGGATGAACGGGCGGGAGTCCATTTTCAATTCGGCAGGCCGCGCGATGCTCGCGATGCTCGCGACGATAGGGGAACAAATGAGAGGAAAATTGACGAGCGGGCCAGGTCGAGGGTGGATGCAACTGGAATTCCAAAGGACTCGATCGATCAATCACTGCCACGATCCTGGGGAACAAGAGTGTGCTCGATGGCCGCGCATTATTACAACCAACGACGCCCGCCGATACTTTTCTTACTATTCAAATATTCCGCGAATAATTTTACCATAAATTTGTGAACTTGGCGTCGAACGGCCTTCGGGCGAATTGGCTCTGGTTGCTCGGCAAACATTGAACTATTTGATATAAAATACTTATGCTGGCTCTGCCATGCAATTTTCGAAGAGTGCTGGAAAACACTGGACCCCTCCCCCCAACCCCCCAACCCCCCAACCCTCAAACCCTCTTCCTTTATTTTCTTACGCTGTCGCGCGTGTAACCCCCTTCGCCCACCTCCCTCCGTACCGCATCGACGAATTTCCGTAGACGTACGCCCACAATTCAAGACCCACCGTCCGATTCGCCGCGTGCACCAATCTCTACCTTCCCTGGATGAAATTTAAGGCGCGCCCGCAATTCCGTGGATTTTTTGGTCGTGATCGTTGGAGCGCGAGAAACGAAGTTTCGTGAAATACGCTACCCGGTGGCTGTGATTGCGATACGCGCGCACCAAGCCACCAGAACCTCTGCTCGCAGTCCCCTCGTTTGTTGAGTGGGACGTTTAAAGTCGAGCAACCTTGATTTACTTTAACAATCTTGGGAGCCGGGGGGCGGTTATGCCGGACCTCGGGGTGCTTTCTTTTCAAAGTGCAGGGAGAAATATAGGGGATGCTTTGAAATGGTAACTGGTAACTGGATGATAGTAGTTCTATCAATGTTCTGGCGATAAAGATAGCGATAGTTAGATCTTAATCAGATTTCCTTGGCCCTGTGTCATCACCGTCGCCACCATCGCCACGGCTCCAACGTCCCTTGAAGGATCCTATACAATTTCTCGGTTCTAACCCAGTCTGCGTTTCGGTAGAACTTACTTCTAAGTAGCGCCTAAGTCGCTCGCGTTCGCGATCTTCATGCGTCAACGAAGCACATCTCATCTAGTACACGGCGGGACCGCGGTGGTAACTTTCAGCTCAATGGGATACCCATTCGTTACGATCCCAAGTTCCCCGGAAATGCTCGGAAAATTTCTCCCCCTCCAGCCCGTTTCCAGCTCCGTCCTAAACAAGCAGTAACAACGGATTTCACGTGCTCGTTTAATCGTTGCTTCCAGATGCAAATGCTCGCGGCGTCAGTCTGGACAAGGCTCAAACGAGCAGTTGTTGCGGCTTCTCACAAGGGAACACCCGGAATCCGGAAATTCAAAAAAATTCTGAAACTTTGCGAATATGTAGGGGATTTCATCTAAGAAGGAAATTAACCCCTGAAAATTTGGCTATTTTTCGATTTTATTTTGTAACCCGTAATCTGTAAAAGATAGAAAAAACGTTTCAAGACAAATGTTGCTCCTTTGAAATAGATCTATCAAATGGTAAAGGTTTTACCAATTGTTTAAACAACAGGAAAGTTCTTTTTTTTTCATGAAGTCTGAATTGGTGATTTAAATAATTATGGAACAGCATAGTCAATTGTTTTCATACAAATTCAACCTCGTCAACCCCCTTAGAGTGAATTTGGGCAGCCAAGAAAAATTGCGGAGTAATTCCCGGATTATTTAGGAATTCCCCTAAATGTTCGCGAGGTTTTAGAATTTTTTAAATTTCTGGCTTCGGGATCTTCCCTTGTCGGTGGGAGGGCGGGAGTCATGGCCGCTGGCAACGCATGCTTTCCCGATTTCATGGTGATTTATGGCGAAGCAGGTATTTTCATGTCGAAGTGCACCGGCGAATATGGACGCTTAATAAAAACACAAGGTATAGGCTCACTGGTGAAATTAAGCTTTGCCAGGCGGATAGAGGATCCATTTGTGCCCACACTAAATATTAAACTACATCGGTTGCTTATTATTGGTGCTTATTCCGCTCGCTCGGCCTATGTTTATAAATTTAGCAGCTAACGGTACTCGAATAGGTAATCTATCTGCACCGAGTGACCGATTTTTTTGGCTTTCTTACTCGATAGGGGAAAGTAGGGTATAACTGGGTACGCGGGTCAGGCCGGGTAGGTATCATTATTTTTCTGTTGGGTGTAATGTCATTAGCAACTTCGACTCAATTACTATTCTAAAATAAACGATCAGATTTTATTATAGAATTCGAGTGCGAGGTGTGTATGAATGAAATTATGGATAAAAACGACTCCCGCATTCAATGTTTGGTTAAAGTATTCGGTGTCCAAGGGTTAACTAGAGGGCGCGTAAGAATATTCGGCGGTGGGTAGGTCTCCGTCATGAAGTAAATTAGCGGGCGCCTGGCAAAGAGCTAAATGTACCCCATTGGCGTAATTTTAAATTCATGGCCAGCTGCCAATAAAAATTCGGGGGAGGGGGGGGGGGGGGGTGAAGCCGTGAAAGCGAGGCAGAGGGGGCCTAGTGGAATAGGTCCGGCCACGGGAAAACTTTCGTCGTTCCCGTCTCTTTTCCTCTCGCGTCTTGCTCCTGTTTTCATGACGGCGTGCAAGTAGCTTTCGTTAGTCCAGTTCCTGGGTTGCTTGTTCCGCGAGATGTTTGTGGACGCACAGTGCATGGGCGGAAACGACTGCGCCCCCTCCGGGGGTGTGAAACATTTTATGGATGCAATTGTTTTTTCGTACCAACGATCTTCTTGGCCAGGAACTTCACGAGGCGAAGAAATTTGTTATTTGTTCAGAGGTTTTATTAAGAATGGCCTTTACACCCTCGTCTACCCTTTTTCCTCATCGATAGCGTCTCCAGAGCTTCTTGACGCATATCGAGCTTCTCAAGGGAGATTCGCTGTCCGCATTAAAATTCATTATTTGAAAAATATCTCGTTCCCGTGAGGTTGCACAACTCGATCCGTACACAGTGATTACAACACGGTTCTATTTATACGCTCGCTCTCTCGCTCGGTTTATTTTTCGATCGCCGACGGTGCCCACTCAGTTTTCTCAAGTAGTTTCTGATTTTTCTTCGCCAGTTGCACTCCCTCCGGCTGTCTCCTCTTACAGCTTGATTATTATCGTTCGCTCCTTTGTGCACCGAGAGCTGGCACCAGGCAAATAAATCAAACCACCTTTTAGCCTTTCAATCCCTTCTTCTGTCACGAAATTTTTCCTCTACTTCCGCGCCGTTTGTTTCTTCTTTGAAATTTCCAACGCTTAACCCCGCTTCCTCTTGATCTACCCGTTTATTTTCCAACCGCAAGGGCACCGCGAGGCCACGATTGGGAAGTGCTTAAATTAAGATCAAACACTCGGAATTTTCTGCCATTAATTCCGTGATAAGGGAGCCTATGCCGCTATCATCACCATCAATAACGGAAAGAGTCTCTGCGGACCGCGGATCCCAGTTAAGATCGCCTAATTGAACGTGGAAATGGAGCGGGGGCGTGTTGTACTTAACGAAGTTCCCAGCCGACAGATTCGTGGGGTCTTTTTATCCCCGCGAGGAAGGCTCGTGCAGCCCCTTGTGGAAAGTTGGGTGGTAATGCGATTAAGAGGAATTACGAGGAATATTAATGAAAAATTGGCACGGTCCGGGCTTTCCGCGCTTTGGAGCACGAATTTCAATGTAACGAGGCGCCGAAGGGGGCAAGAGATATGAGAGCGGGCGCGGTGTAAAAGTTACGAACGAGTTGCGGCGGAAGGCGCAAAAGAGCCGCGTGTATACATTTCCCGCGAATTCCTAAGCAAGCCAATTTGGCTTCCTGCAGTGCGGGTCGCCGCGCGATCGGCGCTGTTGCGTCCAAATGGCACTTTGCATTTGTAATGCGCGCCCTCTCGGCAAAAATATGCCCCGCCGTGTCGTATTTCTCCCGTTTAAAAAAGGGGGCCAACGCGCTGCGCCCGTGAAGTTACTCGTAACCTTAATTAACCGTCGTTACCGCTCGATAAATGAATAAAATTTCGCGCAACGGGGGAAGACTGCCAGATCACCGAGGATTCTGTAATTTGCATACCATTATGATTGCTAGAATTGCATAGATGGCTTTCGCCTGGCTATGTGATTACATGAGGGGTTCGGAAGCCAATCAGTGCAAGTCAAACTCTCCCTGAAAATAAGCTATGTAGTTCAGAAACCTCTTGTGAAAACTTTCAGTTGATAAATCAATTACCTAACTCACTATTTTCATACGTCAGGAATAAGTGGCGGTTGTACTTACATTCGCCACGTAATTAGGCAAAATTATTCCCCTGCCCAACTCTTGATTTTAACGTTAATGGAGGGTGTTCGCTGTAAGCAGGCTCGAAGATTTCGTCATTTCTGTTGCTGTTTCGTTATTTGATCCTTTGCTCTTTCAATTTCTTTTCCCCTTGCAAGTCCCGTCAACTTCCCCTCAAAAAGTCTCGATAAACCTATCCGCAGTAATCTATGCGCTATCATATTTGCAGAATATTATGAGCACTATAAATCCAGGTAAGATCCAGGTAAGGGCTGGAGGGGCGCAAATAATCAGGGCGGATGCATAAATTAACGGGGGCCCCGTAGTTTGACGGTCCTAAGAAGATTAGGACTCGTGGGATTAAAAGGATTAAAGGCTCGGTGTCAGACGATATTTCGAAACGGGCGCGAGCCTATTCTTAGAGTTAAATGCAATTTCAGCGATATTAAGCATCGGGCCAAGCGAAATGAGGCAGCGTGTCGCCTGCACGGAGACGCGGGCGAAGCGTTGAATTACAAATGGCCCCTTGAAATGCTCGCGATTAATGCTTTAATTATATTCCTCAATTAGGATCGCGGAGCGTTCGTACGGTCGCCCGTACTTTCCCGGAATTCCCTGCAACGAGCGTTAATAAACAATTACCTATAAAACGAATTAGAGGACTCGGGCAGCTCTGAGAACATTGCTGGACGCATTAATTATCCCGCAATCAGAATGATCGAGAAGCAGAAGTTTCCAGTGCGTTAATGTCTGCTAATAATAGAAATCATATTCGAGTTACGTGATTATCCGAATAATCAAGAATTCCACTCAATTAAAGCGTGTTAGAACCGGTCCCTTCACCCTGTTATTCGAGTGTTCCGAACGTCCAATTGTCTCTGCCACACTTTAATACTGGCTCAACGCTGGCCGTCCAGTGCGCAAGGTACAGTTTAATCTATCCAAATACTGTGTTATGTGGTCCACTTTAGAGGAGGATATCATACATTCCGTTTACGCAAGCGACTTAGTACACCGAACTAGCGTAAACGGCATATAAATGATCGTGTGATTGCATTCACTTCCTCTCTATTTATTTCCCAGATCATTGTTGAGGACCGCAGACTGTAGTAAAAAGATGTCCTGATTTTTGCGGGAAAAAATTTGATTTAAAAATCAGGATTTCAACTTATTTAAAAAAAAAATCACAATATTCGCATCTTTTCGGCCTTCGGACTATTTAGGTATATCCCAGGGCAATCTTATTTTTTGGCTTAAAAACTGGGCAATACTTGGAATTTTTTTTGAGAAACTAACAGATTCATCTGACAATGAAATTTGAACCATGTTTTTATGCATCTTTGAAGAAGCCGCAGTTCTTTTTTATTAACTTTCAATAATAAATATAGGAGTTATATTATTATTAGTGAGTTTGTAATGAGAGAAATTGTTGAAAAATGAGAAAACATCAATAATGGCACATAGAACAAAAAGAATCGAGTCTTAAATTTTACTCAACCTATTTGGCTCGCTAATTTTCAGTGAATTCATACTTTCCACAAAATTCTGCAGTTCGCTTCATTCATGATCCTGGCTGTTGGGCGATACAGTTGGCCAGCATTGTTATTATTAATCGGCGGCGCGCGTCGGCGATTGAGAGCGAAGTCGAAGCACGATTTCGAAATGGTCAGAACGTTGCCCTTGCGAGACGGAAAGAGCCCGGATGAAACTTCGCGTTCGTTGATCGATGGGAAAGTTCCGTGATGGCGGGGTGGCTGCGCCGACGGTTAGAATTTCCGTTGGCCTTTTTTCCGCGTGTGCCAGTGCACCGCCGTGGATAGGAGAAGGTTGGATGAATAGGTCGATGTCGGTGCAAATCGAATAGCGAACGGATCACGCGGCATGAATAAACGTAGATGCGTGATAGAGGAGCAGAACAAAGCTGGAAAGGCAGAGCGGCGTAGCCAGGGCCGGCTCTGCGCGGAAAAAAGTCGTTTAATTACGGTTTCGGAGGGTTGGTCAGTCGTAAGGCACTTTTGCAGGTACGCGGGGCTGTGTATCGCACTTAAAAGTGCTTAACTTTAACAGCAACTTAATCGATTACGATTCCGATCGTCCCTTTTTATTTATCTACATACTTGTTAGTCGACAGGCAAATGATCAGAAAGCGAAGTACAGAGGAACGTTGAAATATTCTTCTTCCGACTGTTGCACTGCAGGAGTCCTTGGAGATATTTACTTCCATGGGGATCTCATGGTCAATCACACATGGTTAAGTATCCGTTCGTTTACCAACTCAACCCTTCCCAACTCTCCAAAGAAGCGTAACACTGATAATCCATTATCCGAAATCTGTGTGTGCATCAAGGTGTTCCACGTGTCCCCGTTCTGGTTACGATAGTATGGAGTAGGTGTGAGCGCGTGAAAAAAACGGGGGAAGGAATTGAAAGGACGAGAAAATGGCAAACCAGGCCATGGTTCTGCAGCGGGTAGGAGAAAAGAGCTCGTCCGCGCACACTGCCCCGGGGCCATTCCCTAGATGTCACGGAATTGTTTGGAGTCACGCGTGCTGCATATTGGCAGAGGCGTCGGCTGCTAGCCGGCCGAGTAAAATATAGCTGCAAATTGGAGCTGGCGCACAATGAGCCACGGTTTAACAATGCGTTTGATTTGAATCGAAACGTCATGAAAATAATCACGAATCGAGGTGCAGGATGAAGGCGGCGGAGGGGTGTGGAGGGGTGTGGAGGGGTGTAGGGGCACTCCAATTAATGGCCACCGACCTGTACACCGTTCACGTTCGCGTTGTCTACCTCTGTCTCCTTCCCCGTTCGCCCCCTTCTCCCTTATCTCCGCCGTTATCGGCCCCTCTGCCTTTCCTCCTCCACTCGCCTCGTGCAGACGACGAATTTATCGGAGGTAGCCGTGCAGAATACCCCATGCATCGGCCCCAACCGAATGCCCCGGCCGCTTTTTGTCCGAAAGGCAAACACGGAAAATCAACCGCTCGTCCAACTGCGTTCAACTATACCGAAACGAAAATTCTGCTTGCGTCTTGTCTCTCCGGTCCTGCTGGTGGCTCAGCTTTCATCTGCCCGCAGCTAGCGGGCCGCTAGGAGGCCACGTCTACGCTCTACGAGCGGTGGGAAACTCGAGTCTGTGTCGAAACTAAATTATTCTTCTCAATAGGCCTCCGCAGGAGTTCGGCGTTCAGGAACGGCATACGGCGCGAGTGTGGCGCCCCTTAATTAGCGTCCGATTAAAAAATCGCGCATAGAGTTAGGCTAGATTGGAAAACATTTACACCCGCGATTTTGTGTGCCGATTTCTGTGTGCTTCCTCCGGCCAAAGCTCGCCCAGCCCCCTTCCCATTCCTTTCCCCGCTTTCGGTAAAAATTTCCCGTCAGAATTATGCAAGGTGCTGTAATCTCCGCCCTGCACCCTCGAGCCGGAGCTCGCTCTGTAATGAGTCCCCAGTCCCCGAAGACGGATACCTCGAGGAGCTAACCGGGGCGAAGAGCAATCGAGTTTGCCCTGGACACGGAGTCGTTTGTAATCGTCGAGAGATCCTCGATCGCCCCATCGATCGGGGGGCCAGCCTTAAAAAAAGCACCGCCGCTCGGACAGTAGACGAAGGAGGAGTGGTGGGAGCGGAATAATTGGATCCTGGTGGAAGGACTGGACGAGTATAGTGTTATAACGATCGTAAACCGGGGACAGTGGGGGGAGAGATGGACGCGGTTGATTCAAAGCCGACAACTGGAAAATTCATCCCTCGGTCCGTTCTTCCCATTTGGATTCGAATTTTCTTCCTTAATCGGCACCAATTAACGCATCAGCCCGCCTCGTTACGCGTCGCTCCAGAGCTGCAGTCAGATAGTTTCACTTTGTTCTACATGCAACGAATATCTCCCCGGTGATCCGAGGGGTTTTTTCAAGCGCGAGCCTCGAAGAGGGAAGCGGGAATAAGCGGATTGCAGCGTGGCGAGAGTTTAAGCCGCGTAGGATCAGTGGCAGTGTCTTGTAAGCCGACCGGACTTCATTTTTGTTTCACTGTTCATAGTGTTCATCGCTCGACACTCGGTCATGCTCTTCCTTGAAGAGCGACTCGAGCGCCTACCAGCCGTAAAATTGTCCTGGAACGAGCCTGTCGACACGCCAGGGCGGAAAGGGGAACAGTCGCTGGGAACCCCCGTTCCACGAAGGTGAAGCCAGCGACGATTCTGGGCCGAGATTCCCATCAGAATAAGAGGACACGCGAAACAGGGGCTTGATTAGCGGTGAGGCCCAACCAACGCTGGTCCCGGCACATTTATTCCTAAGCCCGACAGGCAGTTAGGTGTATCGGGACGGTAAGCTGACCGGGCCACCTGACTTCGAGGAGGCAAGCAGGACGTAAAAGCGAATGGTTCTGATCCCGAAGTCGAGCTGAAACTGCGCGGAAAATAATTGGATTATCGTTGCAATCAGTCTCGCTGGCAACTCACGCGATATCGCCACGGGGAGGAAAGGAGTGTTCCGCGGAAAAAGGCAATTTCCATTCTTTGATCGCGTCGCGACTTTGTTGTGGCTCGGACCTGTTAATTGGCAGAAGTTCGCGAGCGATTCTACGCTGGAGAACTGTGAAGTTCGGAATGAGGGTAGATCTTTCTCGGAAGATATTACAAATTGAAGTTCAGCTGGTTGATTTCTGTTTTCCTCGAGGTATACTTGCCTGGTCGGAAGCAATAGAGGCGGGATTGCAGAGGAAAAAGGGCAGGATTAAGGGAGAGAAACTCTCCTCGCTGACGATTCGAAAGGATTTAAAGATCCTCTTAATTCGCCGTAAAACGCGGGGAACGAAGTTACTTCCTTTCTTCATGTCAAACCCTTCAATCCCGAACTGATTAGGGAGCGATGGGGGCGGCCGAATGACAAGGGAAACGAAATAAATGATGCTTAAAGGCGCTCGACAGTTTTCATTGTGATCTTTGTGTGGATTCTGCGCTTTGTTTGCGACGGAACTGGCACACCGAGGAAATTTATTTCACAACGCTGCCTTCGTAAATCTAATTAGTAAAGTTGCTAGGAGGACAATTGCACAGCATAAAATCAACCACATTTTAATACAAAGTTAACACATATTAGTTCTTTATATCGCAGAGAATGTCGGGGCGGATTTTCAGATTTGGCGCCCCTAGACAATTTCAAAATTAATTCACTATGGCTACTCAGATGTGAGTTTTTGCTAATTCGCTACGTAAGAAAAGAGACGTGTTTTTAAAAATGTCTCAAGCCTCCGAATTTAAACATTTTCCAATTTCTTTCACCCATAATTTGCAGCCCGCCAAAATTTGACGCTGCTCGTATGTCTGCTTGAACTAATAACATCTTTCTGTGAATTATTTTTTTTTACATTTGTGAATCAATCTTCTTCCACCAATCATCTTATAATTCATTTAAATGGTTCGTAAAGATCTTTGAAGTATGCGATAAGTAAAATGTTTCCATAAACACAACAGTGTTATTGTATAGGTGAACGAATTTGTTGCAACGTGGGGGCGGAAGAGTTTCGTGGCTGGTTTGATGCAGAAATAGAGTGCCCTTGGGTCGACTAGAATCCGCCTCGTTTGTCGAGTCGACTTTGCCCAACGTTCAAGCAAATCTCGGCCCCCTTGTCAATTTCCACGCGAACAGCGAGAAAGTTGTTTCGAAGAAGGAGGCGTGAAATGATTGGATTAAAGCAGGATTGAGACGGCAATCTCGACGGTCTGCCCTAATGGCAAAGGACGAACCTGTGATCCTGATATCGCAAAGTGAGTTTACCAGCGGATGAGGAGAAGTTTCAAAAAGTCTGGAGCACGAAATATAGCCTCCCTCTAAAATCTTTTGCAACTCCCCTCTCGAAGAATAGAAGATAGAAGAAGATAGATCTGAAACAGAGTAACACATGTAACATCAACTTAAAATCAATATTAGAAGATCCTCGTGTCACGATGTGTAACATTAAGGCCACTCCGATTTCGATGGATGACCAGCTCCGAGTGACTTGCACGTCCCTTCGTTATCCGCGTGGTTTTTCCTTTTTCGCAAAACGACCATCGATACCTCGACCAGCTCCGAGTCACATAATAGTCAAGGGTGCTCGAGGCCCGCGAAAAAACGAAAGCCGTCGAGGATCGAGCGGAAAATAATTGGATTCCAGCGGGGCGAGCGCGGCGAGCGCGGCGCCGCGGCCGTAATAATCGGCAAGAGAAAGGAGGCTCGGTCGAAGGGGAAACGATCAGAAGCGCGAATGGCCTCGACGGCGAGGCATCGTGTATTCGAAAACGGCCCTTTACCTATTCATTATCTTTCTTTGCTGGCCATATGTGCCATTGACTATCGATATAATCGTCCACAGCTCCGCGACTCGACTCCGTGTTCTTAAATCCTACTAACCAGTTGGCGCGATAAAAACAGCTCGTATACAGTTTCTTAGCGTCGGGAGGGTTAAAAATTCACGCTAGCAAGCGTCGAGGAGGAAGGACGTAAATAATTGGACTTAGCCGGGACGGAATCGGTGGCCACCGCTCGCATCAGTAGGTATTATAACGATCGAGGAAAAAAAGGAACGGCGAGAAGGAAAAACTGGTAGCCGGTCTTGATTTCAGGCCGACGACGTTGTCGGGGGCGATCGGGATAGACAGGGGCAGGGAGGAAAAAGAGAAACGGAGGAGAAGAAAGGCCCGAGGCGGTCCGGGACGTTGAATGCAAGTCAGTCGACTGTTCGGTCTCATTCGAGGATCACCAGTGGTTGGTTTTTTTAACCACCTGTCCATTGCCCGCTCGCTCTGTTTCTCTCCAACGACGTTGCTTCTCCTCTGCCGCGCCCTGTCAAATCAGTGGATTTTCCCGCGGCAGTGGCGCCGCGGCAAACGTTCCATTACCATTCCGTTTCATTCCCCTCGAAATCCGGCCGAGGGGAACGCTCCCTCCCCGACGCATTACGCGAAACACCGGCTGCTATCGAGATACATTCTCCCTTCAAGGTCCCAAGAAATCGCCGTCCTTCCAATTTACGCGGGCGCCATTCATATTTATAAAGCGCCGCGATCGATTAGCGCCATCGTCGCGTTCCAGGCACTTGTTGACGCGACTGATTAGTCAAGCGGTATCTTCGAATTCATCGCGCTTCGATTTACCGGTGCCATTTTCTCAGGTATTCGCAGCTCATCGTTGCTTGGTGTCGTTCCAGCTATCGTGAGCTAGATAAACTTGAAATGCGTGCTCGAAACTTGTTTCAGTGCGTTGGTATTCACACTTCGAGCGGAACAAGGTTTTGAGAAATACTAAGTGTATCGCTTAAGGGGACCAGGCAGTGAGCATAACAGTTACTTTAACTTTAGATTCTTTGACGAATAAAGTTAATTTTTTATTCGTCGAGCGTTTCAACTTGAGATTTAAATAAAAATTTCAACTTCAACTTTTTTCGACGTCGAAGAACGCGACTCCCGTTAAACCGGATCAACTTTATTCGTCCCAAGAGGAATAATTTTTTAACCCTTGCTTTTTATTCGAAATTTTATTTAAATACAAATTATGCCCATCTCTGCTGCATTCCTTAAACTATAGGTAGTTATGATAGATTTCCTAATAAGTCATCGTCCGTTCATCGACCGAGCTTCTTCGTTTGCCTAAGAAGCCGAGTAGAAGTTCCACCCCTCCCTTTTCCAGCCGACACGCTCGCAATTTTCAACTGAATGGGCCGCGCGTCGTTCGCCGCTCGCCGCTCGCCGCTCGCCGCTCGCGTGTCACCCATAATTAATCGCATTCATCGGCAGTTTTTTATGCGGGGCCGCCGCGACCCCGTCGGATTCCGCACAATACACGCGAATGGCGGACGACTGAACGGCTATATTATCGCAACAATGAACCACCGCTCGCCCCTTTTATTACAATAGATAATGAGTTTGATATAGGAGGCCAGCTTCCTCTTTCCAAATCCCCGGCTGGATTTTCCGCCGCGGCCGGGGCAGAAAGGAAAAGAAACTTATGGCCGCTGTGAATACCAGGAGGTAGCTGCGGAAGCTCGCGAGGTTTTTAAGGTTCGGGGTGCTTGTATCGCGGTTGATGTAACCGTGCTGGCATTCATAAGGATTACAAGAGTTTTAATGTTCCTTCTGACCCGATGAAAAATCCGCACGCGCCCTTTCACACGGGTTCCCGCGGGTTCCCGCGGGCGCAACTTCGTCCCTCGACCTCTGCTCGTCGTCCCCGTGAACCATTACCCCCGCGCTGCTGATGGCGTCATGGGTCCCGAGCCCATCGCATGTAACGTGTAATTTCTCCAACGTCTCTCGTCTCTCGTCTCTCTCGCCACGTCCCCGGCGTAATTCGCGTCTGCCGCTAGTAAAAAAGTAAGCAGAAGGTTGTTCATTAGAGAGGGTCGCGATCGAGGAAAGAAAGGTGGGGCCGGATGGCGGCGGAGGGGGGAAGAAAAGGGTAGATTGGTTATTCCATTATGCGTGGCTCATTAGGGAGCTGGATATAACTCACGGGCGAACGAAAATTACGGTCCTCGAGACGCTGGCCGGGGAGATGAAAAGTCGAGGCGGCAGTTCCTCAGATTCCGCGACACCGATGAATATTTCATAGGTTTTGGGAGTCAGCGCGGCGGCTATTCCTTCACCTGTCCCGCGTCCCTTCAGTTGCGTGAGTTGCGTCGCGCAACCACTGGAATTAAGGTGTCCCTCCGCCGCGTTATTTACACGTCGGTTAGTATTAATGGCCGACGAGTCGATTGGCGGCGCAGGGCTTTCGTTCTACTGCGGATAAATTATTGATACGCCCCGAAGGTCGGAGATGCTCGTTAATCGCAGCCGCTGCCACTGTTTCGAGCCTTTCGCGATGCTAGGGGCGAGAGATTTTGATTCATAACTTTAGCTTCGAGGAGGAGGCACATTCGGCTACCCTTTCGCTCGAACCTTCCCTCAGACTTCACCTTAAGGGATTATGCCTACCTGTACGGTCTGAAAACACTAGTATTTTCGGGATTTTTTTTTAAAAACTTCACTTTTTTAAATAAATCACTGTATATTTGAAAGTGTATATTTTAAGGTTCTTGTAGCTTTTTTTACAATGAAATATCTAAATAAATAATGGAATTATAAGCAATCTCCCGACAGCGTTTTTTTATTACGATGACCACTGCTTTTCATTTCCGTTGCGTAGTTTTTATTTTACAGATGAAAAATGATGAGAAATAAGAACGATTCTGTGGCGTAAATCGATACTTTTGCTATGAGAAACTGCCATTTTGTAGCAAATTAATTTTTTGCGAATACGAACGATTAAGAACTAGATAATCTAATATATTAACTAAATTCCCGCGATTTTTTTATTTCAGATGAACTAGGAAAAAAATCAATGCCGGGAAATGGCTGATCTTTCTTTTATTTATTTATATGTTACATCGCAAAAATTACTACATGCAAGTACGTAGGTAAACGTCATCAAAATCGGCGTGTAACAGTTGATGTCCCTTGTTAATAATTGATCTTCTACTCTTCTAGGATTTCTCATCATACTCGAGGCGCCCACATGCTACCATCCAGGTGACAAATATTTCAGCCCATCGGTCGAAGGTTAATCAAGCTTGATCCCCATTATGCCGGGTTTACACCAAGGCGAATACGAACAAAAACGCGAACAAAAACATGTTCGTCTGTTTTCGTCGCGTTTACACCGCCGCGAACACGAACAGAATACAGCGTACGAACGTTCTCGAAGACGTTCGCGTCGGTAGGAACGCAGCGGACGAACATTTCTGGCGATACCTGGCGATTCGCATCCCTTTCCATTGTGGGACTACTCGTAAACAGGCGACCCTCTAGAACCATCCCTCGGCAGGTACTCTACCAAAATTGTATGCGTGGTAGGCTCAAATCATATGTTTATATTTTTCGTTTTAGCATAATGAGATTATTTCCAACGTATGGATGAGATTTTTCTGATAAAAATGATACCAAACGCGACGCAATTCAGACAAGTTTGAGTTCTGCTTATGATATATAAAGGCTTTAAAATATCAATATTTTTTAATACTAGTCAATAACAGATTTGCTTGAAAAAGAAGATAACATTTTTGTTTGGACGTGATTCATATTTAAAGCTGTAGGATTAGGGTAATTCTGGAGCAACGTCAAGGAGATGCGGCCCCTGGTACCCCGTGGCGGGGGCAGTCCTTCGCAGTGCCTCACCCGATTTTTATGGCTTTTTCCGGAAAAAGGTACGAATCCTGGGCCCAACGTAGCTAATTGGGGTCGAGCCCCCGCAGTCGAGGGTGAAATATCTATTACAGCGTATTAAGAAATTCTTTTCTTCATGGCATCGAAAGGGAAGTGACGCCAATGGATTCCTTATGTTTTTCTAATGAAAATCATACCAAATATCATGTAAATCGGACTACTTTGACACAAGCCATTTGTATTCCTTATGTAAAAGTTGTCCGATCTACACGACATTTGGTATGATTTTCATCAGAAAAACATAAGGAAACCATCAATTACACTTTCCTTTCGATACGATGAATAAAATCATTTTTTAATACGCTGTAATGGATATTACACCCTCGACTGCCGGGGCTCGACCCTAATTCGCTACGTTCGGCCCGGGATTCGTACCTTTTTCCGGAAAAAGCCATAAAAATCGGGTGAGGCACTGCGAAGGACTGTCCCCGCCACGGGGTACCAGGGGCCGCATCTCCTTGACGTTGCTCCAGAATTACCCTAATCCTACAGCTTTAAATATGAATCACCTCCAAACAAAAATGTTATCTTCTTTTTCAAGCAAATCTGTTATTGACTAGTATTAAAAAATATTGATATTTTAAAGCCTTTATATATCATAAGCAGAACTCAAACTTGTCTGAATTGCGTCGGGTTTGGTATCATTTTTATCAGAAAAATCTCATCCATACGTTGGAAATAATCTCATTACGCTAAAACGAAAAATATAAACATTTTATTTGAGCTTACCACGCATACTTTTTCGGTAGAGTACCTACCGAGGGCTGGTCGTAGAGGGTCGCCTGTTTACGAGCAGTGCCACAATGGCAAGGGGTAGCAAGGCCCAAGTTTTATGGATTTGGGCATCCGGCGGATTTCACGGCTATTCGTAGGGTCAAATGTTAGCGAACACTGCTATTTCCCGTTTACACCGAGGAAAACAGCGTGTTAGCGAACATATTCTCGAGAACAGTCGAAAACGTTTGTGTTCGCGTTTTTGTTCGTATTCGCCTTGGTGTAAACCCGGCATTAGGAACTTCGCACTCAGGCGTCACAGTTCCCCCATTGTCGAATGGGGTACGAAGGCGCGTTTAGCCTCTAAACTACCGGGCGCCACGCGAATCCTAAAGCCCATTCTTGGAGCCGCGTTGATTCCTCGACGTATGAAACGCGGATCGATCGTGGGGCGCAACGTTTGATAGGAGAAAAAGGAGGAGCGCGCCAGTTAAAGCAAACGGATCACCGCTAGAACCGTAACGCTCGTTGCTGGACGGCCGAGGTAAACAGAGGTCGAAGTGCAAAGTAACCGACGCGGGCGCGGGGGTGGGCGGGATGCCTCTGTTTGATCAAGTTACCGGTGAAGTCGCGATAACGAGCCCCGCGGCGGTGTTATCGTCGCGTTTAGGTACCTATACATGCATCAGCGTGTACCTTGAATGCACACCAAATTGTTCGTTATATTAATCCGCGGAAGTCCTACGCTGGCGCAGCCCTGTCGTCCCCGCCGACCCCTCCGCGCGATTGTTTAACCCGTGTTGCTGGGCCCGTTCCCGTTGTTTGCCAGCTTGTGTTTCGGCTACTGTGTTCTTGCCTGCGATCCTCCGCGCCGACACCCCGCCGCCCCGAGGGCATTACAGTTACACGGCACGGCTAATACGTTTAATCCCGATATGCTGGCTCATTATAATCCCGAGACTGACCAATAACGATACTCCGTTAAATGACCAACGATTTCATGGACCGCGGGCGCGCCTCTCCGCGGCGCATTATCGCGTCACACGCACACAGTTACACGGACCCTGTCCCGCTCTGGGATTAGACCTGGCCGGTATTGGCCCTCCGCTGCCGTGGTTGTCCGTCATGTCCACCGGATTATGCAGCGATCGTGATTTCGTGTCCGAATGCTTTCGTACGGGGCAAGACGAGTATTAGGGGCGCGCTTTGTCGCGAGGCATGGTACCTTACCTAGTGTTGTTGGTTGAAACGAGCGTAGCGAGGATATGTAGGTAGTAGTTGAAGTAGATCTCGCTTAACACGTCGCTCCATGTCTTGCTCCATTCCAAAAAATATTATAGTACATAGAGGTATTTTACAACTTTGCCGATCTGGACGGCCAAAAGTCGATTACAAAAACTTGGATGCAGATAAAAATAAATCTCATCTAAATCTCTCCATATATAAAGCTGATCCATGTGCCAATGACGTACAACACTTCCCTATCCCCATCGCACGACCCTAGTGCGTCACTCACGCAGGCGCTGTAGATGTTTTAGCTCTTATATTAATAAAAAAATAGTATTTCGAATAAATACAATTTTCTAGTATTTTTTCCTATTTTTTTCAAGTTTCACCCGAATAGTTGTACTTCCCGAAGTCTCGCTGCACCGAATTTGGATTTAATAGAAAGCTAAAGTCTTATTCTTCAGGATACGCGAAGTGAAAAGCGACTGAAGCGACTGCAGTGAAAAAATAATTTTGTCTACCCAGATCGACAAAATACCTCTGTGTGCGTCGTGGAAACACGCCGATGCCAGTTAAGGTGCTAAGAACCTTCCACATTCGTCTAGAAGTCTAGACACTATAATCTAAATTGGATCACACAGAAGCGCGAGCAGAAACAGGAGAATGATTAATTGATTCAATACGACGAGGCTTGATTCTATCATTACAGAAGTCACTATCACACGGTGGGCCGATTAAGCATCGAGCCCCTATCAATCTTTATCTCGAGCTAACCGCGAAGCAATTTCCGATTCTTCTTAGCATCGCCTCGAGGGGTCCACTTTCGTCAGAGGTTCGTACGCATATGAACTATCCCTATCTCCATCTCGAACGACGCTGATTGAACATGAGCTCGTTTTCTCGATAAAGGGCGCGCGTGTCGTACAAGACGGTTCGCTTAATGCAGCCATAAATAAAGCGACGACTGATCCGCACGCGATAAGTCCAACGTTTTACTCCCGGCGACCGCCCCGAGCTTTTAATTTCATCCCCCTCCGGCGGGCTCGCCGCGTGCCCGCGGATAGTTATTTATTTCGAAACCGGCCCGTGCCCGTCGCCGCGGAAAATTATGTCGGAAGGGGGCACGCGATGCCCGCGGAAAAACTACGGACATATTTTAATATATGCCAGGCTCCGTGTCGCGAAATGCGGGCGTAACTTGAGAAGTAAATTCACCATGGCGGAAATAATAATGAAATTTCTCCCTGAGTTACCGTCGGTTTTGAGTTTCGATGATTTTCGTTGCGAACTGTGCCGGTTGCAGAGTTTCGCCGAGAGTTCCTCGCTTAAAACACTCTGGCAAGTTCCAAGCCAAGGGGATCGATGTGTCAACGATGAGCCGTTTAAGAGCCTGCATTCAAACATTCAAAGCCAAGGCGCGCTCACGGCTCACTTTTCGGTCGCTTCGCTTTCTTTAAAGCGAAGCTTGGTCGTAAAGGGAATTGTTAAATGAACGCGGCTTACGATTAGATGGATGAAACGTTAATGTTATTCTCACGCGCGCTTCATCCGCCTTCCACGTTGCACTCGCGGTCCATCGACCAGCCCGCGCAGAGGTGACTTGTATTTCTCTTTGCAAAAAGTCCACGTTCTCCGCGTCACTGGAATATTGTGAAAATAACGTAAAACCCGCGCGATGAGTGTTTTATCAACGTTGATATTTTCCTCCCTTTTTGCTTTATTCTCGGCAGGATGAATTTTGTGTACGCTCGCTGGAAAATATGGGGAAAACAGTGGACAATAACAGCTTTCGTTGGGGTATAGTGCATGTGTTAAAAGTTGGAGTATGGATTCAATGGAATCGTAAAATGGAATCATAGAAGCGTTATGCGAGTGTTAGAAATACTTGGGTGACATTTAAGCGCGTACGATTTCACGGAGTGGAATTAATTGAAATCGAACGGAACGGTTCTTCGCTGGCAATTGGGGTTACATCCTCTGAAATCTAAATGGCGGATGTATCGTTATCGATCTACTTGCAAGTGGATGAAGATAAAAGCATGTCGATAAAAGTCTCGATTCCACCGGGGGATCGCGACTGTAGTGTTCTCCAGCGCCACCAGAGCTTTAATCTTCCTAACTCTTTTTCGCAAGTTCCAGTCTCGTTCGTATATAGCTATGTATACAAGTTCCAACTGTAGTCCTCGCGGTCCCATGCGTCTAGCATCTGATCTTTACGGTTACACCCCCTACACGCAACACAAAAAGGGAATTCTGAGAAATAAAATCCGGGATTGTCGTTAATCGGATATCGTTTCAACGTCAGCTTGTAATTAAAATGAGTAAAAACTTTGCGTGCTCTTCTGCTGCAATTGGGGAGATTATTCGATGCATATTTGAAAAAGACCTTAATCCTGGTAAAGTAATAATTACAAATATTAATTAACAGCAAAGACGGCTCCCTCATAAGAAGAATTCATTAAAAATGAAATATCATCCACATAGACGAGAGGGAGATTATATTCCCCCTAACCCTGTGTTTTTATCATCTTTAGTAGGGAATTTGCGTTTCATCTCGTACGAAAGCGGAACGTGGAACGTGGAACGTGGAACGTGAAACGTTGTATATCTCTGGTAAATGGACGCGTGATTTTTTCTAACCAGTGATACCTGAATCCGACGAGATGTTTCGCCTCAGCCCTGTGGTTTTCTTTTTGTAGTCGCATAATTCCAGTGCGTGCAGCATCAACGATCCATTAAAAATTCATTACATGCATCTCTACAAAGCGAATACGGTCCACGACCATCAAATACTTGGGATTTACGATTGGAATGGTAAAAGCCACGCATGTTATTTCTTTTTCGAAATCCAACCGCTCGAATGGTCGGCATTTGGCGATGTAATCCGATTTACGGCAGTTTCTGATTATCAACGCGATGCAGCGTATAATCGTGCAGAAAACAAATGCCAATGATACGATGAAATACATTCCCCTCTCAATATTTTCCAAAACTGCTCTCCGCTTTCCAAATGAAAGTAATAACAATTCATTCCGATGAAAGGAATCAAGCGCTGCTTTTAAATCGTCCGATAATGAAAAACACTGGGAAATTATCGCACAGGATCAGGTTGGAAAGGAACGTCGCTGTTTCCTGTGAAACAGAGATGCCACAGCGTAATTATGGGAGAGACGCCAGACTCTCGGTGTTTCGACACAAGAAACGTTCAAAGTTGAAAATTTGCAGTTTTTTTTTTTAAATCGAATTTCTCAGAAACTGAAGGTGATGGAGACAAACGGTTTACGGGTTCGTTTTGAGCGCACGAAAACCTATAAGGGACGGCTATTGAATGTTACAAGTTCAGATGGCTGTCGAACTGTGTAATTACCCTATTTGTTCGAAGCAGAGTTGAGCATTCATGAAATAACCTCGAAAACTATGTACCTAAGCCAATTACCTAGACAATGAATCCCCCCCAATGTACAAAGTTGGAAATTCTGCTCCACAAGCATTATCTTCGATCGGTTCGCACGACAAATCCTCTTTCCAGCTGACACATCCTCGTCCCATCTACGTTAGTCCAATAGACCTCGGCCGGTTAGAAAAATAATGAAAGCTGGCCCGTCGCTTTTCCTCGTAACTCGTTATCCAACACTGATTCGAGCATGGCAGAGACGCGGTGGAGAATTTCGCAACGCGGTAAAGCACGGATAACGCGGCGTGTCCCTTTTACATTTAACAAAATATATGCCCCAGTTTACGGATCCACGACCCGCATAGTTTTCGTCCAGCGACCCCATTTCCCGTCCCCCTTTCCATTCTTCTCCCTTGCAGCCTCTGCCGCCGGTTTTCGGGCGGATTTTTTTGCTGGTCTTTGTCGGTGGCAGAGCGACGCAGCTCGTTCGCTCCGTCCCGTGCCCGCGGAGTGCGGACCCACCGGATGTACGTAACGCGGCACACGCGTAGCTAATTTTACTGCCGGTGTCAGGTAATTAGAGATACGTCCGTTCGAACGTGATTTAAATGGGAACTGTCAAACCACCGGGAATAAACGAGAGGCTCGATTAAAAGAATCGCCCCCGGCCGTGTTTGCCGTGTTTGCCGCGACACGACGCGTCCCCCGCGCGATCTCGTACGCCACGGACGATACTTATCGCCCCGCCCTTGGAATATTTTCCCAGAGAGTTTGCAACGGGAAGCCCGGAGCCCTCGAGGCGCTCGAGGCGCTCGAGGCGCTCGCTTGACAAATCCCACTACTTTCTCTCGCGGCCGATGTTTTACCCGTTACGAAATACTCGAGTACCCGGATTTATGGGTGGACGGGCGGGTTCTGGAAAGACTCGGGTAACAACCGGGGTTGCTTTACAACTCCGTTAGCCTGCCTTCGCGAAAATCTGCTAAATAGCAGCGGGTTGCATCGAGCGTAAGAACGTGACTCGGGGAATACGAGCGACAGATATTTTTGGTCGGTTTCCGGTTACGTTATGGTACAGCCAACGGTAACAGGATTATGTAAAATCGGAGGAAAACAGATTGCTGCCTTCCCTGTTGGTCGTCCGGCAACGTCCACGTAATTTCGCTCTTCCACCTCCGCTCGCCACATTCTCGCGTATCATCCTCTCGTTAAATTAATCTTAATCAGTTCCATCTAAACAATTTCCCTGCTACCGAAGACAGGTTCTCGCGGGCTAGACACTCGAAATTGCATCGGTCGGGGAGCCGCGAAGATAGAGGAGACAGGACGCGGTGGAGGGGTAAAAAAAAATGGAAGAGCGAGGAACTCCCTTAGAGCATCGGAATCGATACTGGCACGATCAACCGCTCAAACGGCTCGAATTCTTGCCGCCGATTTCAAGCGGGCCAGCCAGCGTTCCCAGTCAGGGGCGATAGGGGGTGGCGGGGTGGTGGGGTGGCGGGGTGGGGGAGAGCGAACGAGATGCGCCGTTTCTTTCAGCGTGCGCGGAATCCGATAAGACGTCTCTAAGAATCCGGGCTACGTAGAGCGGTGTGTACGCGCGCCAGACAAGAAAACGCCCTTTCCCGCGCCCCGAAAAGAGAAAAGAGAAAAGAGAAAAGAGATTCGGGACGGTTTTGGTGGGAATCTGCTGTGGAAAAGACATTCCACTTCTGTCTCTCTTTCTTTCTCTCCGTACGTGTTGTAGGTATACCGACATACCTACGAAGGAGGGGCTTGACGGTGGTAGAGGAACGAAGCAGCGGAAAGACCTCGGCAACTGGCAAGAGGACGACGAAGAAGAAGAGGAAAGAAGCTCAGTCAGCCAGCCAACAGGGGTGGGATTCACGTACACGGGCCGGTTACACGCGTGTGTGCGTATATTAAACGTACCGCTATCTCGCCATCTACACGTACCTCCACCGGCTTTCGAGGATCCTTTAAAGTCAACATTCTTCTCTTTATAAGCCCCTCTCATCCCCTGTTGCCCGATGAAAATGCTTCCTTTCGACGGTAACCGATTTCGAGATCCCATCCCGATGCCCGTTTCGCTGTGCTCTCTCCCGTCGGTATTTTCATAAAGGCTCGGCAGGGGAGGGTCCGACTTGACGCTGGGGAACTGTTGCCTTTCGTAATTGTCCGTTTCGCCCCGTCCACGCCGGCCCGCGACCGTCCTTCCCCTTCCTTCTGGCGATTTAAATTACGCGACTTACGTAACGCGCGATCAGACTTTCATTATTATTGCATAACAGATCGGCGTGAATCTACGGGCTTTTACCGCGTGTACCGAAGGATTTGTCACCCGTTAGTAATAATAGTAAACCTTTTGCGCGTGTAGGCGCGATAATTAGTGGGGCGTCCCGAGGGATATGCTCCCCGGCTAGCTTTCAAATGATTTACGCTACCGTTGCTTAGATAACTCCTTAATTAGAGATTCCAGCAGGGCCACCGCTTTTGGGGTAAACGCGCAAAGTGTTTTGTAGAGCGTGGGACCGGGTCCGGGGATGAATTTATCACGCGGAGAGGTGTATCTGATGTTTACACTGCGCTTGAGCATGGTTCAAGTATCTCGGTACATTTCCCCGAATCGGTGCGCCAGCTTCCCACGGCACTTTCGGCCGAACCCGCCACAATCGCGGATTTTCGAGTGACTTTTTCGAGACCCTTCCACCCGACGTCCAAGAGGAAAGTATTTCAGGGTTTTCTGATCGTATTGGAGGCGTCCCGGCGCACCGCGTGCATTCGAAACTCCTGCTCTCTCATCACCACACGGCACACAGGCTACGGGCGAAGTCACAAGATCGGTAAACACCCGGTGCTTTTCACGCAAAACCGTGGCTTGTCCAGCAAGCCACATTCGATCGCACCCTGCTCCGCTGTTGGCTGAAACTCGGTCGCCGAGTGCTCGCGTGTACGGAGCAGCAAAGCTAATCGCTATCGAATCGTGATTGGCGAATGTGGGACGCCACCATTTCGCCGCATCGGCGTCGAATTTCTTCCGTATTTCTGTCGATTGGCCGCGTACCGAGGCGAGGAAGAAAGGAAGCCGAGTGGCGTTTAACCTCGAATCACCGGCGGAACGCCAGCTATTTTAACGAAGTATTTATCTTCGCGATCGCGTCGATCGCCCGATTGCGCCAGCCGCGACGCGTTCCTCTCGTGCCCTAAGTGCGTTCGACTCGTGCCCCCGCGTTCTGCGCTCCGGGTCGTAAGAGGCTTCGCGTGTCCCGCAGCTAGGGGTGGGGGGGATTAAGTAGCCTTAATTGGAAATAACTCCGACGCGCTGCTGTCGACAGCTCGATTTTCACGTTAAACAGGTTCACGGAGTTTCGAGGTCCGCGAAATGCGAGGGGATTCGCGCTTTCGTTGGACGAGCGAGCTTCTTTGCATCTGGGTGCAACAGGGACGATGGTACACGGAAATCCAAATGGCTCTGCACGGAATCATACAAGGTAAGAGCCGGTAATGAGGCCTCGCCGTCATTTCTCCTGGTAGCTCAATCTGCAATACTGGTAGTGCTTTTATTAAATACGGAATGCCATTCGAAGAGTTTCCGCGCTGTTGATATGAGATTTACCGGTTGTAAAGCCAACAACCGTTTCCCCCTTAACTACCAGTATCGCAGATTGACCGCTTATAATTTCTGAAACTTTTTTGGTTTTCTGATTTCAGAAGAACCGCATCGTCGGAAGACTATCAACCGTTTCAGCGGAAATTTTGTGGACTACAAACTTACTGATCCGCTACAGCTTGTAAATCTGCTTTACCTAAATAAATTTCAAAAAATATATTTGTATAACTCAAATATCCAATAAAATGTTCTGAAAGTTTCAAAAAGATTCATTAAGTAGTTTGCTTTCGGTAAATTTCCAAAGCTACCATGACATTTGATCTATTACCCTGTTGTCCCCCCTGAACGATTCACGTAGGTACTGACAATGAGAAGAAAACCGAAAACGTTTCTGTTTCTCGTTGCTGGGGCTTTTAAGATGATTTGGATGTTTCGAGGGCAATTTACAATTCTATAAGTCTTGCAGCCTTGTCTCTGGAAAAAACAAAGTTCCGACGAGGGGGTGTTTTTGAAGATACCCCGGGCGATTTAATACAATTCCCTTGAGCAGAAGGAACCGTCTCCACCCTTTGCTTCGACGTACAGAATACAAACTCGTGGCTTTTCTTTCCCTCATTTCTTATTAAGGCGTAAGCTAGGTCGGCTACGGGAGACATCACACGGAGAGAGAAAGAGAGAAAGAGAGAGCAAAGTGTTCGCGAATAAGTGAACGCGTTCCCACTCGCGGAATGAAATCTAAAAGCTTGTCTCCTCGTAAAGATTCACGTGGATGGCCCTGTGCCACTGAGGCGAGGAAAATAAAAGAATGATATTCCACGGCTAGAAGGTGGAGGAGCACAGAAGGTTTCACTTTTATCTGCACGAGTATGGCGGCTTTCTTGCCGTCGTTGACGCCGTTCTCTCCTCGACCAGGATGGATATAACCCCGCTGGCTGGCTCGATCGTTGCGATTCACGTCGTGGATCCCTCGTTTTCCACGGGACCTGCACACGCCACGCGTCCCTGCTTTCCTTCTCCATTTTTTATCGCCACGTGTTAAACGTGTGAACGAGAGAACGATGATATTTAACGTGGCCCAAGAAACCGCTCACGTCCGCGATCCGTTAGAATTGGAAAGTATCGTTCAACTTTCGCTTCGATACGTCCTCATCAGCGTGCCGATGATAGAGATAGATCTTCAATCGAGGATGCAGTTTCGTTGCTGAAACATTCCACGTCTCGACGAAACGTCGACGTGCCTCCGCAGCGAAATCCATTGCTACGTTACTCGTTAAACGGATACGCGTGCGTCGATTCGGTAAAAATGGGTCACCGGGAAAGATTGCGTGTTGCTTTCAGCTATTTATAAACCCCGCATACGCTCGGCGCGGCTGTGCTTGCGCGGCCAATTATCCGATGTCTGGGACTAGCGATTTTTCTCGCCGAGCGTCTATCCCATCCAACTTCCTGTTCCTCGACCAGGCCAGGAACTCTATCCTCTTACCCCGAAGGTCGATGGCCAAGCTCATCGAAGTCACTCGGCTCCTTGATCGGGCCGAACTGATCCCCGTCTTACCAATAATACAACTATTCCCCTTATCTTGCCAGACGAGGGTCGAAGCCATTCAAGGGGCTCGATAAAGGGACCAAGCTAACTCGACACCGTCGAAAGAATTGTTCCTGAAGATTAACATAAAACGAGACGGGTCGGGGCGGGCGGGGCGGGCGGGGCAAAACGGATTTTCAATTCGAGTAATGAAAGCACTCGATACTAGATAAATAGACGTCAAAGCGCGCAGCCAGGCGAGCCGGATGAAAACGACGAGGTGGACTCACGTTGCTCCTGTAACCGGATGTCAAAGGCGTCTCCTTGGATCCATTGATACATTTCAAGATGAGCTGGAACGTTCCCGGAGACCTTATAGAGATAGGGTACAGCCATTTTTAGGGATAGCAACGTCTTAGAGTTCGACCTCGATGCCAGACATGCATTCACGCGGACTCTACTTCGCGATTCGACTATCATCCCTTATAGTATTCCGCAAGCATCTCAATCATCATCAGAAACCATAAGCGCAGTAACCTTTGGCTCTACGCGGGGCGCAGTATTAAATACTTAAATATAGGCCAGGGTTGCCAATATCGTACCACTTAAGACATTTTACGTTATATTTCATATTTGCTACTAATTTGGTACGCAAGTGACTATTGGATATTGTAGCCTGATCTTTTAGGCACCTACTATTATAAGCTTAAACTTTTTGTTCAGAACAAATTAATTTCTTATTAATCTTTTCGTCACATACTGTAAAGGGTACGATTTAGGCAACCGGTTCTCCTAAATCGTACCCCTCGGTTTCGAAAATCGTACCTCCATTAAAAATAGTATCAATAACAAATAGAGAAGAAAATATTCAACATAAAGTAATGATATTTATATAGTTACGTATACATTTGCATATGGATCACATACAGGCCGCAATAACCTATGTATATTATATATGTACATAACCTATGTAACATACGAGTTCTCAAATCCTACTGGTACGATTTAGGAAACATGATCCATTTATTTTAAACATGAATATAATCTTTGTAACGAATGTATTGTGTACTTAAAATGAATGTAAAATATTCCACATCAAACCCGTTTTAAGAGAAATACAAAAATACAGGGCAAAGCTGCATTGTTTGATTATTATCAGCTAAAATAAACTGCTAAAAAGTTATATCAATCATATTGTGACGTCCCACGATTTTCCATTAGTAAACCTCAAATTCACTCTATCAAACTCAACTCCTACCCCATCTCCTCAATAGCCGATCACCTTGATGTTGCACCTTAGCGGTCAACAACACAAGATGATGAATACAAACCTCCACCTCGCTGATGTACCTTAGCGGTCCCCATCACGAGATGATCGTTTCAAAACCCTCTTCGCCTATTCGTCCTACAAAGCACGAATCATTCCCTCTAAACCGAATTCAAACAAGTCTATCGTTACGAAATCCCTTTTAAATCGAGACCAAGTCTCAACCCCCTCTTTACGACTCAAAAAGTCCAAGCTACCCTAACCCCTTTTCTATTAAACACCAAAAATCCATTCGATGAGTTGAGTATCTCCTTTCGCAGTCATAAAAACCCCAGAAACCTAATTGCGACGCATATTTGGCGTACGTGACAACAACATGTCTATTAATAGCCATATTGTTTACAAAAACCCCAAAACTCTTACTACGTCTTATTTCGAAATGGGTCAAGGCCTTTACCGCGCGTACCCCCGCACTACTCCTGTAAGAATACATAAATACGAGGTCCTGAGAGGCCTCGTCCTCTTTCATCGCTATTCTGTCCATTTGACAAGTGTTAATTAGATGCGTTAAACTCTTTCATCGACAGAAATCTTATGTATAAAGTATCATTTTAAAAGTGCTCTCTTTCTTCGCTTTTCGGTCCTTGCGACAAGTTAATTAGCTGCGTTAAAATCTTTCACCGCGACAAGTGTAATTAGCTGCGTTAAAGTCTTTCAAATCAGTGTTCGACGACAACTATTGTAAGTAATTATTATTACTATCATTAAGGAATATCACCCTCATTAAGCTTATCGCTTTCTATATTATATTATTCTCATGTTATCTTATATTAATAACTATTATTGCTATTCATTTATTACATTCGTATTACTGACATTTCTATTACTTTGTATTATCGCTTTAATGCTTATTTTGTTTATACGTATTTGCCTTATAATCGCTTATTAGTTATACTATTTTCTTGCATTTCATATTATAAACTTACTAAAGTTTATTGCGCTTATTTACATTTACCAGTACCTTCGTATAATTTCAAATGGTTATGAACTTCATATTCATACTTTCATATTGTGCTTTATAAAATGTGCTAACAAAGCTAATAAACCGCTTTGTTTCTTACCACGTTTCGAATTATTGTGTGTATCCTCGAGTCATAAACAGTACGAACGAAACCAAGTTGCCGCAACAGCTGATTCGCGCTCGTGAACGTGAGAACGGTTCTAGTGTTTACAAACATATGATCGCGTGAGCCGTGCAATCCACCTTCCCTGGTCGATTAGAGTGACGGATTAAATATTCGCGCCTGATCGCCTCCAGAAAACCAAAGAGTGACGGATTTAATATTCGCGCCTGAGTCCCTCAAAATCCTCAGAGTGACGGATTCAATATTCGCGCCTAAGTTCCTCCCAAACCTCAGTGTGACGGATTCAATATTCGCGCCTGGTCTTCCCTCTCAAACCCTCAGTGTGACGGATTTAATATTCGCGCCTGAGTCCCTCAAAACTCTCAGCGTGACGGATTCAATATTCGCGCCTAAATTCCTCTCAAACCCTCAGTGTGACGGATTTAATATTCGCGCCTGAGTCCCTCAAAACATTCAGCGTGACGGATTTAATATTCGCGCCTAAATTCCTCTCAAACCCCTCAGAGTGACGGATTTAATATTCGCGCCTGAGTCCCTCAAAACCTCAGAGTGCTGGATTCTAGATTCGCGCCTGTCTTTTCCTTCCCCATTGTCAACGTTCCCAAAGACCTCGCCCGGGACGTCACAATATCTGTTTTTTTTTAAATATTTACAGCACTCGCAAAATAGGGTGTAAGCTCAAAAGGTTTTGTTTCTGATTCTTATTTCCCATTTACTTGATCTTTTTATCATCAGATGTCGTTTATATTCATTAATTACTGAGAAATTGATGAGGTACGATTTCGGTGAAGAATTTTAATTTCGGGGTTGAATTTACAATTGAAACAATTGCGAGCCGCAGGTCAGTGGCCGCCGGACGGCCAAACGTGGGTCCGCAAGTTGCTTCTTACTGATCTACATCACTTACTGCCTCATAATATACGTTCTTCCACCCCCGAGTCCCCTGCACCTCTTTCAAATCAATTACGAGTTCGAGGGTCGCTTCTTATCCAACGGCTGCAAGCTATCCGACGCGTTTTACACCAGGGGATCCGTTAACAACATCCGAAGTGGCATTAGTAACCGATTTTCCGTTTCATCGCGCCACGCGAGACCGCCCCGTCTAGCCCGTTATCAACGATCGCTATTCCCACCGTGGAAACTGTCTTATCGCCCCGTAACCGTCGCACTTTCCCTCGCGCGAAGGGGTCACCTTGCTCGGGCGCCCCCCGTTGCACATCCTCCGGAGTACACGGACGTAACACGAGCGTAAAGTTGCCTGACACTCGCATTACAGATAGGACTTTGCATTCGGATGGCAACCATACAGAGAACTATGTCGCGAGTTTCCTCTCGTTGAATGAGCCTCGGGGCTTCCAAGGTATCAGCTGGAACTAGTTCCATTATGGGGCGCGTCGCTCACCGACCGAACTTTTAGGAATTAAACGGGCGGCGGTTCCCTCCCCCTCCCCCCTCAATTGTGATCGATCCCGTACGCGCCTCCTATGATTTCGGCAAACATCAATTAATCGGTGTGCACGGGGCCGCGTGCCGGTGTGCGCCCGTGTGTCGCCCCGCGACCGGAACTTTCCCGACGGCGGGGGAGGGGATCAAATTTGCTCGCCGTTCGGAAACTATTTTCAGATACAATATGAATCGACGAGATTTATATTTCGCTCGCGGCCGACCCGCGAGTAGTGGGGGGCAGTTTTATTCGCCGCAAATCTCGGCCGCGAGGGCGGCAAGCATTGCGCGATAAACAACGAAACTGTGGAGCAACTGGTAATATCGCGTGATTACACGCCGCGCACTTCGGCGAGCGAGGTGTTGACGGTACATGCGGGGAGAATCGAGGACCTTGCGGTGCGCGGGGTGCAGCTCCATCTTTAACAACTTCGAGTAAATTAGAAGAAACTTTTTCTAAAATTATTGCTCTGACTTAACATTAAAAGAGAATACTAATTGTGAAAATATAGATTTTTACGTAGTTAGAATGTTATGGCAGAGCGTCGCTTTTGTTGAAGGTTGTAAATCTTCACGATTCTCTGACCACTTCTCCTGCACTGATGTCGTGCAAGAGCCCAAGAATTTGAAAACTAATGTTCCAAAATGAGAAGCGAATAATGAGGGTGGATTGAGTAAAACACCGCACACAATTTAAAAACACAATGCTTATTCTATATTTGAAATAAGAAACTCAGCAACAAAAATATACTCGGAGATGTTCAAATCTACACGGTGTACAAGTCTTCTGCTCGCAAGCAGAGCTCGATAGATCTTGGTGTGTCTCTAAATTGCTTCTGATCTCGACGGCACAGTTGCTCGCGAACGATGACTCCAAGATTCCTCGCAGGGGTGGAGTCCTAATGTTACAGGGCTAACAAGACTAAACTATTGGTGGAGTTATAACAGAGAGGTGGTAAAAGAAAATTGTCTATTGGCGTAGGCGTGTCAGTCTCGAGGGTGGTTGTGAAGCGTGAGAAAGGGAACTTTCCAAATCTCGAACCATCGGTACTTAATTTATAGGTTTACGATGTTTTCGCGACCTTCTAAATAAGTGCATGCAGGCCACCCGAGTGGAACCCTTAACCCCCTGGGAACCTTAGTTCCGGCTTAAGAGACGGCACAGGCCTTGGTAATATATGACTGGGCAACAGCCCTACGCTTGCACTGACGAAAAACAGACGCGTGTCCTCTACATAACAAGACAATACGCCGACGGTCCTTTCTGGCCTCGATGGTTTAACGTCTGATACTTTCTCTTCTCAACATAGATATTATTACTCTATCCTCGTTCCCTCAGCATCGTTTCGCGACGCAATCGGTTTGAGTCGCGCGTCTCGGTGCATTGCGTGGAACTTCCTTCAGTGATAAATACAGTAGCGATCGCGGAATAATAAAGTGGCGAAAGGAGGTGGAAGAAGGCGATGGAGAAGTTGGAGGGGCTCGATGAGAGGGGGAGAAAAAAGAAACATTCTATTCTTTCAGTTTACGAGTTCACGGGAAATACCTTGGATGGTAGTTCCATCTTGCTTCCTCCTCTTTACGCCCGTGTCTCCTCGTTCCGTTTTATCGGCCAGATGTATCTGTTGCATGGAGATGCCCGTAAAAGATACCGACAATGGCCAGGGCACTGTGATGGAATACAAAATGTAATTACGTAATCACGGCGACGGGGCTGGCACTTCGAATTCATTACGCCACCACGTGTTATCGTGTTTTACTGAAAACCGTACCGGTTAGGTATTAATAACGCGCAGCGATTTTTCGAGGACGCAGACGATGCTCAAAGCTCAAAGCGCTAAGCGGAACACTCCCATTCGCATGCTCCACATTTTTTGTAATCTCCTTTGGCCGCGGACAACTGTGATTGCTTTATTTTCGGGAATGTGAAAAGATTAAAGAAAGTGTTATTTTCTAAAACTCTAAAGGGAAGTTAGGCAACCCGAGAATTCAGAAAATGATGCAACTTTGTGTGCGAGTAGAGCAGTTATCACAGACGTATTTCTTGTTGGTGCCATAGTGCGATTTTAGGGGATGAAATCACCCCTTGAGGGGAAATTTAGAATACCTCGAGAACGGTGAGAAATATCGAAAAGAAGTTTAAACAAAAGTTGCATCTCCCTTTTATACCTACAAATTTGCGTAGAAATAATTATCGAAAAATCCATTCTTTTCGAGCTACCCCCACCACCAATCCTTAATTCGAAAAGGAACATTTGCCACTTCGAGCTCCTTCTCTATATATTTTCGATGGGGTCGAAAATTTGACGTCCAACACCATCCAATACACATACTCTAGCTCTTCGGCTGAAATAAAAAAAAAAAGGAAGTCTCATCTATTTTAAAAAATACGCAGCCAAGGTCGAGTCACTGTCCCATCTTCATTAAGAAGCACCAAACACGGAGAATTAGCCATTCGCCCATTAGCCTGTTGAAAAATGATGGGCGAGTAGAATTGTCTATCGACACGAGCCAGCTATGTGCGTGGAAGCATCGAGCACGGGGCCGCCTTTGAAAATCCACACCGCTCCGCATTCTTGTTCCCGTGGTCGACGAGGCATAGCTGTCACGAATAACAGCTCGTTCGGTATACTTTATAACCCCTGCGCGTGTCGGCGCTGGTACGTCGTTATGCGCCTCCCTTTTCGAACCCGTAATCATCACCTACCATCTATTCCCGCGGCGCGGCGCCGGGGCGCTGCTGTTGCAGCGGCAACCTGCAGGCCGAGCCCTTTGCTGGTGGAAGGGACACCCATCGGTTACCACGGAACATCCCGACAATAAATACACCCGCTTCCACCGCCTCTGCCCTCGCTATAAAGTTGTTCTTCTCCAGCACCGACCTCCCGTTCACCCCATCTGTCTTCTTCTCCTTCTTGTCTTATTCCCCCTCGTTAACGCTCGAGGGTGCCGTGGAAACGGTCCGCCGAAGTGCTTTACACAGTCAAAAATCAGCTTCACACAGTAATTTCGCGAAACATGCCGTCTAAGTAAACATTCCGTTTCCTCTTAATAATCGTCCATGTAGATGATTGTAGGGGTTGTGGGGTTAAATATCGGGGGCTGCGTCGCCTCGAGTATGCTCAGAGAATTACGGATGCCTTTGTTACGTGACTATTTAGAATTCATCTCGCAAGATATTCCCACGCACGTAAGGCCATCTCTGTGTTCGGGGCTTGGTTGCCAAGGAAGGCGTTAGAATTTCGTCAGGTTCGTTCGAAAGGATATCGGTGACGCAAGGGCAGCAGCAACCCCAGCAGCCACTACTAATGAGCGCGAGGTAAGAAACTTCAACGCCTAGATCCGTCGAACGAGCAATTTACGATAATATCGGTGGGGCTCCGGTTGCCGGTGCTGCCTAATGGAATTTCGTGAAGGCGGATTATCGTCAAAGATCACGCCTCACGGTCCGCCGCTGATATTGAGTGGAACGCCGCTAATTGCGGGATCGTTTACGTGTTACGCGGTCAGATCTGTTCCGTTTGATAGGCTAAATGCCTGCTCGCCGAAACGTCGTCCAGACCGTCCGTCCCCTATTCTGGCTTCCAAGGAATGGCCCCGCTGCGGATGAACGCTTGTCAGACATGGGCCCTGCCCTCCCCTGATATTCCTCGTAGAATGGTAACGATGGTTCGTTGATTGCCGTCATCGATCCACAGTCAGTAGGTATCTCCTGCGATATCGAGCGTGTAATTTCCACGGGCCACGATCCACCGTCATCTTCTGCTTTTGACAGGCCTCTCGGTCAGTGTCCATTTCCCGCCCGTGGTGCGCGTGAAACGCGTAATCGGCCAATCAGCGCAACGCGGATCACTCGGCGCGAGAAAAACCGTACCACCGTCTCCATTTACACCAACCCGCCACCCGCCACCCGCCACCCGCCACACGCCTAACAGTCCGGATGTTAGCCAAGCGCGGTGCTCCGGGCGAGTTCAGCTCGCAGCGAAGCTCATTCGCAGCTCCCCGATGCTAAGGATCCGATTACACTCCCGCGCTCCCGGCTCCATCCCTCCTGCCAGCCTCCCGATTTAAATTTACCATCAACTTGCAAATTGTTCCAATTCCGCCGGATCCGCGGGAATGAAAACATCGCGTTGGTCGAGTTACATAGAAATTCGCTCTATTACACCATTCGACAGCTCCGGGATCGCCGAGCAGGCTGCTAACGATCGGTGGATCGTCCACCCTCCGGCCGAGATAGCTCCACCGGGCGGACATTTCGCGGCCCGCGTTGCAAAGAGGTGCACGTGAATACAGGTATCCAAGGTGGAACAAGAGAAAGGGGGAGGGTCGTAGTGAAAGGCAGAGGGTTTCATTTTTCCCGCGCGCCAAAATTTACATCTCCAGCAGAAGCATTTAATCAGCTGGCGCCCGGGGCGCAATGGAATTTAGTGGTGCTTTAAAAGGGCGCAACCCCCCTCCCCCCACCCGGTTGTCGGTGAGTTGAATGACGAAGAGAAGAGGGAACGGCTCGCGACTGTGCGGGTGGGAGGCCACGGGATATTCGAGGCCGCCGGTAGCCAATGCCACTCAACAGCTTTGTTGAATTTCACGCCATTTGAGTAAATGGGGGAGTCCGATCAAACAGTCGCGATATTTTGTAGACCTACCCTCGCGCCGTTGCGTACCGCCGCGCAACGCCAATGACGGCGGCATCAATGCCAACAGCAACAGCATCAGCGACACAATGTGCCACCCCTGTTGACGTTTCCCCTATCCGTCGACCCCGTCCTGTAACGAGGCGCGCTTACGACCCGGTCGAGCGCTTTTTTTTTCAATCGGAACGGGTTTCGATTTGCAGAAGCCGACGAGGGCCAACAGCTCCTGGGATATTAGCCCCTAGTGGTTAATCGTTTCGGTAAAACACTGCTTCGGACGTTACACCCCGAAGCGTTCCGATGGATTCCTTTGGAGATCGTAGAGCCTCGTTCAATTCCAAGGCTTTGTCCGGAAAGCAATTATCTTCGTCGTAATATCATTGTTCGTCGATATATTGAAAAAAGAAGAAAACAGTCTAAAATTCACCAAGTTATGGGACTTGAACGAAAAAGTTACGATTTTCACGGAAAAATTTCGACGTTTTCGTGCAAGAAAAAATGGTTTAATTTAATTTCTGCACAAATGTTTTTCATTCATCCACGATACAAATTCATGTCAATTGAGAAAAATTTCGGCTTTTTTATGTCGGGCAAAAATTGGATCCGCTAGGATGTGCACAATTTGATAACTCCGGCGGCGCGGCGCTACGAAAATAGTTATACTAATGAAACAATATTAAATGAATTATTATTGAACAAAAAAAAAGTTTTCTTGTTGTCCGAATATACAGTAGAACATCCTTAAATTTTTGGAAAGATTCTCTTTATATTTGTTGAGAAAACAATTCTTAAGAAATCATCCCCCGTAATGCCGTGGTGGTTTTCTAATTCTACGAAATGGTTCATGAAGATCTCTGAAGTACCTATGTCACCTGCTGCTTAAAATTCTTCCACAATTGTGCCACGCCAGTCACAATCGCCAGTTCATACCGTCTGGGCCAATCTGCGTTCGATGCATTGACAAATAGGTTGGGGGGAGGGGGGGGGGGGCGCGATATCGCGGGTAAACGCGAGCGATTGATAGCTTCCCTCGACCCCGTTTTCCCTCACCCACCGCCTCTCGCCCCCTTCTCCTTTCTCTTAGCCCTCTCCTGCTCGTTCTTCCTGCGGACGGTTCGTTTTCTTCGGCGACGGAAGCTCGTTATTGCAATAAACGGGGGCGAGGGTGGCGCGCGAGCGTGACGCTGATCGAAGGCCGATTTACGATCGCCCGGTGATTAATACTCGCCTCGTGAGCCTCGCTCGAGCACCTACACAACAGAGTTTTGTACCGCCGACGGATACGTAATATCCGCCCCCACCTACGTGACATATTATACGTCGCTGGGCGTGATTTAAATAACGAGGATAATATTGAATAATTACGGGGCATAATTGCCGGTATTGTTCCACCGATAATATGATAGAGGCGAATCGTGCTCTCTGGTCCCCCTCTCGTTCCGTATGCTTTGAATCGTTTCGTCACCCGGTGTGTCGTTATAACGTTATCCTATTTAGTTCACGTGGCTACGCCAGGCCGTTCAATGCCGGGCTGACGTTAAAGGCGATCGTTTTCGATAATATCAGCCCGGAAACCGATTAATTTATCGGCCAGGAGTCGCTGCTTAATTTGCCACGTCTATTCTCTGATTTGTGGCTCTTCGTCTTAGATTAAATATTCTTTAATTTCACCGCGTGTCGGCTTAATGGTAGCTGGAGCCTCGAAGGGAATGCTCGGGCTAATTACCGGCGATCTTTACACAGATCTCGCGGTGGATTGAGATATCATCTAACGTCCAGTAAACCTATGCCATCCAGTAATAATTTGACTACTGCTGGTTCAAATCAAGATCATAATTCCGTGGCAATTACAACGGCATACATAAATTCATCGAAGCGTAATTATGAAATCATTTCATTTCCATGATAATATCTTCATTCTGTGTAAAAAATCTGATGGTCGAAAAATAAGGTCTACCGTCCTTAGTGTTCATACAAGACTCTTAGAAATAAGTTTCAGTTTGCAGCATTCAGAAAATGGAGGAGAAAACATACAATTGGCATGCGTCAAAGTTAAATTACTGATTCTCTACTTATTTTTACATATGCCGCGGCTTCCCAAATTCAACACCCATTTCTTTCGAGTTTCGAGCAAAGCATAGAACCAGAAGCACCCACAGAAATCGTCCAATCCAGTAGCCCAATACCCCGAAGAATACCTGCCGCGGTATCCTCCCAACTAACGAGCCATCAGAGGCATCCTCACAAAACACCGATCTCTCGTTCGGCCAGACGATGAATATTAAACTCCATCGGATTCCATGGCACGGAAGGGAAAGCAGTTCGATTCCAGCCGCCGGTTTCCGATAAATCAGGAAAATTACCGACCATTCCTCGCCTCGCTTCTGCTGGCCGAAACTTCACGTGCGCCGTAAACCAGCTAATAATAATCCGTCAAAACGGCTAAGGAACACGAGAGAGGAACACGAATAGCTTCCTTATCTGGCCATCGACTGTAAATCGACCGAGGACCTCTCTACGCACCGCTCACGTCGGGAACTGAACGACGCACTCAAGATTCCATAATTAAATGATCTCACGGTTACATTACTAATAGCCGGGCAGACCGTTCGAACCGATGGACCAGCAGATAATTATCGTCCAAGATGTTATAGCAGGGGAATAGGGGCCACGGGTAGCGTTTTACTTATTGCTCGTCAGAGTGCCGCCGCGCCGCACCGTCGCAATCGATGGGACGCGAACTGCTAAGCCACTTTACACTCTACTCGTTACAAAGGATAATAGCTGGCAGCCTCTCGAGCCAGTCAAAGCACGAATTATGGGTTATCCTGTGGAATCATTGATGCGATTACGCTTCACCGCCAACTAACTCAGCGCGATATATCTGCTGCCGGGGATCGACGGGGTGTCAGGCGTGCCTTTGGCCGAGAAATCTTCACCTCCAACTGTTGCGAATATCTGATCAGCCTGATAACCCAAAAGGAGGACGCGCTTTAGGCTTGAGCTTCTATTCGATGGTTTTATATAATTCTTTGTTGCCCGCTGCTTCTGGAACAAGCTGACCCTCGCTGTCCACCCTTTCCGTTTTTTAAAATGCTTTTGAATATTTGAATGGTACAGTCTTCCCGGCGATAGATATGAAATAAAATTGATTTTATAAGTTCGCGGAAAGTGGTAGGGGAGAGGTGTTATAAAAGGGACAATTTTATTTAGCGAATTTTCCTCGGTCAAATCGTGCGAAAACATACTTAGATGACTTTTATGATTTTTTTCTAAAAAACAATATCTTGAAACCTCTTAATAGCTACGAAGCAAGCTTCATCGAATAATCTTCATCACAGCGAAGTCGTCTCGATTCCACGTACCGAAGTTGTCAGTAAAACATCAGAAAAACATTCTAATCTTCGAGCATTTTCACTAACGCTCCAGAATGGCCGATCGAGCCGAGAATCTGTGCTCGAGCTGTTCTTCTAGTCGACCGAGTCGCTGGCATTCGAGGATCGTATCGGTTTATCGGTACCGCGCGATAGCCGTAAACAGGTTCAGGGAGCAGTTCGATTAGCATATTACCACCTGTCTTATTTCTTAACGTCTCGCTCCGTCCGGGAGCATTATTAACGGGCGTAAGCTTCCAAGCCGCGGAATGCAACAGCGCGTTATCTGTCGCGATAAGGCGAGGCATCGTTTATTTCACTCCGTACAAGCTTGGCGAAATTTATTACGGTCCCGGTTGCATCGCGATGGGAAAGGATTGCGTGACGTCAAGAACGCCACGCACGGCCACTGCGTGGCAGAAAGGAGCCAGGATACCGCTGCTTTTGTTTACCTTCCGAGCAGCGTGCTTTCGATGAACCTGTGCATTAAAAAAAGGCGGGGTTCCCGGTCGGTGGGGCCGGTGCTACTTTCGGGAAATTACGAAAGCCCGCCCGAAGCGATAGAATTTTGATTAAGCGTGCCGGCATGCCCGCCCCACCGACGTATCCCGTATAAACTCGCTTGATTATTGAACAACCACTCGGGCCAGCCAGCGCCCACGATCACGGAGAATAAGCTCGCGAAAATAACTCTTTTTCGACGTCCGCGAAAGAGGTGATTAGTCTTGGGCCGTCGCCCCACTTTGCCACGGCCCATCGATCACGCGGCGCGTGCAACAAATATTCTAATGGCCCCGCTGTCTGGCGAATCGCTTCTCAGGGATTAATAGTGCGTCGAATAGCGTCGGCGAATGACGATCCGAGGATCGTCCTGTCGGACGAATGCAAGCGGAACCACGGAGTTGAAAGTATTAAGTAGATACTTTGCATAGAACAGAGGATGACATGAAAAATTAAAGATGAGAGGAAAGAACTTGAAAAGTATTCAGCAATACTCTAAGAAGTAAAGCTACATAGGTACTCGTAATCTAATCCAGCGAACGTGAGACTCACAATTTGAAACTTTTGGCTTAGGTACAAGGAAACGTTCCCAACCTGAAAATTCTGATCTCAATGAAACTTCGTGTGAACGTAGGGCATATTGGAATATGCGGGGAGGATTTTCCTTTTTTTTCTATAAGAAAAACCCTGAAACGTGATAACTTTAAGGGTTAATTTCATCCCTTCGGAGTGAATGTTCACAGGAAAAAGATATTTAATAATTAAAATTCTTATTTTCGAATTGGAAAGTTGTTAGTGATGCCCAAAGGGAAGTGTAAGAAAGCTCGGGAATTCGAATCCGAAGTTCGGCATGAGTCGCATACACGCCCCTAATTATCGCTGAATACGGGCAATAAATTACGCTCGTACAGGCTGGAAGCGATTCGATGGCGATCAAGAGAATCGAACATAATTCCTGTTCGGGTCGTTCCTCCGCAAGGTCGCCTATCTCGTACCGTTTGTAAGCCGAGCCCCTTCAGGAACGTCAGCCTATCACTCCACTCGGCTACCACAAACGATACTCTTAAGATTCCTTAATTAAACGATCTGACAGCTACATTACTAAGATCCGCGTTATCGAGGGATCGATCTACCGCGCAGCAAAAAGGACCATCCGTTCCAATGCATCCTCTCCGCGTCCCCTCCACCTGCAACCCTTTGTTTTTTCGCTTTCGTGAATCGGCTGCCCGACCAGCGGCAATTTCCGTTCCGAGAGGCCTGTCATCCTTGCCTAGGCTGCCCCTTCAGTCCCACCGCGACTGTCCAACCAGCAGCCGGCCCTTTTGACGTGGTTTCTTGAACCGCGGCTCCCCCGTGGTATGTACTCGTGAAATTACATGCCTCGCAGGAGGAAGAAAAAACATGTAGAATTAACGATTTGTATGAGGAACGACACGTGAATCGGTTTCAACTTGTTAGGCCGCCGACTCGGGGCGTCCACCTAATGTAAATTCCCTATGTCCTCGTTTTCAAATGAGATTCCAGTGGGGCTGAGCTTTGAAAAGTGGACGCTGTATCTTTGCTAGCCTTGTCAGCCGTGCGAAGTGACGTGGCTGGTAAATCGATGGGAATTTAGTGGCGATACAGGCGATCGCAGTGCGTTCGCGATATGAGATACGTTGTTCTGCTCTTTAACGTAATGGCTACCGGTCTGATGGAGATTAAGCGGAGAGTGGGTACTAAGAGGATTAGACTTCAGGTAGGGGAGAGGTGGGATGATAGAGAGCGGATAGTAAAGAAAACTAAATACTCATTCGAGTTTTAATTAGTAACTATATACTCTCCCCTACAACATTAGAAAACTTATAACGAGGGCTAATTTAATGCGACACATTTTTTGACGATAAAGTTTGTCGCTTTCAATACCTAGTTACTTGTTTAATAATTCTTCAATTTGTAACGATACCTTATCTTCTTCTAAACGATAATTGATAATTTAAAAGAAACAACACGGGTCCCGCGTGGTCCTAAATATTTCCTAACCATTTGAGCTGCACCAGGTCCAGCCTGTACGAGGTATTCACTCAGTAAATTGCTATCATCTCCGCGTACTTTGCATCGAGTGTCCCACGGTGGCATCGCGATAACGAGCAAGAACGCCTTAATAGACCGGCCGGGTTCAGCGGCGCGAAATATTTCTCGCGTTGTTCCGTTAATTGTGAGAAATTAATTCCTTTTTGCCCGCACCGATGCGCGGACCTGGGTCGAATTGTCCGCGGGACGATTAACTTTCGCCGATTGCGTTACACGGTTGGCGGGGGAAGGGGGCTACCAATTGTCACGGTAATGCGAATATCCTCGGCAATTTTATTTCGTCCCTGGTACGATTCCAAATCGAAAACGTGTCGCTGAAATGCAGTTAGCGGGGGCTGGGATTCAGTTCGGTTTTCACTTTGCCGTATCCGAAACAATGGAGTGCCGCGCGAGGATGGAAAAAAGAGAAAGAAACACACACGTACATAGGTGTGAGGAATAAAAAAATCGTTTGGTCACCGTGTTTTGGTGAATATCCCCAGCCACCGTTCCAGGTGTATGGTAACTGGCAGATTCATTGTTTCGACATTTTTCATCGCATATTTTAATTGACGCCCCAGAATCGGCATAGTACGATAAATTCGTTTATTCTCGCGCCACCGAGCTACCGCGCGATACAAGTGGGGGGTGGTAGACGTTTTGTTTGCGCTTGATAAAATCCCTGATGGAATGAGACAATCGTGCTGGAATACTTGCCGGGGTCCACTGACGAGTTCCGCTGGCGTGGAGTGCCACTTGGGGCATGGAAGAATACAAGAGGCAAAAGTATCACTGGCTTGTTCCGTTGGTGTGAGTCCAGGCTAGAGCCGAGCACGTCCGATGCCTGTTTTCCACGCCACGGGAGTCGGGACTCTGCTTAAACTTGCGGAAATCGGTAGAAATGCGCATTTACGCGTAGGGACGTGGCATTGTGGGCACGAACTGGTATTTTAGCAAATTTTAAGTAGTACTAGCATATTTTAGCTATAATATTACTCCTACCGATTAACCGAGAGCTGTTGCATCGACGAAATTTTGTATCTAAATAATACTTCACATAAGATTTATTTACAACTGTATGATTTGTAGGTACCTATACCAAGGGCTAGTCGCGCTTAAATAAATAATAATAATAATAATAATGTAAGAGTTCTTCTATGGGTTGGTCATTTTTTGCAAAATAAATATTTATTCGATTTATATAGCAATATTACGAGATCCGTACCGTGTTTAACTATTTTTTTGTCATTTCGAGGGTTGGTATGTTTTTGCATAATTTGTTGTTCGCCTGTTCGCTCCATGCACTAGGTACCTACTCTTTCGCAAACAGAAAACAGGCTTGTACGAACATCCTCTCCTACTCATACAACACAGAAAGTCAGAGAACCAGCCTTGCCTGACCATTCGATGTCGTTCCACCTGCAGCTGCAATTGCGGGCCGTGCTCGCAGCTCGTTCCGAGGGAAACTTTGATTTAACGTATCAAAGGGAATCGATATCGCCACATTGGCAGGAAAAAAAATGCTCGATCGGGAAAGTTATTACAGATAAAAGTGTATTACGGCTTTAACTTACGACTGCCAGGGGCGGCGTGTTTTTCGCAAGTTTTCGCAAGTTTTTCGCAAGTTTTTCAATCGACGTTGACTTACCGCGGGCTGCCAGGGGGTGGGTGGGCGCGTCGGAATCGGCCACTCGGTTGATTCCCGGCGGAAATCGCGACATCTTTCCGGGTATTAAATCGAAGCACGTCCCTTATCACGCGACCATATTCACCGATGCTCCAGGGCGGATGCATCTGCCGAGCCAGCTAGTTTCGCACGAAAACAGATCCGCGACACTATTTTCCAACTCCATTCTCCTGGTCCCGCTCCCGTGATCTCGCTATCTTCCAGGGATGCAAGCCATATCGCGGATGCACATACGACTGCACCTTACCCGCCGTGCCTTTTCGTTGGCGCGAATTCGAAACGCGTAAACAATTCCTCCCCCCGATCGTCTGGCTTCGGGTTGACTCGTATCACTGGTACCACGCTTCGCCACGCTTCGCCACGCTTCGAGATAACAGAAAGTCTGCCTGCCTCTTTGAGAGCGGTGAAATTTTCACTTTGTACCGCGAACATGCTACGGCAAGTGCAATTAACTTCAATCTCAATCTGCGTCATCCTCGCGACATTAATTCCACGCGCCAAGTACCCGCGAGGCATCGTAATTTCGATAATTACGGCATCGTTAAACGCGGGACGTTTACGAGCCTCGTCCTCCTTCCTCTTTCCCCCGTAGCCAGCTCGGTATTCAATAACTCCGTCTCGATAGGAAAGTGATTAAAACAGCGCGCAAACCAATAATCTCGAACACGTGTAGCCATGTAATTACCAGCTGGACGTAAATCATTGCTGCCGCGTCAGCGCCATTTCGTCGGTTAAACACACAAACCGCGGCCCCCTAAAAAGTCGAGGTCGTAGGGACGTATCCTCACCAATAATCACGCGTAATATTACGTCTGTATAGCCACGAAGAAGACCGAGGGTCTCGTTGGGGCAACGAGATTCTCCGAATGCCCCGGAGGGGCTGTTGCGCACCCCGATCTCCACGCTCCCCGTGGTAGGTTTGGTCTGGGGGCCCCCGAGTCGGCTTTAACGCACGCGATTCCACCGAGGTCTGGTTTTGATCTGGCCCCGCCTGGAAACCGGTCTAACGACCGCGTGTAAACATAATTGTCCGATGATTGGCGGGCCGACGCGAGGTGTTTTAGGGTTGCACAGGCGGCCGTTTAGGGCCCAGACGTTCCCCTGGGGGTAACGCAACGCTCCGCTAGCGTGTATCTTTAATACATTTTATGCAGCGAGGGGGATAAAGCTCGCAATGCCGCGACGGAAATATGCACGCCCACTTGTTCGCCAAGGGCCCCGCGTCCCGGCGCTCTTCGCCCTCTGGGCAACCCTCCGCGAAGATCCGCGCGTTCGATCTCCGGCCCCCCGATAAAATAACAGAATAATCCTCTGGTATATCGTCGGGACGCCGAGCTGTGCCTTCGCCCGTCGGGCCATTCAATTCGACGGAATCTCGTATCATCTGATGTAGAGTTAATCCCTCGAGTGGAACAGTGACTGAGCCACCGTGAGAGCTGTTGGGGGCGCCGTACCGTCGAAGGGCGAAAGAGAGGAATGGTGAAACAAGGTGGAGAGGGGCGGCAGGGTGGCCCCAATAACGTCACCGCTTGGGCTTCCTTCGCCTAATGAACCGAATGTGGCAAGGGGTGCGCGCTGAGGGCCGATTTAGAGGACCGGTCAGTGGCCAAGGATTACGCGAGGCTCCGAGCGACAGCCGTGATCTGAGGTTTCGTTGATCCTCGATCGGTGACGTACATATAGCTTGGAATGTACTGTATCATCTTCTACTCGTTCGCGCTTAGGCGACGGGTGAGGTGGAAAAGGGGTGGAGGACGGAGTGGAGAAGGAAGCGGAGAGCGGAAACTGTCGGTGTACCTCTTGTACCGAGAAGGCATTTATGCGTAGGTAGTCGACTGGCGAAAAGGAACGCGATTTTCGAGAATTTTTTGTGGAATATCTACTGTATATTTTTTACAACTCTTCGTTTATTTTAAAAGTAAATATTGGTATGCAGCAACTCACAGTAGAACCCCTTAATTGTAAGAAATGAAGATTGTGTTGTATGGCTCGACAAGTATCTTACGAATAAAAGTAGAGGGTGTTTTTCTAATGCCTATGTATTTTTCAAAGTATAAGACAGTAACTGCAGAGGGGAATTCCGTTATTGTAACATTTTTTCACCGTTTCCCTCCTATTTATTACCATTTTTATTGTATTTAATTGTGCTGGAATATTAGGACAGTCGAATGTATTTGAATTAAAGCATACCCTTTGCCCGTAGTGGTATAACAGGATTGGCGAGTTTAAAAAATATTCATCGGCCCAGCGTACGGGCGTCGCTCACGACCGCGCTGATAAAACAGTAGTAGCTAGATCGTTTATATGCCCGCGTTAAAATAATGTTTATTCCAGCGAAAATATTCATGCGAGTGCCCACGGGGGATAATAGTACGTAAAGGGACAAGCAAAAAGGTAAACTTGATTATATCGCGTCAGCAGCTTTCATATTTCACTGTTATTCTTCGTTTCTGGAACGGCACGAGTAGCGCCGCCACGTTCGCGCGATACCGGGGTATCTTCTAATTTTCCTCAGCCGACTTCGCGGGTTATCGAGCGAAGTTTCGCGCGTAACCCAATCGAACTCGCGTTCGGAGGCGGGAGATATCCTTGAGACCCTGCTCCTTCGTTCTAACGAGAGGAAATTCCCGTGAAATTCTTCTAAAACTAACCGCGACAGTTGCTAATAATACGTGAACCAGCATTCCGCAGATTCAGCTGCACCGAATCTCGTATCATCTTGATATACACTTAATCCCTCGAGTGGAACAGTGACTGAGCCACCGATTCCCTTGAATTGCGAGCAAAGACCGTGTGGCGGAGCAGGGCCGATGGCTGGGGCGGATGGGACAGAGAAGAAGCGAGGGAGTAAGGTGAAATCGGTAAGGGAAACCGAGGAACGAAGACGGAGGGCGGAGAGAGAGAGAGAGAGAGGAAAGGGAGACGGAAACGGGTGAATGGAAGGTTGGAGGGAGAGAAAGGGATGGAGATCCTCCAATAACAGTCGACCTCGTATTTCCTTCCATCCGGGGGCCGAAGGAAACTCACGTCGGTGAAACGGAATCTCAATCCCGGGCGGAGACCTGCCGGCTGATATTTGCACCGACGATATACGCGAAGATTGTTTAACGATAGGGGGAGGGAAAGGCTCGTATGCATGCAGCTCGCTAAATGCGTTATGCTGCGGATCAGGCTGGTGGCATGGCTCTTAACTGGATTTATTCAAACGGAAGGGAGCCGTGAGGGGTCGCGTATTCCCTCGAAATCCTGGGGATCCTTACGCCGTCACCTGGTACTAGGATTCCTTTTTTTTCGTGGATCAAATCCTCGGCGAACATACAGCGCGAATTAGAATTTTAGTTCCGAGGTACTGTGTACCATCTGGCGAACCCTAGGAAGTGAAAGTGACACGGAGAATCTCAGGGTTAGATTTTTTATGCAATAAAAAAAAATATGAATCTGTACTTATTCGTGTAGGTAATAAGTAATTTATTCGAGAGTTAATTTGTACGAAAGGTTGATACAGGCCATAGAATCAAGCTTGATACAGTAACGAATCTCGTGGCAGCTTATTTGATTGATCGTTATTTAGAGCTGGTTAACTGTATCAGATTACTCAATATCGGTTACTGATAACACGCGGAGCTCACAAGGAGCCATTGTGGCCGTTAAATATTTACCGGTATACCCGCGGGTGAAACTTGGAACGGAGTTTATTTTTGTCTAGAAATAAGTTCTTCGTGGAGTAAACAAGGAGTCGTAAGCACCCTCTGGGGTGCCCATATCTCGTGAGGTTAAGCAGACGTAACGGTTAATTAGCTCTTGCGCTGGCCACTCTTGATCCAGAAGATCAACAGTGGGGCTAAGAAAAATCTTTCTGACGAACGTCTATTCCGTCCGTGGTGCGGTTGCATTGTTTATTGGTCCTCTGATTGTCTGTTACTTGCGTCTCAACATTCTTGCGACTCAGCAGTAGGTAGAAAGGCTTGTGAAAAGGCTATCTTATTATGGACATAGTACACGGTGTTTCACGTAGTATGACTGAAGATACCTGTAGAAGAATATGTTCCTTTCTCAAAAAATAAATCCTAATAATAATGGCTTTTGGGACTTATGATGTGATTTTTTTTTTTGAGAGAGAGAGCGGAAGCATATATTTTTACAGAACTTTTTGCACTTAAAATAGCATCATTTACAGAACGTTTGGTTATTTTTTGGAGAAAATACTTAATCTTTCTGAAATTTTGTCCGCTTGTTTTTTATATAAAAATCTACCGAATGACGAGGGATTTTTTTCCCATTGTATAGTTTCAATTTTATCAACAAAAAATGGCCGTTAGTGATAGCCATGAAGCCATTTTTCGTTGATATAATCGAAACTATACACTGAAAAATAAAATTCTTCCGTCATTCGGTAGATTTTTATATGAAAAATAAACCCACAAAATTTCAGAAAGAACCGTTTTTTAAAAGGCTTCTGGCATATCGTGGTATTTTTATTATAAACGTAAATATTTTTCTACAAAAAAATGACCAACTGTTCTTTAAAAATATATGCTTCCGCTTTTTAAAAAAAAATCGCCTCTTTTCGGCCTCCTGACTAGGTATAACCCCTTAATATAAGTAATTCAAATTCATGAAAAAAAGAATTGTAGGTATTTGTAGAAAACACTGTACGTGCCACCTCTTAGTTGTAAAGCAAACTGAATGTGCCACCTCTGAGTTGTAGAGAAAACAGAATGCGCCATTCATTTCAATTTGCAAGCACTTTAAGTGCCAATCCTGTTTGCCCTTAGCTAATTGGCTCTTAAATTGTTTTCTACAGAAGTGGCGTTGTACGTATCAGCGGTACCACCGTCTAGCACTATTGGTAACGTATTTACAAAGGGAAATGCCATTGAAATTCTGTACTACATTATTAAAAAAATTGGTTTCAATTTTGACAGTTAGTGTTTTTTTTTTACAAAGACTCTTCAAAAAAGTTTCGAGATTCCTTTCGCGTGGTTCTCCCTTCTCCTGGCAGTGCTTGAATTTCTTTCGAGGCAAGTGCAACCGTTAATTAACCCGAGCCATCTTCCGTCCCGCGTCGCTTAGCATCGCATCAGAGTGAAACGTTATATAAGAATTAAATCCTTGATCCCCGCTAACACATCTCGTGAACTATAATTCTAACACACCAGACCCCTCGTTTGTGTCATTTCTTCTTCGTAAAAAATGATTAGCTCTTGCTCCACCACTCTAAACATTCGAAACCAAAGCTCCCAACCTCAATCAAGCTAAACCACCCCCAAAAGTCACTTGTAACACAAAATCACTTGTCTGATTTCTATTTCAGTCCCGAGTCGAACGCTTCAGCCTCGGGGCAGTTGCTTAAACAAGCGGAACAAGATTTAATTGTCCTCAACAACGTGCTCGATTCGTTCCGCGAACGGGCTGGCGCGCACGAAACCACTGGATGACGTCTTCTTTGCGGTGTCAGACACGGGACGCGGACGTGGATCGTCGATCAGAGACGCTCGACGTCTTTCGATCACGGCAATTGGGGGGAACTGGTGCGTGTCACTTGGATTCCGATCGTCTGCTGCACAGCGTTAATGCCTCTGTCTACATAGCCCAGGCTCGGTCTAAGCGCATTAGGCGAGCGCCGTGAATCGTATATAAGAGTAACCCATGCCCGAGCCAATCAAGCAATCTGGCTCACACCTATCCACCCACCGATCAACGCCGTATTTTCTCCCCCGATCGGCCGGATTAATTTGTTTCGTGGCGTTTCCACGCTGAGAAGAAGAAAGGCCTGGAGGTTACTGGCAGGCTCGGGGGATTATTAACATCGGTGAAAAATTCCGACGGGGATTCGAAACTCGTTCGCCAACCCTCCAGTCGTATAATCGTTTCTCTCCGACGAGATCTCTTTAGAAGAATCGATGCCGCGTGCTGTACAGCAGTGGATAGGTACCCTCTTTGAGGAAGTTTGTCTATCGCGATTGGATGCCTTCGATTCAATTTCCCTTTGCTCACTTTCAAGCATGTTTCTTCGTAAAGGATGTGCCGGGGAACTCACCTCGATGACTTTAAACTTTTTCATCCTTAGATTCCTCGATGGAACTTTGCTCGATTTTACTAAAGCGAGGGGTTACTAAACAAGAGATCTCACCCTCGTATTCTAGGTACGAAAAGTATAGAACGCATTGGTGGAAAATTTTAATTACTCAAACAATTGCTATTCGAACAAATATCTGCTCAACTTCTGGCATTAATCTTGACGTAGGTATGAACGTTTTACACAGCATATTTCTCTCCCTCCCTTGTCGTAAACGTTTGGCGGTTGCCGAGCAATTGCCTTCGACACGGAAACAAGATTTCCATTCGCGGTCGGGTTGAATATGGGTAATCAGAATGCGTCGGTGTGCGGGGTGCGCGCACACAGGCCGCGTTTACAACAATGGGAGATCATGCGTGGAGAATGTTCGTACCTTCTTACGAGCAGTTTGAAGGACTCTGTCGCTCGTGCTCCTGCTGCGGTCCATGAGCCGCACAATAGGGACAATGACATGCATTCTCATAAACTCACCAACGACGGGACCGCAGGTCGCAGGATACCGCGCGGAGTGTGTCCCCCCTCCGACTTACTGCCGAAACGTATTCCTGGAAAGCGGAGGAAAGGAATTTCTCGACCTTTACCATCGCGATCGCTGCGCTTTTCTTTCTACCGACCCGGCAGAACTTCTGATTCCTCATTGTTCGCAGCTTGGGGAAGCGTTTCTGTCCTTTCGACGAAGCCCAAATTTATGGGAGCCCTTAATCGATCTTCTTTGATAGATTTTATAGCAGCCGTTTTATAGAATTCATTCGCAGGGGAAGTGTGGAATCGTCTTATTCGAGGCATGTAGCAGCTCCGTTTGGAAATCAAACCTCTAATAGACGGAATGATAGTTTCCGGAAGCGAGTCACAGGAACTTGGTCCGCGTGGCATATTTTCCGCACGCCCTGTAAAGTGCACCTTAATTACATCAGAAAACGGCAGGCTGGAGAAAAGAGGGGTCCAAGTTGCGACGATGGTGGTCCACTTTTCCCGATGCACTCGACTTTTATTGCAACGATTTTGAAGCAATCTTTTTCTGCCCGTTCGGCGGAGCAGCGGGAAAAAGAGCAGAGCGGGGCCATTCGCATTGCTAGGGACAAGAAAGCCCTGCCGCGCGCTCTTACCCGAGTCCCGAACGAATAACGACCGTTCGGTTCGGTCGGACGTGCCTCTCGGAGTATATATCATCGTGCTGCTCCGCCGACGGATCATCCCGGCTCTCTTAATTCTTTATGTATGTATTCAATTATATTTGAATAATTGGCCACCCCGGCTAGTCGCGGATTAAGCAAACGAACGTTTTATGCGAGGCTCGCGCATAAACGAGAGGACATGCTCGCTCGTCGAGTAATCCTTGCCGAGCCTTCGTTCAACATTCAAAGGAAATAGTTGTCGAACACAGCGGGATGTAGATCATTAAACGGCGTTTCTGTTTAAACTGCATTAATGATCGATGCGGTTGGTGTATTTCTGTTTCTGCGGATATCTCTCTGTATTTTTTATTGCACTTTGCCGGATATCTCTGGGGCGGCTACGAAACGTCAATAGCGATAATATCAATATCTCTCCTTGGCGGAGATAGAGTAGACGCGGGCTCATAAGCCCCGACAAGCAAATCTCGCGAGAGCACCTGCTGGGTTGACACTCCAGGCGAGGGTGGCTCGCTCTCTCGATCCCCTGTGTGTGGGTTAGATCGTTCCTCTTTATAATCTTCAAACCTGCGCGGTATACTCGCGGCGAATTGTGGGAAAATCAGTCATGGTAAAACTCCCGCTGGCTGGACACGTCCTGGTGATTCGACGCTATCACGAGTATCTCTAAATTTAAAAACAGTATTCACGAAGCTGAGGAAGTAAAATAAATTATCCTTGGATATTCTTTGTACTAAAAGTTATTAAAAGCGTTTGAAAATATGATGTATTATCTTTCCAGTAGATAATCTAATATACTAACTAAATTTTTTATTTCTCATGAACCAGGTCAAAGCTACAGTGGTCACAGTAAAGTGCTTAAATAAAAAAACACTGCCAGGAGATCGCGTATAATTCCATTATTCATTTAGATATCGCATTGCAAAAAAAAACTGCAAGAACTTTAAAACTGGTAGGTATAGACTTGAGGCCCGATTGGCCCTGCATCCCTCTCAAATGGCCACTATCCTCAAGAGGCCCTCTTCACAGCAATATCTCCTCCCCAAGGCCCACCTTCTCTCGCACCGAATACGTCGACGCGTGCTTGTGTTTTGAAATTCGAGCGCGTCTTTATACTCGAGAGATAAGGGATTCGCCTTTAATTTGAGGGTAGGACGAAGCAGGCGGGACTACGCGCAGTCAGCGGACTACCCTTCTTTTCGTGTGTCTCTCCGCGAGACGTATTGATGCTGGATAATACTCTGTAATTTCTAGTTCTCCAAAATTAATCAGGCTGATCGGCTAGAGCATTTCGCCAGGGTCGCTGTTTATGACCGTATTGTCCCGCAAGTGAGCGGTAGAGAACGGTTTCCTACAGTTCGGATAATTTATGACTTAATTGGTTCCGCCTCGTAGCAGACGTGAATTTTCTTCTTCGGACCCTTTCGAACCGATACACGTGGTGTCTGTTTTCTATCTCGAAGCAATGGGTACATTGGCAGTAGAAGGACGGAGCGCGGGCTTTTGTGAAAGTGTGGAAGGTTCGTTCCTTGCACTTCTGCAAAACACGTGTGCTTCGAAAATGTGCTGGCTTCTTTTTACCTAAAGCCTCTTGTCCTGGTGGGAGTAAACTCATAATGGAACGAGAGAAACTATTTGGGGGTAGAGGAAGTTGCTTGGGAAAAAATCATGTCAGTCAGCTAGTAATCTCGTCCCAGAAATGTACTCCGCCGAAGAGTATTACGCTATGTTCTGGGTGTACGCGCGGAACGACGCACAGTGTGCGACGGGGACGCGAGTGCTACCGTGCGAGCGTTGGCAGTGGAACGTAGGAACAACACGTTCCGTAGAAAATAAATTAAGTGATCAGTGTTAGTATCAGTGCAGTGTAGTGAATATTCGGTACATTAACCCGGACACACTTGACGTTGCGACCCTTACCTTCGGGTGGTGTCCTGCGAATACCTGCGATCAGCTGAGCACTGGGCGCTACCCTACCATAAATCTTTTCGTCCACCGATGACCAGGATCGGTACAGTGACCCAGTGACACAGGTTTCCGAAAAGGAAGGAAAGGAATGTCCGAATGGGTGAGTTTTATTTAATTTACTGGTGATTATTAGGTGTAGAAATAAATACTTTCCGATTTTAGGGTACAACTCAATCATCGACATAATTTCCACTATTGTTCATTACCTTTTGCCATTTTTCTGGCAGCTTATGAATACCACCGCGATAGAAATTCAGTAGCTTTGTACTGATTATGTAAATCCAGTCGGAAAGAATTTATTCATACACCTAATATTATTGTTTAAATTTATTTGTGTTGGCCGTTATTAAACTACGGATTTTTACCTCAATAACGTATTACGATCACATCTCGTACATTTTCTGCTACATTACCTTTTCGTTTATGCCTTATTTAAAAACGCAATTTACGTACTTCTTATCCTCTCACTTCAAATAATTCTTATTTAAGATTATGCTTTAAAAAAAATGTGTAACGCGGTTTCCTTCGATGCATGCCGACTTGCTTGTTCGTACGTTCGTAGTACAAGCGCAGTCGCCTACCGGGAGCTCGAGCGGAAGGCGTGCGCTCTGATTGGTCGGGGCTTTTTGTTAATATCTCCTTAACGAAGCTTCGGACAATATTTTCGCTAAGGAAAAAGTTGTTTCAAATCACCCCCTGAATTACCCCTTCCAAGGAACTCCGACATTTTTGGCACACCCTGTATACTTTCGAATATGCAACCGTTTATTTAAAAAAGTCATCAAGTTTTAAAAAAAATCCCGAAAATACTTGTGTTTTCAGACGTGCTCTAATTGTAAAGTCTACTTTCACGATGATTATAGAAATCTAAAAAATGACACCTTGTCGAGAGTAGCTACGATCAACCCACAGAATACAAGTTCCATATTACTTGTGGATTACGTAAATCTTAATCGGAGAAAAATAGGGAATTGGTTGAAATTTTCAAGAACGCAAAATATCCGAACGACAGCTAGTCACCAGTAATGCCAGGGAAGTGAGGGAACATACAGATAAAAAGAATAGAATAAGGTGAGAAGTCGGCGATTATCGAGAGGCATATTTGGCGAACGCTGTCACCCAGTTGATCAGCCAGTCGGCCCTTATCGATATGTGCAGTGTGCACGCCGCACGGTACACACTCGAGGCAAGGAGGATATCGCGGCCGTCTCTGTCGTGGATGCACTCGCCGGGGCGTAGTACTACATGCATTCTCATATGCAGCGACAAGCAAATCTCGGTGTACACGTCGGGACGGCTGGCACTGGTGTCTTCGTGCCTCGTGGCACTCTTCTATGCAGAACGTACGTGCCCGGGATCTCGAGTTGCCGCTGGGAAACGCCAGGCATCTCGCCCACTGATCACGACATTTCGTGACTGTGACACGTGTAATCCGAACGACGATTTATTTATACATACTTCATTCGCTGGGTACGCTCGCCTCGGTTCCTTTCGCGCCTGCGACGAACATGTCAGGCCATGAATAAAAACGAGACACTCGGACGCGTGATTTCCGCGGAATCGAAGCAACTCGCCTGACGTCGAGGCTCCTATCTGAAAATTTCATTTATTTCTCCCTCGAACAAGTACCTAAGTACGTACTCGAAGCAACGGGCTAATTTAATAAGAAATTCGAGACGGGCACAACTGCATCGCCACTCGGGGCGGATATCAGTCGCGTAATTACCTCCAACTCCGCCGCATAGAAAAGCTATAAAACTGCTGGAGGGATCCGGTTCGATGCGGAGAACAGCCACGAATCTTACAACTTTCCCCGTTACGAGCAATCTTTAATCGAGGTCAGATTTCCTAAATAGGCCAGTCCACGCTGGGAAGAGTAACGCAGGGAAACTTACCTAGTAGTACCTCAGGGGGTTAATGAAAATACATGGCTCCAATAAGACGGAAACAATCGCTCATCCACCCCATTCATCAGAACCACCGCCGCGATGAACTTAACTTTCCGACCCCGTAGCTCCGTGAGCTTCAGTCTGCCGCGAATCGCGATCATTTTGTCGAATAATTTCGCGAGGGCTGATCCTTTATCGCGGACGTTTACAATGCCACGCCGATTCCTATTCATCGTATTACTAACGATAGCGCGTACGATGGAATAAAACATTTCAGGGAACAACAAACGTGCGTCTCTGACGGACATCCATTGCGAAGCAGATATTATCGGTGCAAATTGGACACGCGTTCCACATTACCGGCATTTTCATCGCGCACGAAGGGTGACGGAAAACTCTGCATTGCCAGCGTCTCGATACACTGCTGTGTCAAGTAGACGATGGACTCGGTGCAATATATACCTAGATAGATTTGATCGCGATATTGTGTGCTTGGAAAGTTTAGCAATCGATTCAGTTTAGAAGTTCATGAATTATTTGGAGCAGCTCGACGCGACTCCCATTTAGTTCGGGTTATTGAAGTGCCTGTATCTTGCATTAAACATGTCCTCTTATGATTGACGGGCTAATTTCGAGTTGGAATCAGGGCTTGTAACCGGTTTCGATTCCCGAAACAGTTAAAGGAACCGAAGTAATCTTGAAACGGTTAGGACTGAAAAAGGTTTTCACACCTCCATCTGTTTTGGTCCCGGTTCTACAGAACCGATATTATATCCGTTCCATAACGATTAAGAGGAAAATTAAGTAGTGATTTTGGATGGAAGAACGTACTGCGATTGCTGTATTTCGGAATACCGTTCGGTATAGGAATATCGTGTGTTTCTGAAGTTCTTTCGCTTCCCTCAGATTCTGTTACCCCTTCCCCCATTAGCAATATTGAAACTAGAAAGTTCGAGTCGATTTCGGGAGGTATTCAGCTTATTTTCAGAGAAGAAACCCAATAGGGTGCAATAATCACCCCATCTGCTGAACCTCGCCTACTCGCCATACCGTTAAGGAACTACTTAGTTCTTGATCACGCACTAATTTTTGATCAGTTCATGAAATAAATCGTTCTTTTGAGTTTATGTCAATAAATAATTGCTTGAAATAATTACTAACATAAAAACTGATAATTCAAAAATATAGGTGTTGTCTGTGAAAGCAGTTAGTATTGTTAATTTTAGATGATCAAAAACTAGTTCCTAGTCACCTTATTATTTCACACCTTATAAATAATTAAATTATATACTTGTTTTCAACTTTTTAAAATTTTTCCTTGAAGTTTAAACATTAATTCAACTTTTAGTATAAAAAAAGTCTATGGTTTAATGTTTTATTAGGTTAAAAATAAATATTAAAGCGGGAAACCCTCTAAACTGATCAGAAACTAGTTCCTTAACGGTAGTTATATTAATTGTAATGGTGCCTCCCCAAAGGAGTGTCTTATCTATAAGATTCCACCGATGAAAGCGAGTCCGTACTAGCACGAGGAATTATTAGCTAGTTGAGTCAGTAACGAAGCAATTGAAGATTGCATTACGACAGAAATCCAGCGCAAAGTTCAAAGTATATATCTACGATCCGTTTGTCCCCCAGCATCGTTTCCACCCCCTCGCAGCGCTGTTCTGCCGAAGCATCGGAAGTGCTCGCAGTGGAGGCGAGGCGGATGAATCCTCTGGTGCAAGCCGCGACAAGGAAAATCTCGCGCTGCTGGAGGCGGTTGGTTTGGCCGAGGGCCCAGCGCTCTCTCCGGCCTCCGCGGTCTCTCCGCGCTCGGCGCCGCGTCTCTGCGCTCGCTGGGTGGCTCGTGGCGGCTCGGCAGGACTCGGGATCCGCCGGGCGCGCTCCCGTCGGTGAAGCGGCGCGCGCCTCGTGTCTCGCGGAACGCGTCTCTCAGTGATTACCGTGCAGTCCTTGGGACACGACCTCTGGCTTCCTGTCCTGTCTCCCGACGGGGGTTGACCGTGCGCGCGCGCGCGCCACTTACACGCACACACGGCCCGCGCGAAACCGCTTCCTTCTACCCGGTCGTCCTTCGCCGGACGAGCAGAGAGCTACGAAACGCGTAATCGGCCGCACAATCGTGGGAATGTCCTTCGCTTGACGATACGATAGATACGATAGATACGATAGATACGATAAATACGATAGTGCCTTGTGCTACCGTCTTCTCAACTATTCCTTTTTTTTTCCCCGTTTCACCGTTGTTTCTCGTATCGTTCGGCTCTGTTACGCGCTCGCGCGTAGGCGACACGCGTGTGTAACGGCGATCAGGGGGGTTGCCGTTGGCGCAGTGATATCGCCCTGTCTCGAGGGGATAATGGATTGCTCGCGCGGCGAGGGACGATGGACAATAGCCCCGAGTGCCGTGGAGGCTTGACGCCTCCGCGCGTTTCGCAGCTCGACCGACGGACCGCGGGGCTATGCGGAGCACACGCGTGCCGATCGCGCGGAATCCACCCACCGAACTTTTCAACAAGTTGTAACGGGCCTCGACCGACTGGCCAGTGTGTAGATCTGTGCGCGGGTGACCGGTAGAGCACCACCGTCGACCAGCGTGGCCCAGTGAATCGTTTGCCAGTGTGACAAGTTCGGTGACTTTCCACGGGAGCTGCGCCACCCGCCACCCGGCACCCGCTAATCGGCCAAACAACGGCCAACCGATCCCCAGGATAACGCTCGCATCGCCTTCCCCGAGCTGCTGCGCGTGGAAATTATGTAACGCTGTCCTGCCACCTCCGGCGGCGACCTTTCGAGACACCGTTCAGATAGCAGCGTAGAAGAAAACAGGTGAGTGCGATGTTTATATTGCCGAGGGTTCCGGGAATCGTAGAATCACGAAGGACGGTGGCCTCGTGTTTTTGCCCGCCTAGCAGGGGAACACGGGAAAAGGGGAAAAGGGGAAAAGCAGATTGCCCTGTTCTTATGGGGGTACCAGTGTTTAGCTCTTTACAAACTTGCTTGTCTCACGCGATTGGCTACTGACGGATGTGGATGTGAACGATCAACGACATGCCATCTTGTGTCCGGAGATCTATTAAAACTTGCTACCTCCTCTGATTTGCGGGTACCGCTGTCACTGGCGTCAGATTACTCTTCGTGCAAGGCATTAAAATCAAATCTCAAATCGCTTCCGCCTCTCCTTTCGCCTTATTTACCGATCAAATTTCACGACAGGGGAATGTTGAACATGCCGAGGAGTTATGAACAGAATCTTTGCCGCTTACTTTGCGTCGCGACGTGCCCAGATTTGAATGGGCTATCGCTAACAGCGCTGCAAACAGCCAACGGCTTTATCACGCAGACGGCGCAACTTCTCATCTGATTATCGGAGTTATGTTGGGCACGGTTAGGGTTGCAACTATAAGGAGAATTCCCATGCGATGCTTGCCCCGGTAGCTGGGTATCTCCCTAAACTCGGCCCCAGTATAATGACCACAGCGGAATCTTTTCCCCTTCTGGACACAAGCCGTGATCTAAGCACAGAGCTTTTACGAATCTGTGGATGCTAGAGTCGAATCGGTATGAACGTCTGCAGCAACCAATTGGTTACTAACGATGTGCACACGATACTGGTTCCAGGTTGATTATCGCGTTCAAGTTAGACATAGGTAGTTTGAAACTTCATACTCCTCTGGAATCTCCAAGCCTCTATTCAGGCAACAATCGTCGCCAATTATCGCCGCGAAAGAATCGCAGCATCACTCGCGTCAGCCGTCATAGGGGCGGTTTAATGTCCCCGCGGTACACGCTGGCGTGTCGTGCAATCGGACGGTTAAAGTAGACCTCTCCACGCGAATAGAACGGAAGCAGCTGAGAAAAGCTGTTGGCGGGGTGGTGCCGGGAAAACATTAATTGCAGAATTATTCGGCGCGGGGGGTCCCAGGGCTTTCGCCGATTAGGACGGTCGTTAAAGGAGTGAAGCGGTGGCGTGCCTCCGCTTGTTTACGCAATAAGGTGTCGATCAATCGGAAACAATCAGCGGGAATAATATCGGCGAGGGCCAGGCCAGGGACGGGGAAAGAGTGGAGCACGAAGCGTGGTTCCTATTCAGCCGGCGCCGGCGAATTGAATAAGGAAGAATGGCTGTAATTCACGTCAAGTCTTTCTGACGTCGCTTCCGCTTTTCTGTCGCGCTTATTCATTTTTACAGCAGTTGCGTCTGATACGGGTGCAAAGATGCTCGCGACCCAGTTCCAAAGAGTGGTGAGAGAGAAAATGGGGGGGGGGGGGAGGGCTGCCGAGCGATGTAATTATGATTTAACGTGGTTGCGTTTTTTCATCCCTTCAGCGACGCTAAGAATGGAAATGTCTTTCCGCGTGGCTCGTCGAGCGTGCTCCGCGAAACTCGCGACAGACGTCGCGAATACTGATGTTGCTTGCTTTCACCAACTCCCCTGCTATTCGTTATTATAATGCTGGCCTTTGACGTACTACTTCCAAGCCAGCTTTCAGTGTAGTTAATTGTGGAAGAGGGCGGGATTTTTTAGGAATCTGAAAAGTGTATATCGGTACGTTTTGATGATTATTTTAGAAAATGCGCGTAAAAGCGAACTGCGATTATGAATAACTGCAGTTGTCGTGTATTACTGTTTTCATGGATTTTTCGCTGCACGAATGTTTATGGTAGCAACTCGTTTGGAAAAGTACTTGAGGAGAAGTTTGAATCAATTCTTTTATTATAATACGATCACTGGAGGTATCTCAGGATCTATCAAAACCACTGAACTGCGTGGCCCAAAATTGAGGTCTATGAATTAGAAAAGTATCACTTCCTTAAGGTGGAATTCCACTGGGGCAACTTTTTGGCAACCGGCAACATCGCCGCATCTTTTTCTCGCATGCACCACATGCAATCACTATCGCACTCATCGCATGCGACATTTTCCCCTGCGTTGCTCAGTAGAATCCCGCCTTTAGAGTGCAGAGACCGTCACAAATTTGTATTCCAATTCATGTCCAAAATAGCAACATTTTCAATAACTATGCTTGAGTGTTGATAATGCTTGATATGTCTACGCGCGGATATAGATAATTCTCTAAAATGAACGCTTTTGAACGCACCGTGTGGAACAGCTTTTCAAAATGCTTATTCTTCGGAATGAAGGTGACGGGATTGGTCCTGCTAAACAAAAGATTCGCACGGGGCACGGACGAATAGGGGCTACGATACCAGGAACCGTCACAGTTACGGTTAAGGGACCTAAATTAGGCACTTGTCACTCGTTAACCGGTAATTTTCTTAAAAGAGGACCGCGGTCAAGAAAACAATTTAGCTCGACCGTGTTCGCGAACAAGGAGTCCTTTTCTTTCCAAGGACACCGTCGTTTGTCGGAACATTTATACCTGAGCGTGGTCCAATGTGAGAACCCAGTGATTTCGGGGATCATTATTGTGACTGAACGTATCAGTCAGAGAAATTGGTAGATAGTTCTCCTCTGTTCCCACGGATATTAATTACACAGAATTTGTACATATTAATCACATTCTTCTACCCCGTACAACGCGTTACAAGCAATGTTCTCTCACAGAAAGAAAAAGCGAATTAAATTCCTCCGAGTTCTTTAGTCACAAGGGAACACCGCGAACGCTTACTCTTCGATTCGGAACAGAACTTCGTACGTTTCAAGGTTCCCCCCAAACCAACGCGAATATTCGAGGCGCAGAGCGGCAACGGAATATCCGCAGCGGTAGCGGTAGCGGAATCCGCGTGTCTGCTCACACCGGAGCTATTATTTCGCTGCCGCTGTGAATATTTCAGGTTGATCTGTAGCATTCAGTTTCGTTCCAAGTGTTGTGCCGAGGACCGTCATCGGAAGATACTACATTGTAACATGCGCGATGGGAAGAAGTCAGAAACGAAACGATACAGTAAAACGTACTAATTTTTACTTTTTATTTTATCTTCTGGATCCACCATACCGAACCGACTGACTCGAGCGTTCCTACCCGTTCTCCCCCCTCGTCATACGTCTGAAGCGGGCATTGTTTACGTTAGCGACCTTCTTACAAAGTCACTCAGCCGCCCGTATGTATTCGTTGTCTTCCGAGAATCTGCCACTCTGGCAAACTGTGTTTATTTTTCGATAAAATCCAATGCCACTACACGCGCGCCAGGCCTGAATCCCCGATCCTCGACAGCTCGAACGCGTACCGAAAAATTGTTCAACGGCGAAGAAGATTAAAGTTAAAGTTACAGTTACAGTTGGGGTTGGCAAATTTATTCGACGCTGAATTTGATACGCTCGGCGAATACATAACGAACGATATTTTTCATTGAAATTTTAACTGATCCTACAAAACACTGTTCTCCACAATGTGGAACTCGCTCACTAAGATCGCATAACTTTAACGACAGTTAAGACAACATTTATCGCAGAATTACTTCAGTAAAATCCTTCATAGTTGATATTTGTTGCATAATTCCGTGAATTTTTATTAAATCGTGTTCACCACATGGAGGCGTGCATTACGCAAGCACTCACTTTGACGTCTTGTTTATTAATGAATTTTTAATATTTTATAAACATTCTTATTTGAAAATATATCTTACATCCCTAAGAATGAATTGTTAAAGGAGTAAATGGTTAAAATTGTTACTGGTTCTACAATCTAGCCCACAGAGATGCGCTCGTATGTGCGAATAAGGGTTCCGGGTGTTCTCTTGTCAGCAACAGTTAAAACGATCACGTCGACTATGATTACAACCGAGGGAGTCCCCGTGACAAACACCGCCAATTCCCCAGGTCCAAGCTCCGTTTAATTCGTAACCTCACACGGCCAACTGATATTCAAACTGATGTTGGAATAATACCCGGAGCCATTCAGCGAACCGATCCATAAACATCCCCCGAATCAGGCCACTCCGAGAGCTGGCTCGGGAGTGCCTGCCTACAACTCTGAAATGGAAACGAGCCGGAGAGAGGCAGGCATTCCCGTCGTTTCCGCGCCATTCATTTGTATTCCTTTTAATATTCGACGGGGCGCGTCGGCGAATTTGAGGCACGTCCTGCGTGCTGCTGGGGAATCGGTGCCAAGGCGCGCGTATGCAGCCACCGCGGGCGACCCTCGAAAAACCGACGGTCCCCGGGGTCCGCGTGAATGACGATCGTCGGAAAAAGCGCATTAGGATTGGGAAGAATATTCATAAAGCGAGAGGGGGCGGAGTGTTCACGTTCGCGGCAACGAAAGCGCGGCACAAAAGGGGATGCTTACGGTGCTCGGGGGCTTTTCCTGCGGCCTGAAAGACTGACGTTGCATTTCGAGTGCATATCTGGCGCAATCGAATTCTCCGTGGCCGTCGCGTCGGATTCGCCTATTGTCAGGGCCCCGCTCTTATTGCGCCGGCACGTTTATGGGCGTATAGAGATCCCTGAAGAGAGGATCGTTAGGGTTCAATCTCGACGCCTCGCGCCCGCTGACCATCGAATAGTTGCACGCGCGTCCATCGCATTTACATGGAAATCTCGGGTTCACTGGTCGTTTACATTCCCGGCATTATGCTGCTTCGTCGAGGACGCGCGGATGGATTGCCTCTCTCAAGAATCTCGGGAATTTTGTGCGACGAGCCACCCTCGTGCCGATGGGAGTTTTATTAATTCGTTGAACAAAGCTTGTTAGGTTCTTCGATGTTAGGTGGGTAGGTTTCGGTTTGTCGTTGGTGATATAAAGATCTCTCTTACTATCGTTCTCGTACACACATAAAGTAATAACATAGTTAACGTATTTAATAATGTCTTGAACCATTTTAATTACTGAATTTTTCTATTACCCAATCCCGGGATAGTAAATAATGACCGGGATTGAATTCCCAATTCTGCACTGAACCCATAGAAGGCGCAAAATTATGAAAATAACTGCTATGAAATGGTGATTTTTCCTGCATTGTTGCGCCTCGCCACGTGAATTGTGAAATAGCCGGGAAAATGGATCCTTTAATTCTGACTTGAAATAAAAATTAAAACAATTACTCCAAAATGACGGAAATTACAAAAATGGTCTCTATACATGCCCCTTTACCAACCCAGCCAACTAATCCGTTACTCCAACAGACCCTGCCCCCCTTCCCAGACAATTCGATTCATTCTCGCAAGGCTCGTGCCAAATTGGATCTCTGGATTCCTTTGTGCCGCGCGCGGAAACCCCAGAAATCTTGCGGTCTGAGGGTAAAAAGAATTGCCTCGCGGGTGGCTCTCGAAGCGCAGTCGAGCGGCGTTTCCGAAAAACCCCAGATCGCGAGTCGCGAGTCGCGAGTATATCGAGCGCGTAACGTCGCAAGCGACGCATTGGGAGGGGTGGTTCGAGTGACGAAAGGGAGAGTTTCCACGAGCAGCGACGAGGCGTGGAATCGTCGTTGGAGGTGAATACGAGGCCTTGCCGCGCGAGAAGGGAGCGCGCGCGTTGCGTTTGCCCGGCGAGGGCAAAGGACGGGTAGGCGGGGGTGGGAAACATGAATGGGTCGGGGCGCGATCGAGTGAAATTCGCGGTGTTAACGTTGTGGAGTCGATATCGCGCGGCGCGATATCACGTCGCGCGTGATGATGCGCATTGAAAGCGGCGAAGGGGGGCGGCTGGAACGCGCCGCGCCCCCGAGTCTTGCGATAACGAGTTTTCAACTTTACTTTTTGTCCCGCGGTGTCGGCCGTTTGGATCGCGGCTGTCGCCCTGGGAGGGCGGGCTAACGAGAATTTTAATTCGGAGATGTTGCCCCGGCATTCGAGTGCTGTCTTCTTGGCGTAGATGGGATTGTGCCGCGGGAATTGTTTAATTCTCGACGGTGCTCGAGCGCTTAACGAAGCGCAAGTGGCGTGTTTGAAGCGAAGACGAAGTCCTGCGTGGAATTTCCGCGGGAGCGCCTGGGCAGAGCGTGGACCGGCCATTCGATTTCTTTTAATTAAATTAGCGACTTTGCGCGCCGCTCCACTGACGCGATCAATCTTTCAGCCCCTTCAGTCGCCATCCACTTTCTGCGCTTCATATCGTTTCAAGAGCGTGGATGGCCTATGCCGTCTATGGGTATCACGATCACTTCCGGTCTTTAGCGGCATGGTGAACCGAGAGGGGAGATACTTCTGTGGGGATTCTAATTTTAGAGAAGGACCGAAGAAAGCTAGTTTTTGCACTCAGCGCAATTCAACGTTGCTTCTGTTCTTTCATTGTTAATTAGAATATTATTCGCTTCGGACCAGTTCTGTGTACTTGCTGAAGGCAGTGCGAAGCGTTCCTGTTTTTAAATTGGGAAAAGGTGCTATCATTCGTGGAAAATATTACGGAATATTAAATTAATTAGATCTGCGTTGTAAATGCGACGGTACGTCCTTCTGATGTGCCAGGATAAGGAGCATGCTTAGTTCTCAAAATTTCCTGCAGACAAGAAAAAGTTTCCTCTCGAGTAGAATGATAAAAGGCGTTAATTAATTAGTTTCGTGTCGTAAATACGCGTCGCAGGATTGTCAAGGGCGGACGGTGCTGAGCATTCCTTCTTGTTGGGAACCCTTTCAACGAACCATTGCACTCTCTGCGTAAGAAGAAATGCCTCGCTCTCGAGCAGAAATTTAAAAACTGCATTCTAGAAATGGAAAAAAAATAAACAATTCAACCAAGTCCGGAGGCGCCCCTTTATAATCTTTGCGCGCATTATGTCCCTTATATCTAAGCAGACGTCGTTACGTGATTGAATTCCGTAAAGAAAGAAGCAGTCGAAGCTTCAAATAACTAAGAATAACGTACATTAAATGGGCAACATCTGAAACAAGGGAGCTTCCCAGTGTGACGGTTGAATAAAACTTAATTCTTCTGGAATTAAAAAAAGAAACAAGTATTGCGCGTGTCATTTTGCACTTTTGTAGCTTTATTCTATCACCTTTCAAGACTATAAAAGGAAAATTTGTAACTAAAAATGTCCATTTATAGCGGAATAATCCTTTCAACTATTTCTTCCTACCACGAAGTTGAGCTTAACGCTCGTAGGTTTTAGAAAAAATCGCAAGGCCAGAGGGTTAATTGAACGCGATACGCCTGTTTTTCGCGGCCACGTCGTCACGTGGAGCGCGCCAATTGGATTCCATGAAAGCCACTTGCTGCGCCGATGATCGCTGCCGACGGCGTGCGCGATCACGCGTCTCGGCTCTTCTCCATTGGTCGATTCCTAAGCGATTTTCTTTCTGTTCGTAGGTGGCGCGCAAAGGACCACGAGGAGGCAGGCGAGAGGACTCGCCGCGCGCGCCAAAGTACGGGGACGTCGAGGGGAGACGCGCCGCGTGTCACGTGGGCGCGGGGGAGCGCGAAGAGGTGGCGAAATGGGAGGAAGAAACCCCCGGCAATCGACAGATGAGAGTTCGAGTCGCAGAAAGTGGTTTCGAGAGAGCCTGGCGCGAGTTAGCTCGGTGCAAAGGGGTGCAGTGGTAGCTGGCAGTGGTACAGAGGAGGGAGGAAGTGAAAGCTGCCTGTGCTCCAAGTGGAAAAAGAAGAGCTCGAACAGACACGAGGGTGGCCCCGTGGTTCCCGTGGTTCCCGTGGTTCCCTTGGGTGCGGAGAGAGGGAGAGGGAGAGAGGCTGACACAGAGGAAGAGGAGAGAGGAGAGAGGACCAGTACTCGTGTCGCTGACGTGACTACGAGTGACGTGACGTGACGTGACATCGAGGCGTCGTGATGCCCCGGGATGAGATGGCCGCCGCCTCCGTTCACACGCTCCTGTCGCTTCTTCTCGTGCTCGGCGCTTCTACGCTGTGCCGAGGCAGGATCACGAATCAGGAGATAGGTGAGTGGAAACATGCGGCTTACTTCACGAATCCCTTCTCGTTGCCAGGCGTTTCGCCTTCGCTTCCCGCCTCGCGCGTCTGTGTCGCGCGATTTCATAGTCGATACCTTCTGTATCGCTTCGCAAGGGGAGGTTTTGGCGCGGGGGCGCGTTTCATTTGTGCAGTCAGATATGATAGAAAAATTTCTTATTTTTTAGTATATACTTATTTATCACTGAAGCTCAATTTCTCTGGAATTGCTTTCCGAGTACAGAGCCAACCACACATGGCAAAGGTCTTCTTCATTTTCTTTTTCTTCTTTATTAATGGTTGATGCTTTTCTCTTTTTTTCTTCTTTTTCTTCACCGGAGAAAATAACTCGTTTTGACTTGTTCTTCTTTAAATAAATAAATATCTTCTACGTAAATAATAAACCGAAAAACCAATTTCGAAGTTCAGTGATTCGTGTAATGCGAATGGCGTGGATCGCGTGAAATTGAATTAATTATCGCATGATGCGCGTACTGCTGCTCGAATCCATCGTGATCGCTAAACACCTCCTGTGTTTTCGCATAATGTATACAATTATGCCAATCGAAAGGGGCCTGGCACAAAGAGGGGTGTAAAATTCACGATCGACACGCAACATATTCCCAGTGGATTAATTAACGAACGAAACGGTTGGGCTGCTGTATTCTTTTATATCCGATTTCCTGCGGCATTGTTTGCATCTCCGGGGATTTATCAACCACTGTATAGAACGACTTAAAATGAAGCCAGAGAGTTTATTGCGCTCCCAGGTTATTATCGATTTTGTTTATTAGTTATGGATGGTTTAAGTTTCTTCTTTGTATATCTATGGCTTCGTGGATTCTTGGACTCTTAGATCCTTGGATATCTATGTTCATGTATCCCTAGATTCTTGCATCCCTAACAATAAGTTACTGTACCTTTAGATTTTTAAATTTCTATATATCTAAATTACCGTACCCCAAGATTCTTGAATCCCTAAATAATTATGCACCAAAATTCGGAACGATCCTGAAAAATATTTCTTCGTTCAGAATTGAGGCATTGAGAGCAAAAGCGGACTAAACCACATTGAATAAAAATTTATTGTCCCTATTTTATATGATTAATAATTCATAGCCTACCGAAATACACCATTGCTACTAACTCCATTCACATCCACCGAAACAGAACACCGCGATCGATCGGTCCTTTCAACTAGCCGACGTGCGCGTTTTCGCGCGATCTTAAGGCACGCACGGCGAATCGAATTGACACGCGCGCGATCATTTGTGGTCAGCGAATTTGCAGGATCAAAGGCGGTTTCGGGTCCCTCGGGGCGGTTCGATTCGCGGCTGTAACGTCATTTGCCAAACAATCGGTCGTCTCTGGTCTCTTTCGCGCGGATCTCGCAGCCAGCAGCCAGCGGCCAGGTGATCCATGGGAACAGCGACTGCACGACGGCCTCGTTAGAACCGCAATGGGTAAACGAGTTAAAAACCCCCCACCCCATTTTCGCTCTGCGAGCAACGAAATTACGTGGTCGGTATACTCTGCGGCTTTTGCCGCTAGGCGATTCAATTTGTGCATTAGCTGCAACGTCGCACAATGGATCGTCCGCGTGTAAATAAAGGGGGGCGAAAAAAAAATCCACCAAAGTCACGCCTGTTCTACGTGGCCACCTGCTCAACCATCCAGCTAAACAGATATACAGACACCACGCCTTGCATTTGTCACCAGTCACGTTTCTCCTCGTTCGTTTACCTGTTCCAACTTAAACTCCCCTGCTGTTGCAACTTGCAACCCCTTCTTTCCATTCAAATGAAAACACCTCCTTTCGTTAGTGACGACTCTTCTATTCTTCTCACAAGGGAAGATCCCCAAGCCGGAAATTCAAGAAATTATGAAACTTCGCGTATTACGCAATTTTTTTGGCTACCCCAAATGACAAAGGATAGTCCTAATTAAAAGAAGTAACTTTTGTCTGAAAACATTTTTTTATCTCCTACAGTTGGCGAGTTATAATAAAAAATCGTAAAATAGCTAGAGTTTTTGAGGTAAAAAAAATTGCGTAATATAAAACTACGTATCCTCTACATATCCCCGAAATTTCATAATTTTTTTGAATTTCCGAGTTAGGGATCTTCCCTCGTTTGTACCGAAAATTCGTAACGAAATAGCAGAAGCTGCATTCTCTTGGACCGTTTTAAAAATAAAGAAATGTTAGTCGAGGAGCTGAATTGCCGCGTTGAAGAATAACGGCTGGCCCGTTGGCTGGTTTTGCCGCGAACAGGGCCACCACGTCGACGCGACATAATAATTTGCGCGGTCGAGGGGATTAAACAGCGAGCCCGGTGAAATACCTACGCGAAACCAAAGTCGATTCGACGTGTTATGCACGCCCGAGCGAACGATTAAGCGACGTCGAGTGTTTTATTTAATGTTGAAGGCGAAACGGAAGTAATTACGGTTCCTCGGAGCGTAAAGGAAGGTCCTGGCTGCGAGAGGGAAGGGGGCGGCTCGAGGGGGTGCGGTTGCGAGGTTGAGGCTGTGAAACCAAGGGAGTCTAAGAGTGTACAGAGAAGGGAAACTGGTGCTTGATTGAGCAGGTGGTTAGACAACTTGACCGCGCGAACACAAACCGAAAGCATTTCGGTAATTAAAGGGCCGATTAAAATCGTATCAACCATCCTCTGCGATATTCGATGATAGGCGAAAGTAGATTTACACTGGCTCGGTACATTGGATGGAGATTAATTCTCGAATAAAATTCAGTGACTTCAGAGAATTTTTCGTGTATGTATAGCGAATGGAATACAAAATCTGTTTAAAAACAAAGACTTTAAAGATGTACATTTTTTTTTTTTTTTTTTTTTTAGTACAAAACGTCGCGGAGGAAGCTTCTTTTATTCCGTGGCCGGAAAGATTCCTCGTCCATTCTTTGACCTCTAACAAAGAGGAAAATTTTTCGAGTTCTACCTACTTATATCAGATCAGCTCGGGACGTACGTAGGGACTTTGCATTTCGTTGTAAACTTTTCTTGTTCTAAACAATTTTTGTTTTTACCTCGAAATGAAACTTTTACAAATAATAAACAGTATTTTTTAATTTCCGTATGTACTTCCCGAGCTGATCTTATATACAACTCAGAAATGTTTGCTTCTTGTTCCAAGTCACGAATTACTTACCTAGAGGAGAAATCTTTCCGGCTGCCGAAATAAAGAAGCTTCTTTCGCGCTGTTTTGTAGTAAAAAAATTTAAAAAAAAAAAGTATGCACAATACTTTTTTTTTCAAACAGATTTTGCATTCCATCCACTATACTCGCGCAAAAAATTTTAAAATCGGACTGTTTTTCCAGGCGCTAGAATGGCATTACCCCTTAAAATATGCTTCGCGGTCGAATATTTGGTTTCCTTTCATTGTTTGCCGAAACTTTAACAGTTACCAAAGCATGGCTACATGGAAACATATCTAATCGTCACGACGAATTTCCTCACAAAACTACTTGTCAAATCTGCCAACCCTCTTCGTTACCTACATTCTCCACAAAGCCCTGACGATCTCCTAGAACCCTCGGAGCCGCAGCATCGGCTGAACAGTATAAAATTCTGCACAATGCAACATTAATTAGCGGAGATCTGAACGAACCCTCGAAGCTACGTGGCCACCCCCTCGACGGCATTGAAATTCACGCGATGGCTAATCGCGCCGCGCCGAACGACGCGTCTGTGAACGCTAATTAACCGCTTGCCACGTTTTTCTCGCGCCAACCTCTTTCCTCCTTCACGCCGGCTGAAAAGCCTCGGTTTCTGCTCACAAAACGGCGAGGTAGTCCCCGGGGAGCTGAAACGTCCGCCAACAGTGACGGAACGCCGTTCGTATTTCACCCAAGTTTTTAGGAGAGTCCTCGTTAGATGCGCGTACGTGGCGACTAGACTGAACTGGACTCGGGGCCAACTTGCAAATTACTTGAACGGCAAGCGCATCGGAGGAGAGGGTGGGGGGGGGGGGGAGGGGCTGGTCCAGGCACAGCCTGAGCGAAGCTTTTCGATCGTAATCTTTTAATTACGCTTTGAGAAAGGGGCTGCGAGGGTGGGGGGTGGCTTTTAATCCACCGGTGGAAACAGCCCGAAGCTTGGCGGCAAAAAGGAATGGGAGAGGTTCCCTTGGACCTGATAGAAACCGTGACTGTTATCAATGTCCGCCATCTAAACTGAAGGCGATCAGGGACAAGTGGGGTGGGAGACGGGCGTGAATCTAATCCAATTAATTCGTCTGTTCGCGGATCTCGAGCAGCCAGCGCCATTGTATCGCGGGGTTGCGTTACAACCGAGCAAGAAGCCGTTATTCCCATGCAACTTCAGTCGTTTGGCAACTCCCCGGCGACCCTTGGCACCGGGGGGCATCCAGCGGCGACTTATTTCTCGCGGGCGAAACACTTGGTTCGGCTTGTAGCAAACTTCCTCCTCCTCCTCCTCCTCCTCCTCCTCCTCCTCCTCGTCCTCCGGCGACAAAAAAAGGCTACAGCCGCCTCGCGGTAAACAAACCGCCGTTTCGACGGCACTACGTTCTTTGCCCTGTTTCCGCCCCGACTCGTCCCGAGTGATTAATCGCGCTGCCCCGTGACGGGGGGTGAACGTTCGGCCGGGCAAAGTCGCGCGGAAGTCCTGCTCCGTCCGAGGCGCGGACTGGGAACGCTCCTTTCCAGTCAATGGATCCCTCTGGACCCCTGGACGATCCATTCGGCCGACTAGCGTCCATTATTCACCGTAAATTCGTTCCCGGTTAGCCTCCGTCGCCTCCTCCGCCTCCTCCACCTCCTCCGCCTCCCCCGTCCTGTGCGCTTATTAGGAACTTAGTTCCTCGGCGTCCTCGGCGACCTCGGCATCGGGGGGTGAAGGAGCACCCGTCCGCGCGATCTCGATGGCACAAAGGACGGGAGCTACTAATTACTTACCCATTCGCCACGTTTTCCGCTTCTTCTTGGCTCCTGTGGTGCAATTCCTCCGGGGGTGGAGTGTCTGATTTGATTCTCCCAGATGGTTGCCATGGTTTGGATAGAGATGTTGCGGAGGCTGAATCACGTAACTCGATTATCTTGGTGGCAACAATTTGTTTTTAGTTTTCAATGCCAATAATTGATACACCGCGACAATAAATGTACCAAGTATGCCAACGATTTTACTTTTATGTGCACTTCTATTTCATTGAATATTTTTAGAATAAAAGACTAGGTAGGTACCGAAGATGTTTCATTTTAATGAGAAATCCATAATTCTCGATATTAACTGAAAATTACGACCTCGTAAAAACTTCACAAAAAATATACACCTTCCAATTGGGGTTTCCGCTTAGGATGCCATTCATTGTACAGTAAGGTGGACCGAGTTTCAGTAGTACAGATCATGCACTGCTGCGGCAGCCTCGACATCCCCTCCCCTCCTACTTTTTCTTCGCAAACTTCCTTCCAAGCTTCGTGAAAATTTGACAGTCAAACCCCCCGGTGCTCGAATCAATCAATTTCCCCCGCCGCAGCGGCCAGCCTCGTTCATAAAACACAGTATCGGATCGCGCCAGCGCGCGACATTATCCGCTTCCGTTTCGCTGCTGACCCTCCCCCTGCTCCCACGGCGCTATTCTCCGATTTCGTCGCGACTTTTCATCGTCGAGGGCCGGGACTCAACGAACCGTGGCCTCGGGCACGACTTTACTTGTGCCATTCGGCCAGCCCCAGACTGTAACTCTAGTCGCCCGGCAATGACTTATACATCCGCTTGTATCCGATTGTGGTGAACGGTGGACGGCCAAGGGAGGCGGGAGTCGGGAGCCGGGAGCCGGGAGCCGGGAGCCGGGAAGGGTGGACTGTCCACTCGGCCGAAAAATTTTACGATATGGAATTAGACTTGGAGAACAGGCGACGGGGAACGAGCGAGAAGACGTAGTAACGTTGGGTCGTGGCGTGGTTGTCGCAGAGCGAAAGGGCTGCGTTTTATGGTCCCACTGCTACCGCGTTCAATTGCCCATTAATATCGGCGCACGTGGACGCGAGTTATGATTATTAACGCGACAAAAATTTCACCCTCTTCGCCGGCCACGGGGCCGTGGCTTATGGGGCAAGTTCCAGGAGGCTGAATCTGCTTCGGGTTCCCTTTCAAGAGAGTCGGGGCGAAACACGCTGGGGAATCATCCAAGTGGAGTGACGTGTAAATCTTGGACGGGATCGCGGGATTTATTGGCTTCTTCGGGCTGTCAAGGCAGTGAATTGGGAAGAGCGAGTGGGATTTTGCGGAAGGGCGAACGAGGGAAATAATCAGGCTTGTGTTTTAGCAGGGAAGGGTGGATTGGCTTGTATGTGCATAGAGGTGTGTTTTAAGAGAACGTAGAACGTGTTGCTCGTGGTTGTTAATATTTTGGGGTAGAAGAAAGATGCTTTCATGCTCCGAGGACTCTTTTAGCTGACCATTTCATTAGCTAGAGAGATGACAAGTGCCTTTCCAGCGGACTGTATAGCACATACAGAGTGCATTTTGACCCAGAATATTCCAGAATAAGCTTTTATATTAAATCGTGATGTTGTTGTGATATACCTAATTCTTATTTTCTTACAAAAAGTGGTATTAATAAGCAATAAGGTTTGGCAAGGGTTAAATAATCCCTGTCGCCGTCAGACAACTTTGGAGACATATAAAGTTTTATTATTAACCACGGAAAATAATGATTTTTTCCCCGAAAATTAGGAGGCAGAATTACAATTACCTATTTAAATGACCATTGGGGAGTCAGCGGTATTTTCAGTAGGATTTTTGAGTGACGCACCGTGGCGTCGCGTTAATAATGCACTATAAAGTGTAGAATATGCACGAGATATTTAATTGCAATCGTCGGTGGGATGGAAACAAATATGCGTTCATGCATATTTCATCGGGCTCGCGGTTTACCGTGTCCACGTTTTCGTTTACGAAATGGATATTTCTTCCTCGGCGTAGTCGAAATATAAGGCCTCGGGTGGAACACTCGCAGTGACAACACCGATATGAAACTTTTTACGTCCGTCGATTCAGGGAAGATTTCAGAAATCTTTCTCGAACCGTTCCAATACAGTACCAATGAAAGCAGAATATCAAGCGGCGGGTGTCGATAAAACTTTCCACTCTATGAATAATAAAACACGAAACGTAGCTTGCCGGAGGCTCGAAATAACACTGACTTCGGGACTGTCGAGTTTATAATTTCACTTATCAATGAAATTACAGTTGCGTGCAGCTCCATCTTTACCAACTTCGAATAAATTGGAAAAAACTGTTTATAAAACTATTGCTTTGAAAAATTGAAAAATGAAAAATATATGTAGATTTTCACAGAATTAGTAGTAGATAGTTATCGAGTTGTATAATAAAAATATTAATATTAATATTTCTATTTTTAATTACATAAAATCAAACGTGCAACAAACGATGTAAATTTTTTCCCGTACATTCCACGTCACAATTAAGGAACTGTCAAAAATGGAGTTGCACCTCTTTTCAATCTCAATTCTGCTTCACAATATTCCACCATTAAAACTGTGTGCTTAAGCACGTTGGGATTAAAGTGTCCCTTGAACCACAACCCCCTTGCAAAAATATTATCGTATATAGTACCACTTTCACCATATATACTTGGCACTTGCAAAAATATTATTGTACATACCACGTTTACCATTCTAGTTCGCACTTGAAATTCATTTTTCAGAAACATTCTCTATACTTTAATATCAGTCCGTTAGAAAATGCAACCACGTTTGGCGTTGGGCGTTACCTACATCTGCAAGGACCGATACACGGTTTCCGTCCTACAGAGTTATTTCCTTTTCAGTAAATCACAATGGCGCGACGCGATTCCCTGTACGATATTAATATATAAAATGCCTGGAATTGTCGCGGGGAACGCAGCATCGGCCCTGTGTGTGCACAAGTTATTGTGATCGCGAGGTGCGCAGCGATGCACGCGCCGTCACGCCGCCACGCCGCTTTCCGCCCGATGCACCGGCTGCGCTCGCCCCGACTCTCGTTTTAAGGAATCCTCGAACGCGCCCACGCACGCAGCGAGCTGACGCGCTCGAGCGGGGAGCATTGCTGGGAAATATCGATGTATCGCGCCCACGGTGCCAGGCGGCAGTTAGTCGCAGAATTCCACCTACGCCCTATAAATTTGCCATGTGACGTAAGCACAGGAGACTTTCAAACGTTATTAGTTTATTACACTTAGAAATATTTGGAAAATATTGGTGCTTGTTAGACACGTTTCTGAGGAAACAGCAATAAACTGACTGACAGGATTATTCATGAACACTGGGAATTATATTGTTCTGACATCTGTGGCGCCAAGTTTTTCTAGAAATAAAAAGGTTATCGTCGATATTCCAAAAGCATCAATGACAATTCGAAAGCTTCTTCGCTCTTGATGACTTAAGCTGCACGTCGAGGGTTTCAATGGGTTCCATGTACAGTAAATTCTCGTTATAAGCTCATTTCGATTATGCGTTGTATGCTCGGTCGCTATCCCCACCATTTCTTCGAATCCTTCGATCAAGAATGAAGGAGTTCTCGAGAGTTCGGTATAGTCGCAGCTATGCGTTGTAAACTCGCCGCCAGCCCCGAGCGTGGCGCCTATAACGAGACTTTATAGTACTGTTTCTCGTGCGACTGACTAGGTATATTTCGCGTGTCACGGGATTGACAACTCGGGAGCCACGACAGCACTTGGTATCGAGTGTCCACCGTTTTCAGCCACGCATAGTTCTGTAATTAAACGTCGACATCCATCGAGGTGGACGAGCAGCGGAAACAAATTTACACTGTGGCGAAAACTGGCGCGCGGATAGAAAGCTTTCGAAAGCCCCGAGCATCCCCCGGTTATTGGCCAGTGTTGGATTCTTGGTGTCCCCCGTTTCCGTCTCAGCTACAGATTAATCCGATAATTCGCTGTTAAATGGCCTCGGCGACTTGGAACGGCCACGAGCGCCAGGATAAATGTCGAGGCGGCCCCGCGGTGCTCCGGACAGAGACGCGTAACGATCGCGATCGAACTGTAAAAATCCTGCCCCCACCCCGCTCGACTTACGGAGCGGGAAAAGTTTTTCAATCGAGCCACCGACTGTGCTCTTTCTTCTCGTTCTCCCGTCGCTAGTTTAACGATACGATCGTGTCCCCGCGCGGCGAATGCCCGGAAACGGTGCTAGCGAGCTTAAATGTTGCAAAAGCAACGGGGACAACGGGAGAAACGACGCGAAAAGCTGCTAGTGTTCCTCCGTTGTCGTGCCAAGAAGTGTCCGAGGCTTTGTCGTACGTCCCCCCACCCCATTCACGTCGCTCACATAAATATCGTTAAACGTTTGCTCGTGCCCGCTCGCACAAAAGATTTCTACGGCCAGCTTCTTGCAACCACCCCCGCGTGTCGCGCGATGCCCACTCCGCCTACGTGCCCCTCCCTACGGATAATTATAAGCGCCTGCAGCGCCGCTTTCAACCGGACTCCTCTGGCAAATAAGATGAATCATTAGGCCATAGAACGACTCGGAAAACAGTGGCGAAATTTCAAGCGGAGGCTCGTTCTACTCGCATCGTCGGTGGCAAAAGTTCCAGTTTTGCAGAAACACCTAGGAAATTTATGAAAATTTCATTACTACTTACATTTCTACCTACTTGTTTAGAAGCTTAGCTACTTATTGTTAGTTTTGGTAGGTACATTCTACGGCAGTGTCCCAGTTGATGTTCCGCGGCACCCTGGATACGAAGTTTAAGCCTCCTCGAGAAGGTATCTTGTGATAAAATTTCAATATTAAAAAGACGCGTAAATTGTTTAACGAGAAATATATATTTGACTCGAAAATGTTCCGCGACGATATTTAACTGGGAAAGGCCCTTCCAAGTGTCGCCTAGTGCATACTTTAGTCACTAGTAGCGATGGGATCCGAGGCACTTGGAAGTTCGAATCCGTCTTGTATAATTCGAAGCACTTTGCACATGATTCGAAACTTGAAACTCTTGAAAGTCTCGATAGGTTTTGAAAGTGTTGGAAGTCTATCTAGCTGTTAGTTTATCAACGCTATCATTTCATATTCGACGAGTCTACGCTGGTGCAAGCATATCAGGTGGAAGCATATTCTTGTTTTGTTGGTGAAAGACGCGCTTAACGAGGATCGGCTCGGGACAAGTAGAAAGGTGCACGCAGTACGCAGCCAGAGAATCCCTTGATACCGAAGCTCCGAGCTAGATTGCATGGATCCCCGTGCTCCGACAAAATCCGATCGATCCTTCGGCACTGATGCACAGTCTACTCGCTTGTAATTAGCTGGAGGGGGTTTGAGGCAACGATTGCACAGTGCGTTTATTGGATTCCTCTCGCTGCAATTGCTTTCCACGATAGGTTCCGCGCTCTTAGACGGGTTCGACGATCTCGAAGAAAAGGAGTCGTGTCTTTTTATTTAGGGACCCAGCCTCGGCCCACCCTTGTTCCGTTACCGAGTCCGTTTACCGGCTGAATTTTTCATTGCCCCCACCCCCTCCGCCCGGTTTAATGGAAAATGCATTCACCGGGCAGCGGCGACCGAACTTTTTAGGCCACTGGAGCTCTTTGAGCGGCCGACATTAGCGAAACGGGTGTACAGGGCGACTAGCGGTATCGATAAGACCCTTTTGTGAGCGAACAGAAGGGTTAGGGGAAGCTTAGCGCGGCGAAGCTTGGCCGATGGAATTTTTTCCACGGCTATCCTCCCGCCGGCGCTGTAATACTTGCTTCAACTTCTCCCCGCTTTGCATTGTCGCGGAGAATTCTCCTACCGGATCGTGCTGCAAAATTCAGGTCTCCGGGATAGATTCTACGATTCAAAGACTCGATAGGATATATACCCCGCATTCGCGATGTTCCCGATCATTGTCCCACGCTTTCGCAATGTCCACGCCGATGATCAACGGAATGCGCGAAACGTAACCGCCAACCGGGAACGAAGCACCAGGAAAACCTTTGGTCTGTAATTTCGCGTTTCGGGTAACAGAGGGCGGAACGGTTTCGAACGTGATGTCTTACCTCAAAGATATCTCTTGGGCTGCCCTCGGAATGCTTGGTGCTCCCTCTGTCGCAATTAGCCACGGTTAGCCAGCAACAATGGAGTGCGTTTATTGGATTCCTACGGGCGCAATCGTTCGGGCTCTCAAAAAGATTTCACCCTCGTTCGACGGGGAACGGAAAGAATCGACGTGAAAGCGGGGCTGATGGTGGTGAACAGTGGATGGTTAAGGGGAGGGGTGGGATAAATGTGGGATGGAGGGCAAAACGAAAAACACGAGTGGAGGAAAGAGGGTGCGGGGTGGGAAAAAAGGACGAAGCAGAGGAGGAAAGATGGGGAGGAAAAGAAAAGAAAAGAAAAGAAAAGAAAAGGAGGGGTTCCAGGGCTTTGCGGGGAGCGCGCGGGGGAGGGGAAAGGAAACGCGACATTTTTACCGCCCCAATATATAAAATGGGTTACGATCAATTGAACTCGGCGATATTGAGAGGTACCCGCGGAGGAATGCGGTATATCGGTAGTACAAGGCGGACAAGGAAAACCGATGCTCATCGAACCTTAAAATACGTCCTTATCATATTGGCCTGCCTGCCTGCCTGCCTGCCGCGACGTCTAGGTTGGCCTCCCACACCCACCACCACGCCTGCCTCGAAGCACTTTCTCACCCTTGTTCCCTCTGTGGCGAGGACGGAGCCTCGGTTCTTTCGTTTCGTGGGCACCGTTCGCGCGGCAACTCTACATGCAGGAACGAGAGAAAAGAATGCAATTCCGGCCCCCCGGTCGACCGGGACGACCTCCGCGTTCCACCCACCACCCCTGCCCCTCCGTCCCATGCGTTGCTTTCGCGAAACGTACGATGCCAAGAACCGAGGAGCTGCTACTGAAATATTTCCAGGACGAGGTGTGGTGCGCTCCGGCTGAACGAACCAGTGGCTGCGGGACGGTTGCTGGAGGTGGTTGCGCTCAGCGTGGCGAAAGTAGCGGAGGGAGGGTCGAAACCCCGGCGAACTCTAACAAATTGTCATTTGCAGAGCGCAATACTCGTTCCGTCCGCACAATAATCCAGCGCGACGCTGGCGTTGCAGGCGTCCCTGCAAATCCTTATATAGGGCGGAAAATCCGAGGATCGCGTCTAAATTAGACGTCGTCGCCGCGTGATTCACGCGTTCGCCGTGTATCGGACGCGCTGCTTTCGAAGCAGTTCAAGGGTAGAATATCGTCGATGTCGTCGAGGCACAGCGGTCGTCCAAGTATTTGTAATACTTGGCTGACGATCGTGCGGGTGCATCGCTTCGAATAACTGTCGCGAATAACAGTCTTTTCCAATCAGTCTAGATGTCGTACGTAGTCAGAGGACCTGTATACTGATTTGAAAAGAAAATCTCATTATGTACCTAATGTATCAAATGTACCCTACCGCTGTGTGTCGTCCTAATGAATTTGTGGTTGAATAATGGAGCGCGTATCGTACGCAAAGGAATTCATAGCTTTTCGGTATCTCGCGTCCCGCCAGCGCGGATGAGAAACGTACTTCCAACGGTGGCCGCGGCAACGTTCGTTACAGACCCTTATCAGAAGCAAGAGTACCTAGGTATAATTCCAGCTGAAAACGCAAGTTTCACGGCCAAATTACATGTCACTGCGCTCGTGAGATACACTCTGCCGGGGGTCCGTGTGCGTAAATGCGCTGATATCCAATGGCGGGCGCGCAGAGTGCACGAAGTGGAAGGGTGGTGCATGATAGCAGGGACGGTATCTTATGAAATGCGAGTTGGAAGCAGGCGACTCCTTGTTTCAAACCGCGATCACCGTTTCGCCCTTCGACCTGCCGTAATAATAATAATAATAATAATAGTAATAATAATCCGGGAGGAGTTTTCGCGGTGCGTTTACCCCCTGGACGATGGGGGTGAGTTTAGGGGTCGGAGGGGCTTGGCCAGAAATTAAGCGCAACAAAGGTGACTAAACGGGGAAGAGAGTTCCTGCAGGCGACAACTTCCACGGCCCCTTCCGAAACCGATGGCGTTCGAGAGGTTTTGAAGGGTCGCGATAAGCTCTCGGGGATTCGCGGAAGAATCGCGATAACCGGCGAGATTCTTCGGGAAGCCGCGATAAGCCTACCTTCGGTGGATTTTTGTTTAAGAATCGCGATAGCTTGCGGCGGAGTTGGGCGAGTCGCGATGGCTCTCCCAGACAGTTTGGAGGTAACTTTCCGAGGATTCGAGGAAAAACGGAGCAACCTTTGAGAATCTCCTGGCGTATCTCACTCTTGTGAGTCACGGTAGATTTTCTTGCAGAATTTCGGTTTCTACAAAAAAGAATGCAGAGTCCAAAGGGTGATACTATTTCAGAATAATTATAAGAAATGGAGGTGGCAGATTTGAAAATCCTCCGCGAAATATCGCATCCGGCTTGAAGGGAAACGATAACGAGGACCAATCGTGCGTTCGGCGGTCGCCGTTTAATTTCTGAAATTAAATTTCGGCGAGCGTTTTAATAGCAACGGGCATAGCTGACGACGCGGGCCCGATAATTACGGGCGGACAGGAGTTAATTGGTTCGCCAGTGCCTCCCTTATTGCCGTTTAAATAACTTATTAATTAATTCTAATAGATTTGTACGTGGCATCGAAATGATATTCGAACGCCAGGTACGGTACGGCTCGGGTTTGCGCGGAGCCATTGAATTTCAGAGAAAATCGCTTTTCATCGGGCGAGAAACTCGGGGTGGTGGGGGAGGAGTTTATTCCCGTGTTGTTTGTATTAAACGGCCAGCTGAATATTCCCGCCGATGGCCGGGAAGTTATCGACGATCGTTTTCAATGTAAAATTCCGATTAACGGTGTCCGGTAATTCTGATATCCGCGGCCGCGTTCGAGCTGATGTTCACTCTGCTCCCTGCAAGATCTATGGCACCGCGAATTCGCTGCTTGACAAACACCAACGAATGCGTGCGTCAGGCACGAACGGTTCCGCAAACCTCTTTCAATCCTCCAATCTCCCGTAGTGATTATAATAATTACGTAATTACGTAATTACGTAATTGGGGTGTGAAACTCTCCTCGAGGAAGTAGAATGTGATTCTTTTTGGTGAAACTTCGGAGTTACCTAATGGAAAGGTTCCCATATTCGATAAAATAATGGTCGTGTTAAATTCTTTGCCATTTTTAGCTTGTTTTCCCCTCCGGTACCTTTTATAGAAGCATGAGCATCGAATTAAGGGTGATTATTGGCGAACGAATAAGTTTTCAATTTGTTTTACCTTTTCGAGAGTACATGGTATATAGATGAAAGGGAAGTTTCTTTGCAAGATCGTAGAATTTCTTACGTCCGCCAAGTTCGGGGCGGAAATTATTGTTGGAAGTGGTCTTAATTTGAGAAGCTGGAAACCTGATCGATGCAGTTGTCTGTAATTAAAGGCAAAACTCGTCTTGGACTTCGGTTGTTAGTTTTACTTCGGATCGGAAGTATTCCCTTCCTGAAACTTCGATTACCCCGCTTCCCGCGGGGTAATTAATTGGCCGTTCGACAATAGAAAACAGGCAGCACTTTTCGCGTAAAAACGCCTTCACGTTTCGGCCCGGCGGAGTCTCTCGAAACTTTTATTTCGTTCTTTTATTCCCCCGGCGTGGAGGGGGAGGTGGGCGAGAACAATGGTTTAACCGTTTGTTTAACTGCGAATTTATTCGTACTCGTTTATTGAGAATCAAAATGGGCGCCCGCTACCGCGATAAATTCAAATTGACACAGTAGAAACGCGTGCCTCAAACGTAACATTGCCTTGTTGTTTCATTAAATAAATTCCTGTTATACAGAGGAAATTACGCGTTTTCGACGGGCGAACGGAACATTTTTTGCCCGCTGAATCAACGCTGCCAATTGATCGGCATGATGTAAATTGTAAATAGGGATGTCTTTAATATATCGAGGGCAGTTCAGTGGGTTCGATTGCGTTGGCAAATATCGGGACAAATATTCCACGTAATGTTAGTTATTTAGGTCGCCTTTGTCCACATTTTCAATTAACCTTTGATCACACTCAGATTGTAATTTCTCCTGTAACCTTCTATTTCAACCTCTCCATCCCCCGTGCTCCCATTACACTTCTCAGCACAATGGGGAAGCTGACGCCCAACTAGGCGCAGAGGGCGCGTCTAGCTCACGTACCAAAATAAAATGTTGTTATAATACAAGAAGTTGTGTTGATTTTAAAATTAAAGTCACAACAAAATGTGAAAATGTGAAAATCGTGGGCAAGTCCGTATTACGCGCGTACAGACAATACGTCACGCGGTACAGGTAGGACGCGCGAGGTGCGGACCTCTGTATATTCAACCACTATTATCTAAAAAAATGGTTGGATGCACTAAAAACTTATATATACAGTAACTTTAGAAAATTGAATACTCTTGTAATATTATTTGGACAAAATTTCGATAGCATATTTGAGAAATTTTTTAAATCCAAACTATCGGACCATATTAGGGTGTGAGAGCAAAAGAAATCGCAGGTTCAAAATAAGGACCACCCTAATTTACATAGATGCATATAAAGACGTAAATTCTAACTCAAATATCCCGACATTAACAATGACAAATATTCTTAACTATTTGGACAGGCTAATCTTTTTACCATATTCTCACATTCTATTTATTTATTTAAAAACACCGATGGCAAGTGACACGTGTGCTGGTGGCGCAACGGGTAGCAAAAAGTTGCAGTCAGCTTCCCCATTGCCTCCAGTCCAATTTAACCTAAGAAAAAACACACCACTTAAGTACTACCTTTCAAGTTAAATCAGTGACAACAATTCCATCATCTTCCCTATCCCGTGGATCGCAGCCATTGCCCAGGCGCAAGGGAAAGTAATTTCCTCAAGATTGGGCCCCGTTTTTCAGCCCCCCCGTGTTCATAAACAAGTGGCTGCTCAAGTTGGGCGTCTGCCGGCGCCATGGATGAATCTGCAGGGCGAGGAAGGTCGGTCAGAAAATTGCCTCGCACATTCAAGGGTTAATCTCGGCGCGGTGGAGCCCTCAGATGCAGCGGATAATGCGGTTATACGCAGCTGGGGAGGGGCAAGATGAAAAACTTGGCCGCGACAAAAGTCGGGGGGGGGGGGGGCGGAAGGGGAACGAAGGTTAAACCCGCTAACGCTAACGACCACCATAATTAGACTCTCGACCCAACCCAGGGAACCTTCCTTCAGGGCCCGGCTGTTCGTAGCTGACTTTTCACTTCCTTGAAAGATTCCCTCGGTTTTCGATTTTGCAGCCCTTGCAAATTGAATCCTGTACCAGCGAAGGGATACGATTGCGAGCTCTTCGGTTCTCGGATCTTGAAAATTTCCTGGCTCCCTTTGTTCTCCCTTTACGTACTTCTCCGTACAACGCGAGATTATCGACGCGGGTCAGCGGCCGTTTAAGATGGAACGTTCTTCCTATCTCTGTCTACCTTCCAGTGCTCTTCGCGGTGCAATAGGAATTCGATTTTTAACAGCTTTGTGGTTGTAATTATTAATCGCTTTTGCAGTCTGTAGAATTATCGAGGATCAAAAGTGGATGGAGCTTGCCCCGTGTTTCATTTGATTTTCATTGTCATCCATCGCTCGCAAATGCAGCAGATAAAATTTCTTCTTCACTTTGATCGATTTTTACAGCCAGTGGAGTCCAGAGTCAATACAAGGGATGTATTTTTTCGAGCCCGTTCAACTTCCATCAGCCCGGAAATATCCGGGGAGAAACGCTGAAATTCTGTGAAATTCTGTGGAATTCTGTGGAATTCTGATCACGAGTTAGCAGTGTGCAAGTGCACAGTGACAGCTTAGTGGGCAGAGGGGGAGCGTAGCGAAGGAAACAATAAAGGGATGATAACGAAGCGAAAGAACGATCCGGCATTTCGACATTGTTCGGCTTTGAAATATGAGTGTCGTAAATGCCGTTGGAATTAACACGCGAATAAATTCTGTCTCTTTCAATTCCCGAAAGAATGATTAGTTCATTCAAGTGGGAATAAATCTCGGCTTATCTATCCTCGGGGGCTATAAATCCGTTTCCACTCTGATTTTGATCCCGCGCTAATTCATTCCCGCGTCCCCGAAAGCTGTCAGTTTCATTCATCTCGACGCGATATCTGATGAAAAAATTATTGCCGAATATACACGAGCGACGAAACCCTTTCGTCGCGGATTGCGTCGCCAGCTTTGTCGCTCGGGGATCCTCGACGCCGGAGTATTTCACATTTTATCGTCCGCTTTTGGTTAAAAGAAATAGAACAAGATGATCAGAGAAGGCGTCATTGGGTTTACACGGAAAGGGACTTTGCGGTGGCCTGTGCATTTCTAATTTAAACGAGGCTGACGCGATATGCATCTCTTGCAGCGTGCACGACGCATATCGCGCGCGATCTGCCTGTCGTCGGAACGGAAATTAATTCCGATTCATAGTTAATACCGCGGCTAATGCGTTTCCAAGTAATTCGATGTACGCGTCGCCGCGTATTACCGCCAAGCCAAGTTAACTGCTTGGGCCCTATTTAAAAGTCAAAACGAATTTCGCTCGGGCTCTGCGATTGTTTCCTCGCCACGCTGTTCAGTATTACACGTTTTCACGGCGCTACTATTTTTATCATCAATTATATGATATCTTGTTTCTTTCTCAATTTCAGAGTATGTAAATATATTACTCAGCCTTGAAGTAGATATTTCGTGGAGAAAAGCTGGGAGTTTCGGAATTTCTCTTTAATATTCCTAATAGTGTTTAGAATTATTTAGGTTTCTATAGTTTGTGGGCTTAGAGAATTGGAGAGTTAGTGGGCTTAGATATTGTTCATCGACAAGTTTGTTGTGAGTCGGTGTAAGTACGTAGACAATTTACAGTCGTATTGATTGCGCGACGCGGCTGACCATAGACGTACCTATTTCACTAGCTGCCGGACACTGCCGCTCATGGGTGGTATCAGAGTTATGCACAATGTAACCTAATTACAAATTACAAATTACGATTAAAATGTAATTGTGTAATTGATTACATATTATTTTCGGTACGCGTTAATTTAGGTAGTTGACAACAATTTTGTCAATTGAATGGTCTTTTGAATTTTTCATAGAATGGAGGACCGACTTCACCCACACTTCAGCGGGTATCCTAGACGGGAATTGGGGATTTTTTTACAGTGCCCTAAACCATGCTCATGAAATGCTGTAGAGTGTAGAATGTTAGCGACGAAAAACCGCAATCGTGTTAGTGTACGTACAATGTACATCCACCATTTTTCTATCGTTCCAGTCGTACCGATCGTCACTTTCCCGCGCGTATCATTTAAGTAGCGCGCCAATTTAAAAATATTTTACGCGTAACAGCTCCTCGTCTGAACATATCGCCAACTACCGTACCTATATCAAATCTCCGTGCAATTCGCTTCCAATTCAACCCCAGCCAACCTTTCACGCCGCGTCGCGGTCGCCATTATTTCAATTGCGACATTTTACTACTTCCGTCTGAACAATATCGAGCAACCAAATACGCGGGAATTTCGTGAGCACCCAACTTTTTATTATCATCCTACTACTTTCCCCTCGGTAAATCTCCGAACTCAGCCTGGCCTAAATTTCACGGAACAGCGGCTGCGCTAAAAATCGTGTGCATTTGGCAGAATTAAACGGCATAGCAACAAACGGTTTCCCATTTACATCATCCAACTGAATCGTCAGCTTGTCGAGCTGGGGAAGAAGGGTCGTGGCGCAGGCGATAGGCCGTGTTCTCAGGTTCACGTGCGTTTTCTATAACGATTCTTCGCAAATAGGCGACGATAGCGGAGGGCGCAGTAATTAAAATCTTAAGTGCAAGTTTCAGCTTGTGTTTCGCGCAGCGGGCACTGTATAATTTAAACTTAACCAACTGCCACTCTTACCAGCTCCCCCTGCCTGCTCTTTGCCCGCTTATATCACGGCTGCATAAAGTAAGGAGGCGTTTCTAAAAGGCAATAAACACTATTTACTTGCCCGGCTGTTTGCGCATCCGCATATTCAGCCCGCTGCATTTCGTTATGCCGAGAAATTCTCTCTCCCTCCCCCTTCCGCGTTCTCTCGTTGACGCGAAAGTTCGCCGTCACTCTCTGATTTTCAAGGGACAGGGATCCCTTTAATCTTCGAGGAACGCGACCGATAGCCTTCTTGATCTCTTTACACTGTTTATGAGCCATTTACCGTCCGCTTATATTTCACCTCCTAAGGTCGCCTTATTACGTTCAACCGTGGAAAAGAACGATCAGCCTGAGGGGGTGTGTTTTTCAAACAAATTACTCTCACCGAACGCGCGGTCTTAGTTTCTTGTTTTGCATCGGGCTGGATAGGGAAGAATAAAATTTGTCCCTTTCAATAAAAATGTGTAGAAATAAATTTACAATATAATTTAAGCATTATTTGAACACGCAGATCAAATTTCCAGTTAGAATAATATATTTATGAGTGATTTATTTGAAAAGCTAAATGGAAAAGAAAAGCAATCGGTAGTCTCTGAAAATTAATTTTCAAGTTTAAATGAATTTTTCGATATTCGAATGTGCCTAATTATCATTGTTATATTTAATATTACATACATTTATGACGTTAGCAAAATTTGTAAATATATTCTATGTTCGAATAAGAAATTAAGAACGCACATTTTACCCCAAGGCTGACTTTAGCCCGGTCTCCCCTAGTTGCCAGCCTCTTTGAGTGTTGTAGGGGTGGGAATTGTATTATGCGGTAGACACAGTAATTATTCTGTGCCTGTGTCAGCGCGGTTAATGATGGGTTTGGTGCGTTCAGAGATTCGGAGTATAAGTTAGTAAGTGAAATTGATTGGTGGAAGCACGGAAGACGTAGCGGGAAGCTTCTAAATATTGGTGCACACATTACTGAGAGGAAACTGTGGAAACTGTGGAAACTGTGGAAACTTTTCCGTAGGTCCTCTGTTCCGTTAGATCTTGGTCATTCGTGGCATCGCCCCCTTCAAAGGCATTACCACCTCCGAAGGAGGTCGTGAGAAAGTTTTAAGGTGCTTTGGATGAAGTAGAGTGCGCGATCACCTCATAACGCAGCTTTAGGGTTAATAGACGGGGCCGTAGGTCGAGGCAGCCCGTAATACAAAATTTGAATGTAAAACTTCATTCCACTCCCTTAAGGAAACGTAAACTCCCCCGTTCGCAAGGAATGCGATTTTCCCCCCTCTCCTCCCAGCGACTCAACACCTTGCAGCGAAGTTTACAATTACCGGCTTTGTCGAAACTCGAATCACACGCACTTAAACTTTTATCCCCGTTCACCCACCCTCTGAAAATTTTCGCCGCCCCTTACTTTACACTAATCCCATTAAATCACGTAAAAACCCACCTCGCACTGGCAAACATTTACTTTCCCGTGCAATCTATCCCCGCTCGACAATTGAAAATATGCCTGACAGACACACACGCACCCTGCCAATTCCAATTCCACCCCCATGCACAGTTCTCTGCCATTGCGTAACTAATAGTTACACAGCGCTAAAATAATAAGCAATTCCTTGATTGCAGCGATACATTCCCCTCGATTCTCCACCCCTATCACCGCTGATCCCTCCTCCGTGCCCCGGTCATTCGGAATGAATCTTATCGCATAAAATCAAATTTGCAACTCGCCACGGCCACGGTGAGGGAAGAAAAGTCGAGCGGAAGGGGTGCTGCGGAACGGAAAGGAAGCGGACAGGCCCTGGTTTAACAGCAGCCAGCGGGGTTTCAGTTGCCGCCAAGGCACTTGAAAGATAAAGTTTGCTCGAGGCCTGCCGCTGGAAATCTTTAGGCGGAAAGTTCCGCGAAGAGTTACACCCGCGCATACCATCGTCGCGATACATAATAGAGCCAGGGGTGAAAGGGGTGAAAGGGGCGGTGGGTGTGCTCGGTGTGCTCGGTGTGCTCTGGCACCGCGACGGATCGTGCAGCTGGTTACAATGGCACGTAGTAAACTAGCGTGCAAGTGTGTTTAACTCGCGGAAGAGGGCGGGGGACGCAGGCTGCAGCAAGAGAGGACGAAACTTGTTTGAAAATGTCGAATTCCAATTCCCCGGGCTACGCCCCCTCCCCCACCGCCCCTTTATACGGTTGTCAGGCTCCCGTTTACGCGTGAAAAATAACCGATGCACGGGGTCGCGGAAAATCGTTTGATTGAATTAGATTTAAATTCAGATTTATCGCGACAGCGCGCAAAATGGCCCCCGAGCGCGGATAATGGCCCGCTCACGGCCGACGAGTTTAATTTCGAATTATATCCCGTGGCCACCAATTGTTTTTCGGTCCGTAAGACACCGGCGGCAACGGGTACGGGGGGAGGGATTTTCAGACGGACGTGATTATGTGATTCTCGTTTATTCGGATGCAGCGACTGTCGAACATTCGAAAAATGAAACAAAAAAAAAATCCTGAACCTCCCTTTAAAGATCTCGCGACCTCCCTGAGTGACTTGCTGCCCATGCAGAGTTCAGGGACCATAGAAAATCCTCAATGGTATTCTTACACCTCCGAATCTACCCTCAGCTCTCCAGAAACACATCCCCCCAGAGTAAAGTTAAAATTCTTTGTCCAAGTCTAGGCCAGTTTTCCAGATTAGAATCATATCGAACCTCTTAATTATTTTGGTCCTGGTAAACCTTGCGCTTTCAGGCAGGGTAAGCAGAGAAACTGTGTCACTGAGGCTTTAGAAAAAGAGATTATCATGGAGCATCGATAGCTAGACTCCTTTGAAGGAAGCCGAAGGCTAGAAGAATCGCAGAGGATTCTCTGGAAAAAGCTGATGGCTCATCATTCTCATGGCTATAGCAGTTCGTGACAGCAATGGCGACGACCAGTGTGCACTTGGCAAGCGATATTTCACCGGAGCCCGGTCACGCGCCTTCTTGTACTTCCCCGCGCGACCGTTGATGTTTCATTTTCGCGATACTTCTATCGAGTCGCGCAAGCAATGATCGCTTTTTTATTGGGAGCTCGGGGGGAATTGTTCCGTGGATAGATTGTCAGTTATGTCGTGTGCTGACATAATTGTTTCTGGTACGGGAAGATCGAATCAATTTAGAAGCCATCGGAAGCGTGGAGCGTACACGGCCAGGACGCGGACGGGAAGAAACGCGGCGAGGAAAAAGTATCAGACGGACGTGGCTCATCGATTTCTCGCGTATGCCACTGAGTCGCCGGAGCGTACGGGCTGGTGCAACAGCAGGATTGATGAATTCTCCGGGGGTACGCAGTATTTCAAAGAATAATAACGAATTAACCTTAATTTCTCTTCGAGCTATCTTCCCACCATAATAAAATCTCTCTATTTTTAATTTATAACGCAATTTTTTTCTCGATCCCTTGGTCACTACCTATAACAGGGATTCAATATTTGCCTGCGTGCATAATTAAATTTTCTATTTGTAGAACAAGGTTGATCTATTTTCATTTCATCTTGCACGGATAGTGGAGCGGGGAAAATGAAAATGAAAGAGATAGTTAGGAGAAACTCGTCGATCCTCCATGTGGTTCCCCGTTCAGACCCTCTTAACAGTTTTCTATTAGTCGACCGTAGCACAGAGAACTTCCGAAACTTGTGTGTACACGGCACCGCGGGACTCGAAATTCGTTGTTGCTATTTAGTTTTTATCCAGCACACTGCCGAGGGTTCTGGCAAGCGACTTTTTTACCCGGGAACGTGTACCTGTTAACGTCAAAACTAGTTCTTGCCGGGAAGAACTTCTAACTCTCTATTTCGGGGAAAGTTCGAAACAGAAAGCCTGCGCCCAGTTACCCACCGACACTTTTTTTCGGAGGAGGGGAACTAGTTTTCTTTTGCGCGTTCGGGACTAATTGCGGCCAATTAAGCGCTGGATAAAAATGCTCGCCGTTACGCCGCCTGCCTTTGCGTTTCTCAAATAACCAAACGCGTTTTTCACTTTGGGGGAGGGAAGGCAAAATACTCCTGACAACCGTCCGCCCTGATGCAGTGCCGGACAAAAATATTCGAACACCCTTTAAAACAGAATAATTTTTTTAAAATTCATCCAAACGACTTGAGTTTTTTTGAGAAGCCGGAAGGATTAGTTTACTTGGCGACGTGTTTCGTATTTTAAAAAAAAAATGCAATTGCTCGGAATAGCGCAGAAAATAGCGAACGTCTGTAATGAAAATTTAAATATCCCGTAGGTAGATTTAAATAAGTTGTATACCTACATTCTGATAATTTCATTGAAATCTAAAACACAAGATTTTCTGCTTCAACAGATTTCGATGGAATTTCCAGCATGTATGCAACATACTTAAATCTAAAAAAGGCATTTTTAGATTTTCATTACTATTTTCACTATTTTCTTTGCTACTCCGACAAATTCGAATTTTTATGTTCGTAGGAAATTTTCTTTCCTTCTGATATGGACCGTCGTAGTGCGGGAAGAATGATACGATTCCACTAGTAGTTGTCAGCCGCGTCTATCACCGTCCCGATCAGCGTAATCGGCCGCTTAATTGAAAAAAGGAGTGGACGGTCCTCGACGTCTATTTTTCCCCAGTCACCGTCCGCTTTTTCCCCGTCAGAACGATGATCGTTGACGCGATATCAAGATCGATGGGGCCGCGATAAAGCTGCTCAACTGGTTTCGTTTGGCAATGGAGCCTCCTTTTTTCACGCCAGAGTCACGTACTAGCCCCACTCGCCCCACTCGCCCCACTCGCCCCACTCGCCCCATGTATCTGTCACGCCTTGTTTCATGCTCTCCCTGCACTCCGAATCATCGAAGACGTCGACGAGACGATATTGAAACTATCGGTCGATCGCGTCTATATTTTTCACACTTTTGGTCGTATCTCGTAAAGTTAGGCGAAATACCGTTTTGAGTCGATCGGGCCTTTACCAATCAAAGCAATCCATTTTTTTTCCCAATTCCCGAATTTTTCTAGCCCTTCCGATGCTTAACGCAATAAAAAGTAATAAAGCGTGTGGACACCAAGCGCCGAAGTAACCGCTCGGGGAAAAGCACTCGAACTTTCTGTTGCTATCCAGAAAATATGAACGTGGAAACAGTCGAAAGCCATGCACCGGGTGGAAAGCCCTCGACGTGCCAGCACGTCGACGCCAGACAAGTCAAGATCTATCTATCTGCAGGGGTTGAAGCCTGGCGATACGACTCACTTAATACCGGAGACGCTGATATTGGCTGACTCGCAAACAAGGCTGGTTCAGACACGAACAGTAATTTAATAATTTACCGTTTGGGGGTAGCAAAATTTAATCGACTAGTTTAGTAAAACAATGGTGCATTACTAAATTACTCGGCACTCGACTAAATGACCGGACGTGTCTGAGTCAGTCTTTAGAGATGAAAGGTGTTAAGGTTTACAATGGACTGTGTTTACCTGTTCGTGTGTACATACATCGAAGTTGGGAGAAGATACTCTCCGGTTCGACGGACGGAAACGTCTCTCGTCAGAGAAGTCATGCAAGATCGCATTCATCGAGGAGTTGAAGTGCAACCGAGTCGCATCTGTGCGCTGATTAAGCCGCGGCCCGATCCGCTGGGTATCGAATTCAGGTGAAGTCGAACGTGGACGCCGCGCCGAGGAGAAAAGTGGTTTCGGCTGCTCTGGTCTTTGACGCTTTGACGACGGCCCCCTTTCGTCCTGCGCCCCATTCTGCCAGCGTATCGCGCTGGTCGCGGTGTAAGAGGATTTCGAGAATCGACGATGGGGCAGCGGACCGGGGAGGGGCTTCGATATTCCTATAATCGCGATTCTAATTGCAAGTTTGATTGGACGGCGAAGTTTGTCGAGAGTTGCGCGATGCTTCTCGCGACTTCCACGGGACACCCTTCGGGCCGGTAAAAATGCGACGTTTTCTCGGCAGAAAATGAAGGTGTAACGCGCGACGCGCGACTTTTCTGGGGATAGAATCATCCGAAGGAATCATTGCTAGCTGTCGCCTCCATGCCGACTTCTTCCAGCGGAGTTATTTTTTTAAGCTTCGTACAGAAGCTGGAGAGGGTATCCGCGTCGACTTTAAAATTCCTCGGCATAATTCGTTCTGCAACACAAAGTGACTGCATCAGTGAACGAAAAGTTTGCGCTTCTTTCGATCTGGTTGCATCCCCAGGGGGGTGGACCAGCTCTACAGAATTCTCAGGCGTACGCTCCCTTCGATCTCGTCGAGCTGTCCAAGGTGTACGAAAGAACCGTTGCTAGGAGTTACATAGGGAAATAACGACGCGAGTACATTCGCAGCTGCTTTTCCCCTTTCTTAACCAAGAAGCCGGAGTTTACCAGCGTGTTGGCGAAATTTCATAAATTACCAACTAAATGGAGAGGGCTGGCGGCTGATGTATAGCGGCCAGGCAGGATTTATTCTCCACGGACTGACTTTTGTTGTGACCATTTTCTTCTTCCTTTCCGCGGGCTCCCGCGTTATTATGCAAACGCGTGTATGGAGGCGGATGGTAAGGTACCGGTAAACAGTGAAATTAGGAACGTGACGCGGCTCGTGACAGTGGCATATTAGCTTGTCAGCTTTCTTTCCGTAGAGAGCACACGGGTAACAGAAAAAATCCTTCTATTCCCTGCGCAATCACCGAGTAATCAACGTGCTTCGTCACTGCCAGAAATTCACTATGTAAATGATGTATCTTCGACCTCGCGTTTCCTGGAAATTCAGAAAAGGCTTTTCCTGTTTTGATCGACGGTACCCTAGTCACCAGGGACGGTGCAGCGGGGGCTGTCGAATTGTTGTGAAGATTCTTCCCGCCGAAACGTTGCTCGAAAGTATCTCATAACTCCGCGGCATTTCTATTAGAATGGCACGTAGCTTAACGACGCGGCGGTATGCGCTTTCATAATCCAGCTGCAGGGGGATGGTGCAAGCTGCGCCGCTGTTTATTTTATTCAGTTCTGAATTTTTTCCCGCGTGGAATTCGGCAATGTAGGTAAGTACCTACGCACTAACGAGGGCGGGTATGATCGGAACGAAAGGTTTCTAGACGACACCAGGCCGAGAATGTTGGGAACGAGGTGGGTAAATAAATCCCAGGATATTAGCCATGGACGCTCAGCCACTTTCATAAAAATTGCTTACTTTAGAAAATATTGGAATTTTGCAATTTCTGGATTGACTTTCTGCGCGTTTTAAATTGTAGATCATAATGAAAGCAATGTAATGACCATCCAATTTTTCATTATAGTGTCTTTCAGAAACTATATGTGAAAAACAGTTAGTATTGTGAGTTTTCATGGAAATAGATATGTAAGATGGCGCACTGCAGGAAGTTCTCTAAGGAAACACAAGGTCCCATCTAAAAGGACCACCCCCGCAAAACTAACGCCTGTTCGAGCTTCAAAACTAGAATTAAAACGTTCTGGGGAGGGGGAGGAGGAGGAATAGAAAGGAGGCCGAGTTGCAGTGGCTGAACATTCCGGTAAACAATCTCGCGGAGCGAATCACGAGGCCGTAGAGACTCGTCGGTCGCGCAGTACGTGACAAACACAATAAGCGTCCGCGAGCGCAGCTCGAGACTTGGCGGCAGGGCGGCAGGGCGGCAGGGCGGCAGGGCGGCAGGGCGTCAGTGGTCGCGGTCTCCCGCGGCGGTTGCCTTCGCTTTAAAACCAACGGGGGTAAGAACCGTCGTCGCTCCCCACCCACCGACCCGTCGTCATTTCTCAAACTCACCCCACCCCCCACCCCCCACCCCCCACCCCAGTCGGTTTTCGCCTGGCCCGTAAGACCTTCTACCCACTTACCGCCACTTTGCGCTAATTGATTTCAAGTGTAACGAATCGTTTCGGACGCGTCGCGACGAACGGGGTCGCGTCCCCCAGCCAGACAAATGGCGTGCAGTGTCACCTCGGCGGAACGTCGAGGACGACCCCGCGGAGGGAGGGGCGGCCGCCAGCGGATAGGGTAATGCTCGACGGTGAAGAATCAAGGATGACGGGATACGCGACCCCCGGGACGCGCTCTTAATTCACGGGGAAATTATTAATGCGGCTGGGGATCGCCCGTGGCGGCTGCTGTCTTCCGCGGAGGAGTAATTGCGCCGAGCAATGTGTGTCGCCAGCCAGGTAATTCTTTTGTCATTCAATTTCCGCGAGCAGCCTTCGCCCGGGCTACGCTAGCTCTCCCGAGTCCGCCGCGCCCGCGCCGGATCGCTGATGGAGAGGGTGGAATTGCGTGGAATTGCGTGCCGCGTCGGCGGAGCTCGCGCCACGTTCCATCGCGGTGCGGGAACTTTGGAAGGTTACTTGGGAGGCGGCAGGCACGAATGCTGGCTGAAATGATTATTGGGAGTCCAGTTTCAGAATGAAAGTGTTTGAGTAATGAACGTGGATTACTATAAAAATAAGTTTAGTGGTATAAGAGACTTTAGGGAATTATTTCTGCCTCCAATTACTCTTGGCACCTCCTACTCCATCAACAGCTTAGATTCTGCACTGCAGCACGAAAATTCATTTGATTGCACAGAAGTTTCGGTGAAAGAGATTGCTCGAAAGCCAGATTTCTCGGCGACAAGTGTCGCGAGGGCCAAAGTACAGTGCACTAGGATTTCAAATTTTCCACTGGACCAGAGCGAAGGATCCACGGGATCTGGAGATTCATTTCGCCAGGGACTGGGTATCATTTCGCTTACGGTGCTCGTCATTTAGGGGATCGTCGGTTTTATGGAGCCGCGGGACGACGTTTGCGTAACTCCGTCCGGTCCCCCTTTTCCAGAGGGGGCGTTTTGTTACCTGCGCTTAATCTATTTACGCCCGTAACACGGCCACGGACGTAAAAAGCACGCCCGTACGTCGCGGCCCGCGCGAATATTGCACGGCGAGATTTGCGCTGCAATATTTAACGCGGCTCCCTCCGGGGAAATGCTCCGAGCAATTACGCCGTTGTCGGCGGCTGGGATGAATTATTTTCGGGTCTTATTCGTCTTAACCAAGTTATTCGCGATGAGGAACGCCTTAACCGCGCTCGCGATCCCTGTTTTCGCGTTCCGCCGGCGAGCGGATCGCTGGCGAAGCCACGAAACCTGCATCGACAACACTCGATTAAGCTTAATTTCTTTAGTACAGTGACGAACAAAAGTATTGTTCCTTTTTTACCTGAGCTTGTAATGAAAATTTAAAAAATGCCTTTTGTAGACTTAACGGGGGAACCCACCTTGAAGTCATAAGTTACGGATTTTTATGAAAAATTGTACGAAATGGCAGCGAACAAAATGGTTTCCCGATGCACTGCAAAAAAACTGGCGGCCCACATTCCCTGGAATGACTGGATCATTTGAGAAAGAAATACAAAAGAGATACTGAAGATAACTGGAATATATGATCTGACATGTAGCGTAGGAAATTAGCAGTTTAAAGAATTGCCTTTCATTTTTTACATAAAAATTTGCACTGAAATGCATGTAAAAAATCTTTTGTTTTTTTAAAAAAAAAATTTAAACTAAATAAAAAATGCAAGCTCTATATTATTGTTTATGCGAACATAAAATCTGTAACTTTGTTTTTTGTTTGTGGTTTTAGGGTGCCCCCCCCCCCCCTAAGTAACTTGCATACATGCTGAAAATTTCATCGAAATCGGAGGTTTTGAAGAATGCCTCTGTAGCGGACCGTCGAACTAGAGAAAGATTTATTTCCTCGGAGTTTGGCGGTCCCTCACTCAAGTGCGTACCGCGGGTAACCGGGCCGAGGCACAGGCAATAAAAATGACGATTGCCAGAGACTCGACTCGGTCGCGAAGACCTTGACAACCCTCTTAAAGGATCGTGGGAAAGGGACTTTCCCTTAAGATAATTTGGGGTATTTTTCACCCACTCCCTGGTTTCTGGACGACCGTTAGGCGTTCGTAGAAATCAGCAGTGGAGAACGAGCCGTCGAGCAAGACACATCGCTCAAACGGTTCATATCACAAATTGTGTGATTTGTTGTGTTTAGTGTAAATAAATGTTCCCTGTTATAGTTAATTGTGAACGATAACATTCACCCTCACGTACCACTCCTACACCTCTTTAAGCGGTCGGGTTCTTGCGCGCGACCGAATCTGTTGGAGAAGTTTTGTATGTACAGAGTTTAAAAGGCGAGCCCCTTTCATGCAAATTTTCGCTTTGCAGAAAATATTGACTTGAAAATTGCCACGGCGTGGAAACACGTCGGCGCCACTGAGAGCGTTAATGAGAGAGTGGAAGTGTTTTTAATTTGGTGTGATGGATTAATAGGATAGAATAGTTTCACTTAAACTCGTGTAAGTTATGCACAGCGTTGCCCGTTTAATATCGATGAAGTATTAATGAGATTTCGTGCTCGTCGAAATTCTGAGCGCGGGAAGCTTCGTGCTGTCGAATCAAGCGAGCGATAAACTCTTAGCGTCAGCTATTCGAAAACTACCCCTCGTAAAATATCACTTGTAGAAAGTCGCGGAGCAATCGCGCCCTAAACTGCTGGTATATCTCCACTTTTAAGGCAGCCGTCACCGATTTTATTAGGGCTCGCGATATTTGCCCCGCGTACAGCTAAGGGGATCACACTCGCCCCTTCAATATTTGCCGCTGTAATTCGATCCTGGAATCGTGTCAGCGTATTCCAACAACGCTATTACACGCGTACGTGCATACAGCGAGTTCCAGAAACGACCGTCCGACCAGTGAGGGATTATTCTACTCCCAAAGACGAGGAAAACAGAATCCGACGATCCCGGAGCACTTCTCTTCCAAATTGCAAACAAAAATTCCTCTACCGTCCCGCTGAGTTTCACTCAGTTTGTCCTTTTGCGATGTAGAAAAAAAATCTGACAATCGAATTAATGTCGTATCTCTATGAACTTCGTAGACAGGCACTTGTTTAGTTCACAGAAAACTACCAGAGGCAGAAGAGTGTTCGTGTAGGCAAGCAGAATGAGCTCCCAAAGTGGCTGCTTATTTTTGGAACTCCCCGTATATTTACGCGAGAGGGTGACAATAATGTCGTCGATAATGAAATACAAGCAGAAGCTGACGCATGCCCACACTTATTAGGAGCGCGCCGCGTGGCTGAGCATCCTGATGAAGCTTAAATTGCCAGCACCCCGATATCGGGTGCATTGTTTTCGAGGCCTAAACGATGCACGGAATTGCCGTGGAATGCGATTGCCGGAGCAATGCGGCCTCATTACCGCATTAGCGTAATTAGATGCCTATTACAGCTCGCGGGGATCGGCGCGCGCGCGCGCGCGCATTTATAGTTAATGTTGCATCGCACGACCGTCGGGCATCTTCGCGGTGATAATTGAGACGCGACCAATACGGCCACTGGGAATTATGTACCGCTGCGATTAAACAGCGCGGATCGCAATTCAACGCTGCACCACTAACATTCTGCAAACTGTACGTTGTACGCGTTACACGATCCGAATAACATTTTCGCAGGGCCAACTGGCGATTTCGTGTTTTCATCCGTTGCGAATGATGGATTCTTGATTATTCTCTTTTCGAGGGAAACGAAACTAAAGTCTATCGAACGGACGTCATCGAACGTAAAATCAATTAGTCAGTCAGCCTGCCGTTTTTCCTATCGTTGGGCTGAAAGTTTAATGGGGAATTCTGTGGAGTAATGTGAAATTGATCGCAGCTCTGCCGTCGCCGGAGGGCAACAATGGAACGCGCCGTTTCGAAAAGTAGGCGATGAAATTTTTATTTCGAACGAAGCGTTCATCTCGCGAGTTGTAAAACAGTGGACGACCGGCGATTATTCAATTTTCATCTCGTAATCCGTATCATGGGTCATAAAGGTGATGTCGTTTGAGCTAGGTACCACGTTTTATTCCCCACTGGACTTTTATAAAAGATCACGCGCCCCTCTGTACCGTTTAGCAATGTTTTACTTCGAAATTACAAAATCCAGAACGAAAGCGGTTTAACCATTCTTCGCTTCAGAACAAAGAATCGCTCGAACGATCGGGGATCTTTTGATCGTTCAATGGAGCTGTTCGCGGCTCGAAAAATACGCGATATTGTTGATTGACATATAATTCCCCGGGCAAACGTACTCTTCTTATTTCACAACGAACTTTCTATCGCATCGAGCTTAATCGAAATGATAAAACGATAGACCTGGCGATCGTTGGATAAGATAAATCGGGGATTGGACACTTTCCGCCGTTCCTAGCTACGCGTTGTCTGTCGAATTATCCCGATCCAATTGGAAATCTGGCAGTTTTCAATCGAGTCACTCGCCTGGCAAAAAATATTTGTCAAATCGCTCGAAGATCAAGTATTTTTCTGGCTAATTAAGTACAAGGAGATGAATACGAATTGTGACTGGTACTTTTGGCTAATGTTTATTAATACTATATACTGTAAAAAAAACTCTTAAAAAAAAGGTGCTTTTCCGACAGGCGTTGATATGAGAACTGTTCTAGACATCCAAAATGGAAACCTAAGGTTTATTTTCTTTATTTAAAGTACTTCCTTCTACATTCCTGTAACAATGACTTTGCGTCCAAAAATTTTGCAGCACCACCAGTTTGACGCAGCTCGTCAAATTCCCCTCCCGGCTACTTCTAACTTCCCAGAACCACATCGTACACGTGCCCCCCCTCCCCCCAGAGTTCTCCAGTTTCCCTCAATTATCGGCTTAGATTCCCCGCCTTCCACGGGCAGTATCCCCCATTTATTGATATTTCAGGTCGCGTTGGTGGATATGGTCCGATCAGCCGCGCCAATATGTAATTATTAATATACCAGGGTGCGTTGGCGTCGCCGGCGCCATGGCTCGTTACGCGATACGCCGAAACACGGTCGCTTGCTTACGAAGCTACTGTGCCGGGTAATAATTATCTCGGTGCCCTCCCCGTAGAGCGTTTTTAAGAAGCGGCCGTGAGAGGCCGTTGCGCCGCGGGATAATTTCATTAAATGAGAGGGGGGAGCGGAAGCGCCGCGACTGCGCCGCTTATTCAGCCCCCTGGAAAGTTGATTTTCAACAGCGTTTAATAATTGCATAAGCCGCGCGTGTACGGCCGACGAATTATATCGAGTAATTGGTATATCGCCATCACAATGGCATAATGCGGTGGTATAATGAGAGCAAACACGTGGACGCGCGACCGACACGAAATTCATCAATCAATTATATAATTGATCGCGGCGGCCATTCATTTTATAGGGTAGCCGGTAGATCGAAGATTCTTTTTAGCGAAGCTCCTGGATCTGTTTCCTATCTGAACACAGAATTCTGTGCAGATCCATGATTGCGTTTGTGTTCCTCCCTTTGGAAATACTGTAAGTACATACTTTACAGATCTTTAATGCAAATTCATTAAAATTCATTAAGCGATTATACAAATTTATTTAAAGAATAAAATCAGGGTTTTTTTCTCTTTTTAAAAAGGTATTGAATTACTTCAGTCGTGGTTACATTAATCTCTTTTTTCCCTTTTCTTTGGGCTCCACTCTGGGTACGCCACTGATACTTTACATTCATGACATGAATATTTCACTAATCTTAATCTGTTCCAATCGTAACACTTCACTTTCCACCTACTACTTCCCATGATGCTAAGAAATCAATTTTATTCTATGAAGCTTATTTCATAAAATGAAGCAAACACCAATGAATAGTTGAAAAGTTTCGATAAGATCGACATTGAGGGTAAGTTGGCCACAGAACGGGCGAGCCTCGATCTGTCGAAGTGTGAAGATTGAACGCCGAGAAATCGATTATTTTCTTCAAACATCCCTTAAAAAAACACACCGTTCCCGATCGGTGCTGGGGCACTTAGCGGCACACGCCGCGATTAGGCATCCATTACGGGATCGACACGCGCAATCGTGGCCGTTGTTACGGCGCTATAGCGGGTTTACAACGGCCCCGATATCGCTGTTACAGAATCGTTCCATCGGCAATTGATTCGCCCCACCGGCGCGGCGCGACGAATCCATTCTGGAATATCCATTCCGCGCGCAGGCCTGCGGAGATTTTCCTCCGCGATTCTCGATGGAAACAATCGTGATCGCTCGATTGGAAAAAATCATGACGCATGAAACTGTTCGGTAGCTTGTAATCCGAGCGGAATAGAGTCGCCGCGCGGCTCGTGCTAACAGCCACTGACAGTTACGAGTCACGAATGGATATCTCCGTGAATTAGAGTACTCGCGAGCGTCGCGTTTGCCGGGGGGTTGCGTCTCTCGGAGTTTACGCCAGGTTCAACACTAGTCTGTTACAGAGTCTAAGGCGTAACCACGCGTCAGGATTACAAGTTTCCAAGTTATTCCTGATAGTTCTAGTTACTCGTAATGGGAGGTGGATAATTGTGATCGTAGGTGGTCCTCCAAGTGACTCTAAGTGATTCCGTCACTGTGCGACTGCGAGTGACTGATGTCGCTCCACATCAGTGCTTCTTAGAGATACTGTAGCTAGTTAATTTCGATTCAAGAGCGTAGATTTGTTGGTCTTCTCGGTAATCACAGCAGTCGATTCTAAAATCTGGCTGACGGTGATAAAGTATGCCTTAGGATGATTTCTTGAATATGCTTTCGTGCTTCTTGTAGAACTTGGCACACTGACGTATGAAGAGGATTCCACGAGTCAGGGTGATATTCGAAAATGGCCATAAAAGATAGTCAGTCCCGCTGGGGTCTCGAATTGAAATTTATTGCAGGTTTATGGTGCTTTAATGTCGATTTATGGTACAACAATTGCTGTAGAGAGTCGAAGGGCAGAGCCTTGGAAGCAACAGCGCTTCCACGTTAACCCTTTGAACGCGTAGAGCAATTGTACATATATCTGCTCTACCCATTCGCGTGCGGTCGAGCTAGCTTCTCGTTGCTGGTTACTCGTCAATCGACCAATTAAAAACTCTGTTCGATAGACACTGATTTATAGTACGAGTAAATGGTGAAATATTCGCCAGCCAGAAAATACACTTCGATACGAACGGTATGCTTATTGAAATCGAAGGCTGCTTTCTCATCAACCACAGCACTCTGCCTTTTATGTTACAAATTGCTTTCAAAGTGACAAAGTAGCTTGAAACGAGGAGCCTCAAAGTCGCAGATCCAAAATTGCTCCGGGCGACTATTCGCTTTCACTCGAAACAGAACTGCAAGGTCATGAAACCCTCGAGGGATCTAACGATGACAAGGGTGGCAGGTAGTTTCACGCAGGAAAACGTGACGCGATAGCGCAACAAATATAACTTCGGTCGTTCCAGGGGAATCGATCGTCACGCCTGCAACCGTCATCGAGAACACAGAAGCAAGGGTTTATGACGGGCAGCGCGGGCTTTTATCCCGCGGAGTGTTTGGAAAATTTGACGGGCGAATAGAAGCCAGCGCAACGGATATTCCATTTCTAAATGCGATGACACTCCAGTTACACAGCAACGGCTCCCGTGTTTGCCACGTCGATGGGGAAAGCGCGGAAAATATAATACCGTCGACGTGCGCTGACAAGATGTTCGCCACCGGGGCTGCCGTATTTTCGTGGATTTATCCAGCGCGCCGCGGAGACAGGGGCGACAATTTCGCGCGTGGGAGTGTCGCGTGTAACTCGATTTACCGTGCAAGTGGAATTTAAAGGGTCGTCCCCCGCACCTGAATATCGAATATTCAATCGAAATTAATTTTCGAGTGCGCCGCAGATTATCCTGCGCCGGTAATGATCAGCTGGAGTTGCTCGAGGAACAACCACGCACTTCTCCGTGTATCCGTGGTTCGAAATCTGCGAGTTTCCAGAATCCTATCTAAATACGAAAGAATCGAAATATCGTAAATACGCTTACACTATGCTTAGGTACACCACCTGCGATATATACCGAAGGAAGGTGCGTTTGCGTTTCCCGATGGATTTCGGACGAGATAGGATAACTCAGATTGCTCGGAAAGACGTAATGGTCGAAAAGGCACGCGACAGGAAGTCGGCTCGTATTTTCTTTCGAGATTCGTACATGGTGCCCGCCCGATCGTTAAGCTCAGAGCCAGTACTAATGCTGCTTCCGCCTCGAAAAGGAAAGCTGCGTTGCTGCAGCCGTGCTTAATTTGCCCCGAGGTCGGTTTTTCCCCGAGCCGCACCAACGCCTTCCGTCTTCTTTATAGCGAGACTCGTGAACTTAGGCCGACGAAGACTTAATCCTCTTCTCCCATCACCCGCCCCTCCCACGTCTTTCGCACCTCGCGCGCACCAATGACTTTTTCTCACCTGAACGCCGCTCTTCCGCTTAATTTCGTCGCCCCGTTATCGGAGATTGCGCTCGACACGCGTGCGCACCTCTGCCTGTGTGTGTTTGTGTGTGTGCACTTTGCACATATTCTACTGGCTGCTTCTTTCCGTCATCCTGCTTCCAGGGCGGACGTTGCACCCTGTGTTTTGGTGTAATAATAGTAATATTAATATAACGATTATAGGGCAATAATAATTTAATGAACTTGAGGAGGGTTTTCTATTCATAATGCTACTTCAAATCGATTTTATTTGTGTCAGTTTATTTTACCTTTAATTCTTTTAATGTTAGTAACTGTCCAATTATTTTTCTTACATTTAAAAGGATCAAATAACTCCCTAGGAACAGATAGAAATAAATATTTCATTTATATTTTACAATTGAAGATATTTTAGATATTTTAGGCTCGAGTCCAGGAGGAATTTTGGGTGGTTTGAATATTGTTTGAATTTTTTGTTTTGAGGATTCGCGGCGATTATTGTTTTGTATGGGGATTTTAAATAACGTTTGAAAATTAGGTTTATTATGGGCGGAGTGGTTGGAGGTTTTTGATAATATACTTTAGCGCTGCAGTATGAACGTATCTGGACGTTGGGGATTCGTAGGAAAGGTGGGAACTAGCGTGAGTTTAATGGGAGTCATTTCTCGCGAATTAATCCGGATTTTCTTGGGTCGAATGGGAAAGGTTAAAGGATGTGTAGAGTTCCCAGCGTCTCGAGAGGGAAGAATTGCACGGGAATCTTAATCCCTTGATTCGTTACAATGGCTTAACACGTGCTTTATGATACCCCACGTCGAAAGAAAATTTCTGTCACAATTCTGCTTCACCGAACCCTTTCTCAAACCTTTTATCCAGTCACGGTACATTCAATTAAAAACCCTCAATTTTTGGTCTAAACGTATCGAGTAGCGATTGTGCTCGAGAATCCCGTCCCGGGAAATCTTGAGATTTATAAATTAATCGCGATCCCGGTTCTCGAGAATGTAATTAAACGATTAAATAAAAGAGAAATATTATTATTATTATTATTATTATTGTGGATGACGGGAAATGAACGAATGACTGTTATTACAATGAAGCTTTTTATTCAGGAGGTTCAGCTCACGGCGCGTGCCTTCGACAGACCGACTCGATGTGGGCTCTCGGCGCGGATCCTTGGGGAACGTCGTCACTCGCGCCGCAAAGATTGTTTTTACAAATCCCATTGACGACGGTCCCCGCCGCGTTCCGAGAAACCTTTTGCGGCGAAATCGCGGCGCGGAAATTCGGCCCGCCACGATTGAACGCAATGAGGCGGCGTGCTTGTTGCACGAGCCGCCACAATTATTATTATTATTAATACAGTTCTATCTGTCTATAGCCGCGTGTGTCGGGACTGGGCGCAAGCAATTTGAGAGACGAGTAATCTATTCGGCTTCCTTTGATTTCACGCTCGAGCGCTCGGCAGCGAGAACTGGATTTGTTGCTCGTCGCTCGGCGGAACCGATTTTTGGAAGGACAGAATGTGATATTCCCTCTCGCTCTTAAAGTTCGACTGCTGAATGAACCGGTCTCCCCTCGGCGGCGCGGCGACTACAAACGAAGTAGTGGGGATAGCTTCGCGTGTATAGAGAATCCGAAAACGCGTGCAATTTGAGAGACAACATTGTATATAAAAGAATCGATTAACCTTGGCGAGCCTCGAGACTCGCGAGAGCCTTTGATCGATGCCGCGCGAGGCCCCAGCCGGGCGACATTGTATCGTTCACCCATCTAAACTGCTGAAAAACTTTAGTCGAGCTTCAATCGACTAAAATACGATTACATACGAGAACGCTGTTCGTTCGATCATGATTGAATCCCCATGATTGAAGGTAGTTCAAGGTAGTTCAACCATGGGCGCTTCGATTAAAAATTGACTCGAGTTAGTCTTATTCATGACGAATAAGATTAAAGTCCCTTTTATCTGATACGTCATTTAAATAATTTGTTTTTTAAATTATGCCCATCTTTGGATTTCCCGAATCGCGAGAGAGCAAAATATTCGGGAAAACACAATCACTAGTATTGAGCACTGTAAAACACTTGAATCAAGTCACGTTTCTCATTTCCCACTAAGCCACCTCTACTGAAGTTCATATACTTGAATTTTAGAAATTCAAACGAACCACTCCTTCCACCGGAGCTCATTGAAGCGACAAACTAGCTGCGGCGCGCCGACAGAAACACGATATGTTTGGAAAATATCGAAGGCTAGTGATTGAAATAGGTAGGGTTGAAGGAACGGTGCCAACCGCCCGGAATCCATGTAACGGAAGTCCAAATACACGGGAACGCGCGTTCGCTTAAGCCGTAAAGCACAGGTGATTAATAGATTCCGGGGAATACGAGGGGACAAGTTTATTGCAGGGAACACCTGCCATTTGATTATTCGCCATCGAAGTCGAACGCACGACAGCACGACAGCACGATTTTCTGCACAGCAACGTTGTCGCCCGCGTGGATATGTCTGATCACGAGGACTGGCTTCTGTGTCCCAGCTAACTCCCGGGGGGAATACCGTTCTCATTACGCTAGGTAGTTTCAACGAACCTGCGCCTGACGTTTCGCCCCTGTTCCCACGATTTATCAGATCGCACTTTACGCCGTTTCAAAAAACTCCTAATTAAACGGACGTTTAGAAGCAAATACGCGACGCAACACGTTTTCCAAAAGCATTAGATGCGCGGAAACTGAAGGCCGCTGTGCAAACCCAATCATATTTTTTTTAACTGTTATTCGTTATTTTATTTAAATAAAAAAGTTGCCCGTCTCTCCTTGAAACGAAGGAATTTCAAAAGAGATGTTCCAGAAGAGGAGGCTGATTCGCCCAGTGCCCCGCAGTGCAAGTAGGTAAATATGGGCACGAAGTGCGCGTGCTTTTTTATAACGACTCCATCGGCTTAGGTCGAGCAGGGTAATTTAATGATTCATTTTCCGTCCCAGTTGCCGGCCTTTCGACCCTCCGCGCGTTGATTTCTTCTTCACCTGTAGTACACCGGTTGCCGGGATCTAATTTTAGATATTCCCTTCCATCAACCGTGCTAAATTACGCGCAGCTCTAGGCACACGGGGACACCAGACGATTCTTGCTTTCGTATCTCGCTCGAAAATTCTCCTTTGCGGCTTATCATTGGCCGACGAAAGGGTCCGTAAGCTCAAAGAGAACGTAAATGTTCCTCTACATTTCTTATACAAGCCACGCTCCTCGTTCATGGGGAATCTTGATTCATCCCCTCCAGTTTCCCTCCTACTCCCCCTACGTTGGTCTGTCACCCAATTCCACATAAATCTCAGTCTTTCGGAGAATTATGACGCGGTCTAAAGGTGGTGGGTTTCCCTATACGCGACTGGACGCAACGTCGTGAATTTCAAAGTCGATTTTCCCGAAAATCATGCGCGATATAAAAAAAATTTACTCTTTCTTTTCGACTTATAATAACAAGTAAACAAGTCGAGGAAAATGAGTTGAGAAAATCGACTTTGAAATTCTTGTCATTGCGTCCAGTCGCGTATAAGAAAACCTACTTTAACGCGTCTTTGTTAGTCCTCGTTTAGGATCGCAAAGCTACTTTCCGAACGTGGCAATATTCATCGACTCATCGTCCCCCATCACCACGGCTCGAGGCTGCGCTTTTATCGCGCGTTTCATCCCCTTTAATTGCCCCTGTCCCCTCGTCGTTTGCATTTTATTACACGATTCGAGCTTAATTGGACTCTTACCTTTCCTACCGCTGAAGGGCGTGAAAGTGAATCCGTGTGAACGACTGGCGCGGCTAATCGACTATACGCTGCCTGCCACGTGGACTCTGAATAGTAAGCCCAAGTGGAACGAAAGAAACATGTAAATAGTAAACGTAGTAGAGTTCATGTTTCTCTACTCTTAGCTACTAAGCTATCACAATTCAAGAGTTCTTGTAGAGAACACTGTAAATTCTATATGTATTATAATACCTATTACCATTGACACGTACAAGATTTTCCGATAAAAAATTTTGATTTTTAATTTTGGCACCGACAGTGTTTCCTACAAAGACTCTTCAATTACTTTTACACCATCGCAATTTTTGTAATCGACCTGGCAACCCCTCACAGAATTTCAATGAGAAATCAGGTTATTCTGTAAAATGTAAACAGCAACGAGGTAGCCAGAAAGAAACGCGTCGCAGCGGGAAGTCGCCAGTTTTTCGCCGCAGCTTTGGGCAGAAATTAATTTCCAGCCGAGCCCCAAAAGGGGAAAATTAGTTGAAAAATATTTCCTCGATGGCTCGGGCAACTCTGGACGTGAAAAACCGGGTGGAAGGACGTGAACGTCGAAGGCCCTTCCCGCGGAATTTCGCAGACTTTTTCCAGCAGGAGAGAAAGTTCCGGGGAAATTGATGGCGCGGTGTACTAGGGCAATGAGAGGGCGCCAATCGCTCTCGGGAAATCCGAGAGAAATCTTGAAAGAGCCGATTCCTTAAACTTCACTCGGCTCCATTCCACAGGCTCGCTCGCGAAACTTCTGCCAGATCAGTTCCGGCGATTATTCTAATGAAAAGGGTTCCTACGCACGCGTGACTAACGAGGGTGTTTTAAAATAAGCGGCCCGCTGTGCCTGTCTGACCACAGAGGTCTTTGCCGATGCAATGAGGAGCCTGCGAATCACAATTGCCCACCCGCGAATATCAATGTCCCACTGCAACCCTTAATTCACCCCCCACCAAGAATTCTCAATTCTAAATCCTGCTTGGATCCCACGATTTATGAATCATGTCACAAAAATCACACTGTCAGAGTTATTCCAAAATAATTTCCCCAAGAAAACGTCCCACTCTAATTCCAAGCTCGATCCGTGCAAACCTAAGGAGCAGCTTGGACATACAAATATATATAAAAACACACGGACAAAACACCTCTTACGCCATGTTAATACGCTGCGTCGTGCGCACGTTAAGCCTCCCTTATTCGTCCTGCTTAAGTTCAAGCGATACGTACCCCTGACACACTCGTAGCCGTTTCACAAACATGTTAATTGCACACAGGACGTCACGTACGAGAGGCAATAAAGGGGTAACGATCGCTGTCGTAAAGCTTAAGAAGTATTTCCAGGCGCACTATAGTCTGAGCGTTATCTTTACTCGCGATAAGCCTATCGGACTTTACTGCCCTGTTCTGGGAACTATTTTGAGGAACGAGGGGACAGAGAGGACGATCCGGAAATGGGGAGCCTTGCATCGATGTCCTGGCTCGTTTTGCCATTCACCGAGGGTCGTGGGGCGACTTTCAGAGGGCGAGAAATTAACAATTTGCTGGGGGCTGACGCGAGCGTGCTCCTTATCGCTGGTCCAATTTTTAGGGAAGATTTGTGAGCCGACGGAACTTTTCCAATTGCATCTTGCAACTCTCGAAGAGCTTCTACACCCAGCAGCTGCAGTTCCCTCTATTTTTTTTTCGTAATTCAAGCACATTTTGAGGAAGAGTCGGGTGTTATATGTGGCCATTCTTCAACGATGTCCATTCGTTTATTTTCTTGGATACTTACTCTTTCAGTAATTTTGACAAATTATTCTGACAAGAATCATCTGTTTTCTGATTCTACTGAGGATTCTGGTGTATTAAGAATGTTTTAATGGGTTTAGAACAAATCCTCTAGGGTCGTTATTTGCAACATTTTCGAGGTCTCGACTCTCGAGTAGGTATATGTGACGATGTTGGGAACCAAATTGAATTGTAAAAATTCTGAGAGTGAAAAAATTTTGAAAGATACATACACATGAAAGAGGGAACGATTTTAGTGCTCGTTTCTCCCGAGACTTAATAGTCAAATAACGAAAATTATGAAACTGCTAAAAGGTCGACGGAAAAACGTTGAAACGCGTGCCACCAAGGAGTCAGCGTTTGGGAACTTTGGTTCACAGCGGTAAATCTTTTTTTTTTACGTTCCCTTGGCAAGGCAGCACTTTTCCCTTCGCTGTGCCTGAAGACGTTGATTTACGACGATAACGAACGGATACGTACGCGCGGTCTTAATACTTGAATCGATTTACGGCGGTAATGATGTACGACGCCCTAAAGTCCAACTCTCAGACGTCTGTGGAAGGGATTGTGCCAAAATCGGTAGCGTCCAGACGCGGTGCTCCCTAAGTACCATTGTGAAGAACAATTTTATCCACAGAGTTTATTAAAGAGTACCGATAAAATATTCTCAGCCCTCTACATCACATTAGTAAGGTATTTCACATCCATTACAACACATTAACGAAATATTACAAGTCTCCTGTATCATATTTAATAAAATATTCCAAGTCTCCTATATCCCATTAATAAAGTATTCCAAGTCTCCTATATCCCATTAATATAATATTCCCAGTCTCCTAGATCATATTAATAAAATATTCCAAATCTCTTATATGACATTAATAAAATGTTCCAGCTCCCCTGCCCCAGATTACTAAGGTGTTTCAAATCCCCTACACCACAAAAATAAAGTATCCCAAGATTCATTTACTCTCGTACCACAACGTTAAAACACAAGCGGCTGGAACTATCCCATTAACAGATTAGAACGGCCAGAACTCTCGCCCCAAACTCATCGCAGCGCTTAACGTAGATTTCCACCAAGCCTCGTCGCGAAACCATGAAAAAAGACAACTTATTTCCTCGCTGCACGCGGTTAACTTCTAACACGATTCGACGTGGAAAATTATCTGCAGGTAGCAGCGTCTAGCCGTCTCTCGCCGTCTCTCGCCGAGCCTCCGCCATCCACGGCGGATTTACTTAACGGTTAAGTAAATTTTAATTAATCGTTAATTAATCCCCTCGTTGGCTAATCCCTCTGTCCGCGTTTATAACCCTGCCCGGCCGTATATAAATTCGGCTGCATAAATACCTAATTGTTTTTTTCCCCCGCGAGCCTGCAAACACTCCCGGCGCCGAATAAATACATCTTTTTCGGCGAAATTCGTATCGAAACCACGGCCGGAGGGGAAACAGAGAACATAATTTCATGTTCGATCGCGAATCCTCCTATTAATCCTACATTTCTCTGACTTCTCTCTGCACAGCTTAGCTTTTGTGCGTTCGACACGATGCGCGCTGAGTATCTTCGGACATTAGAATGCCCTTACTTAAAATTAGCACTTCGAGTGGCGCAAGGTTTCGAAAACCGTATATCAGATTTATTCAAAGGTTCTCGATATCCGTGGTATCGATACTAAAGTTCCTCGGTATCGAAACGAAAGTATCGAATATTTACTCGTATTTACTTGGATCGGTTCATCTATAACTGCGAGGCCGAGGCAGTCTGCGTCGAGGCGAGTAGCGGGATACGTTATCTGTGCACCTGTATCGTAAAGAAGTCAAGAATATATATATACTTGACAATTAAGCCAACAGTACCTGGAGTTGCTTAAACACAGAGGCAAAAGGCCGTCGATGGAGCCCAGTGACGATGGCAATCGGCGATTTACGAGTTGTTAGCGGCTGGTGTACGTGCAGCTGTGCAGCCTGTATCCTGCGAGCTTCTGCAGTTTCCCGTGATTGTTTACAATTAATTTGACCCGACAGTCCCGTAGTTTCTCGCGTTGTTTCGCCCGTGTTCTCCGCCCGCCTCTCCCTCCCCCGCTGCACCGAGTTTTGACGAAGGTTTCCCTCCTCTCTTGAAGAAGAAACTTTTCCCTCCCACCGTCTCTATAGCTACTTCTTTTCTTTGCCTTTCAAATGGCTTGACTTGCCCCGTCTTTGCGAGGAAGTGTCTTCTCTTCTCTTTTCTCCAGTGAACTTCGTTTCCTTCGACGAACAGGCGATCTTTGCTCCATGTTGTTACAGAAAACTATCTCTTTCCTTCGTTCTGCCACTAAAGAATACAGCCACCAGTGTCCTCTCTTCGCTCTGCATTTATTACGCTCTTCATTCCGTTAACAGACATCTCTATTTCTCCGCATGTCGCTAGAGGAATCCCTTATCCGTATTCACTGCCTCCGAAGGAAAACTTTATCCTGGCTGCCTGTTTCCGAGGAGCAAGTTTGTCTTTGCTCCCCCTTCGCACACAAAGCCCTTTGCTGCCTGCTCGCCGGCAAAAGCATCCACCCTTTTAAAGAAAAGATCTGCTTTGTTGCCCGCTGTTAGGGGATGGTCCCGCTCCTAACAGTCGGGGGACCGTTTCGACTTTGCCACCCACTCCCGGGGAAAATCTTCGGCCCCCTCTATTTTCCGCCTCGCATTGTCAGAGGAAAAGCTCCGTCTCAAAGAACATCCCTGTCTTTGCTCACTTTCCAAGGCAACCCGCTGCTCTCCATCCCTCCTATCTCCCGGTAACACACTGTTGATGCACCCTTCCGCTACCATCACCCCGGAAACACTCCTCGGCTCCCTACCCCGTTGTTTCTCTACCCATCTGCCGCGCGATCCGCGTCACCGATGTGACGGATCACGGCGCGGCGGCGCACACGTGCGGTTGCGCGCATATACGTATATCTGTGCAAGCAGAGAGGAAAATCACAGTAGATAATCGGGCTTCTGAAATTCAGCGTTTCGCGGAGATTTGCGCGGCTTCCACGTAAACCTAGACGCGTAGCTGCGGCCCGCGCCACCGGCGAAACGTTATTAGAGGTTTTAGCGAGGGAGAGTTTTTCGCGGACGCTTACGTCTGCCACGATCAGCTCTCTCGTATGAAATTCGCCGCGGCGTTCCTGTATGCACACGCTAGTCGGGGTTATCTTTAATTTTTTTTTGCGAACGTATGCGCAACAGTTTTGGGTTAGGGGGACCGCACACAATAATCCGGATTCGTAAAAAGTGGAACTACAAACTGCACGCTAATATAGACTAATGCTACTTTTGAGCATCGTGCAAGTATTCTTCCTTTGCTGCACACGTCTAAAATATTCGTCTTAGTTGATAACCGCGATGGACGTGACATACACATCGTTGAATATTTTCGACGGTTAGGCGTGGAGGAGTATGCCACTTTGTTGTATGTGAAGCGGTTGATTCACAGTGAGGATTTCGTCTTACGAGTGGGGAGAAACGAAAGTCCCTATTTTAGTCACTATAGATTTTTCATTCCAGTTTCCTCGAGCTCCTATGCTCGAGGCATCGAGCATCCCTCCGGTGACAGTTCCTTTCAATATTCCACCCCTGACATGGAATCCACGCGCTCCCACTTCGAACCCCCCCAAAAATTATCCCCCCGGATCGCTCGCAATCGTTCGATCACGCCCTACGTACCGTTTAAGCAGAACGAAACAGAAGTGGCCGAGGGGTCGAGAGGGAGGGACAGAGGGACAGAGGGACAGAGGGGCGGAAGAAATAGCGTGCGAGGACGTGTGCGTTCACGGTGAAGACTACTTTTAGGATCGTCGAGTACCTTTGGGAAATTGGTTCCGCGCCTCTCCCGAGCCGTCTTCTAACTTTTATTCTCTCTCAGGGACCAGACGACAAGAAAATAGCGCAAACTGAGAGCCCTCAGTCTTTCTTATCTCGCCACGCTTGCTTCTTTCACCCCCTTTCTCTCCATCGGCACCGTCTCTTTCTGCCACGCCGACCTTCTACCTTCTACCTTCTCATCGACGGATCCCGCGTAAATCCCCGGCAGTCTGGTCGGGTCCCGGTCGAGCTGCTCGAAAAAGATTTCATCGATTCGATCGCGGCCAAGTGTCCCCTCCTCCGCGCGATGGGCTTTCCCTGAAATCACTTTGACTCGGGAACTTCTGGTTCCTGGGAAACTTCCCGATTACCGCGGAAACGCGATGCACCGTCCTCTGTCCGTTCCCCCCTCTTTTCCCATCCTCCTTCCTGCTCGTCTTTTTCCCTCGCGTCGTCCTGCTGGTGTTGACACGCAGTCGTTCGTGGATACCTTTTGCCCCACGATCCAGCGCTTTCCAGCCCCTTCGCTTGGTAACCTGTCCTCGATCGTTGCCTGTGTGTACACTCCCGCGTAATTCGGGGGTGGAGGTAGCCTTGAGTTGTTTGCTGAAGGGATTTAATTCCTGGCTTGGGTTTTACTGTTTTTAGGCATTCTATTGATATCCAATGGACGTTTCAATTCAAAGGTTAGCGTAGCGAGGCGCAGATATTTGTCCCACCGATGTCAGAAACACTGTTTCGAGAAAAACGCGTTTAAAGTTTTACCTGACCGCCGAGTGGCCCTAAAATCTCAGGATATTTCCAAATTGCAAAAAACACGTATTATTGAAGGTTGAACATTCGAAAAATGAAATAAAAGAATCGCTTTTTAGACCGGAACCTCCCCTTAATAGAATATGACAATGGAACCATATTAAAATAAATAAGTGCTAAGAATCGTCAACTAAAAATGACATTTCGCGACCCCTTTGGGTTGTGATAATAATTTTGTGATATAATTCCTTCTAACGCAACTATCTTATTCCCGCCCCCGTTCCCAGTTTAAACACTCTATCGACCACTGCTGTGAGTGATAGGTTGGAAAGATTTTTGAAAGTTCGATATGTGATTGTTTACTCGGGAAGTCTGAAATTGCAGTTCTCGATTACTGGAAGCGAGCAGTCACAGTGCAATATCCCCTCTGCCGATTGGCTGATGCCTCTCCTTTGAATCTGCTGATAGCGTTTGATGAGGTGGCATGCGCGAGGCTAGCATCCTGCCCCACATAGAAATCAATTTTAGCGAGAGCCGCTTTGAGGAATTCGCAAGTTTGGCGGATGCAGCGGGCAAGAAGTTGCTGTCTTGGTTCAACTATTCCAGCAGGACCGTTCCGTTTGCATAGGGCGCGGGTTGCTCTTTTTCGAGGCGGACAAAGAGCGCCAGCGCGCGCGCAAAACGTTTTAATTACACTTTTTATTTATGGCTAATTTTCTTTTCTGGCAATTAAGCCGACCATCTTGAGATTAAATCTCCGTTTCTTCGAGGCTTCGTTGCGCCATGCCAGCGCTTTACTTTTTAAGCAGAGGATCGCCCTCGTTGCGCAGTTTCCATCTTCCCCTTAGCTACCCACAGTGTCGAGAACAATTTTCTCTTTCTTTAATTGAAATCGTTTAGAATGACTCACTATGCGCAACGGGTATCACGCCTCGACACGGCTCACCCTTTCCTTTTACTGCCCCCCGAAACGACTTTAACCCGTCACTAGCGTTTAAACGAAGCGTTCGAAAAATGTCTAATCATCCTGAAGAGTGAGGACTCAACTTCCCGATCATCCCCCAAGGGAACGAAGAACGCAATCCCTTGATTACTCATTAAAACAGCAGATGGTGGAGGGCGAAAGTTGGCACGCGACCGCGGAAGCATAATTTTGATTCGTCGGAGCATCTGGCATCGGCTCGTTTCAACTGACTCGCCACGGCAGCGTCGAATCGCTCCTTTTTTCTGCGGTCCACGGAGGAGATCGATTCGCGAATCATCGCGGGGGAGGCTAGGTTGCTTCGCGACGGGGCCGGCTGGGGCAGGCGAATTTAACGCCCAGTTTAAAGTAGATTAAATTTCCCTTCCGGTTTAATCACGGGCGCGACGAGCTCTGCTCGCAGCACGTCGTTCCGTGATTCGACCTCGGCGCGAATTTAATTTTTACGGAGGTGGGGTCGAAGGTGTACCTCCCCTCGAGGCCACCCTTACCTAAGCACGCAGTTGCGAATACATGGAAAGTGGCTGTTTAAAATTCTCCTCGGTACGCGTCACTTAATTTCCTCCGCTATTTTCCATTGATCGGCCGCCCGTACCGGGATAACATTGACATTGGCCGATGATAACGTACGATATAGGCGGACGAGCCTTTTACAAGTTAAGTTGCTCGTAATTTGGCATCAGTCGCCGGAAGGATCTGGTAGAAAGTAGCTCGCTGCCACGACGTCGTTACGTGGCCAGGGTCATAGAATTATGTCGGTGGCAACGGGGGTGCGACTTCGGTTACGCTGATCGAATTCTGCGTAATGGTAGGGGGATGGAATACTTCTTAAATATTGCAGAAATACATACGTGATCGAAGGAACGCGAGGTTCGTGCAATGAGAACCTCGAGACGTAGAGTTGTGGCGAAAAGAATGTTTGCACTGTGAACTGTAAGATAAATGAGATACCTAATTAGGTCCATTAGAAATGATTGTATCTTGAAATATACCGATATCATACGTAGTAGGTGCCTAAGTAGTCCCTATGAGGCTTAAAGTATACCCGTTTCAATTTTTTTACAAGTCAACGGCTTAACGAAGATTTCCCGTTTTTTTACTATTTTTACATAGTATTATGAACTACTTAAAAAAAATAATACGGTTATATAGGTACTCCCTGAAAAGGGAAATTGAATAATATTTCACTATCGTGCGTAGACTATTGCTGTATTATCAATTGGAAATATGTGTCGCCACAAATCCCTTCGAAATCCCCGCGTTTTCATCACTGCACCTATGATACATTATCCGGCCATTATTTTGCCCCGAGTCGGACCAGGTCGTTGCCTCTTGCGATCGCTGAAAAGTCGAGCCAGCGCACGAGCATGCTCGCGCGGGCAAGCAAATAGCAAATGGCCGGCAGTTTTCGGGGCAGCGTGGAAAAACCGAGGAGATTTTTCTGCCGGTGGTCTGACGGACGAGAAGCAGTGGGGGCACGAAGTAAATTTAAAGTAAAAATGATCACAGAGTGGTTGCCGTCGAACACTCCAGGATGGGGAAGATGTATAGAGAGCTATCCATGGGGCTCCGGTGGCGTGGTGGTTTAGGTGCGGCATTGTGAAGAAAGATGAAGTTTGTTATCTCTCATCAGGCTGCCTCCGGTATTCTCGAGGCTCCAACTTTACCCTTTCCATCACGCCCCGTCCAGATTTTTCGTCGCCCCGGTTTTTCTCTGTTTTTCCCGACGGCCCGTCAACGTCGGGGCAACTTTCGCCGAGACTCGCGCTCCTTTCGCTACTTCCTTCCTTCCTCCGGAGCGCAAAGTTTCGAAAGCAGTTGGAGGACCGGTGGCTACAGGAGGATCGAGTGGCAAATATTTTCAAAGCGTAAACGACTGGAAAGACATCCGTCTCGGAGATCTTGCCGGGGAACTTTCTGCCATTTTAATCGCCAGCTACTAGGAAACCGGTGGCCCGTGTGCTTCGAGGAGAGCGGGGTTATCGGGGCGCGTAATTGATACACTGCCGGTACATCCACCAATTAACGCCCCGATACTACGAGCAGCTTTACCATATCAAGTTTTACGAATCGCCGATACCTGCCCCGAACACAATAATTCCCCGGGCACCCAGGTTGTTGAAAGTGTCTGAAATAGCTCGAGTAGCCCGAATAACCAGAATTCCTCTGATATTCCAATATGAACGAAATACCGTCGTCGAGTCCGTCGAAATAGTGGCGTCGCGCAGTCGGAAGAACGCGGCAGCGTTAACAGTTTATTTATTATTCGGGGGAGCAGCGCGCCGCTTTGGCGGTCGGTACACTTTGCCGAGGGTGCGCGCCGAGGGAAACTTCGAATCGAGTTTTGGGGGGTTGGCCGTCGATTCAGCGCCGCGGTCCTTTTCATCCCCGGCGAGAAGTTACACGGACGCTTAATGGCGTGCCTTTTAGCATTCGCTGCTCCGGATTATCACCTGCCTTTGAGCCAGTACATAATTCAGCGAGTGTGGTTGCCAGAGGGGCGAAAGGGGAGCGTAGGCTATTAGCGGCTGGGCCAGGATCGCGGGGATGATGGACGACGACGACCGCCTTGTTATTTAAACGGGGCATCGACTTCCAAGGAATCGAAGCGTCCCTGTCACGATGGAATTTTCAGAAAATACCTCCACGAACAGGAAATAATTGTTCGAAGGCTGCCATTAACGATCTTTACTCCAAAGGCTTGGTGCGGTTTTTTCCAGATACACTGCTTCTTGCTGGGTTATAGCATTTCTTCCCCGATATCCTCTGAGTGAGTCACAGGAAACATCGTTCGTCATATCGCGTTACGGAAACGACAGAGTCGTAAAGACCTAACCCAATCACTCGCTTCCTCGATGCAAGGGATGCTGATCGGGGCGGCCACCCCCGCGAGCCATACACGAATGAATCTTACGTATCGCTTCCGGGTGGCGGGTCGGTGCACCTTCTGAAATTCATCCATTAAATTTGCATTTCCCCCATTACACGTCGCTTCACGCAATAGAAGAGAAGCTCAGCCGGAAATTCTTTGTAACGTGTACACCGCGGGCCATTATCTACCGGGACCGGGGGGCGGTCGTTTCCAACGGGCTCGGCGCATGCAAAGTAACAGAAAAGTGCCAGTCGACGTTAGAACGGCCAAGTGAGAGGAGGAGGCACAGAGCTTCCTAACTCCCGCCGCCGCGCCGCGCCGCGCTCTTAGATTTGGTAATTTACCAGCGACGCCACCAGCAGTTTATGATCGATCGGACCGGTATCTTTGTACCCCTCCCGGCCGCAATTAAATTTCCTTAACGATACTACGCAAACGCGCCACTAATTTCCTCGTGAATCGTCCACCCTTCTGGAATTTATCGCGCGCCGAAGGACGCCTTGAACTCGCGAATGTCCCCGTGATTCGGCGCGATGCAGATGTGATTCTTCCAACGGAGCTGCGAGCTTCGGTCACTCTTTGCAGATTTAGAATTTTTAATCGTACAAAGTCTTTATTTTCTTAAAGTAGTGACACTAATGAAGCTGAGCGAGGGCTTATCAACCTACAGTGTAATTCTAATAGATCAAAGTGTTTTCCGAGGATATTTAGCGGATGCTTCCTCCGAACAAAAGGAACTGAATCCTTATTAGCCTACTCTACAGTCTACAGTCTACACTATGATAAAGCTCCGAGACATTTGCTTCGAAATTTAATTAAATTTCCCTCGGTGGTAGCAATTCTCGAAAATCCTGCTCGAATGGTTCGCTGCCAGCGAAATTGTTCACCCGTACATGGATTATCATGCCGAATGTTTCGCTGCAGCGCGAGATAACAACAGTGTGCGTGGCGGTGGCGGCGGTGGCGGCGGTGGCGGCGGCGGTGTACGTTCCACGGTAAGGAATTATGGAGTGGAGTCCGTTGACAGGGACGCAAAGTGCAGGTGAAATCAGACGAAAGGTAACAGCGTCCAATAATCTCAAAGACATAATGGGTCGACGACTGCTGGCTTACTGTAGATGACAGTCTCCTCGGGAGACCTCGCCCCTAATACATCACCGTCGTCCTCCAACCTCAAATAATTGTACGACTCTCGGCGGCATACCTACCGCGCTCAACCCACCGTAGTCGCTATCAAAATACCTGACAGAATCCCCCGAATGTAACGGTAATTTATTTTCCAAACTCGTGACAGCCGACACTTGCGGCACATCCGAAGAAATTTCCCAAATAATTGCCCCTGGGGAATTTCGAGCAGCGCTCCTCATCGCTCAGTTCCCCTAGATAGTTAGAATTATATAGATATAGAATTTCAATAAACCACTTGCTTCCACTGCGTTGTTTAGGAAACTGTTCTTAATCCTTTCCTTAACCCTTTTCTTAATCTCCTTTAAACAGCATCGCAACTGAAAAATAAAAATATTTTCTTGTAAAATAATATGCCCATTATGGGCTGAGGGGCTAAATATTGTAATTGAAAAAAAAAAAAAATTTGTGGCACATTACAATTAAAATACTTTTTCTTGCAAACTTTTGCTCCATAATTGTGCAAAAAACATAATTACACAAAATATAAAAAAATGGCCCGTCAGCCCACAGAGGCAACACTATTTTACAAGAATACCATTTTATTTCTGCGATTCATCGATGTTTAATTTTTATATTTTTTCTGAAGTGTTCTAAAGAACCTCAAAACTCATAAATAATTAAATACACAAATTGTAGTAAATACAATTTTTTCATGTGCAATAATTTTGTTTAATTTTCATTAATACAAGCCCTAGAAGAAATTCTTAAAATCATTCACTTTCAACAAACATTGACCGCACCAGAATTTCCAAAATGGATTCGACGGTGTTGCCCACTCGCGTCGATAAATGAGAACGAAAGAAGCGCTCGTGGAAGATCGGTGTAAGTGCCGTATCGCCGATAAAACGATTCCACTGCAGGCATTTAAACGTCTTTCTCGTCGAATTGGAAGCGCGCGGTCCCTTTGTGCCCGGAGCCCGATGCCGCCGTTGCATTGTCGGGATTGTAAAAGCGCTAATTCCCCTCGGCTTTAATTCCAGGGTAGATAGCGCGGCACTTGTGTTCCTGGCGCACGCGTTATTGAAACGCAATACATATTATTCCGTACACGTAGCCGATACGCGTCGAGCCGCTGATTATGGAATCGTTTACCGAAAAAGGGCTGAATAGAAATCCGATATCCAATTCGACGGGCACACAGAAGCAACGGGCGGTGAATAGTTCATTTGGCGTTAAATATAGTAGCGGGATAGGGAAAGAAACACTTACCGAGCTTGCTTCAGGACGCGTTCGATTGTGAGACGATTTTCCAGCGGCGGTTTTCTGCGCGAGCGGAGGTCGTGTAGGGGAAATACTCGAGTGGAATGCAGTTAACACTGTGGGACTAACGTAACCACTCGGTGATGCCCTCTCGAATGGAAAGTAAAACACCCCGCGGCTGCCAGGCGTTCCCGAGGTCTGAGCAACGGGGCGGCGAGTACGCTTCGTTCTGGGAAAGAATTAGGCGTCTAATGCTTCTAATTGGGAGTATGCTTCGTAATTTCGATTGGTTTAATAGCGAATAATTATTTAATAATGGAGAATTCGTATTGCGCGACGCAAATCAGCAAAATGCTCGTTGCAAAAACACGCGTTTAGTGGTGCCATTTGTTAGATGCTTTTGGAAGATTGCTCGTGCTACTATAGAATTAAAATTTTCCTGTATAAAACGAGGTATTGGGCTGATAGCCTCAATTATAATCGTAGCGGTTATTGCGAGTGACGATATGTTTTCCGAGAATATCTAAAACAAAGTTGTTCCCTCGATCCGTTTAGAAAGTGATATGTTCCCTGGGCGGAAGAGAGGAAAAGACTGGAGGAAAGATCGTTTTGCACAGAGGACCACTAAACCCGAAACGGCCAGCGTGTCAGGAAAACAGCTCCCCTGTATTCAATCATTTGGGGCACGGTGGAGGAACAACAGCCACAACCGCTTCTTAAAACGTACTCTCGAAACAGCAACCGATAATCTCAAGATGCCCATAAACCGAGTCCGCGGAGAAACCCTAGAGAAATCCGATAACCCATTCGAGGCATACACAGCCGTATCTCGAGCCAGAGAGTGCTTCATCCGTTTCTGTATATACCGAGGTCCTCTATAAAAAAGGAAAGCGAAAAGGAAGAGACGACGGAACTAGGAAGGAGTAACGATAAAACTTTATCGACTGCTCCTAGTCGTAAAACAATGCAATTTTCAGGTGGATATCGGGTATTAATAACCAGAGGCCGGGGTATAGTTGTGTCTCCGACGAAACGAAGCTGCGGCGCATGGCTGAAATACTCTAAGGAGATTGGCTTTTAGTCGGACAGCTTGCATTAACCTACTACCCCCATCAATTTCTTCATTTAACGCGAGGTGTCTCAAAATTCTGTGCCATACTCCAACCTCCACCCGGTGGTCACTGTTTAATCGCGAAGATATAAATCTTCCTCAACCACCGAATCAAGAGCAGAAAACCACCCTTCGCAAACTCTCTTTCTAAACCTGTTCTCCTATTTAGAAAGAGAAATCAGCCCTGTTATAAAATAATAGAAAAGTAAGAGAGCACGGAAGCAGGTCGAGAAAGCCCGCTTGTCTCCCCCCGCCTTTTGTTTTCCACCCCCTGTCAGAGCCGATACACGCGCGGTCTTCGTCCGCCGCGCCGGTTAGGAATCGAACGCCCTCCTTTCATCGTTCCCATCTCATTTCCGAGCAGCTTATCCGATCCGGCCACCCCTTCTCCCTTAACCAACCCTTCGATACCTCCCGCGCATTTTATCGCCGCGCCAGGATCGCCGGGAAAAGAATGGCACCATAAACCTCGTGTTCTCTTCATTGTCCAGCGAAACGTTTGACGTGGCGGCTCCGTAAATAAAGCCCCCATCCCCGTAACACGGTGCCTTGCGATCGAACGGCCCCCGCCGCTATCGGCTCGAAGCAGGCTTTTAAAAGAAATTATGACCTTTCGCCCCGAAGCGCAGCTCCACCACCGTCCGTCCGATTTACCACCACCAGTCTGCGATTTGGCTGAATACTCCGGCCAAAACCGCCCTCCCTTCGTCGTCCTAGGGGGGTTTGTCCAGTGGCGATCCTCCACGTCCGATAAATCGATGCCCGGTGAAAATTCGAGTAACAGGCAGCCTGATAAATTCCATCCACCGGATCCCACCTCGGTCCGCTTTAACTCGTCGCTAGTTTACTGCGGCAAGATTCGGATCTTTAATACCACGGGGAACCGACTGACACCCTCCCGCCCGTCCAGCGACCTGCCGGACCGTGTTCGCGGTCCCACGCCCCCGTGTAAACGCGCCCGTTTCAAAGTCGGCGACAACACGAGCCGCGCGGATTTGTAATGCGCGCCTGGTACGCGTCCACCCCTTCACTGCCTCGCGAATCAATTAATAATTATTCACTTCTCTTATTTTAATTTTATGTGCTGAATATTTATATTCGTATTTCCAGCTTCTTTCTTTATTGAGCCATTTTTGGGGCTTAAAAATCTGAATCTTTCATATTTTTTTAATCGAACTACAAATACATGTTTTGTTCCAATTACGGGACATCTACTCTACTCGAGCACCATTCCACTTGTAATTGCAGATCTGACATGTCGAAGTGGTTCAAGTGGCTTACTTGCTAATTTTTTGTTTAGTAGGGGGCATCTTCGAATTTTTTAGTATCCCACTTTGACGGTAGATCGCAGTCCTTCGCAGCTGGATATCAATATGCCGGCGGCGAGTTTTCTGGTGTCGAACACGCGCGTTCGTGATATTAATTTGCAGCAGTCAGTCTACTGTGCGGGATTCTATTTGTAGAAAGAAGTTTAATTGGTGCAAGTGGGGAGAATTGTATAAACAAGTGTTTTTCGCTCGAGCGGACCTTTGCACGTAAATTGCATCATACACACATTCAGACGACAAATATTTCATCAATAGGAAATCGCGACGCGTCGCATGATAAATTGTGGATTATTATAACAACGTGTATAAATATTTATTACCCCGGCAGGATTCCTAAATATATCTCGATTTAACAAACTAATACTGTAGGCAATATTATCGAGCAACTCCACATACATATTTAAACATGCAAACAGCAGGTTTATTTTCTCCAATGGTATAATCTTGCCCAAGAGAGCGTTAGATATCTTCGGTTCAATGCCCCCAGGAACCGTGATTCGCCGTGGGTGGCACGATTTTAAAAAGATATTACGACCCTCCGCGCGATATCCTGAGATCCATTCCGACTTATCATAACGACGTCGGTTACATCCGTTGTGAAATAGGTTACGTACACCTGGTGGCGAGGGAACACCGCCGACTCTTCCACGCGTCCATTAACCTCTCCGAAGGGCTTCGTATACCCAAAGCAGAGTAGTCGCCACTCACGCGAGGGGATAAAAGTATCAACGCGTTCACTTTCCATTCAGCCGAAACGCGACTCCCCCGATCCCTCAATCGCCCACGTGGAGGTTTGCGTGAAATTTTTCGTTCGAATCCACCTGACGGTAATTAGACTTGCCGGGATCCAGACGTTACGAGGACGTTACGAGGACGTGATTGGAGCAACAACGCTGTGTCACGATGCTCGTAGCGGGGGATGTCGAACGAGTTAGGCAGCCTCGGGAACAATGCCGATTCGATCGAGGGCAGCTTTAACGCGGTTAACACAGACGTTAAGTTTTACGTTCTTGGAATAATGGGCATTGTTCGCGTTCGACTATTAGAAAGCCGTCTTGCCTGGAGCTCCGCGGGGATTCATCGATTCGCGTTGGAAAGTTCCCGTTGATTCCTGTCGACGGTGGCGCGGCTGTGTTTCCCCATGATTACCATCCCGCCGTGTCTATCTGTCATCCCACAGGATTCGCCAACTCGAGACTCAGCCGCTGCGGTGTCCTGTCTTGTTTCCTGTGTTATTCTTGCATCCTGCGTCGTTGAAAGTTTGCCGCGGCCGGCGAGGCTTGAATAAAGTCGAGGGAAAGTACGCGCTCTCTCTGTGGCAAGTCATGCACAGTGTGCTTCAGAACACACGGCACATTCTTCCGCGGCTGGCTTGTATTTCTTCACGAAAATACGTGGAGAATATAACTTACCTTCCATCGTAGCGTTTAAAATTATTTATTTGTCGGATAGCATTCGATAATATTTAAAGTGGTGGTTAAAAAAAATTTAAAATATCTTTACAGGTATGTGCAACCAGCTTAATATCGCTGGTCTAGTTTACAGCTCCCTCAATCTATGGCAGGGTTCCCCAACCTTTTCTGAGTCACAATCCTCTTTTATAATATTCAAATAACCTGGGACCTCAATGTTAGATATAAGGTAAAGTAATTTTAACACGGTAAAGAAAACACATAGAAAATAGGTATTTCAGAATATACTTCTAACTTAATAATATTAATACTATTAATATAGTATAATAATATTATATTGTGAAGTAGGTACCTATTTTTAATGAGTTTTTTACCTTGTTAAATTTACCTTAGCTGTTGGGTGGGGGGGGGCAGGTTATTTGAATATTATAAAAGGGGATTCCGACTTAAAAAAGCTTGTGAAACACTGATCTATGGGATGTAAATATAAATAATAGAGCTGTCTTATTTCCTTTTTCACGCTCCTGCACGTTTCCTGTTTTGTTCCTTTTTCATAGCCACTAAAAAAAAAGTAAAAGAAGTTATAAACCATCTTGAAAAGCTGGGGTCACAGTCGAAACTCGAGGGGTTCTCCCGGAGTTAAGAGCGCAAGGGGAAGAGGCCCGGCTATGGTCAGACGCGCTGTGGGGGCCATTATATGTACATACTTAGAAATGCATCTCTCTGTAACTTGGCGTACCTTCGGGCTTCGTTATCCTGAAAATTGCTTCAAGCAAAAATTATTCAAATTGGCCAGTGCCTCCGTGGTGTATAAAAATTTTGCATAAATTTTTAGTTTTTCGATGCATTGTTGTTTCTTCAGAGGAGGACATAAATTCATATGGTAAAATTGAATACATACAAATATTCTATCCATATTTTCGATATCGATTCTCAAGAGATTCGCAGCGGCAGAGGGGAACACCCAGTATATTAAAGATCGACGTTGCCTCCACGGCGGAAAACAATCTCGTAATACAGCGCAGGAGTGAGGGAAGCAGGCTCGATTTTTCTTCCCCCTTTGCACCAGGATGCAGTGGCGGAAATCGGATATGATTTCACGTTGGATCACCGCGAGCACGTTAATAAGTATTGTTCGGTAAGACTCGATGGATGGGGTTTAAAGAACAAAGGGGTGTCGCGAGATAGATGGATCGCGGTGAGTCGTGGATCCGACAAAGATTCGTTGACGTTGATGAATTTGGATTCTGTTTCTGCCGCGGTGCTTCCCGTCTCGCCGAGCAGTCCGTTGATACCGTTCCATTCTCATTGTAATTAATTACGCGCGCTTGCCCGCGCCTGGTATTTAGTTGCCTTTCGATTGAATTCTTGACGCTAATGAAACATTCAGCCTCCCCCGTTCTAACGTAAACACACTCGAAAATAATTAATTCGTTTTAATCACAGTTATTACGTCGAGTCTCGTTTTCACGAATAACTAATTAATACCATTTATACCCCAATTGCAACAATCATTTTACTCCAGCGTAGATCGTTTACATCAACTTCACTGCGATTTTCATATTTACGAAGGTATTATAAATATACAATATACAATATACATATCCTTTTTAGGATCATTATTAACTCTCATCAAGTCTAAAATTATTCTACATCCAGAGATCGTGAATTTATATCCACCTTTTCCCTCGGAATGATCAATTATACTAAAAAGAAAAAGATCTGTATTCTGTATTGTGTATCGTCCCAGCCACGCTGCACGTGCCATTATACCGATCCGCACGAAGTTCTACGCGCGATCGTTGCCGAAATTTTCGTTATCCCCCGAGCAGCAGGAAATTCGCCGTTATTAATTATAGCGGCAACGCGATTCGCTTCTGCCCCGATTAGAGAGCGCCTGGTTCTATTAATTATATGCTTTTTTCCCCCCGTGATTCTGGATGGCGCGCGCGCTGTTCCCCGTCTAACTACACCGGGCATAATTATGTTTGACAGGGGACCCCTGCCTATTAGCCGAGTTACTTGCCGAAGTTATGACGCTTGTTAGACACGCCGTGTTCCGGAAATCCCGGATTCCTATTCGATACTGCGCGGCCGCGGCTGCTGCAAGTTCGTCCTTCCGCTTGCCAGCCGATCCCAAATGCGCTCTGATCCAATGGGCTAATTAGGAGATATCGCGCGGCATAACGAGCAGCCAGCTTCTACGCGACACGAAGAAATTAATTGCCGCGATCTCGGCGCCGCTATCACGATCAACGAGCGCGGATCGATTTCTCCGAAGCACGCGCAAGGAAATCGGTGCCGAAGCATGCGCTGGCTGGGAAGCTTTACGACCGGTTGCGGATCGAGCTTGATGCTCCGCGCTTACCGAGTGCGTCACCATTTCACTACTCTCTTTTATCAATGCTTCCCCTTTCTCCTTTCTTCGGCATCACACAATTGAGATTCGTTGGCCAGGTGCTTTCCTCACTTTACTGAAAACTACTTGGCAAAAAATAACCCTACTTCGCTACGGTATAAACTAGATTTTCCGTTCTTATTTAAGGGGCCTTATTTAATTGATAAAATAAAAGTTTTGTAGGCATTTTGATGACGATGGTGTGAAGCGAGATAGAGATTAGCCAGGCAGTCGGCCGACCGTCGCCGACTGTCCCGAACGATTGTTGGTTTAAGCCGTTTAAGGGTACGGTTACAAAGAGGAGGCCGCGCGGATAAACAAGCGACCGCGGATGGCGTATTGACGACGGAATGGTAGTGAGTCACGGGGCTGTTCGGGAGAGATTCCACTGTTTTGAAGTAATTCTTTGTTGGCGGCCGACGAAAGACGTTGTGTAAGAAAATAAGTAAAACGAAAATTAACGGGTAAGAAGAATCTTGGACGGCGAGACGTGATTGGCGGCGTCACCTTCTCATCTTACAAAGATAGCCCGCCCTGGTGGACGATCGGCCGGGCATGGGGATGTAAACAAGAGACAAGAGACGCGCGATGCAAGCGAGGAGACTAAGCAGTAAGCATTCACTTCTTCACGAGCCGAGTTCGAGAAACGACACACGCGTGTCACATTGTACCACGGATTCCAAAGCGACAGAATAAACGCGCATTATTTAATAGTACGTTCTATTTTTCTCTTCCACGTATATTGATCTTACAGTTGGCTGGAGGAACCGTCCCGTGCGAAACTGTTTTATAATAAGCCCCGTTGCGCACTAGGCGACAAATCGCCGACGACCAGAAACCTTTGTTGTTCGCCGCGACCAAGTGCGTACGAACTCATATGTCCCCGTGTACCGCGTGGTCGCCGGCGATTTGTCGCCTAGTGCGCAACGGGGCTAAAGCTCTATTAAAATTATTCTCGTCAGTTACTGAGCGCCAACCTGACCACGCTCTATTCGCGACTTGTACTTTTATAAAACTGGCACCGACTTAAAAAATTGAAAGGCGTAGATTCAATAAGGGAAAAAATTATTTTTTACTTTTCAGTGGATTTTTATTTTTTTGAAATCGATTTTATTAACCCATTTTTACCTATAGAGTCTGAAACATAGCTGTACTACCACCCCCGGATTTACCTATTCGCTGTTTGGTAGGTTGTTTTTAGGTGATCAAGGGGATTGTTTTCACGGTATCACGCGTTTCAGTTGGCACAAGTGAAAAGTCGTGGACGTAATTGAACCTCGTTCAGTTGCTCCGCGGTGTTTCGTGCAGCGTAACTCGTGGAGCTGGATTAATTTCTCCTACCCCATTCGCGTCGTGGAAATTTGTCGACTGTGCGATCGAGGGCTCTGAAAATATGCTTGGAGAGCTGGTAGCGCTTTGCCGTTTGTTTAATTCAGACGTCGTTGAAGAGCTTCACCGTGGCAGCATGGAATTTATTGCTCGTGATTGTGCGTTTCATTTAAATCCACGAACTTGGGCCTCCCACTTTAAATCGCCGTTGGATTTTCGTCTCGAATAAAAATAATCGCACGCTGCTCTGCTTTCGACCATCGGGTGTGTTCCGTAAACCCGTTATCGGTCCACGTTTGAGCGCCCTGCAAATATTTAACAGCGTGTTCACACTTGACAAATTTTACGCAAATTGGCCGGATACGCGCGGCGATTAACGCCGTTGTCGCACAATGGACGCCGATTTATCTTTTCGTGTTCGTCCGGTCCCCGCGTAATTATATCGGACAACGTTCGTTACTCCCATGCATGGAACATAAGAAGCGTTTCGTCAACGTGGCTCGTTGCTTAAAATGATTTCACGATCGGTATTCCTCTCACTTTGCTTTTAATACTCTCCCGTCTAATAATAAAACAATATCCCCTTGGCAACCTTCTGATGAATACAACAAAAATGGGAGACCAAAATCTGTTAAAGAAACACTACAGTTTCTATAGTTCCACACTGCTGGCCAAAATTAAAAAGATCACTATAATTTTTCGAAAATTTTTGACATTTACAAATGTCTAAAATTAGACAGAAATTTCTGAAACTTCGTTTTCTACGCTTCATCTTGACGAAAGAGTGTCACTTTGGATGAAAACATTGAGTCCTTGATTCGAAAACTAGAAACTTTAAGCGTCAAAATTCTTTTCTTAAATATTTTTTGCGTCCATTCTCGCGGAAATGCAGACATTTGAAAGTGACGAAAATTTTTGGAAAATTACAGTGATCCTCTAATTTTGGTCAGCAGTGTATAATACGCTACTATAAAGTGTTAATTGAATCCCTGGAGAATACAGAAGAATACCAAAAATTTTCTCTGCCCTTCGATCTTTTTTCCATCACCACAGTTGATTAATATAAAGCCCATCGATACGCCAGAAACGGGGGCTCGATCGATCTCTGAAAGCGGCCGCGTAACAGAGCGGTAAACAGACGATCCTACGAAATTACAGCGGTCCGTTGCCCGTCGTTCCGCTAATTCGAACTAAGGACATTAGCCAGGCGAATTGGCCGTAAAATATGAAAATCATCTCGTTATACGGGGAACGGTGTGTAGCCCTGCGAGCGATCTTGGTGGCCGTTAAGCTGGCGGTAACACGCGACACGCTAACATTATCGTGGCGGGCGTGCACGCTAATTTCAGCCGACCTGCAATCTGCATAATTCGGTTAGAGCAAACATCCAGCTCGCGTGGCGTTATCTGTCTGCTTGGTCGGTGCGTCCTTATCGACTGATTGCCCCGATCTCCTCGATAAATTTCCGCCGACCCGGGCACCGATTTTTGTCCCAGAGGAACCGGTTAATTCCTCCCACAACACCCCCGCCACGGAGCCGTTAATTCCGCCACGACTTCACCTGATTATGACTCCGACTGCTGGAGGGGGTGGGGGGGTCGCTTGAGACACGCGGGTTTCAATTTTGTTGGCTTCGAGTTAATGGAATTTCTAGCACCCACCGGAGGAAAATAAATCTGCCGCGTTAATTCGAAAGGGCGTATCTGCAACTTTCGCTTAAATTGAGTTATTGCTGCCACGTGGCACAGAAATAGTTTATCTCTATGTATATTAAATAAGAAAGCTGTATCTGAATTAAAACCGAAGATATAATAGTTATCCCTATAATAGTATCTCCGAAAGTTTCTTCTGGAGTTTGTGAAATATTTTACGGGTTTATCAGAAATAATTAGATACCTTTTTATCCAGATTTAATATTTAATCTAATCCGATTTATATAACATACCGATGGCACAACACAGAATAATAAATGTCATTTATCTCAGAACCGGCTTTTGAACAGGTACCTACGCCTTTTCGAATTAACACGGCAGAAAGGCAGGATAAAAGGTAAAGCAAAATTATAAGTAAGTCGAGTTCTCAGAAGTTCTTCCTTTCGGGACCAACACCGCGTGGCCTGTTTTGCCAGGTGGCCATTTAACGAGATCGATCTTTGGATACCAATGTCGCGACGCGCAAACGTGCAAAGTGTCGTGGAAAATAATGGCTGAATGAATCATTCCGGGATTACGATCACTCCCCTGTGTGTTCGTTTGTAGCTGATTTTGCATGCTCCTTCGCAGCCTTTTTGCGGTTGTTAATGGGGACGCGGTGGTCCATTTATTGGTGGAGCTCGTCGATATGTTTATTCTAAGCATTCGATGGGTAGCCTAAAAATTGTATGTTGACTTGTGGATCAAGTGACGTTGGGTGAATTCAAACATTTTAAACATCCGGTGGGTGCGGTCGAAGCTAATTATTGCCATTCTTCATGCACACCGTCGTCCCCTGTTGGCTTTATGGAAAAGTTGCATTTTAAAGTGCTTAACGATGTTGCAGTCATAAATGGAGCAGATCAATACGACGCGATCATGGAGTGTTAATTGCTCGTGTTATTGAGAGAAATAGAACGTGAAATTGGACGTAATTGACGGGGCACTTGCGGTATTGCTTTTTCCACCGACTACCACGCAGGAAGCCCATCCATTTGCTGATATCAAACAAAAGAGTACTTGTGATACCAGTGTTGATATAATTGACTGCACGCGTCGTTGCTATTTGCGTTCCCCAGGGCACCGTGGAACAACCTCGCGTTCACCAGTTAGTTATTCGTGACCAGAAGCCCGTTGCTGGGGAAAAATCGTTTTAATGCCACGTTGATCGCCGACTAATTAAGACCCTCGGGTTTAACGCTCATAATATGAAAGGGTAGGTTAATGAATCCTCCAACATCGCGATACTCTCCGCGACATTCAGAAGCTATAAAATTAATTTGCCATGAAATCGATCGAAGAGCATTCTTAAACCGAAGTTCGGGAAGTGCGAAGTTATATTTTATTCGCGTCCATTTACAACTGAAAAAGGAGGAGTTACGAGGGAGGGGAAAAAGGGTGAAGAGTGACGATCGAAATCACAATGGGGTGTCGGCGAATATTTGCAAAACGGTCGTGTTCCGTGGGCCGTAACTGAATTATGCAAATTAAATGCGTGGCAACAGAGTGCGTACTGTCCGTGCCCTGAAAATGTTCGCGCGAAATAAGCGATTATTCACGAATTACCCTGTAATTTATTAGCGCTGCGCTATTGAATCGCGGCGATGGACATTTAGCAGTCCCGCTGTTCAACGGCTTCTCCGTCGCGTGAAAATTCCGCGCGAATATTTTTGCATAGGTATAATAATACGCATATTTCATAATTTCATATTAGCCCGTCTTAATGGACACTCACACACGAATGACGGAGGGATTTTTTCCATTATTTAATTTCGATTTTATCAACGAAAAAAATTCACATACATTCGCCTCTTTTTGGCCGCCTGACCAAGTATAAACCCTTAAAACATTCTGAAAGCCACATTCGACAGCAGCGATGTAAACAGAAGATCGTGGATTGATACATTTTTGCGTGATAAGGTTTGAAGCTCGCCGCGGCGCCGTTTGCGCCCGCCCTCGAAACTCGGCTAATTCTGTTTCCTCGTTTTCGCTAAAAGGTTTATGGAAATCATTCTTCTTCGCCCGGGGAAAACCGGATTTCAGGGGATTACGTTGTCACGGAAGTGTCGCTGGTCGCGACGAACGAAAACGGGGAGGGGAATGGGGGATGGGCAGCTGCGAGAGATGGGGGCTGATGCTCGGTGACCGGGGTTGCGCCGGTTGTGGGGCGCAGTACGTCGCGTCGAGGGCAATCGCCCGTTCTTTATGAATTATTGTTTCCTCTGATAGGCTTTTAATTTATACCCGTCAGCCGTGTGTACGTCGGCCGAGCGGAAACTTTTCCATCGTCGGAGAACGCCGTGAAGTGTGGAAACTCCCGGGGATTATGCTAATAGGGGAGGGCACAAGCAGTTCGATAACTAACCGAATCAAAGTTTTCAATTAATAACTTGTCGCTGACTGTAATATCTTATTCGGAAAGTTCCCGGCCGTTGCGCCGCCCGGCAGAGCCGAGCGCGTTGTTACGTTTCTTTCGCGACGTAATGGGAACCGTAAAAACCGGCACACTTTTCCTTTTCGACTTGAAACGATCCTTTTTAACGACGCCAACACCTTGCCGCGGCTCGCTGGAATCTCGCCTGTTTCTTGGATTCTGTTGGGGATGATTTCTTGGCTCGTTACGTGGACGTTGTTAAGCGAAATTCACGACTTATTATAATGGCACCTGGAGTTTCTTCGTATAGGATGCTTGGGAATTTAGAATGTAGTAAGGAGGTTCTCCATTGAGTCTAAATTCCGTACATCTTTTCATTTAATCTCTACTTGATTGCAGTTCACTACATTTAGCTTATTCCAATTACAATTAGTCACGTTTTGTTCATTCTAATCACAGTTGATTACATTTATTTCGTTCTAATTACATTTAACTTCTTTTACATACACTTGATTACACTTACCTTATTCTCAATTACATATACAAAAGTTTCTTCCTCTTATCATTTTCCAATGTTATTCTAACGAAATGTGCTTTTCTGTTTCAGGTAAGTTAGACACTCAGCAGGACTGCTCTGCATCGTGCCTGCTAAGTTGACTGGTTGTGAGTAGTGTTTTATAGCGTAACTACTATATTTATTATTAAAATTTAATTTAAAAATAAACTGCTACGTCTTGAACGACGCATAAAAACATTGTTCAAATTTCAGATTAATCGAATCGCTAGTTTCTTAAAAAAAAATCCCAATTTTTGCTATGTTTTTTGCCGAAAAAATAGGATTTCCTTAAGGCGACTACTTAAAAAGAAAGTGTTTCTTTCGCGGAAAACGGCTGCCTAATAATCCCCTTAATACCCACACTACAATAAAAGTCGAATAAATTTCTGACAATTCTCTATGGCACAGGCCGCGTCTCGTATTCCTTCGAATCGAGCCTTATCTGGCGCATAAAAGATAGAATTTAAAAGTAGGAGCACAGGAGCCCCCAGCTCGTCACGTCTGACACGGTACGTGCGCGATCCCCTCGATCCACACAGGAATTATTTCATTCGCCGAGAAGTTTCCTCCCCGTGAATTCTTCCCGAAACCCGTGGAGAAGTTAGCGGAGGCTAACGCGACCAAGATGGTTGTTAAAGATTTATACAAGACGGCGTGGCGCCCCGCTTGCGCAGAATCTATCGTTGAACGGGAAAGTTCGTAATTGCGCATGAAAAATTCTGTTTTGCACCTCGTCGGCATTCCCGGGCGCGGAAAACTTGCCGGATAACGTTGGATCTCGAAGGAACGTGAGCCCGACTTGGACGAATTTCTGCTTACGCGCTCGACAACCAGCCGGGGCTAATTTTCCTAGAGTATTATTGAACGAGGTGAAACTTCGCCTCTGCGGGAGTTGTCGCGAAAGGAATTGTAAAGTTACCAAATATTACCGCGAGTGTCTGCCTAGGAAAGGGGGTCGCGCGTTCGCTGGCGGTTCCAGTCGGGAACGGGGCTCCCTAAATCGATTCCCACCGACGAAATACTGTTTGGAAGATTGTATTAAAAGCCACTGGCCAAGTTAGGGGATTAGATTGCCACGGTGCATTCGTTTCAACAGAGATATTCGTTCTGATTCGGCGAAACCAGTTTCAACTCCGGGCAGAGTTCACTCTTAAGTCTTGTCGAGACATTTTGTAATGGTTTGAAACGTATTTGGATAATTCAAACTGGGAAGTTTCGAGATAGTGTCTGATTCAGAGTTTATACATTCAATATTCCATTGATTCTAATCGCGATGGTAATAGTCTTACGGCAAAGATGTTCTTGCCACCCCATTATTCAGCTTTAACCCTTTCGACCACACAATTTTCTATCTGGATTTTATTATATTTTCTTGCAGAAATCGATTGCATTAACGGATGTGACAGATGGGTACTGATCAAATTTCAAAGTTGTATGTCAATTTTAAAAATTGGGACATACGTGTCCCAGCAGTTTTTTTTTTTTTTTGAATGGGACATTTGTGAGCCGGAAAAGTTAAACAGAGCAACGCACGTATTGTTCGACAGATGATCACAAACATTCATTGGAACATATGTGTCCCAAGAGGGCCGAAAGGATTAATATAATATTAAAAAACATAAAGATTTTCTAACATCCACAAGTGCCAATTACAGTTTCTCATCGTTCTAAACTCAAACATACTTCACTGTCCCCAATAATTTCAGTTCTGAAATTCAGGAGCAACTCAGCCGTATTTCTATAGTATTCCGCAAACTTGCCACTCTATTAACAATTAAAACTTTCCACCATCATCCTCTACGACGATCCATAAATTCCACACGACAACACATCTATCGAATCATCGCGGGGATGTCGTTTAAACATCGTGGAGGAAAAGTTGAATCTGCGAAGGGGCACACACACAGCAGCGATCTGCAGACGTCCCATGGAATCTTAAGACTTTAAGCCCCGATTGGTCGGCGAAGTTTCCACGAAAACCTCAACAATACCCGCGGCCGATCTCAGGCTAGGGTCAGTTCATCAGTCCAGAAGAATCGATTAATTCAATTAATTCAATTAATTCAATCTGGTAATTGCTTCTCATCGATCCCGTCCCATCGGCAGTCCGGCGGCTTCCCCTTCGCCCGCTATATCTGTATATCGTACGTGCTCCCTTTTCTCTACCCTCTTATCTTTCGCTTCCATTTCGGCCGCGGAAACGGCCTCTTTCAACTTTCCCCTTTCGGGCAGGCCGTTCTTTCCGACCGGTCTCTCACGGATCGAACATTAACTAGAGGATCCTTTGATTGCGTGCTCGATATCCATCGCGTGGAATTTATTGTTCTGGACGCGTGGCGACCGCAACCACCGGCCACTGTTATTTCCACCGTAACTTCCGATTGGTACTTGCAGAATTTTCCGTACCGAATAATCCCACCCATTCCACCTAACGTTATTATTATTTTATATATTTCGTTGGCTCCTCATTCGAAAACAGAGAGGAACGCCTTAATGCCCTGCGTAATCGTATAACCAAGTCGAAGCAATTAGTTTAATTCAATCGTCCATCATGAGACGCCCACCAATTACGCGGGAACAAGCTCGACGGAACGCGATTGGAACTTTTGATTGAATTTCAAACATCCCTCCTCGAACAAATTTTCGAACTTCCGCCAACGAGGATTCTTAAGTAGCCACCGTGCCCGCGCGCGATCTGTTTACAAGAACGTTTAATAATCGCGGGGGAATCACGGTAGCCAGGCGAACAACAAACAAATCGATCATCCGCCCTCGAAATCGGAGAAAACAGAAACGCGCTCTCGAGCAGGTCTCTCGTTTATTCGAAAAACAAGATATTTCTCGTGCTAAAAAAAAGGGGAAAAATCAGGTGGGGAAAAAAGGGGAAATAAAACGCGGAGCCATCAGATCGGCGTTATTTACTGTGTGGTCCCAGTAAAACCAGCTCCACAAGAGGATTTACGGGCACCATTTGGCGAGGCGATGTCGAACGCAAGAAATTAAACATATAGCCCCGAGCTGCGCCACGAATTATCGACGATGTGGAGAAATCTCGCGAATGCGACCAGCAAAACGCTCCACTCCGCCATCGGGCGCAGAATAATGACTGTTAGTGGGAAATATCTTTGCGTTCGTCTCACAGCCGAGCCCGTTCGCCATTCAGAGCGAACGTCACCCAAACGGGTTAATTGAAAAGGAAGGCGCGATACGTCAAGTGCGCTCTTTAATTCCCCCGGGCATCGGTGATTACGGTACTCGAGGGAACGCTCCAAGTCGCGAGCATTTGCCAAGCCTCTGAGTACTTTTGTTCGCCACTGGATTCAGCCTCGTCTTCGTGATCGCTGGGCCCGGCGACAGCGGAGCTGGTTCGTTGAATTCCCTTTTCGAATGGAAGGCAGCAGTCGGCGGATAACCCAGATTTCGATGAAGCTCGCCCTAAAACAACTTTCGCCCAGCTTATTCAGTCGGGGTAGCCTGGCGAGCGACGGAGCCGCTGTCTCGTCTTATCTAATTAGTCGCATCCACCCCATGGTAGCGAAAAGAACGGCGAACGTGTTCAGTGTTCACAGCTCGGTGGAGTCCGTGAGAACGAGCAACCGTGCCGCTCGTCATCCCCTCTCGCGCTGTCTCGCTGTTTTTTCCGCTAAATTGCCGCCCAATTAAGCCGCCCCGGCCGCGGCAGTCTTAGCACTCTTAGCTGCAACGGGCGGTTCCGTTCTCGCGCTTCTTTCTCGATTCGTCGCTTGTTATTCCACTGCCACCCTCGATAGCCAGCCACCGCACCGTCCATCCGGGGGTAAGCACGTTTCTCGGATTGTCTAACGACGTTAATCCGATTGCAGGTGGTTTTCCTCCTCCCCCGGGGCAAAAGTAAATCGTGTCCGTCTATTCCCTTCGTATTTACGTCAGCTGCGTTTTCGCCCTTCTAATTCTAAACGAAAACGCTCGGATATTAAACCTGGCAATCCTCTTTGTCAGTCCAGATCCTTTCCCGCGTTTAATGGTTCCGTTCGGCTTTTGTTTTCAATGGGGACGTAGGTAGTTGCTAAATTCTCTATAGCCTGGGTTATCGCAGTGTTCAGAAGGCGTTCGAGACTCGCGAGGTTTTCTCGTAGATCTCTGCCTTCGGGTTGTCACGTGTGGCGTATCTTCAACTCCCACGAAGAACTTTAGGACCTCCCTTTCCATCGAAGCGTCGAGTTGAAAAAGATCGTCCCACGATGACAGAAGTTTTCCTCCTCTGCGGTGCAATTGCAGGAAACTGGGGCACTCGATGCGTGCAATGTTAATTGCAAGACCAGCAGCTGGCCGGGGCGCTTTTTCTCTGGGAACAAACGTCCGCGTCGACGTTCACGGGGTGACAATACTTTTCAACGGGACACCTTCGGTAAATCCCACTTTAAAGCGTTATTACCGCCGAGTCGGTCGTACAGTATCCCGTAATTGCTGGGAATTGGATCGCCTTCGGCGGAAAAAAGGCCAGGGCACACGCCTCTCCAGGCGTCTTGAATGAACTGGTTATCTGGTCGTTTCGGCTGATTAAGCGTAATTAAGCCTATAATACGGTCGGACACGAGAAACTGTCGCCGCCAGTGGAACGACTGCCCTTTCATTCACACGAACGTCTGCCCCGATCCGCGAGGGGGGCGGATTAAGAGGCATTTTAAGTGTCGTTCACTTAAGGCTCCCGCGCGTCACCGCGAAGCGGCCAGACGAATTCGGCACTCGCCGCAATTACTCCGACGAATGGCGAAACGTAGTAGCTATCAGCAGAGCAACTGGCAGCGAATGGAAGCTTCTTAAAAACTGGGGAAATTGGCTGGACGAGACGGGAAGTGGAAGTAGATGAATCTCGTCTCGTCTTGGTCACGCCGAGTCACTCGATCGAGGATCCCCCCAGTCCTCGATCTTTATGAATTCTTCCGCGACACCAGCTTCTAACGAGGTATAATTAGGAGGAAAAAAGTCGGAGGATGGCGAAAATGTCAAGGATTGCTGCAAACTTGCTCGTCCACGGATTAAGAAGAACTTGCAGAACTGAGAAATTTTGTCCCTGGCAGAGTCGTTAATTGCTCCCCGAGAAAGGCGAGGAAGTCGGGGAAGTCGGGGAAGTCGGGGAAGTCGGGGAAGTCGGGGAAGTCGGGGAAGTCAGCCTCGACCCTCGTCCCAGCCGTCCTCGACCGCCTCGACGTTACATCCACTCCAGCGTGGCGCAGAATTTTCTCCGGGCACAAACACCTGGCAGTATTTAAACTTTAGCCGGAAAGATGCGCCATTCTTCCTCGGGGACAAATGGAGCGAACAGATCGGACGGCAAAGGGCCCGACTTGGTTTGCCGTGGCGGGGCGCGGCGGGGATCGGACGGGAAACCGCGCGAGCACGAAACTCCTCTAATCTTGCCGGCGATTGTTGGAACGTTTTGCCTCCGTTTCTACGCCTTACAAACGCTCCAATTACATGCGCGTCACCCCGGAACGTTGGGGGTTAAATGAACCGCGCCGTGTGCCGGATGAAATATTCAGCAAAAAATCCCGCCCCTCTCGCTGGCCGCGCGTTATGAGGCGGAACGGCAGCGTCCCCGTCACGACGCTGGCTCGGAGAATTAACGGCGAACAGCCCTTGGAGGAAGAGATTCGCGAAGGGTTTAATCCAGATTTCAATGGGAGGGCACGTTTCAAGCAATTCCTTCTCTCGCTCGCCGGAAGTGGCCTCGCTACGCTAGCTTCTTCTAATTGTAGCGCTGATTCTGGCGCGTTCGAGGATGAAAAACAGGCGGACTGGCCTTCTGGCCTTTTCTGGCTGTGCGAGTGGGTCGCGTGGGTCAAATGGACGCTGCGCCGGGGAGACGGGGGATGAGTCATTGTAAATTGCCACCTTGACACATTGAACGGCGCGCGAGGCTTTGAGAAACGCTGCTTCAAATTACAAATAGCAGTCGAAAGAGTCGAGATAATGCAAGGGTTAGACTTACACATTATCAAAAGCAGTATTTCACCAGCTCTAAAGAAATACACTTGTTCGATCAGCATGGGGCAATTCACAGCACCGAGGACTTGAGAAATGGTTAGGTTAAGTTACACTGCTTCGAAAGATCTCGAAAAGGATATCCACTGATGCGACACTTCCATTCTTTCCTTTCCACTTGTAGGTGAATCCGTTATTCCGTCATTTCGGTTAAGTGCGAGTGATTAAGTTTGCGGCTAACGAGCGCGCTACTTCGAAGCGGTCGTCGCCGCTCGCCTCTGAACACTGTCAAGACTTGGAGGGATCGTGGCCGAGCGAAAGCGGACGCGTTGCAATTCCAACGGCTGATCTGAAATTGAGATTGAGGACAGGTTGCAGAGCTGCATCGATTCGCCGTTGACGGCCAGTGATCGAACGCTCGACGCGTCTTCACGGCAATTGAGCCCACTTAGGCCACGCTGCTCGTTTGTGACTGCAATGGCGATGAAGAAGCTTTGCCTTGACATTTCGCGATCTCCGTACCTACTTCTTATTGTTAGTTGCGCTCGTGTTCGAGGGCTTGATCATAATATCACAGTTGAAGTGAGCAGGTTTGAAGAGGCCGCGGAGTAGAAGGATCGTCCCTGTGTTGGTAGTGATACGAATATTGGGAATTTGAAAAATTTATTTTAGGAAAAAATTGATATCGAAAGAGATACAGATTCATAATACTACGAGCAGCCAGAATCTTGCACGGATTCTTTCATTCTTTCATTCTTTCATTCTTTCACTCCACCGCGGAATATCCTTGGAGAATCCGTTTGAAAGCACTGGAGCTCTGAACGCGTGCCCGAATCTCCCCGGGGGTTGAGGAGGACAATTCAGCCGAGTGTTAACGCGCGAGCTCGCAGTCGTAGGCCACGTTACCCATTAAACCCCTAATGCGCGCAATTGCCCGAAACGTTGAAACAACGACGAGCCCCCACTCCCTGCCAGAAGCAGACACATTTTTGCGCAGATGCAGCGGAGGCTGGTGTAATCGGGGACGATTCGACGAGCAACCAGGCCATTTCCTTTAAATGACGTAAAAGTTGCTCCAGGCGACCTTTCTTTTGAGGATACTTGTTCCCCTTGATGGCTGTTCCAGCCACCCAGCCACCCAACCACCCAGCCTCCTGGCTGCTTGTCTCCATTGTCAAGCAATCGGGGAAACTTCGCCCAGTTCGCGATCTTTGTATTCCTACGGCCGTCTTCGAATCCAGACTCCATGAATATAAATTCTGTCCGGCGAGTAATGGCGGACGGAGGGCAGCGTTGTTTCGGGGTCGAGGAACGACGTCGAGCTTTCCTTCCTCCTTGCCCCCGAGAGCTTTGCCTTTAATTGGCCGCCTACTCGAACCGTGGGTAGTAAATGAGTTGGCCGTTGCAAAGGAAACGATATTCCCGTGAATGATGCCTTTTATCGAGACTGTTGCGTCAAAGGAACAGAGGGCAGGGACTTATTGTCATGGAATCGAAAGATGGGTGGCTAATTGGTCGCTTGGTAGTGGAGGGTTTAAACGACTCTCGCTGGATCAAGTTTTACTTACAATTAGTTCGGTCGAGACTAAGACGATTTTCCTCTAATAAGGGGCTCGTGATTACCTAACAAGAAGGGGCACAGAGGATTTCGAGGATCCCCTTATCTCCAGCCGATTGAGTTAAATATCGCGAACAGGCAATCGTCTTAACCGTCATGTTTTCGTGTCGGCAGGTTTATAGCTGGTTTCCTTGCTAGCTCCTCGGAGGAGCTTCGCCAATGCAGCTGGAATATTCATTCAACCGTCTCCTCGGACCCACCCGAGAAATATTCACCGCCCAGAGCGCAGTGAATTTTCTGCCGCCCGCGGAACCGTCTACGAATTTCCGCGAGTCCGCTTGAGCGATGAGCGTGAAAACGAGTCTTTTAACGCCCAGCGATCTCCGTGTACGCTTGGGAAATGAAGGAAGGTGATATTTCGTTCTCGCGCGACGATTGGTGGCCCCGAGTTTCTCCTGCTGCGCGCTCGTTCGGGTTGCAGATTATTCGGGGAGCTTTTTCGTTTGAGAAATGGATTGGGATGTCCCTTGGTTCGAACCAAACGTCTGGCAAAATTTAATACCTTATATACCTTAGGCGTCCTAATAATCGACGTTCCGCTGTAGAAACATTCTCGAAAGATCCAAGTCCACTTCATCAGCAAACCGCAGAATCTTCTTCCATCCATGCCAATATGGATCAAAGTTTAAAGATTAGGCCCAAGGGGTGTCGATTAATGTGGTCCTTATATAAAAAACACGAAGATGTACGATTATCCTTTTTGTTGAACACTTAGAAGATTTTAAGAGGGTCAGACAATACGAATTTTAAACTTGAAAAATAAGGACCATCCTAGTGTCAATACTAAACACTTGACAAGTCACAAAGGTCCGATCGACTGTACCTGAAAGACCTCGCTTAATTACCAATGTCGGAACTAGTTCTGCCCTTTGTCCGCCCCTTCATCGATCAAAGAGCGAATGGAAAAACTCCAGCAGCCAGAGGTAGCCGAAGAAACTCGAACCCCTTCGGAATTATTCAGCTGTATGATCGTTTAAGGAACTTCCCAGCCCACGGAGTTCATTTCCAGATGTCCTATCAGCGGCATCGACTTAACGATCTCCAAGCGAAACGACGGGATCATCCGCCGCGAACCAGCCCTCGAATGTCATATTACCGTCGTAACTCGGCTGACGCGATAAACGCAAAACCCCTGTACGAGCCCTCCCCCGTACTCCGCTTCCTAATAACAGTATCGTCCAGGGAATCTCCGGGTGAGGTTTCGCGACTCGCGACTGACCCCCGCCGGGAAGCTGCAGGCTCAAAGGGCGCCGGTGGGATAAAATCAAAGTCGAAAGGAAGAAGGGAAGACGCTCTGGACGAGGTCCGGGGCGTCTCGGTGGTGGAGAATCCGCTTTTCCAGCGGCCCCGCTTAATCCCCCGAACCTAGGAAACGTCTTAATTGGGGCTTAAGGGCAAAAGAAACCGCGGGTCACTGTATTACAATCGGAGCTGGCTACACAATCGTCGGTTTCATTAAGGCACTCCTTTTTCACCGGCTGGAAACTGGCCGGCCGAGAGGCGGGAAGAATGGAGCCGTGCCCGCTCATAAATACCACGTCTTCGAATTCTCGGCGCAACGGCGAGCGCGGGGGCCACTTCCCCGGGCCCCCGGGTCCCCTGCCCTTCGTCCAGGTAACAATGCGTCCATTCATTCGGTGAATGGGGTCCGGAGCACGGCTTGGCCCTTCTCTCGGCCTGCTCCTTTTTTTTCCAGCGGGTAGAGGCGCAGGGGGCTGGCAGTGGCTGCCAAGTGGCGAGTTGGCACAGGTGTACCCCGCGGAGGATCTCCTCCCTGTATCTTCGGATGATGCACGGGCTCGAGGGTAGCCGGCGATGTCTCGCGAGCCTCCCGTCAGGCTTCACGATGAATGGACGGGGCTGGTGTAAATAGTGGACGGGATGCTTCTTTTCTCGCTCTCTGTGGATTTTAATGCTTTCTTGGTCCTGGGAATGCAGGCATTCGTGGGGCACGTGGCTCCGGCTTTTGCAACCCAACGGAGATTTAGGGCGAGAGCGTACCAGCGCTCCGGGACCATTTTTTCCACCTTCAATTCAACAGATACATACTTTTTAGGTTTATATATTGTGATAATTGTGAGGGGTGGATCAATACCAGGAACTCTTACGTGCCATTCACGATTAATTTCAAAGGCAGATTCGTAGTATAACCTCGACAGCAAAGGCAGACTCTCTGTTAGATTCTAAACTGAACAGCGGGGGGTGGAATTCAGAGACAGACCGTCCCAGTTGCACTATGTGCACAAGAGATCGAACGATCGTGCAATGGGATCGCGGACGCGATCGGTCGTCATGGGTCGCGAAACACAGCGGCCCCTGATACCTGTATCGACGAGCACAAAGGAAGCGCCGACGAATCGATCAGCGACGGGACACGCTGGAGAGACGAGAATGGAAGGACCAGCGTCGCTGTTTCAGCCAAGGTGTTCGCCGAAAATACTGCCACGTTCTCGCTCCCACGGGTTTCTCTTTTTTTTTCTCTGTACTTCTGAGGAGCAGCTCGGTCGCGACGCGTGGAGGCAGGGGTTGAGCCGAATGCGGGCAGAAGATGGAAAAGAAAGGGGCCGGGAAGAAGATGAACCGTTGGATCGAGAGATCGAGCCCAGGGAGAGGAAGTTGCGAAGCGAAGTTTGCGGCGGAGGAACACGGGATGGAGGAAGATGAGCTCAAGGGGGAGACAGTTTGTTGGAGATGACTGAATATTGGTAGGTGGAAATTGAAGGAAAGGGGCACGGGAGGGTGATCGAGGGGGAGCAGAGGGGAATTGAATACGTGATAGGGATAAGAGAAGAAGCTGAATCGATGAACGGGAAAGTTTCACGATTAGAAGATAGCGTGAAATAAGTGTAGGATTAATTATTGTACTTGTAACGTATAATCGAAGAGGAACATAAAACGGCCCCAAAAGGAATGGAGATTCTATAGAAAAATGGAGGACACGGGAGAAACGTGGAAGGACTAAAAGGAAACGGGATAAGCGAAGAAAGGAGACCACGGGGATTTCGTATTCTTGTATACACCAGTTTTCTCGCGGCAACATCGAAGATTAGACGTCTTCCCACACGACTTTGCACGGCCACCGCTTGTCTAGTTTCAAGGGATTTTGATGGCCGCGAAAGAGTATTACGACGTGCCCTGGATTATGTGGCTTAAAATTCACGAGGGGCCTCGAGCGGAAAGACGAAATTCCCTCGTGGACCCTACACTGCCCGGCTTATAACGCGGTTCCGCGTTTCCTTCCGGCAGGTTAGGTTATGATACGCGGATGCCGAACAATCGATGCATCCAGCAGCCGCCAATAATATCCTTCTAACGAAGAGTTTTGCAACAGTACCTAACGAAGAACGCGACGACGCCGTCGGACAGCTCGAATCTAATAAAACGACCGTGTCAACCCCTCTGCCACTATGCGCATACATATACGATCAGCTTTAATAATCGGGGGAGGATCCCGACACTGATGTCGACGCGAGTCAGGGGGGTCTAAGTTATTTTTCTTGTCCGCGCGTCAGACGATCCATATTAATCCCGGACTCGTGTACAGGGAAGTCGCATCAAATCCCATGGGGTTCCCCTCCTGAACTTTGGCGCCGAAGTGGAAGTTGGATCAAACTCGCTTGGCTTTTCGGGGAGATTGCAGGGCAGGTGAGAATCAATCGAGAAATTACGTGAAACGAGGCGTGACAAATTCACTGATGTATCAACGTTTACCTTGATACTTCTTTCGCTTTGTATTCACTGCGTTGCTGTGTTCATTTAGAGATTTTAGATGTTGCAACCTCGGAAAGTACTTTATTATTACGATGACAGTATCTACAGTAATAATTGTAGAAGACGCGCGTTTAATCCCAAATGAAACGAGTACCGTCCCTTCCTCTTCAACCCTGACTGTCCCACAAAAGGGTCCTAGCACGCGAGTGAATCAAGTTCCCTCTAATTACCCAAAGAAAAGGAATTCCGTCGTGTAGGTACTCCATCAACGTGTACACCTCTCACGGAACCGGAATCCACCCCCGATCTTATTCTTCGGCGTGTTTCGCCCACTCGCCACGACTACTCTCTCAGCCTCATTAGAATCTCACTTCTTCGGTTGGATGCTTGCCGAGTTGAGTTTCGGCCAATGCGGTGGCCTGCTGTTTTTGGAATTCGACGGGCGCTGTTGTTCGCGCTTGACGAATGGCTCGCATGATTACTTTGTTTAGCATGAGAATACGAGTTCGTTCGATCTTGGCGTTGCAGCCGCGCCGCTCGCCACGATTTATGAAGTATCTGATAGCCGAGGAGCGCGTCGTGACGCGAAACTTTCGATTGAAATGCTGCCTCGGGAGCCAGCAACCACCAGACGGCCGTTATTTATTGCCGACCGTCCGAGATCGCACTTTAATTGCTCGATCATGCGAGGGGGCTGAATCGGAGCGACGAATCCCCGCCGTCTAGCAATAATTAAGAGCGGATTCGCAGGATGGTATAAACTATAAATAAACCTTCTAATTGACACAGGGAAGCGTCGGTGGCATCGGTAAAATTTCCACGTCTCGTGGTCGCGCGGGCTGGATTAATACGCGGTCAGAAGTGACGACGATATCGACGAGGTATCCGGTTCGTACGCCTGATCCCGTCTAGTTTCCTGATTCCTCTTCGACATCCACCCTGTTTCCTGAACGGAGCGGAAATAATTCGACAGGAAATCGTCGGGTCCCCTGATTTATCTTATCCAGGCCGTCGTTAAGTGCGTCGTCTCTATCGTCTCAATTAAACTCGACGCGGGTAACGGCACCGGCGTTTCAATCAATAAACTATGCGACGCCTGAATTTATTCGAGCGAGCAGCCTCGCGCAGGCTATCAATCGAAGATGCTCCACTCGGATACCTGGCTTGAGCTGATTACACGAGCTATCTTGTTCAATTCGACGGCAGCGGGAGGGTCTTTGCTCCCCTGCGGCATGGCGGGGAATTTTGGCGATCAGGGTGAATGTTTCGATAGATGTAACAGCCTCCTCTAACGTGAGAATCCAACTGCCTAATTGCATGGTATATTTTCCATCGGAGGAAGTAACGATCTCTGACACCACTATACATACTTTTCCAAAAATTCTGAATAATAGGTAGGTCCAAAGGAAGAACCCTCTGATAGAATTAATATGTCCCGAGCATACATCCCGGACAATAGACTATAATTCAAGCTCCCCTCGCTGAGTGCTTCGAAATCGAAACAGATCACATGCTCCGTATGACCAAAACAACGTACCACGAGCAGTCCAGCTGGCTTCTAAACAGAATACCAGAGTACCCCGCGAATAATATTAAAATAGGAAGGATACTTGGAGGGAAGCAAACTTGTCCGAATTTGAATAAATATTCAAGCCTCTCTTATCGTTCCCAGCGCCCCCAGCGCCCCCAGCGGAAATTTACAACTACATATCCCTGATATCCTAATAGTCCTTTCGAGGCACGATATACCAGCGGGAAAAGAGGCGAGCACGAAAATTTAGGAGGGGTGGACGGCGCGGCGCGGCGCGGCGTGTATCTCGTCGAAGCATTCATGGAAAGCCACCGAATTCTTCTTCCCTTCCCCGCGCGTCGTTATTATGCGCTGTCACGTCTTAATAAATTTACGACCGTGGATCCGATTGCCCGTGGCCCCGCCAATTTTAATATCCTATCCGTGCCAAAGAGGACAGAAAGAGGGGAGGGGGTGGGGGCTCGGTTATCCGTAGTCCGGTTATCTACCTGCCAGGCCGCTGGGAGAAGCTACTTCGTTCGGTCGCGACACGCGCTGCCGCTTTTTACGCACTAATCTGCCGCGATCGATCGTTTAATCCGGATTAGAGTTACGAGTGACACGGGTGGAATAAGTAATCGACCGCGGACCCGCCAGCTGCAATTTAATTCCTACCCTCGTCGTATTCCTCCACTTCTCTCCACGCTAAAATCTCACTACTCAGCCCCGTTCACTCTTGCGAAGCCTGCGGCACTGCGAACCGCGAAACGTCGAAAGGTTAATTAATCGGCTGCGATTCGGTGGCGTTGAGGGGCGGGGCTTTGCAACAATTATTTTATGAATTTATTATTTTGGGTTTTTTGGACTTTCGGTGACTCGAGGAGGGGAGCTGAAGGGGCGTTTGAATTTAATGCGCGTTATCGGAGGGAGTGGAATTTTGTAATAACGATGTTCTTTTCTTTTATGCGTGTGAGTTGGAGTCTTACGAGAGAGTAGCTTGGAGGAGTGACTGGTTGTTGATGTGGCTGATTGAGAGTGCATTGAGAAACTTGGAATTACTTTTGCATTGCTGGACGAGTTGTGCAGCGTTCAACGTGTACAGTTTGGGGTTTAAAACGATTAGTAGGTACTTCTTGCGGGAGATTCATTTCCTTGCTCTACCCTGAATTCCTTGCAATCGCAGAACGGTGAATTAATCGAGCGGGCTCTGGTCGATGGTTCAATTAATTCAGATTTCTCGTGGAAGGAATCTCAGGAATTCTCGAACCGAAATCTTCTTCGAGTTTCGTTAATAGTGTGCCGTTTAATCAATCTATTAATTAATTCATTAATTCATTTGCAAAGAATCCTGGTCTGAACGAACGTTGTACGTAATGAATTAAGCCGCTGCACAGTGGAGTATTTGGCCTGAAAAGCTGGCCAAAATTCTAGATAATTTAGAATTTGTTCAAACCTGGTATATAGGGGTTTTTGGGATCGCTGATTTTGAATCTGATGTCAAAACATCAAAATTCAAAATGACAGCTCCAATATGGCGTCAATAATTCCAGAAAATTGGCCAAAATTATTTTTTGTTGTTTAATGAAAAACAGAAATACTTTATTGATCTCAAAAAATATATTTGTGTCACAATAAAATAATTCGAGATCAATCAGATGATGATGTCCACGGCTAGCCGTGGAGTATTTGGCCCTAAAAGCTGGGGAAAATTATTTGTTTCGTTTAAATGCAGCCAAATGTAGTTAGAAGTGACGCAACGTAATTATTTCATAGAATTTTACAAAAATATGCACAGGACGTAAAAAAATTTAGAAATAAGTTGATTTATATACAAGATTTATTTTATTGTGTCATTCCTCGTATTGAGATTTTCGTATTCTGAGTTACATATGTGTCAAGAAATACAATGGTTTCATGTGAGGATATAGTGTGATCATTTAATACAGTTAACAATAAAACATAATGTTTGAGTTTATGTCACATCTCTTGGTTTTATACGTTTATTGGCATTACATGTCTTACTGTAAGGTTCTGGGATTTGCAGACGTTTATGGGTGTTAGTACTTAACCCTGTAACTCCCAGTGTTGCACCGGTGCAACACTCATTTTGAATGTGCGTAACATTCTATCGTCTGTTTATATTTAACTTTCGGCACGGAATGGAGAAAAATTGAAATAATCAATATTCAATTTTGATCTAGTTATCCTATAGAACCATTATATGTATATATAGACTAATATATATATATTATCTCACAATTTTGAAATAACGGCTCTGGGCGTTAAAGGGTTAAGCAAATGCATAAAATATTTATAAAATGAATTATGGTTTTGACACTACACATGATCAGTAAACCATCAACAACGACCAGTGCGTATAGTAATAATACACTGGTGTAAAAGTACAGTTAGCAGTGGACAAGGCGAACGCAACGCGACATGCCATGTGATTGCTCAGTGCGTTGCGACAAAGAAAATGCTGGAAAAACCAAAATGGCACGAATAGGCAGCCAATCTTTTTTCTATTGTAAAGAGAAACCTTTACTCAATTTAATGACACCAAAAGATACACTCGATCTCACACCTAAATATAACAAAATCATTAATGAAATGTTCGAACTGTAATATACCTCACTGAATTATTCGTCATTTTCAAACATCAATAATCACAAAAAGATAGGTAATAAGAAAGTAAATATCATCTGAAAGTATAGTACATATCTACATGAACGGCTTCTGTAAGAAAAAAATTGACATAATTTGTTTACGACATACAAAAATGACTGTTTAGCGAACGGTGTTTCAGAGACTGATCAAGAGAGAAACGTGTACTATGAAAACTCTTCACTTCTAACAAATAATAACTCTTTACGAGTGAATAAATGAAAAAAACAATATTGCCACATTGTTCTTCATACATTCAACTATATCAGGAAAAAAAATTTTTCAGTTTGGACAAAATTTTTCAAATCGACTTTTGGCCAGCTTTTAGGGCCAAATACTCCACTGTGCGCTGTTCCGGTCTAGAGCCCATACAAATAGGTGAACTTAAGGAATTAATTAAAGGAAAACTACTACATATAATTTCATGGAACTTTTTCCATTGTATCAAGGATGTCTTAAAGCATAGAAATAAAAAATTTGCAAAAATACATTTTTTTAGAAACTAACGACACTTGAAGTTTGAAATCACTCTTTCCCTATATTTTTGATTTGCTAAAAGTTTCGCTGAAATATTTAACCCGACGCTTGAACCCCGTCGCAGCAACCCTTCCGCGTTATAAACTGCCGGCGAAAGCCTCGCCGCGTTATACGTTGCTCAGGATAGCTCGTTCATTCACTTCATTACACATTATTCGATAAATCCAGTAATTACCAGCGGGAATCGCGCAACCTGTGCCGCGAGTTGTATGCCCAAATAATTCATTAGCCGAATTAATCCACAAATCGGTTGGCGTGCTGCGCGGTATCTAAATATCAACAACGTGACACGGCATCCCTTTAAAACGCACCACAAGGGGGCGAAACTGCGAGGGAGGGGTGCGCGCATGGATGGTTCCATCGTGTGTGCGAGCCACCCCGCGTCAAATCGCCTGTCGACTGATCCCCGATGCCTTTCAATCCTCCTCGAGCCCCGTGGCGTTTTATATCGATAGCTTTGAGGAGGTTCGTTCGAAATTTTCCACGTCTGCGCTCGTTCGTTTTTCGGGACACTAGAAATAGTCGCCGGAGTGCTGCTTTCAGGCGCTCGGTATCTGCTAGACGTCCTTTTAGTTGCCTCGGCCTGTATTATGTCTTTCCCGCTTTGTACCTCGCCTAAGGGTACGTCGTATTCTATGGGTGGATATCTGCACGCTTGTCGCCCGTCATAGGCATTATTGCTAATAACTTAACGTGACAGTTTCGAGTGACCTAGCCGGCGGACTTAATCTGATAACTAAATGGGACAATCCGATAGGCAGCTTAATTGTCATTTCAGAACACCGCAGCATTAGTATACTATTTAATACTATTTAATACTATTTAATACTATTTAATACTATTTAATGCTATTTAAACCCGGATGCTACGTAGAACTTAACTTTATTCATTTTCGAGTACCTACCTATCTGCACAAGGGTAGGTTTCTGGCCGATAAATGATTCAGTTAACAGATTAAATTAATCGTCTCGTAAATCATCCCTCCGCCCCCCCCCCCCCCGCGGTCCGACAATGGAGAAAACCGAAGGAGGGCGACGGTAGGATGGCTGTCATCTGCCTACACCTGTCTCCCCGTGGCGCTCGCGCCGCGCAACCCCATAAATTTATCACGGGAGAGGGCAGGGCTGTCGAACGCCCACCGACTGTCCTTGCCCCGTAACGCGACGATGTCGATGGAAAGACAACGTCTGGCCGGGGCAAGATAAATTTGTTCACGGCCGACGCGTTAATACGGTATCCGCTCCGACTGGATACGCCAGGGCTCGATGCTGCATGCAACGCGATACGGACTGACGGGGAAAGAAAGAAAAACGCGTTGATCAATGTACCACGATGACTGTACCATATCGAGAACCTCCTGTCGCGGCGCCGATGTACCAGCGAGAGAATTTTCCACAAGTCACTGTCCACCGAATTGTTTCAAAGCCATCCAGCCCTGGTGACTTCGAGCGGCATTCGAGCCACTGTCACTCTGTGTATTTGCCCCTGCCAGGGGGTGACTTCCGGGATGGTTAGTGGCTTGCGATCGTGTGATCCTTGATCAGTGATAAAAAAGGAAACAGATAAGAAGATCCTAATTTTTCAAAGTTGACGGTGCACTCAATTACGTTCGCTGCTATAACTTGTACAATTATTTGAATTTTTTCGTGAAACATTATTTAAAATGTTCATAGAAGATAAGACGTTCAGAAACATTAAATGGATTTTTTGAAGCGGAAATAGCCCATTGCGCCCTTAATGAGTATTACAAGCCTGCAAAATTTTGAACCAGCTGTATATTCTATACTGAGTTTATCTTATTCTTAAATCAATCTGATCCTGAAATCGTTTCTGTGGGGACTGGTAATATAATCTTTCGCAGTGATGCAAGGTGAAAGGGTTCGCCCCACGCGTGCATGCAATTGCATCGCGAATATTGCAAGAGGAGTGTACGTTGGGTGGTTCGGGTGCATTTGCGCGATGAGCAATTAACGCGAGAGGAGCCCGAAGCGAGCCCCGTTGCGTTTTCGTCGGATTGCGAGGGGATGGACGGACGAGGGAAAGAGGGCGACGCTGCGAGGCGTTTGGATTAGGTTGAAAAGGGCCACGGTGGGGTTGAAAAATTAATTGAAAAACGGCCGTGGATAATAGGCTTTCGAATATTCCTTTTGTTGGTTTTATAGATTTATTAACCGGCTCCAGCGATTATAGAGCGCGACGCTCTCGGTGCTCTGAAAATTAATATGCTTGCTCCGAATTGGTTTGCATTGGTTTGCATTGGTTTGTTGGAAAGCCCTCTTCGGTTTTAATTAAAGTTCTTGCCGAACCCTCTCCCCAGGCAAGCTTTAATATCATTAATTTTTCCTGAGATATTTGACTGATCGATGAGGAATATACAAGTGGAAGCAATTACCACTGCTCCCCTAAATCAATTTCTAGAATCAATTCACCGAAAACTGCATAGATTATTTCACGAATTATCAAATTTTATTATTTCATTCCTAGGAAACCACCCTTACGCGCCACACAAATTGAAATACCACCAGACCACCAGACCACCGTTAACCTTGCTTCGCCGTTTCCAGCCAAGTTCGAAGCGTCTCCATTCCGAATCGCTACGTGTACCGTCGAAAAAGCGCCGCCACGTCGCCACGTCGCCACGCCGCTCCCAAACCGCTTTCCAATCAATTTCGCGTGTTTACCTTCGTCACCTGTTGTACGTCGTGTTACACGTGCCTCGAATACTTGACGGTGTGTCGGGAAAGGGGTGCAAATGCGGCACGATTGCAACGAAGGAGGCAAGAGAGACGGATAGTCAGCCCCACCCCCCAGCGCCTTTCGATCCAAGACAAAAGCTCTTGCCGCGCGACGGTGGCCGGAAAAATTGATGGGCCACTCGTAAATTACGCCGGTACGTCCCCGTTGGTTAGGATTCAGAGAAGCGGCTTTTGTCGAATACGAAAAACGGACAAATCATGTTGTCGATAGGGACGGGCTGCCCTCTCTCGCTCCTCCGTCGCGGTGTCGTTGGCATGAAAGCCATAAAAGCAGTTGGCCTAAGTCCAGGCGCGTTCCAGCGACGGCTACGTGCGAACTTATTGTCGGAAGGAAAACGAACGCGGGCGGCGGACGGCGGACGGCGTTCCACGGAAGTTGACCATTCCGCGGGACGCGAGGAAACGGAAACGTGCTTCTCGCCGATACGTTCGTGTCCTGCGTCGCTGCCTGACGACTTATGGCTGGGTTAAGCACCGCTCCGCTGGTAAATTCGCACGTTCTTGGCCAGGGGCCGCCATTTAACCTAAAGTCCAGTTCAAATATATTGGCCGGTGAGTTTCGTTTCGCGAGCAGCGCGCGAGGAGAAATCAGCCACCACCACCTGACGATCGTGGATTGGCAGTTGAAGTTGCTGGGTAGCCGAGGGGTATGGGGGGGTAACGGGAACGGTGCTCGACTCCGCCTGTCGTCACAGCTACGTTAGCTGTGGGGCTGTTGTATATTCTTAGCGTAATAGTTGTGTGCGTTACGAAGCTATGCGCAGACCAATAGGAAATGAAGCTAACGAGGAAGAATGACCAATATAGCTCCCGAATTTCTTCGGAGCGAACGCACACCTATTCTGATGTGTGTAAAACCACTTCCATCTCACTCCCCCCTTCGGCCAGAAAGGAGCGAGAAATGACCGCGCGGAATCGTACCCGCCGTCTATGTGCTCAAAGTGGTGGGGATGCTTCGCTGCATGTGTGCGTACCTCACGGACACTAATTCCCACCGGGCAACGAGTAGGCATAGCCCTAGAGAGAGCGAGAACGCAGAGAAAAGGAGCACCGAGGCAGGCAAGCGGTGTGGTGGGAGAATACCCCTCGCGAAGCTCACCGGCCAATATATATGAATTGGACCTTAAGTAGGGTTCATACTCTAGGTAACGTCGATAGAAATAGATGCTCTTTCATACGTAAGATAGAATTTAAGTAACTTTCTTGACTACATCTGTTCGGATTAACAACGAAACAGGAAGATAGATACGATTCAATTTCGATGAAAATCCCCCGAGTCGTGGTGGAGAGAAGAATATTTTTTCGATGTACCTCCAGACGTATTTTCAAGGATATGGTTTCTGATCGCCGGAATTTAGGAGTCACGGCGAGGCTGAATATAAATTTCATTTTATCGAGTATACCGCAGAACCTCACGGCTCGTGGCCGAGTTAAATATAAATTTCCTTTTATGGAATTGGCACGCTGTGAGCGTTTTCGGGACGCTCGAATGCCCGTGGGTTTTCCATAATTCCGTTGCACTTGTCGCCGTAAATACAAAGTTGTTCAGAAAAACTAAACAACATTGAAAACGTGAACAGTACGGTGTAGAAAGTGTTTTCCACCATCCATAATAACACCGAAGCGCCACAGTTCGTTCCTCGCTTGCCATTCGCGGAATCGCCGAATTCTCTCCAAGGCGATCAAAGCTTCCCAGGGCTAGTCACATCGAAAAGGATAAAAGCTCGTCGAGGCTCTCCCTCGTTCGATGAAAATTCCACCGCGGTCTCGCTACTGCTAATTCGTCCGTCGAATCCGAAAGGCTTAACGAAAAAGAAGAAGGAGAAAACGCCGGAGAAATGAGAATCGAAGCCCGATCGGAACGGCGAGAATCGAGGAACGCCGAGCAACAGAGAAACAAGCATCATCCCCCCATTCCCAATTCGGGGCAGTCGATTCTGACGCGCAATCCCGTCAGAAATTAGGTTCTGTCGTGGGGGATGACGTCTACGCTGACAAAGAGGGAAGAGCGGGTAAACGGGAAGAACCGTGGAAGAGGAAGGGGCTAACAGACGTTTCGATGGGAGTGTCGGAGCGGGCGGCTGAGGGGGAACGGAAAAACTCAATCTAGGCATAAATCATGCGATATCGATTTCGCTGCCAACTTTCCTCGCTGCCGCTCCCGACATATCAGAGATTCATCCTGTGACGCGGCAATAACATCTCTCGCCGGCATAAAAATTCAACTATACATCAAACTGTCATATATAGCGCCGTATTTGTACCTATCTCGCTGATATTTTCTCCGCTCTCCCTCGCCCTCCCTCGCCCTCCTCTTTCCTCCTCTTTCCTCCAGCATCCACGGGCCGCCCCTTCCGCTCTTTCTGCCCGCTCACGGATTCCCACCTCTCCGTTCTGCCTCCCCTTTCTCGCAGATTCTCGTGATCCTCGCGCACGGTCATCCCGTTATGTCCCAGGCAGGGATCGGCGGACTCGGGCTGTCCCTACACGCCTACAGGAGCGCTGGTAATGTGTGCGTGAATCAGCGTGGACTCGCTGCTAGCGTAGCTTCGGCAGACTGGAGCTACGCGTAGCCGGAGTCCATCGCAGCGTCCGCAGCTATTGGTCAGAGGCTTGGCTTGGCGCTGCCATCGGTACATTCGAGATGTCACATTCGCCTCGCGTTGTCGCCACTTGGCTGGTTTCGCGCTGGCGTCAATTCTCGCACACATACCACCGCTCCTGTAGGTGCCCTGTGTTGTGCGTACCGCGTCTCCGCACATGAGTTTGAATTTATTTCACGAAATCAGGAACGTTACTTACATTAATAAAAATGCAAGATTTACGATATCAACCATATAAACTTAATACTTATAATACTCCGCTTCATCATGCTGTTCGATATGGTACAATAGAGGGGGTTCGGACGCTTCTAAACAACGGTGCTAATATCGAAGCAAAAAATATGTATGGCAAAACTCCTCTTCACAATGCAGTAGAAAGTACGGACATGGAAATGATCGACATACTATTAAATCAGGGAGCGAATGTTAACGCTAGTGACAAAAGCAATATAACTCCTTTGCACGTTGCTGTTACAAACAACGACAAAGATATTACAAACCTCCTGTTAAGTAGAGGGGTTTCCTCACCCTTTCATGCTCCCCTCTTGCCCACACTTGACGATGGAGAAAAATCTTTTAACGTAAAATTCGCCAAATTGGAACTTTGCATTGAAATATCTCAGCTTATAAGGCACGTAGGAACAAAACGAAGACACTTTTCTTATGTAAATCAAACCCAAGCTATCCATTAAGACCATTCAAAATCTAATTAGATCAGCCGTTATTGAGATTCGGAAATCTCAGGGTTCTTGAAAGCGAGTCGTCGCGTAATAATAGCCACTCCGTGTCTCTTGACATACAAAAATGACATGACACCGCTCAATCTTGCGGCCGAACGTGGTAATGAAACCATTATCAGAATGCTTTTAAACAATGGAGCTAATATAAATGCTGAGCAACGCAGTGGAATGACTGCTCTTTTTTCTGCAACTCGAAGATGTCATAAAGAGGTTGTCGAATTATTGGTAAAACACGGTGCCAAAATTGATGCTAGGAAGACACCTGAATTAATGACACCGCTCCACGCTGCTGTGAAATTTGGTCATCTAGAAATGGTGAAGCTTCTTTTGAAATTAGGTGCCACCGTTGATACTACAGATACATCGGGCATGACAGCGCTTCACAGAGCTTGTAAGAGAGGTCATGTAGAAATTGTTAAAGTTCTCCTAGAACGCGGTTCTGATATTACTATCAAGAGTAAAAGCTATAAGACGGCGCTTGATTCCGCTATAGATGGTGTCAAATCATTTCGCCATAATGATTATGACGATGATTTCGATTATGATGATCGTTGTCGTGAGCGCTCCCCTCATGTAAATGTTGTTGAGGTTCTTAAACGTCACGTGGTCAAGATGAAAACTGCAAATTTATATGCAGATAACGACGATATACTGTCAATTCCCTCACCCGCCACTAGTGACGATTATGAAGAATCAAGTGATTTTGAAGATGAATATGACGACGAAATGGAAAGAAGGTATAATAGGAGGGCTCGTAAGGAAAGAAGGTTGCCCAAAAATAATTTTCATGATGAATGCGAGGAAGAAGTAGCAAGCATGAAGATCGAGAAGTTTGCTAATACCAATATCACATTTTATGATATTTTGACAAAAGATGTAAGTCATTTAGCAATGTACGCAAGAAATGAAAGTATTGTAGAGGCCCTTGCGTCAGACGATTATAAAAAGAAATTTCCAATATATGCTGGTATGATAAATTATAATTTTAGAAAGGGGGAAAAAAAGAAAGAATTTCTGGAACAAAGTAACAAAATTCTCGATCTTTTCTTTAACGATTTCTCTACGTTACCACGCGACTGTACTGAAAGAATACTAAGTTACTTAAATGATGACGATTTAATAGCTTTAATGGACGCTGGAAAGCCTACTGTATAGTGTCAGCAATCGTAATGACGTGATAATTACTTCACACATACTTCTAAAATAGTAAACGCTTAAGTGAAGGAGAAATATTCGAAAAGGCGAGGACAGTCGTGGTTTGTATTGATTTTTATTTTAATCTTACGAAATATATTTTATTTGTCCTAAATAAACTGCTAACATGCGAACCAATTTTGGGATTTGCCTCGCCTGCCTCGTGTTCAACGTACAACAGTACCATTATTCTTACCAATACAATATCACATGTAATTAACTTTTATAACTTTTTTATTATAATAAAATATGTATTATATAAAGTAAGTTTACATTGAATTTGGAAATGTACCTGAGTCTCGTTATTGTGTGTCTAGAATTTATCTTTCAATAAATTCAAATTTAAATTCAACGCTTATTTTAGTTCACCGTTTCACTACAACGCACCGCTAAAATTTGTGTCTGTTGCGTATTTTAGCGGTGATTTTAAAATTAGAACGTCCATCTTCGGATGGTGATGGAAACTCGGTGGAAGCGCGCTTTTCCGTTACACAGCGGGGTGCCCACGTGGGAAAAGAAAGTAAGCTTTACTCCGCAGGCCGAAAAACCAACCCTTGAAGGAAATTTATGACTTCCTTAGCGTCGCCAACACTTCTAGAGTCAATCGACACTCATATAGACTAACAAAGGACAAGGTCTTCTCAAAAGATTACGTGACTTAGAAGAAACTCGCAATTCGTTTCGGGTTTATTAATGGAGACTCTGTCTAATAGCGAATTCGGGAGACCCGCACTGGCCGCACTGAGTGCGAGTTTTCTCGCTTCCAATTGGTTAAAAGTTGCACTCGGTGCGGCCAGTGCGGGTCTCCCGAATTCGCTATAAGATGTTTCCCACGCATGCCACCCGCATCGCGTATCCTTAACAATACTCTCCTTGATCACACGCAAACGTCTGCCTTTAAACTTCGCTCGTAATTCACATATCGATTATATACATTCCCGTAGCTACGTTCGCGTGATCATGCAACAAACCAGCGAGCATCGCAATAATTCACTATTTTGACCAATTGGATGCACAGACTCAACTGTTGAGTGATCTCACTAGATTTTACTCTGAAGTTGCACGTTCATTGGTTGACGCGTCTAAAATCTAGTGAGAGCACTCAACAGTTGAGTCACCCATGCAGGGATCGGCGGACTCGGGCTGTCCCTACACACCTACAGGAGGCGCTGGTAATGTGTGCGTGAATCAGCGTGGACTCGCTGGTAGCGTAGCTTCGGCAGACTGGAGCTACGCGTAGCCGGAGTCCATCGCAGCGTCCGTAGCTATTGGTCAGAGGCTTGGCTTGGCGCTGGCATCGGCACATTCGCCTCGCGTTGTCGCCACTTGGCTGGTTTCGCGCTGGCGTCAATTCACGCACACATACCACCGCTCCTGTAGGTGTCTAGGGACAGCCCGAGTCCGCCGATCCCTGGTCCCAGGCTACATAGGGAAATATATGTGCGTTTATACAGACCTCGCCCGTGCGCGTATATTCGCGTCACCCTGTGTAGGTGGCAGCAGAACTGGTGTGCTCTTACACCCCCAGGCACCTCCAACGTCTTTTTCCCTCCTCGAGCAAACATCGCGACGCACCCCCGCAATTTTTCTTCCCCTTACACGCTGCACGGTCGAATCTCCTCCATTTTGCGCCCCCTTGGCCGACCCGACGCCTGTGCTCTTCTCTCGCGTGATCGTCGCGGGGCAACGATCCTTCGTGGAACCTGAAACTAAGGATTTGCCAGAAAAAGTTAGGAAGATTAGACCTCTAGTGGCGCCGACGAACACTAACCAAGCACAATTCCATGGTGGTGCAAGGATAGATTTGGGGAAGTTGAAGAATGCAATGGTCACCCCCCTTTTCACGATTTGCTACTTCAAGGATCTCCCAAGAGAAGTAGCAGCTCCTTCTGATGAACTTTTGGTAGTAATCTTGGGTGTTATTACAAAATTCACTCGAGGATCAATCGTACATAGGGGAACCTAATATTGAAGCCTCGATGTCTTTGAATTAAACACCGAAGCATGCCGGATATTGGAACGTAATACACTGACAACCTAATGGTCATGGAGTCCAATATCAATAACCTCTTGAATCATGGAATTCGATAGCATTAATTCCAGAATGGAGGGAGTCGGTGTCAATGACTCCTGCTACTTGAACCGTAGGATACGCCAGAGACGATGATTCTCCGATCAGATAGATACCAATGGTCAGTGAATCCTGGAAGCTACAAGTAATACCCTCGAGCATCTGCGAGTGCGAGCGCCTTGTGTTCAAAGACTTAGAACTTACGTCATGCCATGTTTCCCAAACCTGACATCGAGTCGTTTACAATTCCCCAACTCTGATGACAGAAGCGAAGATTCAGCGTACCTGTTCTCCATTATTATTGTATTACAACCAAAGCAGTCCTCAAGTCGGCTCCATTGCCTCCAAAAACGCTCAATTCAAATTCCCACGAACGTCTGCTCCCCGCCATCCAGAAGTATAAATTTGCCCCGTACGATGTTTATTTGTTCAAAGCACTCCATTTATTTAACCAAGTTTCTAACAGGTGGAAACTCAGTTCCCCTTGCTACCTCCACTATCCACAGCGTCGATCCGATAATATTTACAAGGGTAACCACCCCGTTATTCACCGACATCCGTTCTTAACCCCCTAAACGTGGCTGCAGAGATCGACTCGTCCGGTGAAAGCGATTCGATCGAAATGCCATGGGACTGGCTCGCGCGTGCCCTCCAAAAATACTTGCTACCTTCCCCGCTGCCGAGTGCCGGTATGCAAACCAGAACGGACGTCGATTCCGCTCGATAACCCGAGTCACGAAGTCCCTGTATCGTTGCGACGTATCTTAGCTCCTTGGGAACGGTTTTTGATATCATCGACTCGGTTTTGCTCGCTGTTGTTCGAAGTACGCGCGCCACGTCGATGCAGTTGCGTCCCATCCTTCCAGGCGGGGGGTTGGGGGGTTGGGGGGTTGGAAAACTATACTCGTAGGGAGAAAGTTTGTGATTTATGTCTCCCGCCGAGTCAATGGGCCGAGGAGATCTGATAAGTTCTCAACACTTGCGGGAAGGGGTGTTCGTTCCGGTGGCCGATGCAGTTTCCTTTTGTAAAAGATAAATTAAAAATTAGAGGAGGGGGCGGGGATAAATAGGTCTCGGCTCTTAGCTCCCTCCTTAATCGGGCGAACTTTCTCGGAGGATCGATGGGTATAGTTTTATGATCGGAAGACCAAGGAGGAATCTGGTCGGGTCCTCCGGATTCGAAGCTGCTGCACTTGTCGATGAGCCGCGAAACTTTCCTTGCGTGCTGATGCTAGTTTTTTGGTAATATTCGATGGCTGGGGCGTTTGTGGGTGTTTCGTACGTCTTTGCTAACTGAGCGATGATAAACGGGATTTGATTAAGCAGCAGATGGATTTTTCAGATTTCTCCACTGTAATTTTTCAGGAGAAATATTCGAATTGAAAATTTGACTCGGTTAACTTATTTTTATGTTAGAGGATTTCCTAAAGCTCGATTGGCAGAGATTTCATGAACCCTCTATTATCAAAATTCGACTTTACCTACACTTCGCATGCGCGTAGCAGGTTTCCCTGATTTATTCAGTTACGTCCGTCAGGGTGGAACTTTGCGTCACCATTTTTGAGAGCGTCGACCAGCATGACACTGGGAGAGGACAGCGGGGCTGTAAAACAGCGAAACCTGAGCCCTTCCACTGGCCACCAGGTCCATAAATCTGGGTGGACCAGTAATTCGTAACCAGTGAAATATTGCCTGCAAGGGGAAGCGACAGAATCTGTCAACCAGACGCATTCGTTGGCAAAACTTCCCTTGCAGATATTCAAAAAGTGTTCCATCCAAAGGCGGATCCTTAGCCATTCCATCGCCCATCTAATTACCTTCCAATCGATGGGAATTCTGAGGTATCGTGTGGAGGGGGCGAGAGAAGCGAAATCAATAACGACTAAATTGCGTTTTTTCGTTAGCGAGAATTACTGCTCGCCGTTCTGTATCCGTGAACGACAACGAACTCTCCACGGTGGGATTATTTTCAGAACCCGCGTCCAGAGACGCGAGGATAGTTACGAAAAGCCCGACGTGTTTCTACTCTGTCGGATTCGTCGATATGATCAATGCGCGACTCTTTTTTTCAGCTGGAAAACACACACGGGCTGCTTGTTCCGAGTTCCCGCGGCGTCCGCTGTTCGTAATTTAATTCGACGTACCCGCGTTCCGGCGAACGCGGACGGAACGGAAAAGGATATTCTCCGTTATTTCCTTCTTCTCTTTTTTTTTCACCAGCTGTACCTATTGCGAGCGCGCGACACAGAGAGGCTGCTCCGAAACCAGCGGAAAATTTGCAAATCCGTTTATCCCCTCTCAGATACAGTAAACGATTATTGATAATCGATAAGCCCGTGCGTACGCATGTATTTTCAGACATTTAGTTGCTGATTTTCCTGATAATTTCGTGGAGCCTTCCATTTTTCCTGTATGATTATACATGAAATACGAGTTAAGTCGGAGTTATTGCAATTTATAATACAAAATTATTTACGTGGATTTAGACGAAGCGTACTAATACGTGCTTCTATTTCAATTAATTTGCGAAGTTATCAAATTTATTTCCAACACTCGCGAAACAGATTACTATAATAGGATACATATTGACACGGATTCGGTTACTTTTCTGTCCCGTTTCCGCCATTATGGTACTTGTAAAAATATTAGAAAACATCCCCTGTAGCATGCGCGGAAGTGCTCGCGGTTAATTTATTTTTCACTCGGCCGGCGCGGCGCGGCGCGGCGGTTCGATATTTGCAATATAAGTTGATGTATCGCGCAGAATTCCCAAGGCAGAGATGCGACGTGATCGTATCAGCGGCGACAAAACTCCTACGGAACCGTTGAGCTCTCCTTGTTCTTTCTTGCACGCGTTGCCGTCGGTGTCCCCCGTGTCGCGGCGTCCGCTTCCTGCTCGCGTCCCGGAAATCGTTTCCCCGAGATAACAGAAAGAGATTCATGCGCTCGTGGAGAAGGGATCGATCGATCGATTTATCTCCGAGCGACCGCCTTCTAGCTTTCTGCTTCAGCCGCAACCCGCTCCTCCTGGGGAATAATGATGATCTGCGCTCGCCCCGACTGCGCCCGATCTCATTGATTTATTAATTTTTCCGCGTGTTTTCTGCTCGATTTTCCCGCAGCTATCCCCCTCCTCCCCCTCCTCCCACCACCACCACCACCACCTCTGTCACCACGTCTGTTACCTTTTCTACGTCATGCATATCTCGCTGCGTCGAGCAACCTTTTGCTAAATTCATGCAAATATGTCATATGATGTTTAACAAATTGAGTGTTTAACCTTTCGTTATCCGTGCCAAATTTTATAACATGATCAAAAAAAGTTCCCGAAAACACCCTTACTTTCCGGACCATTACAGTGGTTTTCTCCATTAAGGGAAGAGGACACTGAAAAAATCGCGATTTTCGGTCATTTCTAAGAATTTTTTTTTTTGCATTTTTGGCAAGTCTGAACCCTTGTTAAACTGTACACAACATGGTTTGACATTTAGTGTTGTCTGTCTACCAGAAAAACATATTCTTCCAAAACGTTGCGAAAGAGCCGAAAACCAAAACTTTCGTTTTTCGGTTAGATAACTCTCTAAGCGGGCCCAAAAGAGTCAGTGACTGCTGACAGAGGTCAGTCTCTCCGGGCGCTAGACACCATATTTTTTTAAATCTTTCAAAACTCCGGTTTACGTGAGAATACAGAGTGAGATTTTACAGTGCAGTGAACTTAGCTTGTATAAAACGAGTGAAATGGACCTCATTTGCCGAAAATATCGCAAGAGTAAGAGTAGAGTGAAGCGTGCTATTATTATCTTTACTATTTATAAAGAGAGAGCCGATTTTTATGTTCGCGCAAAACTCAAGACCTATTGAACCGATCTTCCTCAAATTTTGACACGTTATTCCTGCATACTCTAGGACGGACATAGGCTATGTAGCATGTCTCAGAAACGCGTCATTAACATGTAATTTATATGCAAAGATTTCACGTGTACGACTGTTTGGCCGACCACGTGACCCCTATATACGACAGTCTACTTGCGCGCGCATGCGCATATTCAGCCCGCGCGATATCGCGGATATATATGTCAGAATGATCGTCGGGGTACAAACTAGGGTTGCCGATTCTTGCCGATTCTTGCCGAAAAATATCGATTTTTCAAATCCATTCGAATCGCAACATGAAAAATCGATTCAAGAAAAAATCGGCTTGTAAAGAATCGATCTTCAAGAAATCGATTCAAATTTATGTATATGTATTTATTTTCTTCTTCAACATTATTATGTATCTTGAATTCATTGAAGACTAAGACTATATTAGAAGTATATTAGAATGATTTTTTATTGGACATACTTAATTACTGTTTGGTAAGACGTTTCCGTTGTTTTATCTACGGTGAAAAAATTCTGCACCTCAAGTCCTCAATAAATGTATTTGAACGAACACGTACCTAACACGCATATTACTTTTGCCTTGTATATTATGTTCATTTATACTAAAATAGGTTCGTTTTCTGTCGAGTGATGCTCGGACACCTAAGTGTGTCGACACCACGCACATACCGATTGCCACAATCGAGCGGCCGAAATCCGGCACAACCGCGTAAGGGATTTCGGAAGCGCATAAAGACCGTCAGCATATGGCAACACACTATAAAGCAGGCCAAAGGCGGAGACCCCGATGGTCCCCGACTTGATAAAGAATTGGATCGGGATTGATACCCGGCTTTATACGAGACTCATGCCCAAGTAGGCACAGTGTGGTTGTCACCCAGATCGGGACAGAATAAACTTGTTAACCTTACGGTGAGTTCCAACTCTTTAACCCGCAACGATCCCCTACCTTCGGTTTTAAGCCGAATCCTTCCGTCCCGGCATATTCACCCGAACCCTCGCCAAGGACGCCCAGGAGCACCCCGAGATTCGTACCCAGAACCTCGACCCCCGGCGTCCCGGCACAACAGATTTAATTATATAGATAAACCCCTCACGTTAGTATAAAATATAAATGAATATAATATGGAAAATAAAATATACTTACCAGTTTGCACATACTAGGTATGTACAGAATGGTACTACAGAGCACGTAAGACGCACATTTTTCTCGCCGTAGATAGACCCGCGCATGCGCATAAATTTGCTTGCTACGCACATCAACATGCGGTCTTCCACTCATGAAGTACAAGATTTCCTGTTTCCAACAATTTGCAATGCAACAAAATTGAAATACTGTTTAATATAAAAAATAAAACCCGGTAAACATAGCAGTATAATCACAAAGTGAGAAACAGGCAATAAATTACTTTTAAATGCACGAAAGAAGTATACCTAGGTATAAACAATAAAGAATCGGAACACGATTTCTGGTCCCCGAGGATCGATTCCATGGAATCGAGCTATACTGAAAAATCGATTCAAAAAATCGAAAATCGATCTGTCGATTAATCGATCTCAGATCGGCAACCCTACTACAAACTGGTTTTGCAAATTTATTATCACGTGGTATGCAAAACAGTACACATGGAATGTTTACATATAATTACATGTTAATAACGCGTTTCTGAGACATGCTACATAGCATATGTCCGTCTTAGAGTATATAGGAATAACGTGTCAAAATTTGAGGAAGATCAGTTCAACAGGTCTTGAGTTTTGCGCGAATATAAAAATCGGCTTTGTTTTTATATAATAGCTATAGAAAAGATATTAATTCTAATAAACACGTATCAGTCACGCTACGATCTCGGGCGAAGCCAAGACGGGGCATGCTAGTAGGTTATAAAGTGATTGCAGAAAACATATATTTTATCAATTTGATATTTTCTTGTCGGGTTGCAAAATTAATATGGGTTGTGTACGCTCAATGACATTGAGGAAACAAACAGCTGGAGAAGTTGTATCTGAAACAGCTATAAGTATCGCTAGAGACAGAGACAACAGAAGAGAATGCATATCAACCTGGTGAATTTTAGACTATACAAAAAGGAAAAATGCTCTGGAATTTACTCTTTAGATTTAAAATGCGTTTATCTCAAAACTTACTTTTTTAATATATTTAATGTTCCTTGCGCAAAACTGTTGGTTTGATTCTCTTGCGGCTTGGCATGCTTCAAGAGTAACACGCGACCAACAAAATTGTGTATCGGCATGAAGAAATCTGCAAAACTCTTTGCGCTGTGCTTGCTTTTCCTCAAAATTTTGATGAAACTTTGCATTTTTTACATTTAATAAATTCAATCATTTTTAGCTTAAAAAGTATGAGACGTAGAAACTTCTCGATACACAATTTTTTACTTTACTATGGACCCTTCTTCGCTGCAAAACCTAGAAGCTGTGGCATCACACACTTTGCGCAAGAACATTTTTGAAGTTATGCTTGATTTTTGTAACGTAATATAAATTCTATGAAAAGCAATGATTAAAACTGAGTCCAGACTGGCATAAGGGCTTTACTTCAAACTTACTTCCTTCCCTTAACAGGAATTCCGCATGACTCAAATATTTTAAGATTTCAAAATTTCAGTGTCCTCTTCCCTTAAAGTTTAATTTTCAAAGCACAGACAGTTGAATGTAAAAATACCTGAACTTTCAATGCAATACAGACTTGAATAGCTACGCCCGAATATTTATGTACAGACTCCGCAAATTAGAACCAAGGTGCATCTAGCATTGATTCACCGTGCACACATGACACAAATCGTCGAGTATCCAATCATCGCGGTCAGCATCGTTTCAATCTCGTAAACATGCTCGCGCTCATAATTTCGCGGAATAGATCGATATCAATTATCACTAAGCCTTCCACCTTTCCAAGTAGTAGGGTGGGACAGCCAGCCAGCCAGCCAGCCAGCAATTTTCCGCGCGCGGACGCTGAAAGCGGAGAGTCTCGCGACCAAGTGACGGTGTGCATCAATCCCGTCGTCTTCTTATTGCGCGCATCTGTTCCGCTCCCGCCACCTTGTTTCGCCCAAGGAAAATCGTGCCCCGCCGATCGAAGCCGTTTCGCGCCCGCCGGTTTTAGCGGTTTATAAGCGCAAAGTTTCCCGGCCTCGCCGCCTCGCCGCCTCGCCGCCTCGCCGCCTCGCCGACTCGACGATACGAAAAATAATGGGGTGGTCGGATGAGGAGAATCGAAGCGGCTCTGTCGCCTCTCGGAATCGAATGATGCCGTCCGATCGTTTTAAGTCTACGCTACTCGCCGCGCAGAAAACCGCGTTCGTCGAGCCAAGGGGATTTTTCCGAATAGTTTGCCCGCCACCTTTGTCCGTCTCCTACGCGGAAAATTAGAATCCGAGAAATTAAACTGCGAGAGAAAAAATTCTACACGCCGGAATATAAAGTCGGTCGGTACGGGACTGAATTTCATTCTGGGAGAATGTATTCTGCGAGGAATTACAGGAAACTTGCAAGATTTCCTTGCGTTAGGTTATTTTAGGAAGGTAGTAAGTGTGTCGCGGACATAGGCGAGAATTTTCGATTGAAATATTCTACGCAGTAGTGAATTCTTCGAGATAGCAGAGAATCGTTTACACTGTGCCACGTAACGCTTTGCCACGTGTTTCGTCGCGCCATTAAAACGTAGGAGAAGGAAACGGCGGCCTCGCAATTGCCAGCGTCTTAGAAAATTATCTGCCTGCAAGAAGTGATTACGTTACAAGGCGACCCGGCGTGTAACACAGCCTGGGCGAGCTGCAAAACAGAATAGCTAATTTTACGAGGTAGGTAATCGTCGCGTTGGAACGAGTTAAGTTTGCGAGAACAAGCTTCCGCACAAGGGATATAAAACTTCACCGTTCCGTGCAACGATAAATCATACTATTTTACGAGAACTTTGCTTGTTGGATGCTCGATTCCTTTGCCTCCAATTCAACCAATCGAGAAAACTCTTTCCTTAAAAATTATTGAGAAATCTGAAACACTCTTTCTGAAAAGGATTCGTTATAAAATTACGATGAAGCTTCGATCACCCAACATCGTGGTCGAAATAAATAAATTGAATTGATTTATTTCGATCCATCTTTACCGAACTTGGAATAAATTAGAATTTTTTTTTTATAAACTTATTGCTTTGAAAAATATATATTTTCACGCAATAAGTAGTAGTTATTGCGGTGATACGTTTCTATTTCAATTTTTGGCGAAAAAATATTCTATAATAAAAGTGCAGCAAATAACGTAGAATTTTGGCGTTATATTGAACGCCATAGCGCCCATAGCTCCACCCCTGTTCTTGTTACAAGATCCTGAATTAGCGAAACGCGGAGAGCGCTCGAAGCTGGAGCAACAGTAGCCAGTGTTGACGAGGTGAATTTTAGCTAGCGCAGAATTTTCTCATCGACCTATCCGTATCGTGAATATTACAATACGTCGCAGTCATAACGGCACGACTAAAGTTGGAGCCAAACAGGAGTTCGAAGGCGAAGGCGAAGGCGAAGGCGAATCCGATCGGCTCGCGGGAGTAAGAAAGTTCCGAAGGCTGATTCAGTTCCGAAGATAATCCTCCCCGGTTCTTCTTCGCGGGGCGAATGATGGAAGCAATTCGGTCTCGTTTCCCGCCATCTGGCCCCCCACACCAGCCCTTTCATTGTGAACGCGTCGGAATACTCGGTCGAAATTAAATGGACCCATTTAAAGGAGAAACGGTGGCTGCGTTCCCCGACACGGCCCAAGGATCTTTGTATTACCGGCCGTAGCTGCGCTTTATCGATATTGCCAATTTCATTTTCTTCATAAAAGACGCGCCTCCATCGAACGCCTGTACAGTGTTACTGGAATTGCTCGCAGCCAGACGTGTCGGAGCTGGGTAAGGAACCGACGATCCTGGGATTTCCGCCCACGGGTTTTTTATGTGAGAAATCCCCTGGGGACTCTGAACCCGTTTTTCCTAGTCGATCCGTCGAGCTGCTGTTTGCTCCTTACAAGAATTCACTTCTTAAACATAGGCAATTGAAAGCGACCAAACTAATATTCGCTTTGCAATTCCGAGGAGGGACTTCCATCTTCTTTGACTTTTCGCGATAGCGCGACGTTCTTGTAGGTTTCCTCGCGTTTCACATATTCCTTCTTAAAGAAACAACGAGTTTCTAATCAAGATTTTTCCTCAATTTTGTAGGCTTTCTTTTGCCCAGGTCACAGTATCGCGAACAGGAGCCTGAGTTTTAGAAAATGGTTTCTCGTTACCTACTCCGAGGCTTTGTAACACTTCCACCCTCCGAGAATTAACAGGAAAGCCCGTTTACAGGGTGGAAATTTTCAATAGCCACTTCTCACAGTTTCTTATCCCTCTCCTCCACCCTTGCGCCAACTCCATTTTTCGGGGGTTCTCTTTATCGCGGTACACCCTCGTACACACCGTTACCCGGGCAGATCTCTTCTTATCTACCGCCCCTATTTCTCAAAACGTAATTCACGTGGCACCTGTTTCGACTTTCGGGCGTATCGCGTTTTCGGCCAAGGAGGGGCCATCCATGCGAAACGGCCGCCATCGGCCATTTTTCACCGCTTCGTGGCTCGTTTGCCTCGCAGACGGGGTTGTGGGGGTGCAGGTTAAAAAATTAACCGGCGTGACAACGCTTGTGAAAGCAAGTGCCCCCAGCCTTCCTCCATATCTATATTTCACCTCGCCTGTCGTGGAAAACGCGACACTGACGTAGACGGGGCAACTGCACTCTCATTCGATTATACAGGGGGTGGAAAAAATGCAACTGCATTTGCAGGCTAGGTACATACAGTCTTTAGTAATATAAAGTTTCTAACTTGGTTGCCGAGATATTTTCATGAAGAATTTTTCACACAGTTCAGTTCTGTAGCTTCTGAATCATTATTTTTCGTGACCTGAATAGAATCGGAGATTTCAGTGGAAACGAGGGACGAATCAAGGGCCAACGTTGAAAAAACAGAGGGAAAATGTGACGAAGGGAACGCATGGAGAGGGGAATGTAGAATCGAGGTTTGGACGATAAGTGTACGTAACGTTCTCGGTTTTGATACTGTTTTCGATCACTTTTTGCACACATTTTCTTGTCGCTGCTATACCTAGGTATGTGCAAACTGTGATAATGTTTCGTTTCACTCCGATGTGAACGAACATGTCTGAGTGGGAGAAATGGAGAACACTTTTGATCAGGGAATACAATCTCGGTCATTATAAACTATCCCGGGAATTTTGAAAGTCTATCTCGGGATTCCGGGACCAATTCCCGGATTGGGTAATAGGAAACTTCAGTGATTAAAATGATTTATTATGGGTTGCAAGTCTAAATCTTCATTTAAACTACACAAACTTAACTTTCGAAATAGGGGAAAGTGAGAATATCATTGTAAAAATAAGTATATAGTATATGCGGTTTAATATTATTATTTAAATACATCATTATTGTCATTATTATTATGAAATGACTATGATTATTTATATATTTTTCAGGTGTCCATAAAGTAATTCACATTTTTAAAAAATCCCGAAATTCTCGAGATTAGTTACAGTAATTCGTCGTTAGTGTCACGTTTTTAGAGAGTGAGAGAATCCGATATTTGCGAGAGAGAAGAAAAGAGTCGACGCGAAGTTGTCGTCGGCACGAAATAGTATCCGCATTCCGCATCGCGTTAGTATCACGCTGCCAGCCCCGATCGCGATCGTCGTGATTCTAACGAGGCATTACTGTATATACCAGTAGAAAAATATTATTACTATCGGTACACTAAAACTTTAACATCAGCTCTTGGAAAGCTATTTCCCAGAAAACGCTATCCTAGAAAACGCTTCACCTGCACATAAAAAGATTCTTCGCTGAGATTCGAATGTCCCCTCTCATCGCGGCGTCAAAAGTACACGCGAAAAATCGCTAAATGTCCACGAAACTGAGAGGGGAGCTTTATTCACACGGCGACGAGCACCTCCAGTAGACGTGCCCTCGTAAAATATTCATTTTCCGCGGTCGAGACCGCAATTATAGATTTAATAGACACGCGACGCGGACTTGAGAGTTTCCATCCTTCAAACGACGCGACAGTAACGCGATTTATTAAATTTATTTCCACCCCTTCCGAGTTCCGACGATTAAATTCCCGTCTCTGTCCCCAAACCCAACTTCTCCTATCCGCTACTATTTCCCTCTCTGCCAACATTCATTTTTTTTTTCATCATCCCCCGACATTATACGCCCGTTCGTTTCGAGCGATTGGCGGGACTGTGAAAAAAAACTGAAGCGTCATAAAGGGGCTTTCGATTCGGCCGTGATTGGGCATAAATTTAGCGGTCTGATCGGCGGAAACAGAATAACACTTAAACATGCATCAGGCGCGCTCATCGTATTTATATTTTATCTGCGTATCTGGCTGATAGCGGGCCCGTCTCATATTTTATGTATGGGGCCGGCGTATAATGTCCCTTTTGCCGTGTCGCGCGGCGTTACGACGCTGGCGCGAAATTTTGCGGCCGACCGACATCTCTGGCGGCGTTCCACCGTTTTTTTTTCCGCCGATGCTTGATTCCCGCTTTTGAAAGTCTAATCCCGACAGCTCTATGCCCCCTTCCCGAGGAACGCCGCGAAGAATATGATTAAACTGTGCGTCGCCGTGCATCTTGCCTTTGACGTAACGAAAGCGCATGGACGGGGTAAATGGAACGGACGGGACGGAAGAGAGGGGATGCAAAGCGGGAATGGAGGAAAGCAATGGGTACTAACAGTGATGTATTATAATGAGGTGGAAGGCAACACAGGCACCCTTGCAGTCACAGCTAGAAATAAAAGTGAAAGGTAGGAGGGTTCTAGAAAACTCTTGGACGGCTTTATTTAGGTACATAGAATTTTACAATTGTGAAGTAAAAGGACACATTTCTCTGCGCCAGTCGTTGCCGATCGAGATACCTACCTCAAGTGTGCAGCCGAATTTAAAATCATCGTAGGGTAGATCGGGAGGGCGTTCTCGAGCTGGGAACTTCTGAAAGCTGAAATTCCATTTCCTACGCTAACCTACGCTAACCTACGCTATCCAGGATTCTCGTTAATTCTCTGCATAAACTGTCGGGGCTGCTGTGCTCGCGGCCGATACCGGGCAATTTAAAAGTGGCGCGCGCCGACGCACAGTCCAGAATTTCCTCCAAAACCTGGCCAAAAGTAATTTTTCTTATTGCAAGGTAAATTGTTTAACGTTATATATTTAATTTCTTGTCCTGATTTAGATTATAATTCTTAACCGGATCGCGGAGTACAAGTCATCGTATCAACATGAGCCAAAGTGGAAATTAAAGCTAAAGAACTATACTTTTCAATAAAATTAACTATACTAATGGAAAATTCTTTTTTGCAATATGGCGTTCGTCTAAATATTGTAAAAGAAAGTGATGTTTTGAAATCTACACGTAGATTAATAGTAAAATTTCTATTTTCGGAGTTTTTAAGGGTGCTGATGTTAAAACTGTGGCCATTGCTGTAAAATTGGGTTTAGTTACGTGAAACTCAGTTTCTGTTTTTGCAACAATCATCACAAATTTGAAATCAGAATCCGCAAAAAACTGTTAGGTATATAACACGGAAGTAAATGTTTTTCTCCGCAGGAAACACTGAACGGATCGGAAATTATACTCATGCCAGTGTGCACATAAATCATATTTGCCAAAAAGACAAAAAGTGGCAAACTATTGCAACGGTGCCTTATCATGCACACCTCGAGCTTCGATTTAAAAACAAAAACGGTGATTTTTCTCGCTTTATTTTCAACTTTTTACTGAACAATCAGCATGCATGTGACACAGGACACTGCGTCATATTATATACTACGTACTTTGATAGGTAGCTTGGAAAATCTGAAAATAAATTTTAAAGTAGCTCCTTAAATTTCGATCCCCAACATTGCCCTGACATATCTTCAAAAGGGCCGCAGTTTAAATTGATCAATTAACAAGAACTTATGCACAGATGGGTCCTAAATTAAAATCTTTGTATTTGAACTTTTGGCCGGGTTTTGGTGCGACAGGCCCCGTGAAATGCGCGTGTTTGTCCCGATCCCGGCACGCGGATCTGCACGCGGCGCAGCAACGTTTTTACGCGATATTATGTAACGCGAACGTCGATCGCGAGAGTTATCGCGTTACCTATCTCGGCCATGTATCCGAAGCCGAGCTGCTCCGTAACTCACGATAATAGAAAGGGAGGGCGTGCAGCACACGCTCTCTCGATATTACCCCCGACAGAAAAATCAATTGGGCCGCGTAACCCTCTCATCTTCCCTCCCCTGCATTCTCTCCTCTTTATTAGCCTCGCTTTCCTTTTCTTCTGCTGCTTCCCTTTCGCTGGGAGTTATGGAGTCCTTTCGCGGGCCCCGTTTCTTTTTTTTCTCCCCCGCAGTGTTTCTCTCGATCCGGTGTATTTTTTACATCCTTTTCTGCATATTTCTCTTCCCTTGCACCCTTTTTTTTTTTAGTCATATTTCATTCACAACGACCTCTTCTGACCCCCTCTGACCCCCTCTTTTCAGCCCTGCTCCTGTTTCGTCGAGTTTTCTTTACGTTCGACTTAAAGCTCTTGCTCCGTTTCTCACTATGCTTTCTTTGATGTGTCTTCATAGCTTCTTGCTGCATCTTCTACTCGCTATCACGATCTTTCAATTTTTCTTACTCGATTACCTACTTGTTTCTTTAGTTTGGCGCTGTTCTACTCTGCTTTACCTTATTTTCTGTTACCTTCGCCGGCCTCTCCTTCTTGTTACAGTCGAGACTGAATTAATTGGCCGCTCCAGGCTATTTTCATCACTGTGAATCGTGTTAAGCATCGCTTCTTGCCTCATTTTGCTATGCTATTTTATTCCTCCGTTTGAGCAACTCAGAGTACATCTACAGGCTTGCCGCTTTTTATAAACTGTGGGGGTAGCTTTTCATTGACTTTCAGCAGCCAATTAATTTCCCTTAGTTTCTTCTGTTTTTCTTCCGTACCTCCAATTCCATCTTACCTACTCCCATCCATTTTTCTTTCCCAATTTTCATCCGTCCAAATTTCTGCCACTTTTGCATTTCTTTCTCGTGTTCTTCGCTGTGTTACCTCCCAACCCCCTTGATTTTCCCCAGTCTACCGTGTGCCTCATCCGCGTGAATGCATTTCAATCATGAACCCCATATTCCCTCTATAGCAAACACGCGGAATGATTCACGTTCTCAACACCCCGTTCGAGTATCGATTTTCATGCCCCAACGTAAATACGTTTTATTAATGACATTAACCTTTCGATTTATTTTTGCCAACATCCCTGTCGGCCTGTCCAAGCCAATTTCGTTACGCATCTTGACGGTGGGTCGTCGACGCGTTGGCCATTTTTAGCAAACCGATCGCCATTCGATTACCGCGCAATTTCATTAGCGAAAATCGATTCTGTACGCCCGAAACGAAAGGTCGGTTTGATCCTTTCCCAATTTCAGTGGAAATGGCTTCGCGCGATCCAAAAACAGTTAATTTTCCGCATAATCTTCCTCGTTAATCTAATTTCCTCTTCGCTAGCTTTTCATTTTCATGTTTGTTCAAGTTTCATGGGGTTGGCAGCTGGACTTTCTCCAGACTTTCTCAAATAGTTTGTATTCTAATCCTCTGCTCTACGCCATCAACAGTACCATAACTGTCGATAGCTGCCGTCACTATGAAAAATCCAATGCAGCAAGCATACTCAAGTTTATTAGCATTCTGTTGGTAAGATGGTAGTTGGTTGGGAGTTAGTTGGGGGTTACTTGCTCCGTCGTAGGTGGTTGCAGGTACATATATGAGGTCCTCGAAAACCTCATAATACGGCGAGGAAACGCGTCGTAAAAATGGCGGTGTTAAACGACCAACGAGAATTCGATCGTAAAATTCCATCAGATTCGAGAACCGATGGCCAGCGGTCATTACAACAAAAACGGGGCGGAGAGTTAATGGAAGATAACGGTCCATTAAAGGATCGCTCTGTTGCCGCCATTAAATTGATTTGCAAATAAAAAAGTTGCCTGCGGAAGCACGGCCGCAGCTCGCTTTTCGCGCTGATGGATACGCGTAACCCTCTGCTCCAACCCTGTTCTAGTTGTTCCCGTTGTTCCCGTTCCGCGCCAACAAAAAGCTTCGAGTTATAAAATTTCGTAACTCGATTGCGTGACGTAATTGAAAAGAGCTATCCTACGTCGAAGTTGCTGCAGGGATTCGCCGCCAGGCTTCCTTATCAGCCACCTCGACTGTCATGTTTAATCTCTAGGGAAATTTCTTATCCATCAAAGTGAGCCCCATTAGCCTCCGCGTCCTCTACATTCATTACCATCTGGTGATTTATTATAAAAATTCCTCTGTCATCTTTTCCTCGTTAACTCAACCATGGTAATTTTTATCACTATTCTTAATTTTATTCAACATTTCTTGCGACCATCACTGTAATATTATACAATATTTGCTTTTCAAAGTCTCTAAAATCATCTCTAAATTTATGAATCTCTCACGCTCGTTACTATAGTAACTATAGGGCTCTGACGAATATTCGAATTATCCAAATATTCGAATAATTACAGTTCTACTCGTTACAACTAAACTCTCGATCTCCCCTCAAGATCATTTCGCACGATACCCGTACAATTAATATCGTGAAACGAAGCATTCTGTTTGGCGATAGAAAATTCAATCCCGGAGCCCACCAGGCGGCGGCCGGAAAACGCTCGAACAATCGAACAATCGAACAATCGAACAATCGCGGCTGGTGATCTAGCGTTTCGTTAATGAAACACGCGTTTGTCGAGGTGGGCCGATAAAAAGCGGCCCCGGGGCCGCAAGATGATGCACGCTCGTTATCAGCAGGTGCATCGGGCGTTTTAAATATTCGGGCAAATAAACCGCGCCGGCACAATATTCGCGTTACGGTAATGGCGGCCAGCCGTGGATAAAGGCTGGCCTCCTCGTCGACACGATCGTCGAATTTATTCGCGCGGCAGGGGAAGAGCGGTGTATTTCACGGGCCACCTGAACGCGAGCAAAGGGAGGAGAGGGAAAAAAAGAATGGAAGAAAGGGGATCATGCAGCAGGGTGCACTCGTATTGCCTCATTTTCCGCGCACGCCCGAACCTAACTGCTCGTGCACGCGATATTAATGACGTCGTCTGAGGGGGGTGTCTTGGGCAACGGAACCTGAAATTCGTCCCGTCTGGGCTGGTTTTAAGGGAAGCCCACCTCGATTCTTCCACGGATATGCACTTGCTGTCGCGCACTTTCTGTGCAACTACGCGTATAATTTTAGAAGTAGGCGTTTCATGTAGCATTCGAGAGTTCGTACCTATTTTTTACATAGATCTCCCGTGCGATCGGAGGAAATGATTTGCGGTTATTATCGTGAGTAATTTGGAATTTCTGTTTTCTAACTGGTGTTAACCGCGGTATGGAGGTTTCCTCGTGGAAGTTCGTCAAGAATTACGGTTTAGTTAAGGGCACGAGTTGGGAACCGCGTCACGGAATTTAAACAGTTCAAATTTCCCCCCGCCTTTATTTACAGAATATTCATGACGTCGCATTGAAATTCCTCTGGATGTAAAGTTCCACGCGGGACGACGTAAAGGCGGCTGCATTATTTATAAACGAGACACGCTTAATTCGCTGCAGCCGGTCCCGGGGGGTGCAAGTGGCGCGAAAAGAACGGAGTTGCTCTCGGAACTTGGCGAATCGTGAAATGGCTCTCGTTTCAACGTGATTCGTTATGTTACGCCGAAGTGATCGCGTGGTTCGAATGAAAGAGGAAGAAAACAGTGAGAGTTACGATGTGCTTAGGTATCGAAACTACGTGTAATGGGATTTTTAATGAAAACGACGTAACGAGGATCAGCTGGGTTTAATAATATTTATATTTTTCAGCCAGCGTTTCGGTACGGGGCGGTAAATGCTGCTGCGTAACTCAAGCGTTTAAACGCATTTTGGGTGGCAAAAAGGCGGATCCCGTGGATCGAATAGCGCTGACGCGTGAACCCGCGGAAATGGCGATGCCCAAGCATGTTCAGACCGGTGGCGCTGGTGTGACCGAAATGTTTCGTTGAATCGACAGAATAATCCAGCTGCGTTGAGCACCGATGGTGGCTCGTGAATCCGGGTGTCCTTTCATCCCTTAAATACTTTTGTTTACAGGGTTAATACGCATCTATGTTCGTACGAAATCATTGCAGGTGTATTTTCCAAAATCCAAGATCCAAAATCCATGCACAACAACCTTCCAAATTTCTATCACAATGAAGGTGACATCGTAGGAAATAAATCAATCAGGAGCCCTTATCACGTTAATCTGGACACTCGAGAATCGCTGGAAATGATTTTATAATCCCGAGAAATCTGTTTCTTTTAAGATTGATGTCTATCGACAACATAATATAATAAGAAAGGATTTCTCTGTCACAGGCTCGCGAAGTTTCGAGCAAGATTGAGCTGACCACTGACCCACCCTTCGCCCCTTTTAATGAATCCCATTCCCGCAGCGTGGACCGACAGCAACAGCCACGAAGGTTCCCCGAGCTCCTTACGAAACGATCGTTCATTTTTTACGATCTTCGGGCAACCCTCCCCTCGGCTGATCCCGATATCCTGTCGGAGGGACGATTTTTCAGGGCGTGCTACGTGTTTCCGTGTCCCCCGCTATTTATACGACCATCCCTTTGACGCAACCATCGAATTCCAGGGCGAGTCCAATTTTTCTGGCGACGTGGCCCCTACGCTCCTCGCATTTGTAATCCAAGTGTCCAGGCTGTCAAGCGACGATCGGATAAAATTCACGCACAACGCAATCCTGTATCCTGGGAACATGCCGGGACGGAACTACCGCGCTGTTTTACAAACTGCTGATAAACGCTGAATAATTCAGAAAATCTTGATCCTCTACCTTAAGGTGGTACACTAGTGTAATATCCCGTTTTTTAACGCCATCTTCGGAAATTTATTTAACAAAAACTATAAGTTTATACTGCCTGCCATTTCGCCTGAATATTAAGGTATGTTTAAAGTAATACTCAGAATTTTTTCAAGCTTTTTTTACCGCATATATACATCGATATAGTCGGTGGAGCGAGCTTCTTCACAAGAATTCTTTTCCGAAGGGCGATGGTGTGGGGACCGTTATAGTCTCGCAAAATGGAAAATCGTTGGAAGGACAGAGACCCCCCCAAAAATGTTCAATGTTTGCTAAGAATTTAGCTGTAGCCGTTCTGTACAACTAATTTTTTACGATTTAGAAACTCGTCCGTGGTTCTGAAAAAAATTCTGAATCTATAGAAGGGCAAGTGGCGGATAGAGCGTGGTCAGGTTGGCTAGAACCATGATTTGTGAATCACGAGTGATCCGATCACGTTCGTTCCCAATCACGGTGATTTTTCACAGTGATCCGTGATTTTCGCGATCGCTTCTGATTGGTGCAGGAGAACAGTGATCCGTGATCGCCTCTGATTGGTGCAGGCAGAACAGTGATCGCTTCTGATTGGTGGAGAGTGTAACTGCTCTTTACACGCACCACATAACCTGCATATTCTATATTAACGACGTCAAAACAGAAATGCGCTGATATCACTTTCGTTTTTTTGGTTATTCTATAAATACGGTCGAAATTCTAATTTCATTAATTAAATAAAGCAAATTTTCGTTATATACAGAAAACATAACGTAATATTAAATTTACATTATATGTAGATATTCCCAGATAGCACAGGACGTTTTAAAAACGTCCATTTTACGTCCATTTTACGTCTGAACGTCCAGAAAACGTTTTAAAAATGTCCATTTTACGTCCATTTTACGTCTGAACGTCCAGAAAACGTTTTAAAAACGTACTTTACGGACGTTTTAAAAACGTACTTTACGGACGTTTTGAAAACGTACTTTACGGACAAGCAAATCGAACAGCAAGTAGGAGCATGTATGGCAGCCTTAAAGCAGGACAAATTCCAGTTTTTAAGGTCAATTGTTTGTACTATATATATACCTACAAATACAAAATTAATTATAAGACACATTTTATGCTCAAAATATTACTCTTTATTACACATAACAAAATTGTGATTTTACTTTGCGCTAGTCTTTTAGTGTATTGTAAATCAATAGCATTTTCAATTGTGAATAATGCAGAGAAAACATTTTCCCCAATATTTTGAGATCTTTCAACGAATTTGCAACAATGTTATAAACATCTATTGTAAGTGCAGATATTTTACATATTCTGTACCTATATTTGGTATAATATGTATAATCTATGTGTACTACCTACATGTTCTACATATTTCATATCTATTTTAAGTGGTATATTCTGTGTATTCGACCTTGTACTGACATTTTCATGTATCTATTGTAAGTAAATTAAAACGTCCCGAACGTCTGACCTGGACGGTTTAAAAACGTTTTTAAAACGTCTGACCTGGACGGTTTAAAAACGTTTTTAAAACGTCTGACCTGGACGGTTTAAAAACGTTTTTAAAACGTCTTTGTGCTATCTGGGAGTAGTCACAGTGAGAAAATTCACTCGAGGCAAAAAAATCACGATGGTGATCGTGATTCTGCGATCACGGTGATAAATCACCGTTAGTGATTTTGCACTCCATCTCTATCAATGACTGACGAGAATAGGATTAAGCCCCGTTGCGCACTAGGCGACAAATCGCCGACGACCATGAGGGACACGGGGACATCTGAGTTCGTACGCACTTGGTCGCGGCGAACAACAAAGGTTTCTGGTCGTCGGCGATTTGTCGCCTAGCGCGCAACGGGGCTTATTATAAAACAGTCTCGCACGGGACGGTTCCTTCAGCCAACGGGTTTCGTCGGCCGCCAACAAAGAACTACTTCAAAACAGTGGAATCTCTCCTGAACGGCCCCGTGACTCACTACCATTCCGTCGCCAATACGCCATCGGCGGTCGCTTGTTTATCCGCGCGGCCTCCTCTTTGTAACCGTACCCTTAAACGGCTTAAACCAACAATCGTTCGGGACAGTCGGCGACGATCGGCCGACTGCCTGGCTAATCTCTATCTCGCTTCACACCATCGTCATCAAAATGCCTACAAATCTGAATCCAAGTATACCTTAATATGCAGGCAAAATGCCAGACACTATAAACTTATAGTTTTTGTTAAAAAAATTCCCGAAGATGGCGTTGAAAACGGGCAGTTTTCAAGACCTAAAACTTGGAATATCATTTTAGTACCCCCGTTCTTATGTTCTTCTAAAATATCAATTCTCCTAGAAGTAAATATTCAAACTCCACAAGCTTGATCTACCTACTTCATACATAACAAAATATTCATACCGTGGTATACACCAAATCACTTTCTCCCCGAGTTACAAGAAGTGCATCTCCATACCAAAGTTCCCCAAGAACTCCAGAAAGTTCCTCAAATAGCATTCCACCGTGCCTCGAGGCTTGCATCGATATCTTCAATAGCGACAAGAGTGCTACAATCTCTCTGCGTCTCTGCCAGGTCATGCTGGCAAAACCTCGAAAGAAAAAGCTCTCGCCGGGCAGCTGATTGATCCACCCTTCCATGGTCAAGTAAGTAGAATAAGCTGGCCAAGTCAACCCCGTCCCTAAACGCACACGTATATGCACTGGGAGTGTCGCGACGCACTCGGAAGATCGAAAGATTCGTAGGTAGTCTGGATAGAAAGCTGCGCCGCGTTGTCGCGGCTCTGGAATAAATTGGCCGGGGCTCGAGGACCTGGGTCTCATATTTCAAACCCGTACCGTTTCTCCGCGTCTAACAACGTTCCGCGCGTGCACGCTCCTCGGCTCGAGCACGATTCCCGGGGGGTTTAGTGGCGCGACTTCCGAGCCACTCTTTTACAGGGCCCTCGACCGCCGACGTAAACACCGACGTGTGTCACTCAAAACGCCGTGCTTTCCACGGATCGCGGCGCATTTGTTTGTAGCCGTCAGCCATCCCGCCTTTTCCTGGATCCACTCCTTCGCTCTTTCCATCGAAATCCGTCTGGAAATCCCTCGAGAGAGAGAGAGAGAGAGAGGGGGGGGGGCGCCTCTTTGTATTCCGACGCGAGGACGTGGAACGCCTTGATCGTGATTCGGGCTGACTGATTTCGAGGGAACGGCAGGGCGAGATTATTTTGGAAAAATGGTGATTGATTTCCCCAATTTTTTCTATAATGGTGGCAGGGCGATTTTTCTTGGACGGAAAACGTTTCGAGGGGGGCTCAAGCATGGTTGGAATAGCAGGTTATTTGGTTGAACGTTGGTGCGAGATTGTGGTGGGCGATTTATTGGTTACAAGTGAAATGATTGTGATTCATTGCTGCATTGATTTTGTATTCACTTTCGCGTGGGTAGTTCTGGGTAAATAGAGTCGATAGGGTCTTGTAGTCATTCTTGTACCGATACCTGCACGTTAGATTAATTTAATATGGCCATTTCCTTCGACCCGAACAGAAGCCGACGGTCTGCCAAGTGCAAACAAGTGTCGAGAAACCGTGTTCCAGTAATTAAAAATAATATAGTATCCATTGTTGCAGCAGCAATTACGCTAATTACATGCCGAATATTTTACCTTCACGCCCCAGCGATTTATTCAACCTCGTGCTCCGGGGAAACGCACAATGGTCGCGGGATTATTAACGTTAATTTGGTTCATCAACGCGCGTTAAACTAATTTAAAGGACGAAGGTGGCGAACCCTGCGAAGGGTAAAATGAATTCGAAACGGGTTAAAAAGAAGCATGCTTGGGGAACATTTAAAATACACCTACGTCAAATATGTATATCGCGAATGTTAAATAAATTCCTCTCGTTATTGCTGAATGAAAGCAATCACAGAAGAGCTCGGCACTTTCACTCACCCCCGCGCGTTCACCCGTTCACCCGTTTCCCCGAGCGAAACGGCAACGTCACGAACACTGTCACTGTCGGTCGCAGCTACAGACATCGCGCGTTCCACCCATCCAAATCAAGTCTATCAATGGGAAATGTAAATTCACTGTAAATGACAGAAGCACTGATAGTCGGTCAATGATAATTATACCTATCGGAGCAGAGCGTCTGCCGCAATTTCACTTCCTCCCACCCCATGCAATCCATTAAAATTATCTACCCGTTGCAATCAGCCGTCGCGCAGTTCTGCCTCACTCCTGCAAACGAGTTCTTCAGTGACATCTGATTGCGCGTTAAACCAAGGCAATTCAAGTGAAACGCAGACCGCCCAGTAAAGCTCGACTGTTTTATGAGAACTTTAACGCAGAATATTTTTATTCGGCGACACATTGCAGGAAGTAGCGCGAAAATTGCGTCCACTGCTTAGGATAATAATTAGAAATGCATTTCTCTGAACATTTTCACTCTGTGGAACTATAAAATTAACTTTTGTGGAATTGGTAGACATTAAGGTCGAGAAAATCCTGCAATTTTCATCCCCCAAGTGTTAAATGTAGCGGCACGACGAAGAATGATACGTTAGCTTCGCGGAGTAAAGTGAATTTAAAAAAGTAAAAAAATTACGCCAAGTACATGAAATCAAATAGATAGAAACAAATAGGGCCACGCCAAGTATTTGACTTGCAGGCCGCGAACATATTTTTGTGTCTTTTATTGTGTTACACAGTGTCGCCTTTGCACGCTGTGGGAAAGCACCTTTATGTACTTGCAGCTCATTTTGATTTCACATCTTTTTTTACTTTGTAATTATTATTATTTTCTATTTTTTTTGTTGTGATTTACTTGATTTCATGTACTTGGCGTGGAGACGCCTACCGCGTCTCTAGATGTAAAGAACAAAATGGAACGTGGACGTTATAATTTATATTAAAGAATGCACGTTTCTTCACTAGCCTCTTTCTTGGTCTGCTCGACGATTTTAAACTCGCCGGACACCTTATCTAACTTTTTAATGGTATATCGGTGTTAGATAAGGTAAAAAACTTTGGAATTAAGATGAAGATTTTCTTCGCTCTTGTAATTCAGGGAAACTTCCAGTTCCGCGTGTTTCAGAGCTGCCGCGGTGGGATCGCAGTGGCTTGAGCTGATAACAAAAGTGTTTCAGCAAGGAGTACCATACTCCACCGATGAAAAGAGCGATGCAGTTTGGATTTGATGTTGGGAAAGCTATTAGTGTTCACCTACTTGCGTAATCCTTCGCGCAACGTGCCATTCGATAGATTGGAAAACAATAACGGAGCCTTGGGTGTTGTCCTTTTTCTTTTATCCCTCTGAATTCAAGGGACAGGAATGTCTCGAATAATGCCTGTTACGTTTAATTATATTTAAGTGCTGAGGTATGTTTGAAAATTACGATGGACAGAAGCCATTCTTCTGGCAATCAACAATACTAAGTAAGATGCAACGACGACCACGACGACCACGACATTTCCAGTTGCAAAGTTCGCGGCAGTGAAGTTGGCAAACTTTAAGCTTCTCCAACGCGAAGTTTTCTCGTTTGTCTGGCGTAAAAAGCATTATTGTGCCATATTTTCCGTGGGAATTACGTTGCACGTTATGCGTTAATGTTATACGGGCGAGATGTGGTTGGAAGGGCTCGAAGGGCTGCGGAAGGGATGAAAGTTTAAGTAAAATTGGTAAGGTTATTTTGCTGTTAGAAACATTGCGAACACGTAATTCCGGGGTATAGGAAGTTGAGCTCGATAGACACTCGAGCGCGAGAGATTCTGGGCAGGAAAATTAAGTAAATGGGTGAAATGCTAATGGCGAGGTTCAATAAATCTTGAAACACTTTTATCGACTGCTGATGGATCGCGGCGCGTTCAAATGCAAGATAAATTTACTCCGCTGCACTTTCCTCTTTCAAGCTTTTCCAAATCCCATGTTTCCAACGAGGAAACTTGTTGATCAGAACATGTAGGTAGCCACACAAACTCCTAACTTAAAAACAAATTCTAGTCCTCTAGAATATAAAACGGACAGTACCTAATTCCGACCACTCCGACGCTACTTAGTCTCCACGCCACGTGATTCCAAAGTCCAAACGACCGAAGGATCGAATAAAACGGATGCTCGTGCAGCACTCGCATCGCAGCGAACAATTAAAATGATACAGCTCTGATTAAACAGAAGAGCAGCTCCAAGCGGTTCGACGGTCGAGACCATCTGAAAAGCCAAGCCAACTCGTTTCCTCGGGCGATCTTAATCTGCATTCGGCCGGGCTGTTCGGATTGTTGGAACGTTTTGATGGCACTTCGGTGGCGTGTACGGCAACCCTAATCTACCTCCGAGCTTCCTCCTTTAATATACTTTCGGTCCGCAGCTATCTGACCCATCATAATTGAGCTGTAAACAACCGCCGGCGACATTTAAATCCTCCACCCTCGGGGAGTTGAAGTGCTCGGCCACTTCGTGCACCCTGTCCAACTCGAGGACCCGTGATAGTTGAATAATAACCTGCTACCCCGCCGCCACTCGAAACAGCGGCGGTCTTAGAGTTATTAGAGCTCCTCGAGAGTCGAGGATAGACCAAATGGATCTCCTGTTTACTCTTTGCGGTGACGGTACGTGGGAATGATGAGGCTAGAAGAACCCATTGTCGAGGTACATTAGGTATGTTGGTCTGCGCTTGATGCTCGGATCCCTGCGAACACACCTGGGGATGTAGTTCAACTATCTTATTTTTCTGTTACCGTTTAGAGTTTAGAGCGGGGATCGAAAAAGTTCCTGTGGAATTTTTATTAAAACAAATCTTACACTTAGAATCTTCTTTAAAAAGTGTTTTCATGGAACAGATATTTTAGAACCTATATAAGAAAAGTTCCATGGAAACAGTTATATCGGAAGATTTTTAAAAATGTTCCAGGGTCCATGTTTCAAATAGAACCTATCGAAAGTTCCAGAACTTTTTCGTTTATGACTACCCACTGTACTGATTTGTTTCGGTTGCATGGAGTTGAGGCTTGAGCGAATTCTTTACCATAGATTCTCCACTCAATATGGGCCTCAGACCCCTCTATTATTATAAGTATAAATGTTATTTTGCTTGTATGTGGTTGAAAAGGGGATTAGTAGTTTTCTGGATTCAGGTCCAAAGTTCGAAGAAGATAGATATATGGATAAATAGTTTGGGCATGTTGGGTATGTTTACCACCACTACCACTCACATAAGAGGCTCCCTTAATTCCAAACTTAATCCCCCACTCAATATACACAACAAAATCCTATCCACTTCATTATGCCACTTTACTCGTTCTCCCCGATAAGAAAGTTTAATTCCACTTGATCAGGAATCCCTCGCCGTTCAATATTCATCATCGTCATATCGGTTCCACGCGATTCCTTTGATGCCTCCTTCCCCGCTTCCTCGAGCAATTTATATTCATGCATCCCGCTGTAACGTTCGAGCTGCTTCCGTTCCACGCTCTTCGCAACAAAGTGCCCTTACTGGCCGAAAGAACAAAGTCGAATGCATTTTAAAAGTACACGTGCAGCGTCCAGGCGAGTCGTTAATCTCGCCCAGCCAGATGATCCACGGAGGTGGGAGGAGGAGCTGGTCGGGCCGAAAAGACGTCGAGGAGCTGGAAATTGCCGTGGCTTTACCGAGTGGCTGTAACGAGTCGCTTTGAAAGTTAAATCGTTATTCCCGTGGAATATGATGTCGTACGCTTTTGATACGGTTGATATGCTCAATCCTCTGCTTGTGGATCGTTTCGATCCAGAGGTCATGACTCATGGGTTCGCCAGTATTTCGTAAGGTTAATTGCGTTGCATCGATACGCATGCGTCTCCATTCTCCACCGTTCCCGCTGGCGATTGCCTAAAGGCAAATGTCGTTGCCACGCCAGTTCTGGGACGATGCATAATTACTGACGCGAAGAATGTATATCAGCTTCTCCGTCGATGGACCCGCGTCTTGCCGCGATGTTTTACCGTGCCTTAATCTCGGTGCGAATTCCCCAGGATTCCCCAGGATTCCCATTCGCCGTTAATAATCGTGAGCCCGTGCTTAATTTCGCGCTAGATCTGCGCCGCGTTAATTACAGGGACCAGGAAACGCCGGGTGCAATTCCGTATTACGAATAATTCCGGTGATAGGTTGGACGCGGTTGATTAAAACTGGCGATGGGTCGGCGACTATTCGACGCTGCGATTAGAAGAAGGAACTGGCGCGGATGTGGTGGGCCAGGAATTCCACCTAGCGATACACGGGATTGCCTTGGTAAATTAGTTTCCTTGTGTCCTTTGAATTCTCAAGGAAATACGAGATCAGAAAGAAATCAGAATTATTCAGGAATGCAACGTTCCAAAGAAGTGCGCGTATTTTGAAGAAAAAGAGGAGTTGTCCGCGCGTCTCGTTTCCCATGATTAACTCCGCGTATTTCACTTCACATCCAGCCTTTTTCTATTTTTATTCGTCATCATCCTCCGTTTCGGCCTCTCGCTCGTTTCCTCGTCCACTTTCTCACTGTCTCGCCTTCCCATTCAGTCAGTCACTTACTGACTCTCTTATTCAGCCTCCGGTTCATTCACTCGCTTGCTCATTCTCTCATTCAGGCAACTATTCAACAAGACCCCCAGCCTCCCTGCCCGCCCCTTTGCCGTGCAACATGCAAAGCAGGTTAGTTTGGGATGCAAGATACCTGCGTACAGGTGCAGAAACAGAGGCCTGCAATTAGTTCTCTGTCCGACCTTCCCCATCCAGCCTGGTTGCGGTCGGCTGTGTAATTAGAAAACTTTATTCGTCATAACTTAATTGATATTCCTGTTACACACTGTCTGTCCTCATCTGGAACCTCGTAACCTGTGATCGTGCTGCAGCAGTGCAAATCCACCCATAAAAATCGTTAGTAGGCAATGCAGGCATATTCTTGTGCAGAGCTTATCAAAAAGATTTGTAATAGATTTCTTACCCAGAACGTGGGATCGTTAAAAGATTCTTGGTTTCATAGAAGCTGATATTTTTCGTATTCTCACTGATCCCTACTCAGAATTTCAACTTGGATTTGCAACACCACATCTCAAAGGATTTCTGTTTAAAAAGCTCCTCGGACCTCCTTTTCTCTCCATACTGTTTAGTAGTGTACAATAACTTAGCCACTCTCCAATTCAAAGAAACCAACATCCTCTTTCGCCTCCTTCGGAGCAGCAAACAATAAGCGAAACGCCACCCCTAATTAGGAGGGAGCTGGTAATTTCGACAGCTCCAGCAAATGGTCTTTTTCGATTCACCCTGCAACGAAGCCCAACCCAGACGTGACTTCTCTAAATGTACACCCCCTTTTCGATTCGAAAGCTCCCCTTGAGTTTGTAAATTACACACGACCAAATTGCGCTATAACGAAACAGCGTGGTTTAGAAAATATCGCGCTGTAAATCGAACGCCACGATGACGCAGGAAATTTCGTCGCGGCCAGGTCGCATTTCGTAAATTAATTTGTCGTCCGGGACGCCGGGCTCGGCGAGTTGATAAAGCTCTCTGGACGAAGGAGCTCGTGGAATTTTGATTCTCGAGGTGCACGTAAAATTATGCTGGATGCACCGTTTTCAACAGAGATCGTTCCTCAAGTCGCAGTCTTCTCCTCCCATGGGCTTTTGTATGTATGACGCGAGCAGAGGTTCTGCAGTGGGGTGCTTTTCGAAAGAAGGGGACTACTCGCTATGACTGGGCAAGAATTCGTGGGAATTGTTTTCATTTCTTTTCGGTGGATCGTTACCTATTCTTCTTTCGGATACTTGAGAGTTGAGACACTTGCTACACTGAATCTTGTTCTTCTTTCTTTTTAGTGTAAGTTGCCTTTCGTTTTGGTACAAGAAAATGTTTTCACCTGATAGTAATTATGTGACGGATAAATAGTAAACTGAGTCTATTATAATTTTTTTTGAAAAATTGAATTTCCCTTCTGTGTCTTCTGGCAGACAGAACGCTCGCTGCTGCCCAATAAATCGACTCCCCCGAAGGGCCACGTGCCCAAAGGGGTGCATAAAAGTCGTGTGTGAGTTATATGACAAGCGAATACACTTGGCGTAAACGTTCCGCGCCGCGAGATTCGACGTGACGTACGATCAGAAAGCAATTTAATAAATTTCACGCGCTGTCCGATGACAGGGTGTCACCCACAGACACGGGAGGCCGTTCGTACGCTCGAATCCGCCCAAGATCGCGAATGATCGACCGCTCGAGCTTGTCATTAATCGTTTCGACCGACTACGGAGCCACTGCTTCCACGGTTCAGTTCCAAAGGAGCTTCGATTCTTTCTTTAAAAAAATCACACGTTTCCGGAATAATCGCAGGAATTTTTGCTTCCACTTCTTAGATACTCGTGCGAATCTCAATTATATTTTTTTATATCTCAAATGTCTTCGTTCACCAGTGTTAGACACTTGGAATGTTGTTTTATATTTATTTTCTATTTCGTGTTTTCTAATGGAACGAACTCTTCGCGTAAATTTTCGTGTGAATATATATTTGTATATTTGAGATGTATACAGGTATTACAACGGTTATGGAACCCTATTAATTACACGTAGAATGTCTGTAGTAGATGAGGACGGCACAACAAATTTACAGGTAATACTAGCTTATTGTTAGCCCCACGTGTTTGTAATCCAAAATATATAACAATAGCACTCGTACCTTCTAAACGTTAAACACTGGTACATTATTAAACAGTTTCGGCGCCAATGCGACGCAACATTAAACATCACTCATGTAATCCCAAAGTCTCGTTATATTTGAGTGGCGAGCAATAGTCGGGTCGATGGTTATTAATTCATGCTAGCCGTGTTTCCATTACAACTCTCGTAGATTATCTTTCAATATTTTATCGGGATTAATTGGTTGCAAGTGTGCTAATCCAACGGGTTGCTATTATCACTGTGTGTTTGAATCGAAAGCATGGCTCCACTCGGCCGCTATTCCCGCCTTCCATATTAAGCCATAATAATCTTTAGATTTCCAAACCTTCAAATCGTATTCCTCTCAATTGGGAAGCAAATCCACGACATCTCGACACCGTTAGTACCCTATAGAACAATTCCCAAGTCCCCAGAATTTAACGCGAGAATTCAAGAACTCTGAAGATTTCACAAGCAGAGCAGAAAATCTTGAAGTATCCAGAGCAAAAGTCGCAGGTGAAGGGGATCGTCAAAAAAGAAGCGTTGCAAAATCGCCGAGGAAAACTCTTCGCTGTGTTTCCTTCTGCGTACAATGAAAGCGCCACGGGGAAAATACGACGCGCAGTGTCGAATACGCGAGCGTTACTCGCTTTTTGTTCTCACATAACGTTCATCAATTAACCAGGAAAGTAAATAAACCGGCATTAACAAAGTTATGACCACCCCGCGTAACGTCGATGGTGCACAGGGGAAACAGAAAGCGTGGTAACGAACGTGAACATGTTGCAAAAACTCGCTTGATAGCGTGTTAAAAACGGAGCTCACGAAACAATGAGTGTCTACCATTTGAAGCGTGAAAAATTCCATTTATTGCATCGAATACTGGCACGATTCTTTGATTTTCTGTCTGTCCGTTGGATTTTCTTAGGAGGAGGATCAAGCTGTGCGCGAAATTGGGGTAGTTAGGTTTGATGGAAATGTGAAGTGTTTGGGTTGGAAGAAGGTTGGTGGAAGTAGTTTCCGAGGTATTTGACGAGTAAAGATTGAGCAGAGAATATTGAAGGTTTTAGGTGAGATAGGCATTAATTGGTGATTTCTGTGCGAGAAGTTGAAGATATTGAAGAAGTTTCGGTGGCTCGCAATGGTAAAGATTAGGGGAGAACTCCCCTCGCGGTTGGGGAGGAAGGAAGGCTTCTATCGCTACCGTAGCCATCTTGTTATTATCGAGAAACAATATATGCCTGTTAATTTGGAAAAAAGAGAACGAATGAAAGGGATGAAGGTGGAGAGGAAAATGGGAAATAACAATAAGTTGGTTAATGGCGAGGGCGAAACGCAATAAGTTGCAGGCGAGTGTAAAATAGTAAAATAAGAAAAGTTGGCCGGCGTAGAAGATATCAGGATAATAACGAAGCTAACGAAGTAACCAGAGCGTCGTTAAGGCGACGATCCGCTATTAAAATCCCATCACTGACGCTGAGGATATTTTTAAGGAAAATGATGGCCCCGTTTTTTGGAACTGCCTCGAGTCTACCGTAGGCATTAGAGGGTCACTTGACAAAATTCTCCACGCTCATGGCGCCATGCTTCCCATTCGTTCTCACTTTCATAACCACCTCAGCTTCAAACCTAACCAAAAAGGAGGGAAACGAAAAACCCCACATAACACTTATTTGGTGAAATAAGGATATTTATATGGTATAGACTATAGATTTACACACATAGTTACAATGAATCGTTGCCCTACGCGTGACACCTCAATACGCAGGCAAGCACCGCGTCTCCTACACTTATGTGGGAAATAATCTGCAGACACTAAATAAATGATAAGAATATGAACTACAGTAATGCCTCGTTAGAATCACGACGATCCTATTTCGTGCCGACGACAACTTCGCGTCGACTCTTTTCTTCTCTCTCGCAAATATCGGATTCTCTCACTCTCTAAAAACGTGACACTAACGACGAATTACTGTATATATATTTATAAGGAACAATCTATATAAATAAAAATGTAACTGTTCGTTTGTTAAAAATCTTAAACCTCCGAAACCACTGGACGGATTGTGATGCGGGTTGCACCGTTGTGTAAAGCATTTCTCGAGGAAGGTTTATGTGTATGCGACATTAAGCTATGACAAATAGAAGCCAAGCAATGACGGTTTTAGTGAAGCAAGGTTTTCGTGAATCGCAGCGCTCACAGAACAGCTAACGATGGGACTCGCATCCCCACCACTGTACGGGCAACCGTCACGCGCATCTCTTTCGCACACAGCGGTGCTCGCCACGCTATGTATAACATCCACAACACCAAATTCTACATATTGCGCGTATGGACCTATATATCGCACCTGCAGCTTTATTGTGCTTTAATCAGCTTCTTACTTATTTCGGTTTTCTATCATTATCCTTATCATTAATCATTAATCATTAAATAAACATATGGGGTGGTGGGGGCTGCATCGCAGTTCGTACAGTGATTCTCGAGATTAGCGGGATCAAACATACAGACGCCTACCGGGGACTTTATTTTATACTATGTAAAGATAAACATGAATCAGTCACGGTAATAACTCGGGCGAAGCCGAGACGGAGCATGCTAGTATGGTTAAAAGAATACAAAGAGAACTGCCGGTTTCGACGCCGCTCGGCAACGCGTGACTCAAGCACGCACCGCGCGAGCAAACAAACGCCACGCGGTCTCGCTTGAACCGCGTATTCCGGCGAATCGCGCGGTCGCGCGGCTACATCTCTTAGCCCCGTTGCGCGAACGATTGTTGGTCGCGGCGACCAACAAAGCTTTCTGGTCGTCGGCGATTTGTCGCCTAGTGCGCAACGGGACTTAAAACCTATCTACATTTAGCCTCTTCAAAATAATTCCATATTCTTTCAAACATTTCCACCACTCGCAAAATCATCACAATGCTTCCTGCAATCCTGCTATTTACTCAACCCTCTTGATTTTCGCAGAAACAGAATACCCAAAATAATTTCCATCAGCCAGAAAACAACGCTCTCTACTTCTATTACTACCGACGTATCAAATTATTACATTACAGCATGGAATTGGCTTTTCGATAAACCAATTCAACAGTTTTGCGAGTTCGCCAATTTTAGCAGTGTAAAATTCTTCTGATTTCTAGTATTGCGGGGGTTGCGAGGGGGACACTTATTCCGGGGATTTCACGTTTAGCTTGCGGGTAAGATCGCGCAGCACGAAATTTCGCAAAACTTCCGGAACAACGCGCTTTAGTCGCCGCTCAAAAGATGGAAGATGAAAGGCACAGGGCTGGCCTGGACGAAGCGTAAGTAATTTTAACCGACGCTCCGTGCCCGCAAGAACCATGAGCGAGGGGGATGGAGGGGGATGGAGGGGGCTCGAAATACTTCCTTCCGTTATATTTACTTGCATTACACATATTTTGGCCCAAGGATTGCATACCTTCCACTAAAATTGTCTTGAATAGAATTTCACGGAGTTTCCAGCGAACGAGCTGCTTGCTCGCCTGCCGCTTTTACTCAAAGAGATAGTAATCCCGAAACATTAATAACGTCGAAGCGACTTCTCAGGCTCACCCTTCCTAGCCACCCTCTCCCACGTCTTTTTTTCCTGGCGAATTAATTCACCTCACTCTGAGGCACGTCGAGTACGTTATTTTTGTTTCGGGCTGGGCGTCTTTTATGAGGACCTTTGCAAAATATTTTAAATATTTTAATCTTGGGGGTAAGGCGACTGGGGTCGGCCAAGTTTTTAATTTAAGGCAGTGATATTATTCTTTGTTTGCGTGGGAGTTTTTAATGTATTTTATTTTCAAAGAAGTAAGTATTAAGATTAAATTCGTATGTTAATGATAAGAGTTTCTTTCTCAAAGGAGATTGGTAGACTTTTCTGACCAAGGCGGGAGGACATTGAAGTTAATTGTTATGTAATTTTCAATTTCAAAGGAACATACGAAACTCTTCTGGTTTCATGAAATATTTCATGTTAAAGCTACTCCTTCATTGGAAGAGTAAGGCAGACTGGGGCTAATTGACTAACGAGGTTGGTTGACTAATTCCCTTTAATTGTTGTATTATGGAGTAAGTTACTGCAGAGTAATTGAATGATATGAATATTAATATGAAGCAATCTAGATATTGAAGCATATGAATGACTTATTTAGCTTGGCATTTAATGTGTCGCCATGACAAGAATTTGCGTGTTCTATCAGTGAGAATGAAAAATCTAAAAAGCTGGGCCGGAAGTAAATATCCTTGTTTCGACTATTTATGAATTTTTGTCCATTACTGCTTGATGTTTCTTCATGAATATTTTGTGGAAACGTGATACATTGACTATAATTTACGGTATTTTATTTTATCTGGTGTGTGGAGCACTTTTTATCCTCAAGCTGCCGCCGAGACAAAGATTTTAGCTCAAGCCCACTTCTCCCACCACAAATCCTACCAAACTCACCCCTACCAGATTTACACCCCAGCCTCCCTTCAATCTCTCAGGCCTTCCAAATAGACCGTAACAAACAACTAACCCCACAGCCGGGATTTCTTGACTTATTCATCTGACTACTCTAACTATAATAAAAACTACAACCTAGATTCAATTAAAACGATTTTCGAAATTAAGCCTGTATACCTAATGAAATGTGTAAACTTTTGATAAGCAACAAGTCAACAAAATACCAATGGTCCATTTATAAAAATTAATCAACCTTTAATTGTTTCTCAGGCTCGAAGGAAAAAAAGATCCACCCGAGAGATCCGTTTGCGCTTACTGTAAATAGTGTATATACTCGCCCGCGACTCGTCCCTCGTTCCTCTTCCCACCTTCTTAGCAAGAAGGGACATAAACCCCGGCATAAAGAACGACGCCGCTTACATCGTTCTTAATACATATCCATAACGTACCACTCGCGTTATGCTGCCACCCTCGTAGACAGAGTTGAGGAGAGTTTCTTCACAGCCATTGGAAAAGCAGGTTGAGAGAGCTCGAGAAGAGCCCGGCGTCCTGCACGGGGGCCGAAAAAGAGGGTAGAGCTGTCTGAGAGACAGTGGGACTCGAGAGGGATGAGCAGGGATAAATAAAAACAGAGGAAATATAAAAGAACGGATTGTAGAAGCTGAGGAGGACTGAAGACTAGAACGGGGTCAGAAAGGCGGAGGAGTGGAGGGTGGAGGTGGAAAGGAAGTTGGAGAAATTCAGAGACGCATGGCTCTGCAACAGAGGAATTTGGAAGGATGAGGAATGCGGGAGAAGGGGTGGAAGTGAGGGGAAAATTGGGAAAGTCGAAAAGGAGGTGAACAGAACGGGGCGAGAAAATGGAAGCTCGCGGAGAGCAAGAGGAGAAGCAGTATCAAAGACAGAAAGGCAGTGGAAAGTATCAGGAGCTGGGGCAAAGGTAGAGCGCCAGTCTGGAAAGAGCCTGGCAAGGCGTAACAGCCGAAATCAGAGAGACTTAAAAGGGTGCAGGGACTAAAGAAGACAGGGGAGAATAATACCACAGGAAAGGCAGAAAAAATACAAATATCCAGACACGCGGGCGAACTAAAAACGCGCGGTCCAAAGGTAGACTACCAAAACTTCCATGGAGTCAAAGAGTAAATTAGGTAAAAAGTAAAGAAGAACAGCCCGAGATGTGCGAAGAACTAGCAGAGGCGGCAAAGGGCACGGAGGAAGCTGCAAAGAGGACGATGGGCACAGAAACTAGGGAGCAGAGGGGGAGGAAAATAAATTGCGTCCAGCATCTGGTGATAACGGGAAAAGTTATCACACGTGCCGCCTCCGTTCTCGCTGCCACGTATCCACCGAATCCTTCAGTTTTCTCCAACTTTTCCACTGTCCTTCCGGAGAAATGGTTGACACCGGTCATAGAGGCGAGGGGGTGGCCCCACCCCCGAGTGTCGGACAAATCTCCGCCCAGGTTGGGGATCCTTCGGGCGGACGGGGGAAAAACTGCCGGCACGGACAAGCCCCGCTCGTGATTTCACGAAGAGGATTCACTTTGGAGGGATGTATTTCGTGAAATACGTACTCCCAGTCCACCTGGACTGGGGCTTCCGCGATCGAACTGGTGATTAGGGAAACGATTCCAATCCTTCTCCCTTTTTCGCCGCCCTTCTTCTCGTCCGCCATCGTCCCTTCGTTCGTTCTTCCTCCTCTTTTTCCACTCTGGATGAAAGTATTAACGCTCGGGTATCGAACAGGCGAACTACCTCTCTCGCGACGGAGACTCTATTCTTCGGGTGGCTGGATGTTTTTTAGGGATGGCTTGCTCCAAGTCGCTCGTATCGAGAGGGATGATTTATGAATTCGGCTCTTCCGCGGGGACTGTATCGTTTTTTTGCGGGGGCTGTTAGGCGTGTAAGCAGTGTTGCGAAGATGAATGAAAGTTGCGAGAAAGTTTGAGGCAGCCGATGTAATGGATAAACGATGGTGTTGACTGTTGGCGGTCCCTTCGGCTCTGTATCTTCATAGTCTAATTTGAATCTGGGTTTATTGTCGCAGCCTTACGATACTCGTATGATTCTTTTCTGTTTCGGGTTTAAGTGTGTGGCGTAACAAGGCACCGTGAGTCACACCAAAACGACTTCTTCGGAATTATTAGGGATTCGTCCGTCATGGGACACGACAACACCATTTCTCTTTGAAACTTTCCGGCCATTGTTATTTCGAAGTTGCCAAGGTACAAAGCGCAAAGCGCAAAGCGCAAAGCGCAAAGTTCCAAATGAAAAGATACACGATATCACCGGCAGCGTCAAAGTGATGCAGAGGCGCGTCTAAAAATTACATCTGGGCCGCGTCCAGCGTCCGAAACAATCAAAAGCGTCGGTCCCTTAACAAGACCACTCCGTTCAAAGTGTTCGCACGAAAGTTTCAAATATTCTCACGTTACGTTATGTTACTTCATCGCGAATCTCCATATCCACGTTTCCCATTAAAAACACCCACGATCTCCATACTAAAAGCCGCGCAGAAAATTAAAATCCACGCCGTTAAAAGCAAAAATCTTCACGCACGCCACGAAACCTCCAGTGACTTCCATTAAAAATCGCAATTTCCATTCTCGTTACTGCAAGAAATTACACCCTTTTCGATTTGACGGTCGAAAGTCGCGGTTCGTTCTGCAAAGGTGCAATGTCTCCTCTTGTGGAATTTCGCGTGCTTTTTCGCGAACGAGTCTCAGAGATCGCGTGGCAGCCGTGTGGATTTTAAACGTATCAAGCAGCTGATACCTCGGACAGTCTAATAAAAGTCGCTGACAATACGGTAACCGAGAGGCAGCCGTAAATTCGGCGCTCGTAAAATAATCATTGATATCCGATGTCGAACCGGTTGTCCCTTCGCCTCTTTTACGACCAGATTATGTTCGGATCAACTCGGGCCTTTACGCTTGTCGAACTCCACCCCCGTCAGGGCGGTCAACAGAGATTTGTCCGAGTCTGTCGACCCCTCCTGCTTTTATGATTAATGCCCGCCAGACGGCCAGGAGGAAAGGATAAGACCTTACGAGACCTTGTTAGACCTTGCGGCACGAACACCGATATTATCGCCGATTAATGCGATCTCTCACGCGAGAAGTTTCCTCACAGGCAAAGACACAATGAGGAGACGTATTTTGCTGGCTGACTGGATAAATGGGGGTGTTCTCTGGGGTTAAGTGGTGTTATAAATTCCGGCGAGTGTTTGAGAGATCCTTAATTGAAAGGGAAGGGTACTTAGCACTGATGAACTTTACGAATAGGTATTACTTCCAAGGTTTTTTTTACTGCCAACGAGTCACGAAGATAATATAGAAATTTTATTCACTTTCTTCCCACGAATTTCTATTTATTCGAGGCTTCGACATTTACATTTCTTCTTGAGAAATCAAAGGGAGAGGAAAATGGAGTTTTTAAATGGTATAAATTGGAGCGAGTGTTTGAAAGATTCTTCATTGAAAGGGAGAGGGGGTAGAGTAGGTACTACTTCCAACGTTTTTTTACTGTCAAGGAGCGATGAAGATAATATAGAAGTTTTATTGACTTTCTTCCCATGAATTTTCACTTATTGGAAGCTTCGACGTCTACATTTCTTCTTGAGAAATCAAACGGAGGAGTGGAGTTTCGAATCAATGGAGTTTTTAAATGGTGTTATAAATTGAAGTGAGTGTTCGAGAGATATTTAATTGAAAGGGCAGGGTACTCAGCAATGATGAACTTTAGGAATACTACATTCAAAGTTTTTTACTGCTAATAAATGATGAAGATAGAGAGATTTTATTAACTTTCTTCTCATGAATTTGCATTTATTGGAGAGTCAGACATCTACGCTTCTTCTTGAGAAATCAGAGAGGAAAATGGAGTTTTTAAAGCGTTCGAGTCCGCGTCCTCTTGATTTTTCGCTCGATTCCGTTCGTCCCCATTGCTACCGGATATCGGCGTTCGACACTTGGAAATCGGAGATATTCATATTGGCCTTTGAACTTTATTCGTCGCGGAAGCTTCGGTAGCGTGAGGCGTTCTTCATAAATCCACGGGGCACAGAGCGGTCGTAAAGGTCGTCGGGGCAAACAGTGAAATTCTTACGGAGCAATCGCGACCAAGTCGTTCGCTTATTTCACCCCGCCACCCCACAACCCCCCGTGTTTTACACGCCACATAACTCCCCCCGGAAGAAGCCTGCTCCCCAGTAATCGCTCGTTTTCGCGTCGTATCCGCGGAATTTGATGCATAACACTTGTGTGTCTGCCTGAGCGGAACGAAAGTGGTGTAATAGCGATCCCAAAGTTACTATCGCTGGGATCTGCGAGCTGAATCTGGTCGTAAGACCAGGGAACCTGCCATCAATTCGTTGCCGTTTCAGCGGTCTGAGAAAACGGGGGCGAAAAATTCGACCAACTTCTGGCAAGTATTAACTTTCCATCGGGCGCGCGTGGGTGTCTCGCAAAAAAACAGGGATTTCAGCATTAATACACATTTTATCTCGCATCGTAGCAACACTTTTTATATCTCGAATCGCATTCCGTGGAACTTCAGAGGCACTTTGACTCGAGACAGTCGTGTAATCTGAGCTTACAGTTCTTCTTACAGATCTTACAGTTGGAGAATTTTCGTAGCTTTCACTGTGCTTCCAATGGAATATCGAGAATGTAGCTAGACGTTTCCCTACTGGTGAGCCACTTGCTGGTGGCAGAAGTTCCCGGGGATGAAAAGTACACTGCTCGCTGTGATTCATGCAGAGGTTCTGCAAAAGTCAGTGAGTTCCCAAGTTGCTGGAAATTGTGTCGTACAAGCGTGATATGCGAAAGAAAAGGGGTGTGGAGAAAAGGGTATAGCGATTGGTTTCCCAACTAGCCATGTGAGTGTCATAATTCCGCGTGGAAATGGGGGAGTGGTAGCAGGTCGTTGCAGATTTATCGACATAATTTTTCCGCCCCGAGATTCCAGCCGTCGACGACGATCGGCAAACTTTTCGTTTGAGGGTGGTGCGTGGCAACCGAGGGGCGGGGGGTGAATCAATGGTCTCAAAAAGGAGCACGAAGTGGCCCTGCCGGTGCCCGAGTCTCTAGGCACGGATTGACGTACAGTATGGCCTCGCATCCCCGTGAAAATTGTGTGGCCGTGTGTTTTACACGGTCCAAGTGGCTCTCGTTTCTGTCCGAACATTCTGGAACGAAGAATAGTCGCCGGGGGGAGAAACGGTGTCGAAATGTGAGGGGGGGGGGGGTGGGGGGTGTAGCAGGAAAGAAACGAGGTTCCGTTAAAAATGGAGAGAAAACGGAGGAACGGAGGGTAGCGAGGTAGTTGGCGAAGAAGAAATACGTTCAGAAAGTGAGTAGCTACATAATAGAGGAAAATAAGGAACTGTCCATGCAGATGAGCTAGAGGAAGAAGCTACAAAAACGTTAAAATTAAATTCCAAGAATGAAATTACACTGCGACGACTTGGTAACAGGAAAATGCTACGAGCCAGCGGCCGTTGGAATATAAATCGAGTAACTGCGCCCGAGAATAAACACTGGCCGGAAAAAAAGAGACAGGGGGTGCGCGGCAAGAGAATCATTCGCGTAAATAGAAAGAGAATGTTCGAAAGGATGAACCCGCGGAGACCCATACACACCGTGGGGTGTAGAGAAGCGGCGACGTGTAGGGGAAGTGGAGAGCCGCTGAGGGTGTAGAGAACACACTCCAGCAAGACTACCAGGGCAGGGGATGTTTATGGGGAAGCGCAGTGCGGGCATCGGCTGAGGCGCCAGTGCGGAGGAGGCGAGACGGCGCCGTAATTGATGGTGGCCAAGTATCAATGGGGGTCGATTCGTAAAGAACAGGAGTTTTTCGCAAGTGACGCGCACGGGAACTGGGAAGGTCCATTGACTCCTTTCAGACGGCCTGCCACGCCATTTCCATCCCCCAGCGGAGGACCTTCCGTAAGAAACCTCTCAAGATTATGGGGACTCCCCCGTTTCTTCCTGTGTGACGCACTCCTCCACAGTCCACAGCAGGCTGCGAGCATTAACGTTCCCGTCCCCGGTGCTGTTGGGACGGTTTAGTTTAGTTTTCGCGGTCTCGCCCGGGATAATTCGAGTTGCCCGCGATCGATCGAGGAAGAAACGTCCCTCCCTCCCTTCTTCTCTGTTCCACTGTCGAAACTCCGGCCCGTTTTTCCGGTCTTTCGGCGCTCCTCTTTGTTACTCGCCCGGCAAAAAACCTCTCAGGAGTATGAAACGGAGTTTTTCGCGGTAAGAGGCACGCATTAATTTTACTTCACCGCGGTGGGACGGCATCGTCCACGAACGTCGATGCTGGCGGGAATTTTTTTACGCCCGGGATTTAGGAGCGACAAATTTCGGCTGGGACTCCTATCCCGGCCGTCTCCGAGGGAGCTCGGCGCAGAGGGGTGGTTCGTGCGGGTGGAATTGGGTTAATTCTAAGTCCCATGGTTTATTTCGGAGCATCGGAGGAGATGATTCGCGAGGAACGTGCTCCTCGCCGTCGACGAGCGAGAAACGTTGACCCCGTTGTTTCATCCCCCGGCTTCTCAGATGCTGCAGGATTATTTGCCAAAGACGACTTCATAGCATCTTACGATGCGTGCCAGTTCATAGATCGAAAAATTTCATTCCAACGAGTCGCAGAATTATCTAGAATATAAATAATCTTTTCGTTCCATACGATCAAAATTTCGGCATCTTTTCAACCACCTATTTATACTTATGTGTAAGTAATGTGGTATTTATTTGATTTTTTGTCCATTACTTATTGGACGTTGCTACCAGGCATTGAATTTTGTGTTTTTAAGAGAAAAATGCAATTGGCAACTTTTGAAAATCGTTAATTCATATTTATAAAATTCCCGTATTAATGCTTATTCGCCAGAGTTAAGATGGGTTGCCATACAGTATTCTGGAGCGGAAATTCTTGATATAACGATGCCAGGTAAGAAGGTAATCTGACTCTCAGGTACATAAAAACTACCTGGTATACGAAATCGTTTTAAGCAAAAAATACAATTTTATCTGAAATTTTAATAAGCGGGTAGTAACTTCCAAAACATTATGAAATGTAATAAAACTTTAACCAGGCCCGTATTTAAGTGCAGAGAACAAATTAAATTATTACGGTGCCCCTTCAATATTTTAAAAATTAGATTTTAAGCACCACGCTAATAATTATCCAAGCCAATTACTCGATCCTTGAAACACTTCATCTTTGTTGTACTTTCTCTCCTAACCCTGATCGAAGTGGCGGGAAGAGTCTCTGACTATTCAAAGGGTCGAAAAAATTGTCAGTTCTGCTTTTCGCCCTGATTTATGCCCCGTTTTGACTGGCCTCCGAAACGAAGACAAATCGAGCGCCGGGCCGCGGCGAACGAATCGAGAAATACGGGCGTGGGAGTCGATGCAAAAACCGCGAGAAGGCATAAATCCGTTTAGACTCGTTCAAGCTGCCGCCTCGTTCGGCTACAAATTCGTCCAGGGGCCAGTCGTAAATTTCCATCGAAGGTCGAGGCTGCTGCATGATTCGTAAATCTTTGAAATCACGCGCGACAAAACGACCCGTCGTTCGGTTCTCATTGTCAGTGAAAGCTGGCTTTTTACGGTAGCCCGAACTGCACCAGGTGGATGATTATCCCCGCGGCCAGCTCCCCATCCGGCCATAAATAAAACCAACTTTCCTCGGTTCTTATCCTTCCCCTTTGAGCGCGCAAAAGGCCCTCGACTTCTTCTCTGGTCGGCTAGAACGCGAGTTAATTCCCGTTTACAGAGGCCCCTGTCCTGGATATCGAGTTTCACGATTCGTTACCGGCACCGAGTTTCTCCCTTGCCCGCGGAGACCGTCCACTTCCGGTCCACCGCAGGCGGCTCCTTTCCTCCTCGCCTGTCCCTTCTCTGCTTTCTTCTTCAACCTCGCCACTTAAAACAGAGCAACGGCAAATTAACTATGTCCCTACTTCACTGAAAATGGAGCATTGCTTCGGGAGGATTCATTTGAAATCATCTTTATGATATCGCTCGTTGTGTAAATGTAGCTGGGCTTTATATAGACACTTTCGCATAGTGTATTTTTATTACTTCCATTATTAACTTCTTTCTGTCATGGCGTTTCCTTGTCACCGTATCGCTCGTGCTTTGAAAATGTCGTCTAACTTACAGAGCTTCCCACGTCGCGTCGGAGCTTTTTGTTGTTTATCTTCGTAGGTATTTTCTTTGTTCGTGATATCGAGTGACATGTTTCATAGTGGATAAACGTTCGGTCAGCCCGCCGTTCCTTGCCATCTGACGGAAAAAAACTCTCGCGGAATTGAAAGCCCCCCTCCCCCCTGCCCCTAAGTAACTAGAAAACACGGTTTAATTTCGGCTCTCGTGGACTGTTCTGGTCATTAAGCGAGGTGATACGCGACGTAGGAGCGGTTTTTGCGACCGATACACACGGAAAACTCTATTGGCTCTTTTTTGCCCACTTCCTATTCCCCCATCTCCTTATTCCCTGCCACCCTTGTTTTATTACACCCTCCATCCCCCGGCCCCGATTTCTGTCCACTCACTCCGCTCTGCATCCTTTTTGCTCACCCCATTTATCTTGCTTACCTGCTTTCTAATTTTCTTGACTCTTCTGTTCCCTTTTTCTCCGCCGCGTCGCCTCGTACCGCTTGTTACGTTGCAATTCTGCACGGATAAAGGAAGTTTTACAGTAACGGGGCTCCCTGCGGGAGCGGTCCTGTTCGTTAGCCGTCGCGCGTGGCTTGGCTTTATTCTTTATCGAGCCGCGTGACGAAATTCCGTTAGGAAGCTTGCCGGAGTATACGAACCGATCGATTCTGCTAGCTAAGATATGTCAGGGAACCAAGCTAGATATCAGTAAACAGTTAAACACCCCTTAAACATTTCTCTAACACGCTCTTCGACATTCTGATTCTCCACTCGAGTATTATGGAATTCTCAGTTGGTGTAATTGGCAGAAATTAAGGGGGAAGCCACTGTGAAATTTTATTTCTCCATTTTCATTTACAGTTGCACGTATAGTTTCCTAACAAAAACATCCCCCAAAAGCACCTTGATTTCTGCCGATTACACCAGGTTCCCCTTTAAGAATTTAGTTAAATTAAACAGCCGAACAAAATGTCCGAGGAGCTTGTTTCCAATTCTGATTCACCGCATCGAATTCGATTATACTGGAGAAATAGCTGCAAGGACCGTGCAAACCGAAATGTTTATTCCCCCGGCTCCGCGAGGAACCTTAGTAAGTCTGCTTTGAATAATGACCGCGTGATTGGGTGAAGTTTAGGTATTTGTTTTAAATCGATCGGAGCGAAGGAACTCGGGCAAGTTCCACGGGGAAGACGGAGCACTTTGTGGTCCTGGAGAGTTACCACGTTAGCGCGGATGAAGCTCGTAAAGTCGACCGTCCGTTTGCATAGTTTCGCGAAAAGTGGGGAATGATGAATCGGCTCATCGTGGCCGCTTATGCCTCGCAATGGCGAAACGAAAGCGTGTTGGAACTCGTTACCAGACCCGCTCCTTTAATTAAACGTAATTCAATTGGTCAAAGGGCAGTGGAGGAGGCGAAGACCAATTAATTAACAGACACCGAGACAATTTTCATCATGTTCGCGGGGAAACGAAGCGTGGCGAGATGATTAACGAGTCCCAAAATGCACAGCGTTAGAATCAGTTCACCAAAGATGTGATCGGACTGGTCGCGCGATGCGACGTGATACTCTAAATATGGAAATCGGAAAATATAGAAAATATTTTGATTTAAAGCTTCAGTTTTCAAGAAACATGACTTTCGATATGTATTAAATACGCATACCACTGTTGGTAGAGTGCAAGAATCAATATAGTGCAACTACGAAATCAGAAACGAAGCGGTTCTTCTTTATTACTTTAATTCGAAGCACGCTCGATCATGCTTTTAGACAGCTGTAGTCTGCGAGGCGATGTTACTTGTTAAGTAGACAGACGGTTAAGAGCCTAGCTCAGGAAACCATGAACAGGTCGACGACAGGCTGTTCTTGCTGAAGGTTTTAAGGGCATCGGTGTGTAAGATTCGCGGACGACAAACGTTTTTCGCGAGTGCCGCGCGGAAAGCACCATTCATCTCGCCTTTTGTTTTCACCGCCGCCGCTTCCCACCCTCTCGCTCTTTCTCCGACAAGGTCTCTCGCGGAGCCGCGAAAAAACTAGCAGAGTCACAAATTCCCCCTGCGCGTGAATCTGACCGAGACGATTTCATTTTTTCGTCGGCTGCGTACTCTGGTCTAGCGATCCTCTGTGTAGAAAAAAATAGCATAGACGCTTTGTATCATTTGACAAGAAGAATTTAGCGAATTACCACGAACCGTTTGCAAAAAAATTCCGCACAGTTAAAAAGCAAAAATCTCCCCAAATCACCTCAAAGACATACATATTCCATATCTTCAAGCTTTTATATACAGAAAATGAAATCGCAATTGCATAATTCATACGATCACAGGATTAAAGGGTCCCTTGATCCTTAATCGAAAGACTGTCAGTACCGAAGCATTGTTCGTTGAAGTACAGTTCCAAGAGGAGAAAATTGATCGCCAGTATACAGAAGCAGATCCGTTGGATACACGAATGGTAATCGATCGAGGACAGCAAGGGGGTGAGGGCTGAGATTGATGGCGATGGCGACCACAAAGAGGCTCGTTCACGGGGAATCCAAATTTTTCGCGTCTCACGCACCTAAGTGGGCACCCCATCTCTCACCACAGAAACCATGGAAAAGCTTTCACCAGCCTGGAATCTCACCTCCGCTATGGAAGTCCAGTTTCACCCACGCAGTGACGCGACAGAATACGAAAGACGCTAGATTCTGAGCAAAAGGAGCATCCCTTGTCAACCCCAGCCATTGTCTACCCGCATTTCATCCCTTCGTTCACCTTTATTTCTGCCTTCACTTATCTATCTAAACCTTTATAGTTTATCTGTATCTTTCACCTTCACACCTCATCAGTGACCTTAGTATCATCCTTAGATTCTATACTTCTATGTATAAAAGGTTACCATGCACTTTCTTCGATGCCCTTTCACATAAATCTCCCCGTAAACCTAAAAATTCCACGTCGAATCATGTTGTAATCGCGAAAGTCTCGCACTTCCCGTACCCCCAATCAACGAGGAGCACAAACAATCTATCTTCTAGAATCTGGTGCGCAAGATCATTCAATGGAATACCGAGGATATTTTCGAGAATACGAGTAAATTTTTAATTGATTTGAACAAGGACGAGGCACGAAGGGGTGGCGATTTCCAGACGGAAAGCCTGGGACGAAGGGCACGATGGAGAATGCAGAGTTCGATCTATTTTTGACGGTAGACTGACTGTTCCGGACAAATTGACAGTCTCGGCCGCGGTGGCCGCCAGTTCTGAATAGTTCTCCGCGCAAAACCGCAGAACGAATACCGGGCTACGGTTACGATCGTTGCATCAGTTCCCCAGAAATGTACTTCCGGCACGTCCTTCCGGTTAATCGGACAGTTTCGGAATTCGTTCCAAATAGTTTTCCAAGAGTTTCGCGGGTCACGACGCCGGCGACCGAGCGGGGCTTTTCCAAAATCGGGCATGGCGACTCGAAAATTGCCCCGCTGCTGTTAACGCTCTCACGGAGTTCATCGAACCGTTTATTTAGAAAGCGGAGAGACATTGCAGCTTGCAGGAGGCAGAAATGTCGTGTCCATACAGGGATTTTTGGGTCCAAGTGTGTCTAGCGATTGGTTGCGAGTAAAAGGAATCCGCTGGTACCGTTTTTCTCCCGAAGATCTATTCGTTGCTAGAGTAAAAATATTTTAAGGTTGCCGTGACACGAAACTTTTCAGTCAAAAATTCTTTCTGTTCTTCGATCTTAGATCTTTTATCGCAAAAATCTCCGTGTAGGATGAAAAATTTCAACTGGAATTGTAGGTACGGCGGTCCGTAGCAATGATAAAAGTGCCACCCCATATCCTCGATCAAAGAAGCACACAAACCTCCCCGAAATTCTTCCCCCAGTTCGCATTGAATTCCATCAATACACAACCTACACCTGCCTCAGGTCTACAAAATACAAGTGACACCAATCAACGCGATGAAAGCATCACTCTTCCCATCCTTCCTTCAAGCACGAATCACGCTCCCAGAACGAAGCCCCCATGAAAACCGCACCAACGCCCACGGTTATTTTTCCCGTTTTACCCGCGGTGGTCGGTGGTCCCGTGACGATCTGACACGAGCGTCGTTCAGCCGGTCCATTTCCGCGCGATTCCCCGCGAAAAAAGCAGCCGAACGGCTGCTGCGAACAGCTCGTTTCGTCTGTTCATTCAGAGCACGGAAATCTGTGGATCCTAAACGGCAGTCGAAACTTTATCGTCGTGTCCGGCCGCGATGGATTAAACGGCCCGTTGATGAGCACGCGTGTTTGACAAAACCGATTCTTCTCCCGTCAATCGACTGGCACAAAGGCCGCGAGAATCGCGAAAATCACGAAACCCCGCGAAAATTGCGAGTTGGGGAGAAAAAAAACCCAGCTGCAAAACTGGCCAAGTCCGCGGCGCGTGAATATCCCCGTTCGATTAGCGCGTCGTTTTTAATTGGTCCTGATTCGCGCCCCTCCTCCCGTGTTCCTGCCAGCCGCAGAAGCATCGCGATTCCAGATAGCGATACCCGTGTATTTAATACCCTTCGCAATTTTCCGTCGATTCGCGCCACGCTCCGATGGGTGGTAGGTAATTTTCTCTAGAGTTGCTGGGAAAGTTGGACTGCAAGGTGCTTCTTTAGGAGGTAATGAATCAAAGTGCTGCGAGATGCACGATGTTACCTAAGTGGACTTTGAATGATTAAGAAGCAAATGTTGTCTCTAGCTTGTTTTCTATTTATTTCCAATTTCACACTTAAGGCTACGCCCCCATCAAATCGACGCGAGAAATAATTTAGCATTAACATCGGAAAAATGCAAAAATGCAAAAATGAAAAAATCGATTTTTCGACATCTCTAGACCAGAATAGGCTTTGAATGGGGATACTTTCGTTCACTGAATCCTTCCCACAAATGGAAATCATTGCTCGTCGCGTTTATTGCTACCGCCGTAGAATAGGAGTTTTATTAATCATGCCGTCATTACGCGTTATTCGATGATAAACTGGCGGCCGCGGTGTTTTCATACATCATTAGAGGAGCAACGCTCATGAATGATTCAAACGATTTCCACTTCGTTTCAATAATCCCCGCGGAATAATTTAATTCGCCGTTACACGTGCAATAACGTTAAAGGAACAATATTGAACGGCGCGCCGCGGCGGTTCGCGGGTAATTCTGTAGCGGCTCATTAAACGGTAGCGCCGCAGACGATCATTGTTATGCAAAAATAGTAGCATGGGTTGAGATACGCTGTATCAATTGCTTGGAAATTACCATCCGCGGCCCAGCTGCGTCCTCTCCGCGATCGTTCCGGCAATTGATCATCTCGGCTAAAAAGTGTTATTCATCGTTCGTTGAACAAACAAGACTTGGGTCGTTCAACGGTCCTCGAGTGTGCTTCCAGCTTCCTTTTGTTTCCCCCAAGATTCCTCCACCTGCAGTCACTCTATTTATGAACGCCCGGCAAGCAATCCTTTTGTTCGCAATCGTGCACGCTTTCTTTGGAAACGTCGACCTAGAATCGTCGATGTCTCCTCGGCGGCTTCCTACCGCGCAAACCAGTTAGTACTCTCCGCTATAAACCACGGCCAGAGGAAGCTCCCTTGATATCTGATGGGCGGTTTAATTATGTAATAGCAATCATTTGGCGAACGATAGAACCGAACCCCAGTTCCATTTCTACTATAACGATCGTTCTCTTAATTGAAATAGAAAACTGATTGATATTCGCGCCGGTAGCATCGATTCCATTGCAGATGGCGTGATTCTCTAATAAAGCGCCGTGGAAAAATTCCGAAGCAGTTCCGCGCTCCGGTGAAACCGTGTTATTCTCACCTGAGAACAGGTAACTGGCGCCACGGCTACGCGCACCGTATCATTTACGACAGGCGAGCCGGTGTCAGGTCGGTGATTAGGCGACTCTCGAAGAAACCAACTCGCCGGAGGAGTCTGCGATCTAAATTTCAATCTTTAGCACGTGTACACTCGCGTGGAAAGCTTTAACGAGGCTCGTAAACGTACGGCAAGGAGCCGATGCCGGAAGAGACTGCGCGTTGAATCGACCTGATAGGTATAGAGCGGCTGGTCGACGTTAATGGCGTGTCCAGTTATCGAGGAGAAACAGGAATCGGGATTCGCGACGCTGATTATTCGAGTATGAAATTGAACGTCAGGGCGGCGCGTGACATCTGTACAGACGACTTCGTATCCTGTTCCTGTGGGTCTCCGATCGGATCCGGGGCTCCAGACGGGGTTACAAGCCAATTCTAAATTAATGAACCGAACTCTACGCACCCGCTGACAGATCCGATGATTTGCAGTGCGTTGCTCCAACGGCTAATTAAGCAAGCTTGTAATGCCTGGTCGATCTTTCCGCCATTCGTGCTTTCGCTCTTCATCCTTCCATTTGTCATGTTCTTCACCTGTAGTTCCATTTCTGTCCCCCGCTCTGTTTATTTCTAATCCCTCATCTATGGATGGTTCTAGCTGTCGAGCTCTTGAATTCTATTTCTCATTTTTTCATCCCTCCTCTGTTTTCTCCGTCCCACACATTCCCTTCGCCCGCGTGTTGTTTCGTTTCGAAGTAAGAGAGCCGCGTTGCCCACGTGTTAAGTAGAAAATTGGTGGTGCACTCGCACTCCAAAGCACATACTGGGTTCCTCGAAAGCTGTCATAAGTTACAAACAATTTTATCCTACTCCCTAACCATTTCCCCTAACATATATCTCTCTACTTACCACTTTGCTCATCTACATATCTGTTCTCCCTATCTATTTCGCTCCCCTCTCTGCCCTCCCTGCCGCTCTCTGTTTCTTTCGGTACCTGGGAGCAAGACGGGGCATGGGAGAAGAAGCAGTCAGGTGGCGGAAACGAAATTCCCTGCAACTTATGACAACTTGCTGGGTTACTATACCTGTCTGGCGCGATAAAACGCTATACCGAATGCAGACCAAGGTAGTGCTGGATTTTATGGTGCTTCGTGCTTTCGTTGGACGTATTACGTGTACGGATCATTCCAGGGTACGCGTTTCTGGGGACCACCAGCCATTGCATCTTAATTACCGATATCTTAACCCTTCGTTGACACTCTGAGTGTGAGCCACCATAAGCTGATTTTGACGCACTGTACCTTTTCCAATGCGTAGATTCTACGTAGAATATCGTGGATATTCGTGTAGTACCTATGAAGGAGACCTTGAAATTGACCCATGATTTTTTTCATAACGATTGGTTTCTTTAGAGGAGGATGGCAGTCGTTCAGGTATGTGCTCTGGGTGTGAGCCACCCAGAGGTGTGTCAACGAAGAGTTAACACTCGGAATGGTGTAAGATTTAGCAAAATACTGCAAACTTGCATGTTCCTCAAGCTCCAAGTATTTACAATGTAAACATACAATTATTGCATATCATATTTTCAATGATTTTTAAAATAGCGAAGGTGGAGGAAATTTATCACACGACGTCCATATAATAAGGATGCATCAATTAAATAACTTGGAAATTTTTGCATCTTTATATTATACCTATTTAATTCGTATAAAAATTATAGAGATCGCTGCTGAAAATGCATGATTGGAAAATCCTAGTGTCTTCGAGCAAGAGATTGCGAAACTATTTCTTCAAAGCCCCTGTTCCTTATCTCTCGATTCGCGCAATGTGGAAATCTGATCCTCAATCACGACTATCGCACAATCGAACTACCGTTCAAAGATTCCTCGTCGCGAAACACGAGAGCCGCCTGGAACTTTATACGCAAGGCTACCTTCGCCTCCTTTCAATCCCTCCTTTTCCTCCAATCCTCTCCAAAGAAACGTCTCCAGCCGAAACCCGTTTCGCGACAATCTCGATTTCAATTAATACTGGCTCTTTGGCAAGCGGCAACTTCGATTCGCAACCGCCACTAATTATTCGAACAATAATTTAACTTCATTTCAGTGGCACAACCTTAAACTGAGAACGCTATTCTCGCAAGATAAACGAGTTTCCTACCATCCCCTACTCGGGACGGTATAAAACAAAGCATACTCCGCTCTAGGTTTATTCAAAGGTTCTTAATTAGCGTGCAGATACCAGCTTCATTAATACCTACTCACCGGTTATTAGAATGTCTACCACTTAACGGTCTTGGAATATCATTGCTTCATGCCAAATAAATCGAGACGTCGAAAACACCACCAAATTAGACGATTTTTTTTATAATCCTGCGAGGTTGAAAATTATTTCTATACTTCCTAGCTTTAGGGCATGTATTAATGAATATATTCTGCAAATATCATACAGAAATATTAAAAAATGACCGAGGTATGTGTTGTCCCGCGAAGCTCCTCGGAATCATTTTTTTCAAAGTGCCTAACAGGATACGTAACTTGATCAATTTTTATTCGATTCACTTGAAATTTTAATAGTATCTTCTAGTTTACATAATAAAAAAATGGGCCCACGCTATTGAAAAAAATCTATAGATAAATACCGAAGCTAGAGACAATTGTGCGAATACCATTCCTTATGAAATTTCATAAATTTCGCCCTACCACGTTTGCCTAGAAAAATATTTAATCCTTCCTCCTCTTAATACAGCCAGAAATCGTTCAGATAATTTCAGACGCTCTGTTCGCTTCAGCCATTCGTGAACAGTTAATCTGCTAGAGATCTGGTTGGCGTGGTCTCGCGAAAAGAGAGCCAGAGGCGTTTCGCGACTGCGGGAAAGGCTTCAGAGGGCAGAAGCATTATACCCTCTACAGTGGATCCATCCCGGCAGAGAGTTTTGCGTTAGTTAAGATCACAAAGTTGATTCTGGGATTAACGCGAAGTCCAGCCGGATCCGGGCGCTTTCAGCCTCGTGAAAACTGAACAAGCACGCTAATCCGCCGGATGAGTTCCTCTCTGAATGTATTACCGGATAGGGTGGGATCGATGCACGACTTCCGGGGACTTTGATGCTCGGCGAAGAGGGTTTTCACGCTGGCGGAGCATGGCCCCCGATTTCGCGCGATAAACGATCCTTTCGCGATAAATATTTATGAGAAGCGTTTAGGAGACGTTGACGCCGCTGGGTGCGCGATGGCACAACCAGATACTTGGCGATTTTTGACTGCTTCTTTTCTGCGCGGTTCGCTCAGATCCTTTTGATACCGAAGGGGGGCATTAGGGATGAGATTGATGTGATAAGGGGCGGCTGTTCGGAAGGGTTAATCCAATGATTGGGCCAAGTCTATGTGGGTGGTTGTGAAAGACAGTTAGATACACATGGGAAATTAAAGGGATTTATAAGGGATTTATCGGGGGTGGGGGGGGGGGGGCTAGTGGTTAAGGACTGTTTTATAAATGATGGGGTGTTTTCCAAGCAGCGTGTGGATAAGAGATCTCTTACCTGCTCCGACAGAAGTGTTCCCTGCTTCCACGTGCATTCAGAAAAATTCAAACCCCAGAAATTAGCAATTCCTCTAGGGATTCTCAGAACCCGATGCTCCAATCTCAGCAGACATTGCACCAAAATCATCCAACCTTCCCTACCACGATAAAGGATCATCAGAAACTGCCATCTACAATCATCCGAAAACCATCAATTCCACGTTCCGCCTGGCTTGCCGCAAGACACATAAAAGAAGAGAAAAAAAGAAGCTCCCCGAATAAAGGCGACCACACTTTCTACAACAATCTCGCCCAAACGATGCCCGCCGCCATATAATCACGCCTCCATTGTCCCATCGATTGCCGCAGTATTGAATTCGACGGTCTTCGGGAGGTCGAGTTGCTTCCGTTGTGAATTCGGTTTAGCACCATCGGCGGCGAACAATTCCCCGCGTCTAATTGCGTAATAAGGAGCAACGCGCCCTGTAAATTAGGATTATAAAGTCAGCCACCCGACGGACGTTCCTCCCGTAATTACACGGTTGTAGAGCGAGAACGAGGCGATCTCTGAATTATTTGGGAATCCAGTGTGTATTTCGAGGGCGTTTAGCGACGCTCCAGCTTATGAATTACAGAGCGGCATCAATTTCGCCGTGCTCGTTAACGATCCGCCATGTATCGTACGAGGTTCGCCGATCGATGGCGCGCGAGACTCGCATAAAATTGGCGAGTACCAAAGCCGGCCCGACTGCTCTCGGCCTGTTCGGACGACTTTATTTCTCGCCAGTTTCAACCTAACCTCTCTGTAAAGCGTGCCGTTTAATTAAGTGCAGTGTGTAAGTTGGCCGGACGGGCCAGTTTACATTTAATCCAGCAATCCTTGTAATTTGGGATCAGTGACTCGTAAAGGCAGACAGAGATGGAGGGCAGGGAAGAAAGAGATCGGTGCAGATAAAGCTTCTGGTAGGGTAAGGGTGATTGGATTGTGGGGAGATGAGCAATTAATGAGGCGTGAGTAGAGACCACTGTAATAGGATGTGGGGCTTTCGTTAGGGGCCTGAGAGGAATCGACTTCAAGAAAGGACTTTGCGTAGAGAAATTTTCTTATTGGTAGCCAACATGGACTGTCAAATCCCTCCTGGCTGGCGAGCAAGATGCCAGTTTCATGAATCCTGTATCATCGTGCAATATGTATCTGCCAGCCAGAATTTCTAGGATCACCGTCCACAAAAAGCGTACTCTCCATTCCATATAAGAGTGGACCTATGCCCCTACCGATTTCCAACCGATCTGCTCAGGTCCCACGGATCTGACACACCCGATTGGTCGTAGCATTTTTCCTGCCAACTTCCTAATAATCAACAGTATATCCCTGCGCGGAACGAGTCTACTCTAGACTCTAAAGTGGAATGTAGTATAGATATGAAATTACTGGCTACAGAATCCATCCCCCATTAAAACATCGCCCACAACGTCTCGTTAGAAGCTTCGTCTAACAAGTTACTCCACGCGGACAATATGTACATCGAATTAATCGAATTGAGCCAGAAATTCGCGAAGAAGTTAAGCGCACCGCGGTACGTGTGCCAGCTAAAATGATTCGTAAGAATCATCGCGATACGCCCGTGTTAATCCTCGTTCCTGGTGACGCGAGCCTAAGCTCCGCGTGAAATAGCATCGCGGCCCATAATTCACGAGAACGAGATAGTTGTAAGGTTCCGGCATGGCGGATTAAAAAATATAAATCGTGCTGCTCGAGGGGGTGAAACGGGGCGGAACGCCTTGAAACGCGGCCACCATTTCGCTCGCTTGCCGGTTCAACCGTATTTCAGGCAAGAGGGGGCCCGTGGGCAGATAAGAATTTCGCGCAACACCACCAGCTGCGATACACAATTTTCGTTCCCCTCTGTTTTTTATCCTATTCTTCCGTTCATTTTGGCAATGTCTCCCCGGCGAGATTAAACCTGGAAAAGTGTTTACGGGCAATACCCGTATCCGGATGCTCGGCGACATATTTAACCGAATTTAAATTCCACCTACCCCCCTCGCGATTTCATTCGCCGCGTGTCCACCACATATTTCGCTTCTTGTTAACTGTTAGCATCCCCGTACGAATTTCAGGGCGGAACGAAACTTATAGCTACAGTTGTGTAATGTAATGGCTCTGGTACAGTTACCGTTTCTTTGGCGGTCGAATTTAAGGGGATGTTAATTTAAACAACTCGGGGTTTTCTCTATTGAGTTGCTTCTATGATTTTTTAGGAAGAAAATTTCTTCGATCACACCCTGCATTCAGGGTCCGATATCTCGAATTTCGCATTTAGAATTCTACTTCCCTTCTTCAATATCTACAATCGAAATTCCACTTATTCGATCGAGCAGGGTATCGTTCACAGTATCGTGAACCGTTTCGTAACAACGGAAACGAGGGGGTGGCGACCCCACAGCGGAGCGACCGTACATCCACGAATTTACAGAACGATTTCGCGAGTCGCACGCGATTTGCTCCGAACGGAATTCCAATGAGAGGAGGGCCGAGAACGCTGGAGGCTTTCGAGTCTTCTACATCGGCCCGTGCTCGCGCGGAAATGCACGGGACTCGATAAGAAGCTCCATGAAAATGCAAAAATCCCCCCCCATGTGCTGTGCACGAATCACGAAAACGCGAAACCTCCGCGTTCGTTCCTTAATTCTCGAGTGGCCTCGTGGCACCGAGAACGAGGGGCTCGTTCGCCGAGCCGAGTGCAGGGTTGAAAAGGGGAACGAGTAGGGCACGTTGGGAGGACAGGATGCGTCCAGGGCACGTGTGTTTGGAACTTTGAACGTGCACGTAAAATACGAACGATAATTAAGGTTTTTCTTCCTTCTTCCGGCGGTTTCTAGCCCGAGCTAAAAAAATAATGCACCCATAAACCACCCTCAGAATCCGCACGAGCCGCTGTGCAACCCTGACTTTCCCCCCAACAGACACGAACTTGCCCATAATCGAGCACAAGCGACCCGTGAAATGCTCGTCGGGCATTCCCCGGTATTTCCCCGATATTTCCCAAGTCTCTTTCCCGCGACAATCTTTCTCCCGTTCCGCGAAAATAACCTCGCAGCGCCCGAGGTGGTAAGATTTCCATGCAGGCGCCCCCGGAACGCGCGGCGACCGACAGTCAGGAAGTCTCGTTGTTCCGTTGGTCCCTGTGGCCTGTTCGACCGCCGAAATACGTGTTCCCGGGCTTTTCTCCTCTTTCCGCTGTCGATTCATACGAGCCGGGGCCAATCGTTGCCTCTGTTTACGTGGCAGGCACGGGTAATGTTTTTCCTCCATGCGTGCCGATCAAGGCAGGTCAGTCTGGCTTTGGTTTCCGTCCCGACACCGTCGTTAAAGTGGCTTCACTATTCAACACGTGTCGCTGGGGATCGTTTTTCGTCACAGGGGCAGAGCTTTGCACGTATCGCGTGCGATCGTGGAACTCGCGTTTTACTGGAACACGTTCCCCGATGGCGCGACTCGCCTCTGCTTAGTTCACTTGTGTCCATGGGAGACCGACCAGCTGGAGGGACTCGAGAATTTGGGGGACAGAGCGAGGGTGTGGCAAGGAGCGCTCGGAGCGCTCGGAGCGCAAGGTAGGAGAACATACGCACCTGTGTGCGGTTATTAATTTAATTAGGATGTGAGGCTGATAGACCTCGACCTTTGGCTGTCGACGGTAAATATAGAGATGGCGGAATTTTGTTACGTAAGCGAGAACCAGATTTGCTAGTTTAGGGTCACTGCAGTCGGGGATTATAATGTAGAACTGGGCTAATTAACTTAGATTGTGCCCGGAGGTATTTGTTTATAATTGAGAGATGCGGGCTTGAGAGGATTCTGTTAAATGGACTCGGGTTGATTTGGGCAGGTGTTTGTATAGAGCACACCCTCTCTGCTTTAACGAATAAATAAAGTGCGGAATACAGTAATGCCTCGTTAGAATCACGACGATCGCGATCGGGGCTGGCAGCGTGATACTAACGCGATGCGGATACTATTTCGTGCCGACGACAACTTCGCGTCGACTCTTTTCTTCTCTCTCGCAAATATCGGATTCTCTCACTCTCTAAAAACGTGACACTAACGACGAATTACTGTAATGGTTAAGTCACCATAATGTAGGAGCTCAGCGCTTAGAAACGGTTTATGGTGCGATTGACACATACCTAGGTGGCGCCCAGTTAAATAGAGTTCGAAGCATAGAGATGTTGGGGAGTCGGCGTGGCTAGTAGCGCGCGGTGGATCCGAAGATCGTGGGCTTCGAGTCCCATCGCCTCGAGCTTCCCTTTTTGTCCTACAATATCATCTCACTGCAGCGTCTTTATTTAAAGTAATTCTTAATAACGAAGGCACACAACGAATGAAACTTTATTCAATTTACATCCTGTGTATTTACCGCGAAACGTCCAATGTTTGTGAACAAACTGAGCTTGAAGCCCACCCTGCCCAAAACTCTCTCCACAGACGAGATCGCTTGTAACGGCCCTGATCGATTCAAAGAGGGAATTTTCAAAACTCTGCGCTACTCGAACTGTTAACACCCGCTTTCCCTGAAACGCTCCTCGATCGGAGCATTAACAAACGAGTTTACAATTGGCTCGTTATCGAACGTGGAGCACTGCCACTGCTCCAGCGTTTGGATCAGCAATTTCCGGCAGGCTGACAGAAACCTCCTCGAGGCTAACTCGCTGCGGCCCGAATTCGTTAGACGACTCCCTCTTCGCGAGTTAAGTACCTACATGGCTACGTTTTCAGTTGCGCCCGATCCGAGTCCCTGGTACGTACCGTGCAGTTTAGGGTGTACGCCAGTCGCCAAGCGAATCGACAAAGTTTGCGTGTTGTACGGCTTTTGTCGGAATGCTCCGTTGTAACCAGTTGCGGGCGAATCATCGTGAACGGTTTATTAAATCAGACACGGTTGCGAGGGGTGTAAGTAGGCTGGTAGGTGGTCGAGTCGCGCAAAGCGTGCCGTCGACGCAACGAGACTAATTACGGCGGGGCGGTTGCGTGTGTGTGTGTGTGTGTGTGTGTTCCCCTCTTGCACGGATACTTGCAGCCACGCTTCAGAGCTCTCCTGAGGCGCAGGACGGTTCGGTAACTCAGTTACCAGAGGAGTTCTCAGCGAATGAATTCGTAGTTTCTTTTTCCTCCTCCCTTTCCTTTTTTCGCGCAACTTCATCGCGCAACTTCATCGCGCAGAGGGACACTTCGGAAACGCCGCGCCGGGTCTTGAGACGTGTACTCGCGCGAAACGCTCGCTATCGCGTGGCTAGGGAAAAGATCGCATAAATCTTGCAGGCATTTATTGCCCCGCGAACTGGTAGCTGCGAGCTGAATTAGTTTTGTTTGCTGATTTCGCGGCGGTTCTGAAAGATACTGGCTTTTACTTGCGTAAATGGAATGGTGAATGGGACAGTGTGCGTTGCGGGATTATCGATTTTATGACATCATAAATGGAGAACAGTGTGAATAATGTTATCGATAATGTGGACAAGAAAAAGGTAGCCAGGTGATGGTGGATGGGGGTATTGCCTGCTGTCGCAAAACCATGGCAAAACCTACCTCTAATGTATCATTGATCGTCACATAAAGTAGACTGTGCGCAAGTAGCACTGAATATTAACGTGCTAATGTGTTATGTGCTACCTAGGAATAGATTTAGTTATCGTTCGCCCTTTATTTATGGTTAGGCGATGCTAGTTGGGCGAATTGGACAATTACAGATTACCTAGAAACCCGCACGCAAGTTTCTCCCAGTCTAACCTTGGAAATTTATCGGCGTCCTTCGGTTCGTGAATTTCTCTCGGCGGCTTCTACGAAAATCGGAGGTGTAATTTATGCGGCAGCGGAACGGCAACGATCATTTTCGGGGCCTGAAACTTTAATGGCACCCCTTGTATTTCGCGCGTCTCGACTCTGATCTCACCTCCGATTGCAATAATTATCGGTCGACAACCAGTACTCAATCGTTCCTCCTTGCCTCTCTACTTTATATTTTTCGTCCGACACCCCGTGGGCATCAAACAAGCTGCGGCCTGCGGGGGATCTAGTCTGGTAGATTTCAAATAGAGTTCTCCTAAAGTTCTGGTGGATTTTTTCTATATTTCTCCAAGATTTCTTCCATTTCTTCCATTTCTTCCATTTCTCTTTTACCCTCACAACTAATCAACATGTCCACCACTTGTGCCAGAAACCTTCCCCTGTTCCCCTGAGGAGTCGTCTATAATACGGCCAAGTTTCGCGAAATATAATCGACGCGTTGAAAACTGGTCGATTTACAAAGTGCGGTCGTCGAGGGGCGCGAAACGCGCCGCCAAACAATCAACGTCAGCTTAATTGGGGCCATAAATTCGTCACAGGGTGCTTATTAATTTTTTCCGAAACGCTCGTCCCGTCGATTTAATGCAATTCCCGGGCGGCGGTGATTCGTGGATTGATGGGAACGGTTTAATATTTCAAGTGCCGTGTCGCTCGACGACACCGGCAAATTCCGAATTATTTTAATTTCGACCGATGGACGGCCGCGATAAACGATTTAAAAGGGTGTTGGTGGTTCGCGCCACGCCGTGCACGCCAGCTCGTCGTAGTGTAATCGGATTTCCAGCTCTTCTGCAACGTTCGATGTTCTTAGAACGAAAAGTTTCGTACCTTCCCTTTTCGAGTTGTCGCTTCGTTTTCGTTGCGTTCGAGGCGTTCGAGGCGTATGAGGACTTCGTTGCACTCCACGCGGTCTAATCATATCATAGGACATAGCGTTTCCTCAACTGCACGATCAACAACCGTAGCTCGGCACTCGAAGCCTAACTCCGTTCCAACTCAAACTTTCTACTTTCTCGGTATCGGTCGAGCTCTTTCGCCCGGGTTGTTTCACTTTTCACGCACGAGTAATTCTTCTGCGGAAACGTTCGACTTATCGCAAAGTGTTTCGCGAAATCTCCACAGAAATAAATAGTGAATAGAAGATTAAGGTCAAGTTTAATAAAAGCCTATTGACTCCACCTCGCCTTTTGCGTAAATCCTCAGATTTATCTGCATAGTTCTCATTGGTCGTGTGTTGATTTACTTTTCAGCAAGTACCGAGAGCTTTGAATCAATATTACGTATCGCGTAATTATTATTTGAAACAAGATTCTAATTGAATTTACCTATCTTCCTTTCTGAAAACACAACAACGCGCAGTGTAAATATTATGCCACCGCCATTTATTGGATAATTAAATATACTGCCATATTGGATATAAAGTGTATCTGACTAAATAGCCTTTGTTGCGTATTATGAGTCGAGAGGGAAATAATTATTGGTAATATTGCCGACCCACGTGAACTATAGATTGCAGTGGCCTCGGTTCGATTATGTAGTGAAACAAGAATTGTATTTCCATCACGTTTCCTATGTTGATTACACAAATTCGCATAGGTACTAAAACATTTCGCAAGATATATCAGTTTTCAACACTCTGCACTTACTCTTAACACTTCTTCCTTTCCTCTCATAACAGTAGTACAACCAGTTGTCCCTCGAGATCACTTGTTGCGCCACTTTCTCTTCATCAAAAACTAAAGATCACCCTCCAATCACAAAATCAACTTCATATCAACTTAACATCAAATACAATTCCCTCTATTAATTGCTTTATTTCGACATCCGCTCTCCTCGCCACAATACATTTAATGATTTAACCAACTTCAGAACAAACAGTTCTATATTTGTAGCAACATCAAGTGCAAACATTTTTTCGAGCTAAAATTTTTAAAAAGTTCACGCATGTGGTTTCCTTTCCCACGTTAGTCACCCATCCACCTAAAATCTTTCCTCTTTCCGGTTGAGACCAGCGTGAACGCGCGACGGGACCGTCTCAAACGGATCGTTCATGAATAAAACAAATCATCGCGTTGGAATTGCCAAGCCAATAGGATCTCGCGACAAGCTTGTGCACTGTGCACTGTGCACCCGTCTCGCCATAAATTTTCATAAGCTCATCTTTATTAAACCGCGCACCAGCTGAGTAGCCATGGACAAAGTGGCTGATACCACGCGACGAGAAATCGTATCGCGCTGCTCGCACGCGACAACCTAGTGCCATTAACCACTTCGATAGAAATGTCCACTGAATTGTTTTGATCGACAGATTGAGCGACTTGGCCTGATGCTGAGGCTTAGTAAACCCCTGCGTCGCGACTATCGTTGATCGTTTCCCTAATTTCCTGCTGCTACGCTGGCTACACGCTCTACGGTCTGTTTAATCGATGCAGTGCAGGTGGAATCCTCTGCAGATGAAGTACAGGCAAGGTTGAATTAATTTTGTGGAATTGAAGGTCTAATGGTACATGCTGTGCATCTGAGATCTCATGTTTCAAAGAGTATAGATAGTCATGATTCTAGAGTCTAGAAAATTACTTTGGAGGAAGTCTTCATATACGCGAGATCAAGTATATTTGTCTCGACGTAAATAATTACATTATGTACCTAAACTTTAGTTACAATTCTCGCATGCAAAGTTAGTCCAGCATCTTATCCACTCCCTTTACCTGTCCATCTTAGAATACCAAATCAGTTACCCATTCTCAATTCTCAATAATATCGACTAAAACAACAGACAGATTAGATTTATTAGAAACTATTCCGAGCATTCGTCTCCGCGTTTAGCACACAGAACCAGGAACGCATTTCCCTCTGATGAAATTATGAATCATCCCCTACTACGCGCACCTTTCAAGCAATCCGCTCGTCGTGGCGGAAGGCACGCGGTTCTAACGGCGCGCGATGCAAGAGAAGCAATAAAGACGACGTTTACGCGAATTCCACGGGACCAGGGACTTCGAAGCCGTCGCTAAAGGCTGGAGTTCGCGAAGCATCTCGCAATTACGCGATCCACTTCCTCTTTCACCGTGTCGCTGGTCGAGTGGCCAACCTTCCACGCGCGCTCCACAAACGTCCCCCGTTGTTCCTGTCATCGATTCCCGCTACGTTTTAACGCCGTTTAACGCCGTTTAACGCCGTTTAGACAACTCTTGCGCCTTTTCCGGCATCGTTTCCGTTTGCCTCCCATGTGTTCTCGCCGTTCAGCCGTTTGAAAGTTCAAACATCGCCACCAGCGGAGGGGCGCGTCGCAGTTAATAACTTTTTCATCGACAACGGCTGACTGGCTGGAAACGCGTGCACAAAGGGCACCGTCAAATATTTGTAAATACTGCCCCGACTGCGGTGACCAGATAAAAAGTCCAGAGCCCCCCGGGATCCTGATACTTAATCCTCGAGCGTGTCGATTGATAAACCGTAATATACGATTGCGCGAGGAGAGCGGAGGGGTGAGCTGCAAGTATCAAAGAACAGGGGGAAGGGGGCGACGACACGCAGGGTCGAGGATGAAATTCACGGGGTTCCCCGTGTGTTAACAGATTTCACCGTGTAAAACTCAATTTTCGGCTATCGAGCTTTTATCCTCCCACCGGCCCTGAACCGGCAGGAATTTCATTTGGTCGCGGCGAGGCAATTAAAAGGCGGAATAACCAAACGCATTAAACCGATAACGCGGGATTGCAACGAATCTGTGTAAGCGGTTTTGCCAGATCGTTGCTGGACTAGCACGGCTTTCTGCTCGTCCCTGTCTTCGAAATCGCTTCGTTGCTGTCTGTGGAATTTTGCAACATTTAGAGTGGCTTCTTCAGGCTTTTTATACCTTTCCGTTTATATTTTGACATTTCTAATTGGAAAATTCTTTATACCTAAGTGCACCAACTCCTAAAAATTCTATGAAAATTCCGGAGACACGCCACACTTCTAATATCATCCGATCCGTAAAGGAAAACTACACTCCGCGTCAAAATTACAATACTTTTTTTAAATATTTTTTGCGACCATTTTTCACAGTGATACAGCCATTTAAAAATGACCAAAATTTTCGGGAATTTATAGAGTTTCTTTGATTTTGATGCGGAGTGTATATATCTTGCGTCTTTTTTTTTAAACACGAATTGTTTTTGTTTTTTTATAGTATATGAGTGCCGTATTGCGATAAAAATAAAAGGAAAGGGGGAGTACAGTGTAACTCCTGGACGCCTCATTAGATCATAGTAAAGTGCCGTCTTCACAGTAGAAACTAATAGTGGAATTGTATAAACGCAGCGAGACGCAACGTCTGATTTCCGAAATTTGTATTACTATCTAATTCGAATAAACCTTGTCCGTCCAGCCAATATCCTTATCCTGTCAATCCGAAAGGCTCTCGACCAAGAAGGGGAGTATCTCCTGAAGTTAGCCTAATAGTGTTACTATTATCGAGTATCGCAGCATTAATTCCGCCCGAAAATTCCTGTTATGTCGAAGGTAATTCGAGGCTGGAGAAATTGCTTTTAAACGTCGTCGTGTGGAAAGTGTAAAAAATCGTTGGCAAAATCAGCGACAAGCGATCAGCCCTCGTGATCCGCGCATACGGCGGTACGTGCACGACACGAATACCTCATTATGCAAATCCACCTTAAATCGCGGCTGAAACAGCGCTCATGGGGCCACTGGGTACACGGTTAACCGCAGGCATTTGCGTGTACCTTCGATCTTCGCGGCCGTTTCATCGATATTCGATCGAGCCGTTCAATGGCTAGCCACCAAAGAAAACACCGACGTACAATGTAATCGGCCGACGCGAAGTTGTCGCGGCGTTACACTGCAAGAATCAGAAGTAATCGCTGGCTGTATCCTCGGTGACTTTTGATGCAAAACACACGTTGCGTCACGCACGCGCGCCTGCATCCGCACCTTACAATCATATCTTCGACAGAACAAAAAACAAAAAAGTGTAGAAAATTCTCTGCTCGTAATTACATCCTCGACGGGGAATGAAAAATTTCGCGAGTGGACTATGATCAGCCCGTGAAGGTTAAACACTGAAACGAGCGAAACAGCGAATTGCATCCCCGACGAATGCAATTACGACGTCACAGAGGACGCGGCTGGACGAGGAGAAAAGTAATTCCCCGGCAGGAAATAAAAATGCTAGCCGCTTTGGATGTTTGACGTTGTCCCGTTCGCCTTGGCAGGACTCCTCCAGGAATTTTGACGGGGACTGCTTGGTTGAAAACCAAGCCGAAGGCTGCTGGGCAGAATGGCGAAAGAATGTTGATTTATACTTAAAATCGAGCTGGATGGGCGAGGAATTTTTCTATTGGGCTGACTTGATCCGCTAATAAGGGAGCTTAATGGGTTTCAGAGGTAGATATAAGTGGATGAGAAGGCGACAGCCCTTCGCGACGCCGTAGTCAGCATAACAGACCCTGAACTCGATCCAACATTCCGTCAAGGAAGATATCGAATCTCCGGCAGAGTATCTGCTACATCCTTGCTCTCGCATGGAACCGATCGCACTCCATCTCCCGTCACTTCCGTCGCGAGAACTTTCATGGAATTTATAGACGCGAGTAGACGCGGGTAGACGCGGGTAGACACAGTGCAAACACGATGGAAACGGCGAAGGAAAGAGACGGAAAGGGGCTGAGGATTACGAGCGCACCTTACTTGACGGTTCCGGCACCTGGGATTCTGGCGAGGGCGCAGAGGCAGCCTTCTCAAACAGAGGGAATAACCGACTGGGAAATTTGATTGGACCAGACTCCTTAAGGCCGCTCAGCTTCCCAATCCGCCAATGGCGCGGGGAAATTTGCCTGACTCCAAATCTGGCTCACCCTTTATTCCGCTCTTCCCTCTGAAAATGGCGCCTGACTGGCGATTTAGAGCGATGCAATCCCACCACAACGAGCCAGTGATTAGAGCTAGCTATATACTCCGGCGGTCGTTGATACGCTGATAAGCCCGAACGGTATTTCTTCGTCCCGTGCCTGAAGGAGAGTTCGGGATTACGGGATCCAGCCGATGATCCTTCTTTTAACGCGGACTCGAGGCTAACAACGCTCCGAACTTCTTCCTAGCCTTCCCAATTGCTTCTTGGGGAGGTCCTCGCGGACTCTCGCAAGTTCGCGGAAGTGGAGGAGGGCAAGGAACGAGACACGAAAATGTGGAGGGTCGTTGGTGCAGTTTATGAATAATTAGAGAGAGAGAGAGAGAGAGAGACGCGATACCACGTGCATTCCAATGAGACGGTCCATTGCGATAATACTAATTCAGCGTCGAGGAAGTAACGCCCTGTTAAAACGAAAGATGTTTCCTCTTTCCGTGAGTCATCGATGAAACGTCTAATTAGACACATAAATTGTACATCCAGGGTGGAGGGATGGGAAGAGGGCCAGTTTAAATGAGAATTTATTAAAACGAAAAGGTAATGCAAAGCTGGTCCCCTACTTCGGCAGCGGCTGAATGATCAAAGGGAAACAGAAGTTTTATAATTTTATTTCGATGGAGTGCAATAATAGGGCAAACGTACCTAATACCCCCGAGGTTCCTATTATTGCTACTCGTTACCTCTCGCAAAGCAAGCACGAAAATTTATCACCGATAAACTGAATTAGTAGCTACCTAAACATATGTAGGAAGACCTACTGTAATTGCAGCGTTATGTGATCAACAATTACAGAAAGGGAAGTGTTTTAGTGAATCTGAAGGGTGTAAAAATTTATTGGACTGTCATAATTTTACATCATATTTGGAGAAGGTAAATCTAATAATTCTGTGAGTGCAAGAATATCTACTAGAAATATTTAATTAATGATGTACTTAAGGATTGCAATCGATATAGCAAGGAATATGAAAATCCCTTTAAAAACTCATATAAGTACACACGAATTAATCATAATTTCTTGGCTAGGCTATATTACTTATTTAAGTATCTGTTTTTCAGGACTCGATTTTTGCATGTCTTACGTTTTTTGAGTCGTAATAAAAATTTGTCGGTTCCAACGATTCAGGCTTACCTATAACACATGAAACACGAATAATTTCTCTGTACTTTGGGGCAGTTAGAACGGAACGAATAATGAAGCACGTGAGACGATAGTTAACCCTCGGTCAGACTCGCCGGAAACAGGGATTCGTGGCTCGTCGAACGAGGAAATTCGAAAGTCGTCTGACCGAATGGAGAGGCCGCGTAAAATTCACGTTGAATCGGCCATAATTGCGACGAATGAATTAACCCCGGCGAATTAGTTGGAGGCGACAATCGTTGGTGGATAATGGGGGTTGGGCGCACGGCAGCAAACTGAATGATCCGCGGCTAATTGGACAGCATGAAATTTCGCGGCCGGTTGGCGCGGCCTGTGGGCGGATTTTCTTTTCCGCGGGAAAATTGCGGCCTGCCGACCTGCCGACCTGCCGACCTGCCGGCCCGCGCGGGGCCGTCGCGCCAGCCGAAAATTAACCGAGGCGATCGCGCGTAACGAGTTAATTTTATTAGACGACCGTTACGGAAAAAATTGCACGGCCAGCCGCGATGTGGGGCAAATTGAAACGTGCAATCGAGGATCGATGCTTCTGGGTTTCTGATCCCGCGGGGAATATCCGCGATTCCCGCCCAACACCAGACGGCAGCTTTTTAATTACTGTAATGGGGCAAAGTTGACATGGGTGATGGGAACTTGTTTGTATGCAGTTTCGCTGGGCATGCGTAACAATATTTACAAACTCCAAGTCGTTAGTTTGCGGGAGTAAAAAATAATAAATGAAAAAGTAACAAATAATAATAAATGTCACTGCTCTGTACAGCGCTACATATGACGTAATTCAGTAAACGTCAATATAAACCATATGCGAAATATTTACGTTCACGGTAACGTAGCGAATTTAACTTTGCGGCTTAGAAAAAAATAATTCTGCAGGTTAAGGGTTAATATGTCTACTCTCCGACTGTCCATAGGAATCTCTTCCTTTGCCTTGACCGATCAGAAATTATTGCGACAAAGGATTCACAGCGTCATCAAGTGATTACAAAGATATGGAATATCGCATCATCCTTTGACAAACATGTGATTACCAGAAAGTAGAGGACACAAAAGCGAAAGTTGAACGCTTTAATCTCTGTGAAGGGGAAGGAAATAGTGATCGAAACGCGTATTTATGCCACTGTATCTCGCTATATCTCGCTGTATCTCGCTATACGAGTTCACACGCGAGTAGAACACTTTTGTTCGCTTCTTGCAAATGTTCACAGAGGTCCATTGTAGCCGATAATCATGCATTCACCATAAAACAATGGCGCACGATACGTGACGGCCGACGTATGTATCGAACGTCGTTTCGCTAATCACCAGCGCGGTCTGTCTATCAGCGTGCGGTTCGCATATTGAACGGATCATTCCCTTCGACGTACGATTGTCCAAGTGTATGGCGGAACGGAGGCGATCCCGCGGAAAACTTTTTTCCAAATACTAATTGACGAGGCGAGCATCCCGTCCATTCGTTTCGGTATCACGCGTCACGTCACTCAATTTCGCGCTCCAACGCCTTCAACACTCCGCTTTTTAAATAATGCCGCGCGTCTGATCGTGTTTGTCGAATTTCATTTGATGATTCTCGGGTCGGTTTGTTCATGGCGAAGGGGTAACGGTAAATAACCCATTTCGGCTGCAATTAACGCGTTTATAGTCCAAATAATGACGGCTATTTAATTTCGTAGGGAAACATAATTTCATCGGCATTTGTTACTCTTCTGTTACACGAATAATATTGATTAATGAATTATATTATTAACGCAGAATGTCGTTCGGTAACAACATCATATTGTAGTTTAATTTTAATGGGATGAGAATGACGTTTAATAAACTTGATCTAACATTCTGACTTTAATTCGAGTACGTGCCAAAATATCAGTCGAGTTCGACTATCGAATTTATCCTATTAAAAAATTTATCATAATTAAAGTCGCCAAACCGCCACGCAGATCTGCAAACTCGGAACGTCGGCCTCTCGAAAGATACCTCGAAATTCTATGGAACGTAACCCGGCGGGGGACATCGATCTACCCCATCGGTCGATCATAATTGCGTCGAATGAACTAACCAGCAAATTAGTCGGCTGACAAGCGTCGGGTAATAGATGCAGAGAGGAAACTGAAACCGGATGATTCATGCTTGATTGGACAGCGCGAGACGCTTCGTTGCTCCACTCCAACAATGGGCTGCATAATTCTATCGAATGAGATATGCCGTGTCTGAATGGATTCGAAGGCTTCGTTCCGCGAGGATACCGGCTACGTTCTCGCCATTCACCCGCGGACACTCGATTATTAGGAAAGAATCGACTCCTGCGTCCCTGGATCCCTGTCACGGCTAATGACGAACATTGTCCGACGATCAGGGCGGGCTCCATGCTCGGGACGCAATGGGAAATGCGTCAAGTCAAAGACCCCCGACGACACACGTGGACACTGGACACGATGGTCGATGGATCCTACCTCAGTTTTCTTGTGGTGCTTCGTGGCACAACTGGGAAAATTGTAATTAATTAGTATTCATTCGTTACAAAGGTGGTGAAATTGAAAGATGTAATCTGTGTGCACTGTAGAGTACAAACGGAATTCTAATTCTAGAACTTGTATTCCTGATACTTTAGTATTGCGGAGGCAAATCTGAAAGGATTCCAATGCCCACGACTCCCGAAGCAAAATATTCTGAGTCGCGAGAACAACGTATCCCTAATCCCTGAAACCTTCGTCCCCATCCTCGCCATGTGAACGAGCCTGTCCCGCATTTTTTTTAACAGAGCATTCAACGGCTGCCCGAGCTTTGAAGATCAGTTTAGTTTCTGTCGGTCACAGGCTGGCCATCCACCGGTGAACGAGCATCGAGTAAACTAGAAATAAAAGGGTCTCGATAGGCCCTTCTGTCGCTTCGCTCTCAATCGACGTGTACTGGCTCCATCCTCGTTTCGAAGGCCCCCTCTTCGATCCAATTTCATCCGGTCCCTGGCCTATTTGATCGGAAAAAAGAAAGAAGAAAAAAAAGAGCGGTCACCGACAGTTACACGCGCCGGATAGGATGTCCTTTCGCTGGCGCGCGCTAAGAATTGTAATAACGTCCTTGCCGTGTAACCGTCGAAGCCGTTGCTGTTCCACGTGGACCGTTTCCCTAATCGAATGTAGCTTCGGGCGTGTAGAAACTCGGGAAAAGGCATTCTGCTCTGGTGGCGACGGGAAATCCCCAGTTGCCAGTAGGAACGCGAGGATTGACCTGTCATTGCCAAACAGGCTGGCGTTTCTTCCACCAGCCTACTGTTATGCAACGATACATAACCCATAACAACCGAAGTAAACCGCATACGTTGCAAGGCCAAGATCGACAGGCGGAGACCATTAGGCCATTAGGCCATTAGGACCAACCAGACCAGAAGAATATTGTAAAATGTAAAGGATCAGTTACGCGATCACACCCGTGATAATCCACTACCTCTCGGTTCAGCCCGAGAATCCCGTTCCCGAGTCCCGACACCTTCACCCGAACTATCGGAGCCCGGAGAACGATCCGTTCGAGGACAACCGCGGAGTGCAGCCAGATTCTCAGAGAGAGTCTCTGAAGACACATTTTCCCATAATATGTGTCATTTAAAAATTTCCTAACCAGTAAAAGAACAAGTAGACAGAGCGCAGACTGCAGAGATCTCGACGCAGTGGATAATCCTCTGTTCCTCTGTTCCGCGGCAGTCGCGAACCAAAGGCGAACTTCATCTGTTCGAATAATCCGCGGCGGACTTGTCTCCCCGCGCGTAGGCTCTCGCAATCTGCCCAAGCTTTACGCCAGCGGGAAACTTTCCGCTTGTATGGAGGCATTAACGTCAGAGAAGTGGCGCGTCCGTATAAAGATACGGAAGCGCTTGTAACCGAGCGTACTGATAGCGCACGGGGATCCAGCTCGCTTCTATTCGTGCCGGGGGCTGGTGTGTGCGCGCACGCGCGCGTCAACGGGTTATATCATTTCGATGTGACGCGTAAACACGCGGCAGTGGAGGCACGCTGCTCCATCGTTTAATGTGGTTGAGACGCCCTAGGGAGACAGCACTTTATACATACCTAACTACGGGTACCCTTTATTTCTCGCTTTCCAACCTCTCCACGCTCCTTCTTTTTCGCGGCGGACCCTTTTGGTTTTTCCACGCTACTCCGCCATCCACCTCCATTTATTCATTCGCGCAGCTTTCCTCTCTTACGAGGGAGTGCATCGAGACTCGTGTATCGGATTTCACGTGGTCGTTGGACGATCTGATCAGTGATCTCGTAATTCCCTCGTTGCTTCGACCTGTTAGCTAATGATAAATTGTAACTGCGCTCGTTTTCCCATTTTCATTATGTCTTGCGACGGAATTTAATATGCTGAGGATGTAAGGGGGTGTTTAATATTTAACCTTCTTGTCACGGATATTATCCCCTCGTACATTCACTTGATTTTTCACCCAACCACGGTTTCAGTATTTCACGAACTCACTTATTTACCCTCCCCTCCGTTTCTCCCTGAAGCTTCCTCTCAACGAGTCCCACGAGCGTCTGGCGTTTTCTGAAACGTGAGCCGTTTTGTTTTTCGTCGTCGATGTGTATAAATCGCTCGCTGCTGCATCCCCTCTGCCACCCCCTCAGAGCCGCAGCACTCGAGTCTGTGCTATCGCGCGTGCTGTCTTTTTATTCCTTCGATCAATCTTCGTTTTTGCACCACCCCTCTCCATCCACGCTGGGTCTTTCTGTTTGGAGAACCGACTCGCCGCCTTTTTTCCTCCCCCTCCACGGAGTCGCGAATCCTATTTGCTACCCCCTTACAACGGCGCTCTCCACTCCTTCGTCTGTAGCTACGTGTCGGGACACACTCGCGAGGCTTGTATCCGCTCTATCCGCTCTATCCGCTCGTAAATCTGTGCTTTTTGCCGTTACATTGATTACACGTTCGAGTGCCGTAAGGAAGCTGCGATCGTTCTTGTTCCGTGCGCGAGGCAAACTCCGTGAGCAGTGTTTTTCTTGGCCTGCCAACGCTCCCAGTCAATCCCACCGGCGTCCGTCACGAAACGATCGATATTAAAACATTCGTTATAATTATGTCCCCGAAAAGTTAAAGGAGCCGACCGCGACCGCGCAAGATAATCCTGCGCATTTGCATAAGAATGATGTATGCCCACTTTATCGTAATAGAATGTCCTCTTCTTTTGGATTCCCTGCCGCTTATCTGGCAACGTATAATGTATATCACTGGCTGTTTTACTTTCTTTTCGAGATCCCAGTGACTGGAGGATTTCTTTATCCTTGCCTGTAATGATTAACGATTATAAACGTTACTGCGTCACTGTTTCATTTTAATTTCATGATCACAAGATTGTGATAAGGTATGGGACCGATTCCAGTCGTCTTATCTTCTGCCTTTCAGGTCTGCGATTTTATATTATCCTCGCGACTGAATGCGTCACTCTTCATCCGACTTGCTCGCGACTGCTCCAGTCATCGAACACTTTCACAGGTTCTTTAATATTCCAGGAATCGAATGCTCCGCATTTATCTACCGCCTCACCATTGTGCTTCTACTATTTTATTTCCGCCCGTATTATCTTCAGCTTTATTCTCCTCCATTCGCGCAATATATTATTCTTCGTCTCTTTTACTTCCGTCCACCTCGGAAGTGGGGGTCACTGTTTCGTCCCCTTATCACTCACTTCTCCCCCGTGTATCATAGCTACCTCTCTCGCGAAAGGTTTTTTTGGCCCACCACGCGTTCCTTTTAAACACGAGAGCATCGGGAGTCGTTCCAGCGTGTGCGAGCATCGCGGATGACACTTGGGCGACGATGTCGAGACGCCACTCTCTGTTGTATGCGTAGAAACACCTAAATAACTACCCCTCGTCGTAAGTTCCACCCTCCCTATCTCGCCTATTCCCATTTTCTTGCCTCTCCACGCCTCTCCACGCCTCTGCCACCCCGTTGCACCCTCTCTCGCGAGTACCGTTTTTCCGCGAGAAGACTGAAATCTCTTCTCCAGCTCCATTTTAATTTCCACCACTGGTCACCTTACGTTCCGACAGGTTCGTTTCTTGCCCTCGTTGTCCTACTTTTCTACCACCTGCCCGGCGCGCTTTCATATTCTCCTGCGCTGCTGTCACACACTCCCCATTGTCACGCTCGTTTCTGTTTATCGTCACGCGTCGTCGTCGTCGTCGTCGTCGTCGTCCTCGGCGTTTCACACTTCCCAGGCGAGTCTTCCGCTGTCTTTTTTTCTACCGACTGCTCCGCAGACCCGTTTCCCCGTCACGTCCCTCTGTCGTTTCCATCGTTTCCTCCGCACAGTTCGATGTACATTGTATATACGCGTTGGGCAGTTGGAATCCCCAGAACGGTAGTGCGGTGTTGCCCCCGAAGCTTCACAGGGTCACGCACAGATCGGTCGATGGGACGTGCCTGGCCGTGCGACAAGAGACTGGCCGGGTTAATTTTAGGGATATCAGCCAGTGAGGCCGCGAACTTCACACCCCCGTGCGGCGCGGAGCCACGAAGAGGGTAGGGAGAAAAGGAGAGGAGACAGAGTTCCCCGGTGCACGCATTGTAGCTGGTACTTAATGTGACCGAGGCGTCCCGTGGAGACACCGCGCCGCTTTATACATACCTAACTACCCTCCGGTATAACCTGTCTCTCTATGGTGGTTATCTTTATCTCCGTGTCCTCCTGCTTTTCCGTCTCCCTTCCGTGCCTGGACCTCGCCTCCAACCTTCCTCCTCCGCCGACCTCCGCCGACCTCCGTCGACCTCCGTCGACCTCCGCTGGGCGACTTGGTTTTTTTCCCCATCTCTGCGCCGTGGCACATCCTTGTTTCTTTCCTCTCGCCTCCACTCGTTCCTCCTCTTTATTTTCCTACCGCCGACGCTGAATCCTTTCCTTTATCCCGGTACACCGTAACGCGGCTTCTCGTCTACGATTATTGTCTTTATCTCGCCCCCTTTGCGCGTCCCCTCTACTATCTAACTCCGCAACGTCCTTCCCCCTTCATTTTTTTAATTACTCTCGCCCTCCACCCTCTCGAAGGTGTCGTTTGCCCTTGGCCAGCTCTGATCAATTCTCGCTGCCCCTGCACATGATTTTCGTGCCTCGGAATGTAGGAGGAGCTGTTCTTTTTTCGTTGTTGTCGAATTCAGCGTCCCTAACCCTCCCTCCCTCCCGCCTCTGCTGCCTTTTTATTGCGTTTTGCTGACAGTTTATGGCCGGCATTGTCGTAACTCTCTCGCCGGAGCTCGCTCCCTCCTTACCGTGTTTGCCTCGTCGCGTACTTTTCTTTCGCCCGAACGCCACCACCGAACTCTCCTCCTGTTGGCTCCTCCACCATTCCCTGCTATCGTATTTCCTCGTTCGCTCGGTCTCAACACTCAAAACACTCTCAACGCCTATCGTACGGATCATACCTATCGTCTAAAGTCTAAAGGCTTCTGAAACGTACGTCGTCGTCTCTTGAGAGAGCGTTCCGACGTTCTACCAACATTGCGCAGTGGGCCAGCAGGAATATCAACTGATCGAGGCTGCTTCTAGTTTAATAGACTATATAAGACTGCTACTTTTCAATTATTACTGTTCGAGGAATGAAAAGTGTATGTTTCTCGGTGGAGCAATAGAATGGGGATAGTTGGTGTATACCCTCAGTGACCATGAACAGTGAATTATTAAAATTCAGTCAGTTACCCATTCGCCGATTAATTTGACTACTCAAAATTTCAGCCTTTCAGCAGCTCGTTATTCGGAGCTTTCAGTTATTTATTTCAGAACTTGTTATTTAGTCTCCTCCTCCCACTCGCTGACTCGCTGAATCATTTATTCGTTCATTCAGGTCGGTTAGACTGGTTTATTCACTCCCCACCGATTCACTCTTTCACTTACCTCAACGCTTATTTATTAATCGATTCTCCCCCTCACTATTCGATTCGTCGAAATATTCATTCACCGAATCTGTTAAAGTCTCGTTCATTCACTCGCTTACCCTTTTCCAATGGCTTGGTCCTCGGTTCCCTCACCGATTCACTTACTCGCCCACTCCGTTTTCCTCGCTCTGCCGCACCCCTTCTCCTTTCATCCCCTGCATTGTGCGTAATACTTAATGTACCCGAGGCTCCACGGGAAGATGGTGCATTATGCGAAACAGCCCCGTATCCACAACCGTAACCTGTCCCTTTACGATGTCTACTTTTCTTCGCACTCCTCTTCATCCCTCCATCCTCTTTCCTCTTCTCAGCATCGCCACCTAGTTCTTCCTCGCTTTCAGTTATTTATTTATTCGCCGTTATTAAAGCCTTACGACGCATAATGCGTGTTCCATTAATAAAATTACACTCTATAGTCTAACTTAAACTAGTGCTAATAGTAACGACAACTATTATAGAAATAATAACAAGGAAAGAAAAAAAAAGAAAAACATAGAAGAATATGTTGAAGATGTGCCTATTTGTCGCAAAACAATAGTTGTTCGTGGGCCAAATAAGTAGTTTATTGATTAGCGGAATATTTTTGTCTAGCGGTCGTTGTTTAAACGCCAATAGGTATGCACTATGCAGCCGAATTTTTTTCACCTAATTTCGTAGGAAACCCCCTTTGGGTTGTGCACGTCGATGTGCACACTGGCTTTTCGTTTGTTTACGCGCTTCAATAATTACGGCGCGCCCTGTGGAAAGTATTAAGCCAGTCGAATGCGTATTTGCACCGTCGCGAACTCCTCGCGTTTCGGCCGTGCGTTTGCGCACCTATAGTATTCACCTGGCCAGCGAATTTGTCGGTTGCAGGGGTCCCATCGTATGTTTCTCTTGAATTTTTCCGCAGTTACTATTTGTGTTAACCCTTTCGAACCTGATACATCGTGCTGCTTTACCATCGTATTTTTCCGGCTGCTGGATGTGATGCACCTGCCTCGAAATGATAGAAACTTCTGTTGAAAAATTAACTAATAGACAGGCGACTAGTAAAACCCTGTAATTAGTTTGATCCTTTACTGTGAAAATGGCCAAGCGAAAGCTCTATGATTGTTGTTAAGATATCCCCGGTATCAAAGCGTTTCGTGTAAGCAAATTCGATGGTCCTCCGATTTATATTCGGGACACAATGAAATGTAATCGAGGATTACACTGAATATAATGGAGTATAACCAAATATTGAAATGCTGAAAGGCACTCTTTCCGCGAATAATGCATCGAGAAGCACAGTATGTACTTTTATACTAATATAATACATTTACATCTCGTGTAACAATGTCGTGTAAACAAGATTATTGACGCTCGCCGGGAGGTACACTAAAATACCCGGAAAGAAGATCGTTAAAGAACCGATGAATTCATCCCCCCTACCCATACTCCCTTTGCATTTATTATTCATTATGCGTCAATTTAATCTACTTCATTCCTGTACATATTTCCATCGTTACGGTCTGTGTTTAATGCCTCTCGCTTATTTCCCATCACGTAGCATTTAATTTCCTCGCCAATAGGTCCTCACTGCTTCCCTCTTACTCTTACTCTTACTCTTACTCTTTTATCTAGGATTTAGCGATTCTACTCAATTCTGTCAGAATCGATTACTTTATCGATTAATGTTTTTAAGAATCTATTTTATCGATTATTCTTTTGAAGAATCGATTATTTTTTTTGACAAATCGACAATTTCATCGATTATTCTTAGAATCGATTCTCGATATCTCGATTATTCTAGGAATCGATTCTCGATAACTCGATTATTTTCTACCAAAGAATCGAGAAAAATAGACGTTTTGCATTTTTAAGGATTTTCTAATTATAATCTTTAATTCTTCAGTCTCTACAAATCAAAATGGAATTCAGATGTTCTAAATTAAATAAACTATAACTGAATATAAAAAATGACATTGTGTGTATAATAAGTTGATTTCTTCTGCCATTCATTGTACTCTTTTAAGCGCTCCGCGAATAAGGCGGTTAATAATTCCCGCTAATTCCTAGTATTCTATTATTCTGTTACATTTTATCCTATTCTTTTTGCTTGTACTCTATCTTGGCATTATTTCATTTTGGTTTTGTGTTCTGCTTTCGAGTGTCTACATTTATGTTATATTTCTTTACTGATCTATTATATTCTATGCACCAAAGGGTTTTTCCCGTATATATAAATAAATAAATAAATAGAAATAAATAAATAAATAAGTTTCTTGGATGTATATATACACTAGAACATTTTAACAAGAATATATATCGTATATATATTATAATAATATTTTCCAATTTAATTGATTCTATTGTCGATCATTTTCTCCATCACGTTCTTTATCATTCTTTCCATCGATTGCTCGATTCTTTTTTAAAATAATGGATTTTCATGTATCCAGGTTTTATTAGAATCGATTCGTAACTATCGATTTTTGTTTAACAGAATCGCCCAACGCTACTTTCATCCCACCTCCCTTTTCCTTCACTCCCATACACCCTGCTTTGCCTTTCGATGTTACTCCATCCGTACATCCCCCCCCCCCCCCTCCTTTGCACTCTCACACACTTTCCCTACTTTCCAATTCTCCCGCCAAACTTCTCCAACCTACCCCGTTCTGCAGGCTCGCTTCGTCTTTCACTTTCGCCCGTCCATTCTCATTCATCCCGCCTCCGTTTTTGTCTCTTTTTCTTCTCCCCGTTCCTCTCGCTAATTCACTTATCCTGTTCCCTCTCTCTCTCTCTCTCTCTCTCTCTCTCTCTCGCCATCTTTCCATCCGACTTGTAGGCTCGTACATATGCATCTGGGCTTCCTGTAACCATCACGAGGGCGTAGATGCGCGCAGAAACGGAACCTGGTGTGTATGTGTGTGTGTTTGGGGGAGGGGGGTGGAGGGAGCCAGGAGGTGGGGACCAGGGAATATTATTCAAAGCAAGATTTACATTTTTACGACGCCACCATTTTCTACCGAAAGGCACCGACGAGAATAGGAATTAGGTTCATTTACATAGCTATATACGCGGACGCGCGCGTGCGCACGCGAGCCTCCACGCGTAAAGGAGATTAATGCCTTGATTAGTTCGTTTTCCGCGACTTATCGTTCCACCCCCGACTTCCTCCGGGGTTGGGCAACCCCGCGACGTTTCTCTTCTTCATTAGCGTGCCCCTGGAGAGATTTCCATTGCTGAACGCGGGTTACTTTTCCAGCCAACCTGACCAGAGCTGACGTATTATTAGGCCTGCACTCCGCCGTTCCGCTACTTCCTTTCCCCTTTACAGAATCTGCTGGCTGATCGATCACCTCCCGACGAGTATCACGGTTCCTTTCTGGCCAGCAAAGTGGTGGCTTTTTTTGTCGTTAATCGGCGCAAATCTGTACCTGCTGAAAATGATGGTTGGGCCATTTTAATCGTTGATCGGAGCTTGTGAAATTTTGTGATTCAATTCGAGTGTGGTATGGCGGAGAAAAGGGGCGAGATAATAGTTTTCTGTGTATTAGTTAACGATCGGTGGGAGCATGAGCTATTATTTGTGGAATTTGAAGGCTGACCGTTGCCAATTATACCGAAAAATCGGAAGGACTGGCCCACGTATGTTACGCAATCCAAGGTAGCCGGGGGAGTGGTGTTACAAGCTTAACTGGGCTTTGGCGCGTTTAGTAAGAGCGTAATCCTACAGCCGCGCGAATCGTTGATTCAATGTAATTTTAATGAATGCGAATTTGCTGGGATTCCTGTTTTCCGCGGACGCACGTAACGCACGTAACGCACGTAACGCACGTAACGCATGGTAATGAACGGTGAAATCCTCGCGGGAAATAAATCGTGCCTTCTCTTCAACGCTGCGCCCTGCGGGTTATAAGAGATACTGTCTATGTTTATAACAAGCACAGCGAACAAGCGGATAATTAAATGCCGTGGGGCACAGAAAATCTCTTAAAATCAGGTCACTATCGTTACCAAATAATCGGCTTATCGTTAATTCTGAGGAAAGTTCGAAGAAATTCAAAAAGATCCAGGCGACGTTAATCGAAGGGAATGGAAAGAAGATTGGCCGAGTGCGTAAGGGCAAGCTACACAGATCGTAAATTGCTGGTGTAATTATCTCCAACGAACTCTGACTCGGTGGTACAATAAATGATGCAGTCCTGGTTTGCTGGAAGTAAGCAAAGTTTTCCAGAAGACGCTGGCCGAAACGAGGCAAACGTAAACAATGGTTCGCCGACTGAATATTCAAGACGCTGTTTAAATTACGCTCGCCGAGGATGCTTACAATTCAATACAAACACTATTATAAAATATCCTAGAGGGACACCGGAGGCTCAGCCGAGAAACCGTTTCTCAAACTGTGCTGTGTGTACTTGAAAACGCGCCTTCCCCTCTCTCTGTTGCGGTTCTTTTATACGGAACAGCTGTGCCTATGTTTATACGATTAGCCCCCGATAGGAAAGTCAAGAGCAATTCCCTGGAGAACTCCTCCGGGGCTCATTAACCTCTTTGATTGGACAATCTTGCTTCCGATGGCGACGATAAAATTCTACGCTCTTGGCGGCTGCTTGCGGTCGCTGCGACTTGGAAACGCTGTGGTCGTAAAATGTAGGCTGTGTTTCCTTAGAGTTCTCTTATCTTCAACCTGCGAGTTCTTTTGCTTTCACCCCCTAATATGGTTCGATTACATAAAAAAATAATCCCCGAAAAAGATTATCGCAATCGGACAACAATTTAGAATTCATGAATGCTTTGAATTTGATGAATTTCTCGTTGGGATTTGATACTGGTGGGGGGTTGATCTGGATTGTCGTAGGTCCGTGGAATGGATGCGGGTGATCTTAGTTGCTCTTAAACTCGTAAGATTCTTCGCAACTAACTACCAATAAGAGAAATTCGATGTGAGTGACTTCGAAATCGTGAAATTCGCCAGATATCTTCAAGCTCATGGGACTTAATATAACCGACAATGTCCTGAAGGGATGCTGGACCCTTAGCTCCCCAGCGACCAGCGATACCAACCCCCTGAAAACCGATGTATAAGCAACCCCAAGCCCATGGAATCTCTGGAATCCGTGGCATTCATGGACATTGGTCCTCTCCCTCCTGATTGCAAATACCTCACCTCTTTTTCGCATGCAAATACCTATACCCGAAGCTAGGAACCTGCCCTGTTCTAGTAATTTACCAGTAATTTACCAGTAATTTACTAGTAATTTACTCGTCACGACACAACCAATTGTAAATTCTGATCACGCCACTGCTCCAAACACCAGTTTCATCGAGTTACATACAGTAAAATTCAATCATATTCGTCCGTATCTCGCAAATCATGTGCAGGAATACATTTTCCAAGTTCTACAATCGTGCCCAACTGTAACGTTCGTCGCAATGGACACCACTCCTAACTTGCCGCGCGTCATTCCGCTATTTAACGCGGGCAACACGCGAAAATTAATCGCAACGGGAGTTTCACGTCTTCCAGCCGATTCTGCACTGGAGAATCCGCAAGCGGATCGATCGAATCGCCCACGGCTGTTTCCCTCCCGAACAATCTACGTGGAAATTAGTCCACGTTTCGTAATTAACGTCTGAACTGCTTCGTTTCATTTAACCGAACAGTGGAACTTCATTTACGACATTTACGGACATCTTGACTGGATTGGTGATCGTTGGGAACGTAGCATCTCAACATGTAGAAGGGTTACTTGAATTTTCAAACAAACTAGCTGGGATGGGGTACGGGATTTTTGTTTCCTCTTCGAGGGAATCTTGGGGGGATATATATTTTTAAATAGCAAAACTTAACACATAAGAGAATAAAGAGTGAGCCAATAAATCACCTCTTCTTGCACCAGCAGTCACACTATTTCTGGTCTAATCCTCGAAACATTTCCTCCAAGTTTCCCACGAAACCACCCCTACCAGAAACTGTTCCAGCTGTCCACCCGCCCTTTTTCCCTCGAGCTCCACGCAACTTAATTGCGACTCTTTCAGCTGGCATGCGCGCGTCGATTGAAATTTAGCGCGGATTCACTGGGCGAAAAGGCGGCGATTCAATCCACGCTGTCGTTCGCATACATTATGAACTTTTCACGTCTACTCGACGCGGTCCGGCATAAAGAGTCGCCACTCGCCAGTGTTCCACGCGCCTTTCTCGCGCCTTTCTCGCGCCTTTCTCGCGCCCGGCAACGATAAAACACGCCCAGTATTCTCGCCCCTCTTTCTTCACCCCGCCACCCTTTCGCACCTCCGGCGAGTGGCTGTTCAAGTCGAGTGTCGACGCGAGACACTGAAGGGAGATGAAGGGAGATGAAGGGAGAAAAGGCCAAGGAATAAGAGGTAAACGTTTTCGGGATCTTGCAGCCCCTATTCGTCGAGCTCTCGGAGTCTCTCTTCTCTCGCGTGCTCTCCTCCAAAGAGCAACGGGCCGGCCTGACGGACACATAAATTTCACATTTCCACCGTCGACTCTTTCTCGACCCTTTCTCGACCCTTGGACAAAATTTCCCTGCGACCCCGCGACCCCGCGACCCGGAATCGAGCCCTGATTTACGGCTTCGTTTCCCAGTTCGGTTCTTCAACCCACCCTCCTTCGATATACGCTCGTTTAAACAGGTTCCGCGCACGTTTTTGACGCGGTATTTTGTGAACGGTGTAAATCACGGTGGCTGGGCTCCTCAGGGGTTGTTTTCCTATTATTTTAAGGGATTTGGGGGCTTGTGGTGATCTCCGAGAAATTATTTTTAAGTTTCTGGTACGAAGGAATTTTATTTCCTATTCGTCCTGTTTCTCCGGCGTCTTGCCCCGGTAGCTTTCAATACACGCCGCGGAATTGAGTCGTAGACATGCAAATTGACTTATCCGTTTCGACCGGTCAATTCATCGATCCTACAATGTCGAACATGCAAATAAGCAGCCCGAGGTCGAAAGAACTCTGAAAGGAACCCCGAGCGAGCAAAAGCAAACGATCGAGCGAACATTTTCTCTTGGAAATTTCACGCAACTGCCTTACGTTCTTCTCTTTTCTGTTTCGTTTCTTGTAAGCTCCTCAATTTCCCTCTTCGACGATCGATGAAAGCAACTTTCCACCTTTTTTCAAGGCATCCAATTGCCTCGATAGTATAATCATGATTCAAGTCAATTTAAGTAAAAAATTCATATTCTGCAAAATTCTTCGAATCGAAAATTATTTAGTATAAAATAGACAGGAAGATTTATATAAAAAGTAAGTTTTAAAAAAAATTCAATTCCACGAAAACCGGTTAAACCGTTTCTCGAATTTTTATGAAAAATAAAAAAAATATAAGTAAAACAGTAACAAAAAAATGTATATGTTTCTTTTAATATTTATGGAATTAAAAAAATATAGCAGAATAAAATATACTAAAATCCATACTAAACATAAATTATAAATCTTTATTTGATTTAGAATTTTTCTTCATTAAATATCAGCCTGCTACAATAATACCTATGCGTTGCCTATCGCGAACGTTTTCCCCTCGGCTGCATGCAAACCTCTTTTTATCAGATCTCGTTTCTTTCCTTACGCATGTCTCTCTCCTTTGTTCCGTTTCTTACTGTTACCCCGGTTCAACACGACGCCGGCATAAATTTCGAGTTTCTTATGCGGACGTACGCTCCACCACCCAGCGATTCCTCATTTTATTACTTAGGAGATTCGCGTATCCACCGCGGAAGTAGTAGTGCTCAACGATAAGTCCAAGTCACTTGTGCTTCCTTCGTTCTTCGTTCAGCGCCACGAATTCGACGACCTTCCTCTAGAACCAGATCGATAGATTCGAGAATGTATTCAACGTTTTGAACGCGAAAAACATGTTAACCCGACGGTTAGCTACGGATCGATTTATCAGAATCATGATAATTTACGGTCGAATTTGAAGCCCTTTTTAAATTGCTTCATCTTTTCAGGAAAGCCGCAGACTCGTTAGTGGTTTCCAATTTCCATTACAAATCGATTAGGAGTTAAATATCTCTCGATAAATAGAGATTTTTATTTTTCTGCTCGTAAAAAATTTTTATTTCATCTACTTTTCATCTCTCCTTCTTATTAAACTTCAAGATTTCTGTAAATATCTGTCCCGGACCTTGCAAATCCCTTGGCAAACACGATCCTGTACGTGAATCATTAAATGTTTCTCGAAAGTGAATGAATTTTTCCTCGAAAACCAATCACGGTTTGCTCGACGAAATCCAAGCCAAGCCGAATTTTCACTTCCATTCGGAGCCTCGTCCCGCCTATCCAAACGGATTCCACGTTTCCATTTTCCCCCGAAAACCAATTTAATCTTTGTCACGGGAGCCGGAACGCCGACAAGGGCAACGAAAAGGACGAATCGCGGCCGCGGCCGCGACACCGATTTCCCGCCCCCACGTGTCTTCCCGTGGAACGAGAAATCTGACCGAAAACGGGACCAGCGGAGATGGCGGTCGTATAAAAAATTTGAAATTTATGCTGCCACTGTGTTGAATACTGACGAGGCCAGAGAGGGAAGGAGATGGAGTGGGCTAGAAGGGATGGATAAAACGGAGGGAGTTAAAGGTGGAAAGATTCGTGTCATATTTTTCGGCAGAATCGTGAATCTCTTTTCCCTTCGTCGTACCTGAATTCTGAAACGAGTTTTCAAATCTAGTCCGACACGAAGATTAAGTCAGTTTCGCGAAAGATTAATCAGTTTTCTAACTAAAATTTAAAATTCAACAGTTAACCCTCTATAACCAAAATTTTTACCACATTTCACCTTCTATTGTAGGTAATTCACTATAAAGTACAAATAATATCTGTTTATCTCCAAGTCACACTACATAGTTTAAACACTCTTACCAAGCATCTTTTTGTATACTACGACCCAGTGAGAGCTTGATACAACACCGTTCCTTTTCTCTTGTTTCTCTTTTTGTTTGCGGAGGGGTCTGGGCTCCCTGCGTGCGCCATTGCTATGAAATTGTAGCGAAAGGTTAACTCTAACGACCGGCCCACTGATAGGAGATCTGCAGTCGTTTTCCCATGAATCGTTATCGCTCGAACGTCGAGGAGGATTTCTATACATATGCTGGCGATCGACTGCACGGTCCCCCATAGATAGAATCCACGAAAGTGGCAGTTGGACGAAGATTAACTCGTCGAATCATTTCCAGATGAAGGGACGATCGAGCGTGTCCCTAGCATCAGTCGCTGTAATAACGTTTCGTTCGATCGTCGCAGAAAACGAAAGGCAAACCAACAGAGTCCAGAAACCTCGCGACATATACCTACCTATAATATATATGTACAGGGACTTTGATCGTTTCGACTTTTGTTTACTTTGATTTCACGTCACATTCTCTCGGGCATTTCTCTTTATTCCTTTCCCCTTTGAATCACCGCGATGTCTTAATTTGTCGTTTCATTCTCCTCGCACTCTTTCGATTCTTTTTGGGCGAAACTTGAATTTCGAATCGCACCTCGAGGTCGCACACAATTTTCCCCCGAACAGCGCTCGTGGACGCAGCGGAAGCTGGTCGAGCCTCTAAATTCCATCATTATCTCTCGTTACGTTCCGGCGGGACTGTAACGCGCGATTGCACTAAATACACACTGCGCACCGCAAATCCCCGCAACGCGTTGACGCACATTCAGCAGGAATAATGAATCGAAAGGCGCGGAATACGGATTCCCGATCACCAGGTTTGACGCTGTGAGCTGCGCTATCTTTGAGAATAAACCATATTCGCCACATGATTTTCGCTTGCAGGAGCGTAGTATCAATGACTCCGTCCAGATGACGAATATGGTTTATTCCGAAAGGTGGCGCGCTTCAATCGTCACAGACGTTTTAGCAAACCCTATATGTACGACACGATGGAATATTGGCTGGCATCCCGCGACAGCTCATCCTTTATTGCGTCGCCGCGATTCGGGCTTTTACGAGGGGAATTCTCGCGTGCTACCGCGCAACCAGAGGCGCGTTCGCGGGATAAACGCAACTTCCGCGGGAAACTATCTCGTAAAAGTAGCGCTGCCTTTTTCAGTCATCGCGATGTAGAGTAAAAACGCAGAGTTTAGAGGCTTGCTCGCTGGGAACTTGTAGCATGCAAGCGAGTCCTTTGTATCTGAGCGTTCTGATCGCGGCAGAGTCACAGAGTCACTTGGGTTTTCGTGGCGGGCGAGGGCGTTTGGATTCTGGGTTAAACTCGAGGAATTCTTCTTTTCCGTACAGATATGGAAGCTTCTAAAATTCCCTTCCACTATTTATTCCAAGTCGAGATGCCCTTGAAAACTCTGTTTAGAATTTTGCAAACAACCTTTGTGCTGGAATGTATGGAGGAGGCTGAAGTGTCAGGGGCCCATACTTCTGTCAGCGAAATACGATGTGCAAGCCGCAAGGCAGAGCTCTGTTACGGTTCAGAGGGAACATATTATGGAACGATTGGTCGACAGGACGGACTAACATTGAACGAGGCGAGAAATTAGCCCCACTGTATCGCCATTTCCTGTCAGCCAGGACACTTCTCGTGACGGCAGATGTAATACAGCGAAGGGACTCGAAGAGGAGAATTAAATCGGCGGATGCACCGGAAGTTTCGTGTTTCTTGTCGGGTGTTACTTGTTTCAGACAAATGGTAACAAGCTACTAAAAGCATTTAAAAGAGAAACAATATATTGAAATCTGTTAACTCATATTATCCTGCAGTTTCATCGCGGATTTTAATGAACTTTTCAACAACTTTCTTCCTATACATATTTCCGCCGATCTGCCTTAATTTCTAAGATATTCGCAAAATAATTTTTAAAAGTCTTAGTTTGGTTTTATAATTTCGGTTAATTCTGGATTAATTTTGAAGAAGTTGATCAGAATCACGCCCCCAACAACATATTTAAATTTCATCAAAATCGGTAATGAAACCCTAAAGTAAATATGTAATTAGCCAATAAATGAAATAATTGGTAAGGAAAGATTATTTTTATATGCAGCAGCCTAACAGTATCACGAGAATAATTAATTGTACAGATATAGATGATACGAAACGATAAAAGTAGTACTAAAACTATGGTAGCACGTTTAGAAAAATTCAAATCACGTCAACTCCGTGGCCCAGTAGGGACGAAAATTGTTCCTTCGCGACGCATAAATCCCGCCTTCCCCAGATCAAACCGCCGACATCACCATCGACGAGCATTTCCTTTCCCGAAGCCCCGGGAGTCGTTGACACGACGAATAAACACGCCCTCGTGGAAGAGGCCAGCATAAAAACGCGCGGGGAAGGAAAAAGCCGTCGAGTCAAAGCATACGATTGAACGACGAGTATTGTTCGCGGGTGCCCGAACAATCCACCGAGCGGAAAGAGCAACGCGGGAGCGCGATGCTGCGATGCCGCGATCTTCCGTTCCGCCGTTGGCCTCGAAAGCGTCGAGAACGTCGAAAACGTCGAAAACGTTGAAAACGCGTATTCCGAGCATTAAGCGGAAACAATACCGTCATCGACGCGAAACACCGAAAAAAGACGAACAGTTTATAAAGTCGCGATACGCGTCACTGTTTGCACACTCCGTCCCTCCCCCCCAACCAACCCCCTCGTCGAACGTAATCTACCGGGGGCAAACTCTGCCATCTATTACGCTGACGTAGTTTGAATTTTCATAGTTACCCTTTCCGCGTGATTCCGCCACGGGAAGCCTGTATCCGATGGTCCACATAACCCAAAGTTTCGTGGAAATTCGCGAAAATCTTCCCCACCCCCTTCCAGCCAGGCTGGCAAATTCAATTTCCCAGATATCGTTCGCTCGATTCCTCCGCCGATAATTAACACGTTGACCGCCGCAAAAATCTTTGAGCGCTTACGAGATAAATTGGTAGGTATTTCGAAAGTTATTTCACAAAATATCAAACTATTGAATTGTCAATAATTTTAACACAGAAAAATTTTAACTATTCACCACTACTGAAAAATATCTGAAAACGAAGAAATAACTTTGAAATCTCACACACTTTCTTCGATAGATACTTGGTTCTTGAAGAAAGATTTTCAACTAATACCTGTTAGAAATTTTCCTCCCGTTCGCGACCGGCTCGACGTGCTGGAGACCACTTTCCCATTCCCATGTTATAACTCGGCTTATATATATATATATTCCGAGTAATCGACAAAGAAGCGTAAGGCTCCTTGTCAACTTACCGACCGAAATTCCAGCATCGGCGATACACCGAACGCAGGGCACTGAAGCCGCCTCGTATCGCATTTCAAAGCGCTACGGAATCAAAGTCTTGCCGATAGATAAAAGTAGCCGCTATCCCCGGCAATAATCTTAAGAAGCTTGCCGACATTGTATAGCATCGCGCGTGGCCTGACGGAGTTTTTTCTTACAAACTTGCGTGGCAGTTCCCCTTTCGTCGAAGATTCCTACTGCCTTGCTTCTGTCGCGTTCTCGCATATCGTCGGAGGATTTTAATATCGCTGATCGATCGTAACTAGCTGGTTTTTCAGAAACCAAAGAATATATTTTCAGGCGCGGTATGTACTCGCTGAAATGGTATTAAGAGAAATATTCAGTGGAGAAGCATTAATGACTGACCTGCGCTACTGAGGATTTATTTTTCGAGGGTACATCATAGAGATACATATCTGGAAATTATTATCCTCTCTGGTACAGGGAAGCGTTTGTGCTGCTGAGACTTTTTCCAGTTTTGCGCACACCTTCCAGGATCAATATTCATATGAAATTATGGGAATACGAGAAATATCGCAGCCAGGGAAATATTAAAGGGAATATACGTGCGTGTGCAATATTTGCGTTGCTAAGCTTGATGCACGAACAAAGCCCGATGAATAATTTAAATATCCAGGCTATTATTTTTGCTTTGTTTAACTCGACAATTATACCTGGCCTCTTTGCCGGACCAGCTAGGAGTAGCCCACGCGATATATCATCGAGCATCGTTATCAAAACGCCATCGACCGGACTATCGATATTCTTTTCCCTCCCGGCTCGGCGTGAAACGAGGAATGATGAATCACGGATAATTAGTCCACGGTCGTTTATCGATAATTAGGCGAGATTAATACGAAATGGCCCGAAATCAGATTCCCCGCTGGGTAAGGCTCAATCTCCCAGCTCCTAATCAATCAAATCGTCGGAACAGCAAGATCGTCCAACCACCAATCGCTGATAACTCTCCCACGGATCCTTGTCGTCCCCCTCTTTCTGCCCGGATTTTCCCTCATTCACCCTGATTCTCCCTTTTTCCGTCGTTTCTTCCCTCGTCGATACTATCGACTCGTCAGCCTCGAGGATTCACGCCTACTTTCACCCCTGTTTCTTCTATACAGGGTGATCTTGAATTGGTGTCGAAGAATCAAGGAGACATAACATTCTTAAAACGTCCTCTCATAAAGTCAGAATTAATTTTATACAAACTTCCAACAATTCTGCGAAGAATGTAAAATTAAGAACTCGATCCACAATTTTAATGCAAAATATAAAACTACAGTATTTCCTGTATAAATTCGAGAATGGCTGTATTTTGTTAGGTAAAAAATTCTAGCATTTGGTAGGAAATTTTAGAAATTAGAAGTCCTGTGAAACTCGAAATTAAACTTACTTACAACGGAAGTTAGGTAACACGGGAATTCTGGGAATTATGCAACTTTGTGTGCAAGTAGAGTAGTTCAAGCGTAAGAAACTCTATTTTTTGTTCGTGCCTAATGCGATTTTTTGGGCGGTGGAACCACCCCTTGAAAAAATGCAGAATTTCCTTCTTCTTGGAATATCTCGAGAACGGTGAAAGATATTGAAAAGAAGTTTACAGGACTGCGTAAAAATAATTATCGAATTAAAGATTGGCGGTGGGGGTAACTGGAAAAGTGTGGATAGTCCACGAAAAAGAAATTTCCCCTTTTAGTTTCAAAGCCATCTATTTCTAACATTCCCAATTTCACACGCTTCATTTGCGCATTTTACTTTCTGCGATTAAAAAACATCATCCGTGACTAATGATTAACATTCACAAGCGAAATAAATTGGCTGTGTCGCTATCGAAAGCGATTCATGGGCCCAGTTGAATTGCACATATATTTCAGCCACCCCCGAGAGTACAGTGCGACCCTAAATTCTGCCATCCTTCGTTTAGATCACCCTGTACATTTTCCCTAGCGTTTTCTTTCTCCTTTTTTATTCGGTTCCGCCCGCAGCAGCCGAAAACGACACCACACGCCGCGAGCATAAATCGAGGGGGTGGGGGTGGGGGGTGGGGGGTGGAGAGAATTCATCGGTGGCCCCGGACGGCAGCGCCCTTTGGTAATTTGTTAAGAGCCCTTCGCATGTATTTGCTGCGTGCATGTCCGTTGCGCCTGTGTGTCATCGTGGAGAGCACTGGCGTTTACGACTTTACGTCTCCGCATGGAAGAAACAGGGAATATTCTCGCACGGTGTCGCGTATAAATACGTCGTCGCCGTGTCTCTGGCAACTCCTTGCGATCCGCGCGGCTGACACTTTCAAACGTTGAATTCAACGGCTCGGAAACTGTCGGGACACTGTATTTTTCATTTCAGGTTAGGTTCAGAAGAACCCTTTCCTCCCCATATTTCAACATTCTTGCAATTCTATTCAGTATGGAAGTTTAAGAAAAACACTCCAATCTCCCGAAGCGTTCTTGCATTCGGAAGCGTAGCAAACAGCTGGACCCTTTGCGGCTCAATTACCCAGCCGTTGATCTCGATTTCGATACCGATTACCGATCGCGTCGCCGCGCCGCGCCGATACTTTGAAAAACCTCCGCCTACAAGCCACCCCATCTCTCCCAGAATACTTATGAGTTCCTGATTTCAGACAGTGGACGGACACCGTGGATTTACGAGCTGAAAGAAATGCACCCTCGAAGTCGAGTTCCGTAAGCTACGTACCAGAGCTTGTATCACGTTCCCCGGGCTCCAAAGATACATCGTGATTTCATACATAATTTAATTAGGAAGATAACGGACTGTTAGGCGAAGTAATTCCGTTCACGTAGCACGGAATCGCGGCGCGGCGCCTCGAAATACGAGCACGTCATGTTCAGCCCCCGCCGTTAACAATATTCATATCTTTGGAACAGGTCGCGAAGGGGTCGGCGGAAGGTGAGAGGGGGAGCTATCAAGGTTCATTTAAAAGCCATATCGACCCCAAGAATTACAGCTATCTCGCGTATTATCGGACGCGACCCAGGGGTGAACGATCGCGAGATGAAACTTAATATGAGCCCGCGAAATTGTATTTCCGCGTCTGCGGTCTCACGCGTTAGGGAATGCCAAAGGCGTCGCTCCAGGGAGAATTTGACAGAGCGATCTCTGGCCAACGTAATTTCGACTTCTTAATTTCTTTTGTACTTTCGGAGATTATTATATCTACAAGTGGCGAATACGTGGTTTGATCGAGGTGATAGGAAATCTGATGGTGAGGACCATCAGGACCAAAAATCTCAGCAACAACAAAATGTAAATAATGGAAATAATATAATTTAGCAGTTTGTTTTTCTGTTAAAAAGAAACTGCTTGAACCGAGGAACGTTGAATAATTATTTACATATCTGCGTTACACCACTGAAATTGTAATTTGTACACTCACGGTGCAGAACCATCAATCTTTCAAAGTTGCCGAGGAGTTTTCAAAGAGCTTGAAAATAATAGAATAATTCACTTTGCCTCTACGTGGACAAATCGTGCCCACACAGCTTTGCATTCTCGATTGCCGGGGAAAAAGAGATCAGCCCCCATGGCACGTGGTGTGACTTTCATCCGTTGTTAAAACCGCGCGTGCCTGCAGTGCAGACACTGGGACATGCGAGCGCACGCATGCGCCCCCGGGAGTTAACGCATTTCCGTGTATTTTCACGATACACTAGCCACACGCTACCTAGTTAGTCAAGTCGTGGCACGATCAAGTCAGCCTACAGTCCAGGAAGTCGAATTCAGATTCGGGAGCAGGAGGTGAATGAGAACCGAAATAACCCACCAACCCCTATTATAAAATCTTTTGTAGATTACCTTTCATTATTTTCTTCTCTATTGATGAAAAAATTGAGAAGGTATCTTCTTCGCGAAGAAGAGAGTTTTATAAATTCTATCTCGGGGTACCCACTACCCATAATGTTACACCCCTCAAATTTCCCACCACACTTCTTCACACAAATCTTCTCCTTTTCTCCCCCATATTTTTTAAAACAGTCCCGCCTCCGACAAGCAGATGCATTTGAAATGTCAGTGACGGGAATATGATCCCGGGCGTTTATTAACGCACCTCGGCGAGACACAATATTACATCGTAATAGCACAATATTACATCACCCCGTTCGCTTGTACCCAGACAATGGCCCCGGGGAGCGTTCCGCGGTTTCTTTTCTGTTTCTGCGCTTTCAATAGCCAAGCGCTCGGAATTCATTTCGCTTCGATACAGATGCACACTTATCGGGAGGGTCTACGGGGGCGAGATTTGCCAATTCTGCGCGTAAAAAAGCGCCAGTGCTTTGGGGAAACCGTGGAACTTTGGTGAATCGAAGGATTAGAACGAACGAGTGGCAGCCAGCTTTAAAACGTTCAGCACACGAGCCTGCCTTTCCCCCTCGGGGGGCGGTGCTGTAACGAGCGGGCGAAACATTAAAAATCCACACAACTCCGCGACGCAGCGTCGTTTCGTCGTTTCGTCGTCCTTTCCACGGCAGATCGAAATTAAAACGCGATACCACGGAGGCTTTCCACGGAGAGCTCGAGCCCCGTGGAAAACGGGGAGGGCTCGGTCGACCGGTCGAGCGGTCGAGCGGTCGAGCATCGTATTAACGCTCACAGGTTTTGTTCGCGTGAAACTCTTCGCGAAATGTTGAATTTATAAGCGCGTTTGAAATAGAAAAGGTTCGCGTCAATTTCACGCAGTACAGTAATGCCTCGTTAGAATCACGACGGTGTTGCGAGTCCCGTGGTCCCTTAATGAGGGGACTTGAGGATTATAAACTAATCGATACCCTCTTGGAAACGGATGTTTGAATAAATGAACTTCTCGTCTCTCCCTTCTCCTAGCTGTGTAATTCCAGCGGAATGTACCTAGTTAAACGCTTGGTTTTATAAAAGTCGAAGACAGGAAGGAATCGGATCGACGAATAGGAATTAAGCTAATTAATTAATAAATTTGCGATTGGTTCTTAGTAATTAAGACATCTTGTTATTAACAAAGAAGAAAAACCCAAAGGACGCTGGAAAACTTCCCTTGATCCTGAACAGCCTAACCGATTAGACGTATAATAACAGTTCTCAGAATTTATATTGTGCTAAAATCGTTTATTTTCTTCATTAAATATACAACCTTTTGTAAGAAAATAAGTAAAACGAAAATTAACGGGTAAGAAGAATCTTGGACGGCGAGACGTGATCGGCGGCGTCACCTTCTCATCTTACAAAGATAGCCTCTTTTAGTAGCTATATCGGACATTGCTGGGACTACTTCTAGATTAATTTTGGGGGCTTCGGTCCACAACTCGCCCTTGCGGGGATATTTCCCTAGAAGTGTCTTTTTTGTCGCAGGAAAATCTTCTCCCAGTTTGTTCAATATTTCATCCTCCAATACCGCGTGCTCCTGTGGCAGGTCCTCACTATTCGGAGGTTCATGCGCAGAGAGTCAGATATCTGACTCATCATCTCCACTCAGGTCGCTCTGTGACTGTGGAAAAATAAACCTTATTGCATCAGGTTAAATTTCGTGTGGAAATTAACCTGGATTATCACATGCTTATCACAACTAATCTACCTGAACCCACGTGCTTATTGCGCTAGACTGTAGACCGTGTGGGTCCAGTCTAGGCTATCTTGTGCTTATTGCACATGAACTATCGGGATTTTCCGAAGGACGAGGCTTTTCTAGACCGGGTAGAGCACGGGTAACCAAGTTTGTTAAATTACATATCTGTTTCTGCATGCTCTGCATTTGAGTACGCATCTTTTTGCTTTCCTCTTCGCGTTCTGATGAAGTACTCCTTGAACGCCTGTGTTTTTTACTCTTTCCCGTGTTAGGAAACAACTATTTGTAAGGGGAATCGGGGAAGGTTAATAAAAGGCGAAGAGTGTAGTTCGTTCGGCTGGTTAGCAACAACTGTTTTATTCGGCGGGTCGGCTGCGGCTGGAAGCCTACGTCGATCGTCCCTTGTTTTGCAGCCAGACGCTCCACGAGGAACGCCATGTCGCTTGGCGCGTTTTGCAAATAATTCTCTTCTTACATATTTACCTTCTTTAATTGTGAAATTATGCGCTGCGAAAAAGGATACGTCAGAGTTTCCCTGCACAACAAAACAATATGACGATTGCGGCGAGTGGTCACTAGGAGCAGGTGCAAAGGCGCGCGTTATATGTAAAATTTTTTAAATAACTCTAAACGTTGTGAGTTTCCCGACAACTGACAGTACTACGTGTAATCTCGAGAACGAGGCGCTCTATATAATCGCATACTAACTGTACTAAGACGGCCTGTATAGACGTTTCTTCTTCTAAGCGTCTGCAAAGGGTTGTCGTAGGCGCCAACGATTTGCCACTTGCAGATTCTGAAAAGTAGACCTTGAAGGCACCCCGCCACAGAAGCCGCTAGGGGCTGGCCACGTCTCTCAGGGCGCAGGCTTTAAGCACCCCGCGGCCCGCGGCTTGTGTCTGGTTAGGGGCTCACGAGCCAAATTTAGAGGCTGAAATATGCCGGACTTTATTTGTAACCAAGTGCGCACATGATGGGACACGATCCTCCGTTGATGTGGCCTCAGGAAATGGTGAGCTAATTGAACAAAATAGTAGTAGAGTCTTAATGACAAAGACGACCTCATTAACGCCAATCACCCATCACCATTTTGGCCTTAATATTATTTACTTTAGGGATTACCTCCATATGTGCAAGGATAATTTTATTCGTTTTCTTTTTCCTCCTCTCCCTCAACTATGAAGTCATGTCAAGCCACTAAAGATTTGTTAATTTATAACGAATTTTCCCTCGAAACAGATTGAATAATATAATGGTTTTTGTCAACATAAAATTTCTTACCTTCACCTTTTGTAAAGTCACGTCCAGCAGAATCAGTAAGCACGTTGCACGTTTTACAAGGGTTGGCGCGTAGGAAAGGGGCGCTGGTGGCCGATCGTCGCGATCGGGGGTCCATTTTTCGCGTGGACTTTTGGGGCTGGAGGCGATTGTTGTGGTCGGAAGTGCAGGCACAAATGATGGACGAGCCGCGGCCGGTTTCACGTCAGCCGTTTAAACAGGCGTGACAATGGCCCCCTGGCCCCCTGGTCCCCTGTCATCATACGTTATTACGCATAAAGGTGACACGCATTCATCGGCTGCCCCGAAAGAATTCGTAGGAACGACGCCGGACACCCTCCCCGCGTACTATTATTAAATTATAAACGCGCGTTTCGACCTATCGCCGCCTCCATCTACGGCCCCGTTTCCTCTCCGTTCACGAATAATCGAGTGAATTGAAATACCCCGGTGCCGGGGAGGAACGCCACCGTTAAAGGGCGTAGGTGAACGCGACCCCGGCAGTCCGATGCATATCTCCACTTCCCCTGCCAGAGTAATCTGGGTGTAGTCGAGTTTCAATGATTCCTACATCCTAGCCCATGGAATCCATTATATTCTAACGCATCGAAATATGGAGGTTCGTGCCTCGTGGGTTGCCACTGGGATTGTTACACGGCTTCAAGCTAATAAACTTTCTTCTGGAAACTTACTGCTACTTCAGATGTGTGTACTTTGGGGTGAACAGCTGCCATCGCACAGTGTCTCCTCGCTGGATTCTGTGATTCAGTGGTAGAGAATTCGAGCAGATACTCTGAAAATTCTAAGGTAATCGCTACGAGGGTTGAATTCCTCCAATTCGGAGGCAATAACGTTTTGATTTTTTCGCGTAATCTTTTCTTTTTCATTTAATTGCAAAGAAATAAATTGAAGCGGAGAATTTATTATTATTTTTCCACAGTTTTCTCTTCCCCTTTGAAAAGACAAGAAATTATATCTGCATCGTACATGGAACTGTTGTTGCGATCCCGAGAAGACGGTAGCGCCACTCTGTCGATTCGATGTGTTTCGGTCGAATTTAACCAGGAACGCGGAGCAATTTAACCAGAACAATATTCCGTGTCCGTGTGGCGTTCGTCGCGCTTCGCTGCAACGCTTGCGGGTTACAAGCATGCGTTACAAAGCAGCTCTCAATAATTGCGCATCGACCAAATAATTTCATCTCGCCCCTCTCGAAGCAGCCCATTGTTGGCCGCGCCGCGCGCCGGGAGCTGTAACGGCCCTATAATGCTTCGTCCTGCCGCTCTGACCTCCAGCACTTGTTCGATCGCGCACCCGACGGCGACGTTGCTTAATTAATCACGTAAGATCGAAGCTCGCCGGACCATGACGCTGCAAGTGCCACCTTACCTATGCAACATCCGCCTCAGCGACACAGAGGTCTACCACATCAGCCTGTTTTACTGATCATAGGTATATTTCCCAAGCAAAGGAGCCAGTTTTGTTTCTCGTGTGATACTTCTTGCTCCTCTCGTAATAGACCGGGCGCGAGGCGGCTGCTATCCCCGGCGGTAATGAAATTTTCACCTCTAACTGCTGTCCAAATATCAGGCTGGGGGGCCCACTTTCTATCCTGATGTCGATAGCCTCTGGAGCTCACTTTGCTCTGGTCAAAGGACCGTCAGCCTCCGGAGCACGATGCATCGGGCAAATAATTCGCCTCTCAAACGATTCTATCGATCGCTCCCCCGGCCACCTTCCTCCGCTCCTTTCTCCGTCTTTCTCCGTCTTTCTCCGTCTTTTTCAATCGCTTCTCACCTCTCCGCCTTTCTTTTCCTACCTTCCCGCCCTAAAATAGCCACGTAATCGCTTCCACGTTCTGCCGGCAAAGCGGCCAATAAATCAGCTAACAACGATCCGTCCGCTCGTTCAATCAACAGGCCAAACGGTGCAACCAGAAACACCCCCCCCCCCCCCCCAAACAGACTCGATATTCTTTCAAGGCTCCCCGTGGAAATTGCCACCGTCGCTGTTTAAAGAGCGATTAACTGCTCGATTCAGACAGTCGGAAGTGAATTGAAAGTGTGAATTTGGTCTGTGGTGACCATTTGTTGCTTTTGGTGGTTCGAGCACTGGGTGTGGAATGATTGGGGAGGCTGGTAGTAGTGGACCAAGTATGTTGAACTTTAATATTTTTGATTAGTGTCAAGTTATAACCTACAAGAATGAATACAGTTTGATAATTGGTTTTATAAGATAAATAGAGCAGTTTGAAGAGTGTATCAATTTTATGGGTAAATTTAAAAATCCTCTCATAAACCTCTAAAAATACGAAATTAGTATTTCGAATCAGAATTGCGAGAATAATGTCGAACTCTGCATATACCTAATCACTATTACATTGAAAGATGACCACTACCTTCTCAGTATCCATATTTAACACTGAACCAAGAAAATAATCAAGAAAATAACTATCTTACTGTAGCTCCCTGAAACTAATAGGTACAAGAAGAACCCCAGTTTAGAGTCTTGAAGCAGAACATTAGAATCTCATCAACTACCCCAATACACCCTTAACTCACAGAGTACCAAGAACACCCCTATAGAAAGACACAACCATTGCAATCCTCGTCCCGCGCAGCAATCTATCGGTCCGCTGACCAAACTGTTCGGTCGAGCCGCCCCCAGCTCCCCGTGTGTGGTTTGAGGGGGCGGCCATTGTCAGACAGGTCCATCAAGAACCGACGTGAGAGTAAACGGACGTGTTGGGACGCGCTAACGCGCGGCCAGCACGGTTTTCGGCGGCCACTTCCGGTGGCCGGTGTCCAACGAGCGGCGTAATAAGACGCGCCACACACGCCTCGAAATTGGCACTTTTGGCCAACACTTAACCCGTGCGCACCCCTTTGGGGCCAGCCCTCGCACGTGCATAAAGGCCAAATGAACGAGCACACGAGGTCCGTCAAGTGACCGTGGCCGCTGCATATGCCCCATTTTTCTCATCCCTCTCTCGCTTCCTTCCTCCCCTCCCTGTTCCTCTCTTTCGGAGTGCCTTTACAACGGTCACATTCACTAATTCCCTTTTCTATATGCTCCCTCGATCCAGTTTCTCGATCGAAACTGAAAAGCCCTCGCCACGGTTTCCGGAAGCGGCCAGGTGTTGCCGTCGCCGATTCGACAATGGACAACACGGCACACACGGCACACACGCCGCCCGTTACCCCTTACTCATCCATTTTTTACGTGTGGGGAAGGACGTTTCTCAGCTTCGTCATGCACAGTTTCGTCGTCTCCAGATCACGTGGCGACGATCGACCTGATCTCGGGGGTATTTTCATTTTAATAAAGGCAGGCTCTCACTACGCCTCGCCTCGGCTCACTTTATTCTTCCTGTGCTTTTCTTACGTAGTTTGACAATTCGACCCACACTTGCTCGAGAATATTTTGAGAGCTTATAGAATTGACGACTGCGCAGGAAGAGGTTCTCTGAGCAACTGACCAAAAACATGAACCGAGGTTTATATTAAAACTCAGATAACTTCAGGTACCTAGATGTGAGTGCGAAAAGAAGTTGCGTCGAGGCGAGGCGTAGTGAGGTGTAGTGAGGTGTAGTGAGAGTCTAGCAGTGTCTTCCTCTGTTTTTAACGTGAACGTTCGGGAACTGTCGGGGCACGCTATACCTATGCTTTCCAGATAATAGGCACGTGGTGCGAATTCCTCGGCGCGATAGCACGCCGATGCCAGGAGGGTGCTCGAGAAGATGGATAATTATGTGCACCGATAATTCACAGTTCCCCGTTGAACATTCGGGAGCAACGCACAGAACTCGCGCCTCCTCGGGCGTGTTAGCGCGACAATTCGCGAGCCCCGTCGCCGCGTTCGAGATTTTCCAGATGCCATTCAGAAGCGTTTACCGTTATTAGGAATTTCCTTGTCTCGTTACAGACGCGTACTTAAACGCCCCTCGGTTTCCGCGCTGCAATTCCAACGAAATCAGGGCTCACCTTGCCCTCCTCCCCCTCCTCCCCCTCCTCCCCCTCGTCCCGTGGCACCCTTTCACCTACTCGCTTCTCGCTTCTCGCTCCCCCTTGCTCGATGTCTCATGCCTCTCATGCCTCTCATACCTCTCATGGCATCGTAACTTACCTTGTACCTGCACTTAGAATCTCAACAACCGGCTGCAATTCCAGGAATTAGGAAACTCTTGGCCCGTAACTCGATCGGAGTGCATTCGAATCCGCGCATTCCGCGCGCCACCCTCTCCGAGCGACCCCGGCTCCATTCACACGCGTGCATGCACGCCGATGCGTTGCACTGCCGCGCTTGTTGCGCATGTTGCGCTGACAAGCGGAAAGATTAGCGCCTCCCCTTGGGAATAGTCACACTTTCCTGCAAATTTCCGTGAAACTGAGCTTGTTCCTCAGCATCTTCCAGGTTAACTGTCTCCTCCCTTCTGTGTGGATGTAGATGTCTTTCTGGAGGGGTAAAAGGATCCAACTTACTGTTTCTTGCTTTAGCAAAGATGGGCAAAATTTTTATTTAAATAAAATTTCGAATAACGAATGAAAAATTAATTTGTCATTCGTTCGTGAATCCGCGTTAATTTTTTAACTTCTATTCGTTCTATTAAAAACTAATTATTCAAATAAAAAATTTTCCGATCTCTGTTCGATTCGTTATTGGATATAGAAATAAAGGCAAGTCACCAATGTCGAGGGTAGGGGAAGAGGAGACGCTAAGACAAATTATACAATTGCTCGATGAAACTAACGGGGTGGCTTGCTTTTACTGGGGTAAATGCACTGGCGTTGCTAAATTTCATGGTGCTTTCTTTCGATTTTTGTGATATCGTCCAACCGCAGCGAACGGACGTGCGAGTCGCGAAGGGGTTAGTTTGTTATCACGAGACGCACCGGCGAAATATCAGAAACGGGACTTGGGAAGTAAAGTTAACCGAGTTAGGTAAATTTCCAGCGACCCCCGGAAGTTGATATTCAGAAGCGCCATTCCCCCTTTTCTCGGTAATTCCGTTAACCCCGTCGAGTTGAAGACGCAGCCGAGTGGTTTAATTAAAAACTGCGAGAAGACGTAACGTCCGCGGTGCTTCCTCGGGGAGGATATGGCAGTAACAATTAACGACCATGATAAACGCGTTATAAGCTAAGTGCGTGGGGTTAATCAAGGCAACAGGAATAAATGCGGATAGTACTACAATTGATCAAGGGTAATTAACTGTTTCCAATAAAATTCTATTTTCACTTCACTCTTTACGGTACACTAAATATTTGTTATATGATCGCCAGAAATATTCGTCATATAATTAAAAGCAGTAACTTCTGACTTGAAACTTTTTTTCTATCTCTTACAGATTACGAGTTACAAAATAAAATCAAAAAATACCCGAAAAAATAATTGTTTACGAAGCTTAAATGTGAAAAAAGTGGGGATAAACTGGTAGCGCTTCAGAGTTCTACTTGGACGAATAGTCCCAGAGGCCAGAAGATCAAGCAAGGAGAGCAAGAAGGAATATTTCCTCGCTTAGAATAGAGCTAGATATCTAGAGACGCGGTAGCAACACCGAATTGGTGTTGCTAAACTGAATAAATATGTATAAATTGCATTAATCATTTCCTTTCTTTCTTGTGCGTGCGTTCGTGAATGTAGGTAGGTATACATTGTAAGGGAGCTGTTGCAAATTATTGTAACATTTTTTCGGTTTCGCAGCGCCAAGTATTTTGAATAAAATATTTATTCCTATTAAAATATCATTATATAAATAACCATTGTTATAATTCGCACAATTTTTGTATATCATTAATTTTGTAAAGCTATTAATTTACAACAATGTTTTTAAATGGGATTCTTTTATTCTGATGGGTTAATTAAAATGTCCGCGATATGAGTAATAGAATGTACAAACACAGCATTTTAGCTGTGTATTTGTAGTTGTGTCATCCTAAGCGCAGTTGGAAAGTACCTTTATGTACTTGCAGCTCATTTTGATTTCACATATTTTTTTATATTGTATATTTCCTTCTATTTTGGGGGGGGGGGGGGGTTGTATATTTTCTTCTATTTTTTGTGATTTCATGTACTTGGCGTAATTTTTTTACTTTTTTGAAGTTTTTTGGGGGGGTCCAATTTACTTTCAACAGTTTCAACATAAATTCCTAAAACTCAGTGCCCTTTCCTTTTATTTATATTCCTACTTGAAAGCAACAATCAACTATGCGTAAATACTCTTTAGAATTCTGAAGCAGAAGCTATATTACAACGAAGCCAATAAGATTCAAGCCCCACTTACAGAAAATCAGTAATCCACTCACCTGGAACTTACCCTCGGTCCTTCCCATTTCACCTCCATTTCACCTCCATTTCATCTGCTACTAGCCTGCCAAACGAATTCGGAGTTCGGACACCGACGTGGGCATGAAACGCACGTCCCCTTTGCAGGCTACTCTTTTAATTGCAGTGTCCGGTGCCAGCGGGCGCTGAGCTAGAAAGAGCATAGTTGTCAGAAAACGGCGGGGCGTCGTCCTGGTAGCGGCGAGTTGCCGAAGAAACGAGGATCCACGGGGCATTAGATGGTTCCAGTTGCCGAGTACTGCCGACTCCCTGGGGACTCGACGACCCTGGCCGGGAGCTGGTGGAATTTTATTTAGTGCCCCGACACCGAACTCCCAAAGACACATGGAGTTGCTTTGCCGCGGGACCAGCGCGCCAGTTGGACGCCGTCTTCCGGTTCCTTCGACGACAATATCCGGCAGGACGTTTCGGACGTTTCGGACGTTTCGGACGCTAGTACGGGGTGTCGCTGACCGTCGCGCCGACGTTCCACGAGAGGAATCGTTTAAGACTTCCGACGGGGGATCCCCATGGAGATGGAACGGATTCCTAGACGCTCAAGTTCGTCAAAGGAAGTGCTCGTTCTGGAAGGTGGGCTCCTTTGAACTGTCGCGTAGAGATGGTTGATGAAGAAGGGGGCGAGGAAGGAGAGGCTTCCGTTGTGTGCTTTCGGAATGCACATGCTGGGATTTCGGATCGGTGGTTGTGGATTTGGATTCACTGGTTGGTGGCATGGCAGCGAAATATTCAGTAGAGTGATTCCTTAGGATATTCCTATGTAAAATGGTATCCATCTATTTCACAATGGTCGAAAAATTGTTATTTCACCTAGGGGCTGTAGCGACACTCGTACAGATTAAGAATCTTTTGGAATTTATTGTTTCGGATAAGCCTGAGCCGGGTAATCATCTACGCCGTCAACATACCTCTTTTATTTTAGGTATTGACACTGTAAACAAACAATTAAAACAAATTGCAAAAATTCTTTTTAATTTCTTTTGTTTGTATAATATAAGAGTAACTTAATAAATACCAAAAAGATTTATTTCATAATACGTTGAATTTATTGAGAAAAATATCTTTAAAAACAGCTTAATTTTTCGGCGGTTCAAAGTAGAATGACCCCTTAAAGGGAATATAATGTGGTTTCTACAAAATCTATTCTATAAACATGTAAATATATTTATTACTTATCTTTTTCCGTTATTTTAAATTGATCGCTGTACAAATACTTTCTACACTCACTGTAGCCGAAGTAACGCTAATAACGTAACTATTTTTTTATTCGGCGATAAAACAGTCCTAAGGGTGAAAACACCCTCTCGTAAAAAATGGTAAGTTTTCAAATCGTGAATACCTACACCGTCGCGTGAAGTCCATTTCCTACACCCGCCTTTTGGCTTCTGCAGACCAACGCGTCCAAGCATCTCTCAAGGACGCGTAACGCGAAAAGGGGAATCGTCCCGATCCACCGTCATGCTCCGCTAAATGCTGAAGCGCGATCACGTCGGCAGCGATTAAAACCGCTCTTCTCCCGCACGCTCGTTTCGCCTGGATAATTGGCGCGAAGATAAAGGCACGATATGCGATTCAATTAAACCTGACACGTCACAATGGGGAAGAAATTAAATCGTTGCATCCCCCTGGAGGCCGTCGCACCCCCCCCCCCCCCCTTTTTCCACCTCCCCTTCTCTATAGCGGCGATAATAAACGAAACGTCTGCAGTTCTCGTTGCCACAATGTTATCGAGCATGCGATAATTTGCTTTTGCCTCGCGCGGCCAATTATCGGTTTCGCAAAACTGATTATATGGGCGGGTATCGGGAGTTGATTCGACTTACTCGGCATAATCTGACGCCACCTCGCGAGGCCAATGAAACGTGCCCGTCGAATACGGGAGCGAAATTGTCGGGGGATGAGCAGAGTTGGGCATTATTCGAATAAATTCTTATCGAATAATTCGAATTTTATTGGAATAAAAAATTATTCGTTATTCTCGAACAAGTTCGTTTTATTCAGAATTTTTATTCGAAATTATTTGAATAAAATTGTATTCGGATGACGCCCAACGGGGGGATGACGCTAGGAGCTTATTTGATTGGAATTTCGACTTCAACCCCTTCACAGTTTAACAGATCTTGACAGGTTGAAAACAGGCTTGGCGTAACAGGGTTTCCCCCGAAGTCTGTCTCCTCCCTCATCATCCAAGATGTATTTACACCAAGATATTTTTCATTAAATCCCCCAGAATATGGTATCCTGTTTCACCGATCCGTCAAACCTCTGCTTAACTATATTCCCCTTCCAGCGGAACCTCTGCCGTGGGAGATAAAGAAAAATAGCATTCTAAATCATCCACCGTGCAAGATTCTCCGTGGTATTCGTACAAGACTCCGAGAACATTAATCTCGCGCGGAACCAAGAAGAGACCGGCACCAACCCCCTCGGCACAGTGCTTCCTCCGATCCTCCTTAATTCTTCTCGCCAATGATCGCTCCCGCCGAAGGCGACCCCCCTTCTCCCTAGACCCAATACATTCAATCTCGTAGAGGTCCGTAATGCATCCCCCGGGTCGTGTGTCTCGCGAACGAGGGGCTGACATATTTGCACGAGCTCCGGCGCGGCGCGGCGTGGCGTCCCGCGGAGGGCTTCCGCAGATTTATGCACGAGGTATCGGTAAGGACGGGGTTAGGGGCCCGAAGGAGCACCGATAGCCGAATACAGTACTGGGAAATATTTATTGCGTCACTTCCACCCCGTCGACTAGGCATAAGGTGCTGGACATTTTGGTTAAAATAAATTTACTTCCTACTTACTTAGGAAGATTGAGGCAATAACCATTTCCACCACTGTACGCGGATATCAGCCGTCGCGCAGAGAACAGGCCTGCCCACAATGGCCCCTTGTCCCGTTTCTTGCACTTGGATGATTGATGAGCCCTTGTTTACGTTCACGAGCTTCATCCACCCTCGCCATTCAACGGCGCATCCGGTTCCACCGACGTCTCCTCGTTGAATCGACGTGGCCCATGCACACGGCCGCGCTCACAAAGAACCGTGCCGGGTAAATATAAGCTGCCGTAGTCACGGGCCGAGAGGATTCCTCGAGAATCCTTCTGCTCTTCCTCCTTTCGTCGGCGGACCTCGATCTCTCGATCTCTCGATCTCTCCATCTCTCGATCTCTCGATCCCTCGCCTCTCCCTCCCGGCCATCTTTTTCTGGCGTCTTTTGTCCCCTTTTGTCCCCTTTTGTCCCCTTTCTTACCGAATACCACTTTTTCAACAGGGACAAGTGGATCCAACGGGGCCGGGGCTTCCACTGTGTGCACCATCGCGGTGCAAAAACCGCCATCGAATGCATAATTAATTCCCCGACGCGGTTTTTATCACAGCGACGGGATGATGCCGCGATTCGCTTCGCCGCGGCGCGAATTCGTTTCATCGTGTTCGACTTTCCGCGGCGCATAATAAATTGATCGCGTGCGCCAACGCTGGGCTTCTTTGCTTCGCGAACACTTCTCGGCTAGTAATTAGCCGCGGATCGTCCGTCTTTTCATTTCTTTCTTCGCTTTCTCCTGCGGCATGCTGCAGGCGCGCCCCTTCGGCTCACGGTTATGTTCACCCCCTCCCCCTGTTTTGGTTACAAGATGTCGAGTCATTTGGGGGTACCTTCGTTTTATTTTTTCTTTCTGAAATTCTTGTCGTGAACGGAGGGAACAGAAAGGTTATTGGGTTTGTTTTGTGGGATGGGATGGGATGTAGTAGTTGATGTGGGTTTTTAAGAATCGAGAGGCTCGACTCAATGCTTGAACGTCGATGGCTCTATCACTTACAAAGAAATGGTGCTTGAGTAAGGATGCTTCGAAGATTCCATGTTGAAAGCTAGAAGTGACCTGTCAATTCTAATCGTCAGGATTTGTTCTGTTGTCGAATAAAATTTACACATTTGAGGGAAAAACGGCGAATACTCCAAAATACCATTTCAAGAAAATCAATTTCAAAGTTTTCATTATTGTATAACTGAATAAAAAGTAAAACAATTAGTACCGTATCCTGCAAACGTTCTGAAAACAGAAGTCATGATTTGAAAATGATATGTGTCTTTATTTATAAGTTTGAAGCAAGTGTGTTGTACTCGCCTCACTTTCTGTATTTCGTCGCCTCCTTTCCTTCATAAGCCGATCTGAACTTTTCCATCAAATACCTTAATTGTTACATTAAAGTATGTATTTTAAGATCCATGGATAAAAAACAATGACAAAGTTCACTCTGATATTTCTAGTCGTAGGTGTATGCTGCCCCTTAAAGTGTCTTCATCTGACGATCCCACCTTTGAGAAGCGCCAGAAATGAACACACTTGTGGCTCAAAATTGAAGCCTCGATTAAACGCTAAGCGTCCACCTACAATTCCGTCACGATGTAACAATACCTCAGCTATCGCGCTTAAATGGCGCGCCTTTCCCTGAAACTGTGACCGAAATTGTTCCGTAAACGCACGTTGCTGCTGGAAAGTTTAAACCGCAGCACAAACACTCACGAGTACGTAGCCTCCGCGGGGCCATGCGTTCAGTGTCCAAACGAGAGAGAGAGAGAGAGAGAGAGAGAGAGAGAGAGGGAGAGGCCGTCTAATTTAATTGAAGGTAATTAAGACGCAGCCCACCCCCGCAATTCGCCCCGCGCGCAACAAAACCACCCTCGGGTGCTGTCACACTTTTCAACCGCGAAAGGAAGCCCAGGCGCCGGCCGATGCTGGGAATGGATATTTCTCCTCCTCCCCTATCCCCTTTCGCGCCACCCCGTTCGCCTGTTTTCTCGCACCACTCGATGGTATACATAATTAATTTTTCTCCAGGAGGACGTCACGCGCTGCTCCTTTCGCAAAATCGCCAAGATAGGAATTAGTGGGTCGCAGCGACGTTCCAACATGCTCGGAATCTTGCTGCTCGTTTTATTTGAGAACGGGCGCCTTGAGAATAATTAGACGGAGGTGGGTTTTTATGGTCTCGAACGTAATTCTCAGTGCTTTGAACTGATTTCTGGCGTACACGCGAATTTACAGGAATAGGGATTTAAAGGCATTGATTTTCGTCGCAGCTGGAGGTTCGTAACCCCTTAACACTTTCCCTGCCTCCGTATAAATTAATACCGGAAATACGCCAAATGGCAGCTTTCGCAGCGAAAGTATTAAAACCTGACCCTAACCTCCAAACATTCGGGAATCTTGCGCTTCCTCGGCACCCTCTGAACCTTTGCCCTAAAATTCGAAATACCTACTACTTATAATTATGTATCCACTTAAACACACCCTGCACATATCAAAACCTACTACCCTCGAGTCAATCGGACAAGAACTCGATGAATCGAACTCGAAAGAGGGTTCGAGAAATTTTACCAGGAACTCCAGCTGGCCAAGTTTCCGAGGGGGGGAATTCGCAAGGATGTTTTACATACTACGTGAGCCACACAAAGGCCAGGAATTAGTGGGCCCACATGAGCGCAGGATCGACGAGGTGGCGGCCATGGTGATTGCCATTGAATCGTCGTGGCCATGGCCCATGGGGCACGGTGGCGCGCACAATGCTCATGTGGGCCCCACTCCCCTCCTCTTTTCACCGTTTCGGCCCACGTGCAACGCGAATCCCGTCCCGTAGAGGGGACCATAAAAATCACACTTACCGTGCACGCAACCCGTCGCGCGTCGTCCCGCGTCGTCCCGCGTCGTCCCGCGTCGTCCCGCATTTAACTCGGCCCCTTTTGTCTCGATAATTGCCATTTACGCGCTCGACACGAATCGGAAGGTTTGAGCGCGAGGAACGCTCTCTGTTACGGCGTAGAAACGCTTTTCTTTCAACCTCTCCCCTTTTCCTCGTGACGGACGTCAACCCTGCGCGTTTCGCCGTCGCTAATAATCAAGAACAATCTGCACACTCAACGTACAGGCTGGGACCTCAGCGGTGAACGCAGAGACAGTGGAAAAATTTCATGTATAAAGAAATGAAATCATATTTTATATCTTTCAAAACTCAAAAGTGCATGTGTCCATTTTTGATCTTCAAGCATATTTTGATGACATCGCCTTAATAATTTTAAATTACATCCCCCAAGTGGAACGAAAAGCTAAAAATAGGTTTAATTCCTTTTTGAAAAATTTAAGTCAATATATATACATGTTTCATACAAAAGGTCTTATTTCCAAGTTTGTCTGATCACATAGTGAGATAATTTTTTAGTCTGAAACAAAACGGACATATAACCTAACCCATACTGATTTAGGAAATTATAATGAATTCAGAAGGAACTTAATTCCATAGAGTTACTCAAATATGTACAAAATTTGTTAAAAAATGTACCCATTTTACAATTAAATGTGGCTAAACAATATTATATTTCGAGAATGGCTTATTTTTTAAAGTTTCCATAAAAATTTAAAACATTCCCGCTATCAGGTGGAAGAATGAAAGGTACGTGTACTAATAAAAAAAAATTTTTAGTAAACGTAGGAACCACAGAGTTTTGCAGTTATTAAAAATGTTTTCTATGTGGAAATGAACCCTTTCGAAAAATCACTCCTCAAATGGGCCCCTCCTTTTTCCAGAGTTATAGCCATTTTTTTAGAAACTCTGCGACACGACTGTAGGCTTGCACTCGAGTCGACTGGATCATTCAGGGCTCTCGAGTTTACAGGTTGCAGATTACAGCTTATGAATCAGTCACGCTAATATCTCCGGCGAAGCCAAGACGGGGGATGCTGTTTAGTATAAAGATAAAAGCAACTGCGTATCACTGGAATACAAATACTGCTGTAACATAGGAGCACAGAAGAATGGGGCACATTTTTCGTTGTTTTTCGTGCACGATACACCCTGTATAATGTACCCTCCAAAAACTTCAAAAAAGTAAAAAAATTACGCCAAGTACATGAATTATCACCAAAAAAAAAGAAGATAATAATATACACCAAAAAAAAAGAAGATAATATATCACCAAAAAAAAAGAAAATAATAATAATCACCAAAAAAAAGGAAGATAATAATATACATGAAAAAGTCGAGGACGGAAAAGAGTATCAAAAATCACAAAAAATAGAAAAAATATACAATACAAAAAAAGATGTGAAATCAAAATGAGCTGCCAGTACATAAAATGCTGTGTTCATACATTCCATTACGGTGTATTACATAATATTAAGCAGATATTTATTTTTATACAAATAAATATTTTAATATGAATTAATATTTTATTCAAAATACTTGGCGCTGCTCCCCGAATTGGTGTTACTAAACTGAATAAATATGTATAAATTGCATTAATCTTTTTCTTTCTTTCTTGTGCTAGCGTTCGCGAATGTGTGTATACATTGTAAGGGAGTTGTTGTAAATTATTAATTAATTAATACTAAGCCAATTAAAATTTTTTCGGTTTCGCAGCGCCAAGTATTTTGAATAAAATATTAATTCATATTAAAATATTTATTTGTATAAAAATAAATATCTGCTTAATATTATGTAATACACCGTAATGGAATGTATGAACACAGCATTTTATGTACTGGCAGCTCATTTTGATTTCACATCTTTTTTTGTATTGTATATTTTTTCTATTTTTTGTGATTTTTGATACTCTTTTCCGTCCTCGACTTTTTCATGTATATTATTATCTTCCTTTTTTTTGGTGATTATTATTATTTTCTTTTTTTTTGGTGATATATTATCTTCTTTTTTTTTGGTGTATATTATTATCTTCTTTTTTTTTGGTGATAATTCATGTACTTGGCGTAATTTTTTTACTTTTTTGAAGTTTTTGGAGGGGATCTCACTTCTTTTTACAAAGATATATATAAAATAATGTATGTACTTGGCGTAATTTTTTTACTTTTTTGAATTGTACGTTACTTTGTCTGATAATATATTGATTGAATAATAACTAGACAGCAAATGCAATCGCAAAAAAAACTCCGCAATCCCGATTGTTAGGTTGAGCTTATAGGGGAAGGTAGGGCAAGACAGGGTAGTTAAGATTTGATGATGAATAAAACACAGGTTTTCATAATCAACTTATCAATTTTATGTCTGAACCATTCTTTGGTATTAAGTGTTTCAGTTTAATTATGGATCAACCTAATCTGTACAGGTTTTAATAGAATTAGTAGAATAAAGACAAAAATTCAGAAAAAGTCCTTTCTGCCGATTGTTAGGTGATGCTTGTATATGTGGAAATTCAATAAATTCTTCATCACCTTTTCCGTCATGTTTGTTCAAAAAAGGATATAACTTTTCAAGATAAATTTTATGATGACTATGCAATTTCGAGGAATTAAAAGAATCATAAATATAAAGTCTTCTTCCTTCATATTTATAAAAGCTACAAACCCAATGTCCACCTGCATTGGTTTCCAAATTGTCGCATTGATTGATATGTCCTGATCCTGACTTTCAGGATCTGGTTGAATTGTAGCAGGCAATTGAACTTCCCGCGTCTCCAGTGGTTTGTAACTCGGTCCGTCTTACGTTTGTAGTTTCTTACCATTCTGGAACAATGACAAACTTTGATTTTTATTTCTAGGTTTGTGAGGAACATGATGGGGTAACTCTCATTTTCATTACCCCATCATGCCTCTTCTGGCCTCACTACAATCATATGAACACTGCCTGAAACATTATTTACAAAAGCATAAAATAATACACGTACCTTATAGCCAGCTAAATTCTGCCTCAGAAACATCTAGAGACGCGGCAGCGTCTCGGCGCCATCTTCTATATTATTATATTATATATATATCACTGTCACGGGTGCTAAAAATAAGAAAAAAGTAAGGAAATCCCAATAAATGAAAAATTCTGATCTATCTTCGTCACACGTCCACGTGTTTACGGCGCACTGCAGCCTACCGAGTGATGTTATAAAGATAAGGCGCGTATGCAGCCAGTAAAGCTTACTCGAAATACTCGGAATAGCGCAAAGCAGCTTAGTGAGTGTACTTTACTTTTTTTTTTTTTTGATTAAGGATAAATTTTACATAACAACTACGAAAAGCCGCATTGCCGATTTATATGTATGTATTATTATATGTATAGCAGGTACTTTGTGTACGATACATGGTGCGCGAAGCAGCTTATGGCGCTGAAAGCAGCCTTTGGCGCTGAACGTATTTAATATCATAACAATTAACATTGTAGTGTAATAACAACCACAATTAACACCTTTCGAAGAAAAATATGTATGCATTTTTAGCATTTCGTGGCCAAGCTTGTTTTTCTACTCGTAAATCATCAACGGATACCCACGTTGTGCCCTTACCCCTTACCATACTCGTGTAATGACCATCGGCAATACTTTTACCGTGGTGGAAAATTGCTGCCTTAAGTTTATAACAGTGATCTACCATTTGTATTTTAGTAGTAGGTATTGCTTTGATGTAGAAATTTTCCACTTTCGTTGTTGTTCCACTACTATCGTCATCGAACAAATGTAATTTTGCAATGAGAATTTGTTTGGAAGCAGTTATATCGATTTTCTTCATTGTGTTTGAATTTGAATTATCACAATTATTGCAACGATCTTCCACATTTTTCCATCCTGTGAAATTGTATTTTATTATATCTTGAAATTCAAATGATTTTTTTTTTAACATCTTGGGCAGTGCAAGATGTACCACACAATTTGTACTGATAGTAGTACTTGTATAATTACACTCTAAACATTTTAATACCGTTGTAATTTCGTGTTGTACTGCATTTTTAATAAGAATTTCATGATCACAAAGAGAGGTAATAAACTCAGCTGCATCATGTAGCTGATTGTTAACGTATTTTTCTCCTGCGAATTGCCGTAATGATATTATGTTTGGATTTTGATCCGATATATATTGGTCCATAAAGACTTTTATAATATGATCAGCTTTTTCAGTCGAAAAAAAGTTTTCTCTTATGGATGAACAATATAACATGCATTGGATTGTGGCATTCGCATAACAAGACATACCATCAGAATTCGGGAGACCTCTTACGTAGTTTTGAATGGTATCCGCGATGTGATCCTTGGTATTCTCACATTCGGATACATTATAATTATAATTAGGTACTGCCCAAACAGCATCACGAACATTGAGAACGCGGTTTTTAGAAATTGAAATAGTCATAAGATCGGGTCTATATTGTTTTCGCAATCTATTATACTCTATTATAGCCGATTCTTGTGCCTTTACGGAAGATGGATCATAATTGATAAGATGCAGTCCTTGTAATGTGGTCACCCGAGAAAGAGCAACGTAAATTTGTCCGCAAGTAAATATTGAATTACCTGCTTCTATGACAGCATTCTGCAAGCTTAGTCCTTGACTTTTGTGAATAGTAATACCATAGCTGAGGCAAATCGGAAATTGTTTTCTAATAACGAACGCTCTATCCATTACTTCAAATTTAACACTTACCCGTTCTATCATATGTTCTTGCCCCGTGGGTAATATAATTTTCAATTTTTCAACGTCATTATCAACACCTCGTGTAACTGAAACAAGTTTAGCAATGGTACCGTTGACAAGACCTAGTGTAACATCAATATTTCTTCTAATCATGATTTGCACTCCTACTTTAACAATTACGACTCTTGCAAGTCCCGCCGTTCGGGTGCTATCATCGTCATTATTGTTTAGTACCTTTGACACCTTTTTTTTCAAGTACGGTGCACAATTCATTGTATCATGAGCAATCAAATGGATTTCTTCGGACGAAAATCGACTGAGCATTGCAGCGTTCAAAACATCACACTGTAGACATGTGGGAAGTAAACACACCGTGTTAGATCCCACATTAAGCATGTAATCACTTAATTCCTTTAATCGGTCATTACAATTTGTCGCTTTGAAATTTAATTTCCTCGATTCTAAAAGCTTTGTATCCGAAACGGTCACTACTCCGGTGCGAATTCTCGACAGGATATCTCTGTATATATTATCACCCTGCTGTCGCATGTTTATTGTCAATTCGTCATAGCTAAACAAGGCAGACCATAAATTATAAGAACCTAATCCTCCAACATTTTTCTCCATACTCTTATTGGATAATTGTATAAAAGCAGGTTCTTCGTGAACAGGAGGAAGTTGTAATAAGTCACCAAATAACAGAATAGGTATTTTTCCGAACCAAGCATCATCGGAATCTGCAGTATCAAATATTTCTGTAAGTCGCAAATGTATGTACAAGAATGTTACGTTAGAAACCATCGAAATTTCATCGATGATTACTAAAGCAACATTTTTGAGTTGATCTCGTACAATTTGAAGGGCTGCATCGCTAAGTTGCCTATACTGGGCTGTATGCCCATGTTCTACAGGTAATTGAAATAATCGGTGTATGGTAAGACCTTCGATATTAAAAGCTGCGATTCCAGTAGGAGCAGTTACGGCTGTGTCTTTTCCGAGACTCTGCTTGATCCACTGTCTGATAGTTTTTATTAAAAAACTTTTGCCAGTGCCACCTTCTCCACTCACATAAAGTCTGAGAATGTTATCGTTAGACGTCAAGGACTTAGTAACTGTATCAAATATCCTTTTCTGATCATGGTTCAATTCCGAAATCATTTCTTGAAGATCACCACAATGAAATTTGTTTCCCGCGTCTTTAAAATCTTTCATGGCATCAACAGTTTCAACGGGAACACACTCTAATGGGTGATCGCCTTGATCACTTTCTTTTTGCTCTACAGTATTCAACACGTTCTTTTCAATTTCTTCCTTTATATGATCACGCGCTTCTTGAATATCCGTTATTCGTTCGTGATACTGAACTGCTTCTGTCAATTGGGATTGTAGCGACAGAAAAGCTTCAGTATATGTGTTAAATCCATTTTTCAATTCGTCGGTGTTTCTCCAAGGTTGGAATAATAATAATAATGAGAAATAATAATTCTCCGGTTGGGTTTGAACATTGTACTTATAATGATTGATAAGATACCCTCTTTGTCTTTTTTTCAAAAACAAAGATGCACGGATTTCATAATATTCAGTTTTTTCAGACGGTCTAATTTTAGTAACGTCATACCACATAGCAAAATCGAACAGATGCATAGATTCTAATTCCTTGGGTCTGTTAGGATAGTGATCATCTATGAGGGATGGACAAAATATGTCTGTGGATTCACCTTCCAGATCCTCAATCTCTTTGCGAGTTTTCAATTTCCTACTTCTCAGTATATTTACATCTAACCATCTAATAGTAGTACTGGAGTCAGTGCCATGCAATGATAATCCTAATAGAGTATCAGCGCATTCAGGCGCTCCGCATTCTCTATGATTTAGCATGCGCATTCCAAGGTTGCACAGAATACTAGCCAATGACTTAGTAGAATTTATTGCTGCCATAGTGTCCGTAGCGTAACTTTTTTCCGGCTTTGACACGTACTTAGTACAGTAACATGTTACCAACCCCGTCTTTTCCCCAATATATTGTATATCCATGTTACCTCTCCAAACCGTGAGAACGGGGGCATTATAATCATTGATACGGACTTCCTTTATTGAACGTGGAAGATCATAGAGTCTACCTTTTGCTTTCAATTGTTTTCTAGCACCTATAGAAACAGCCACATCCCTTATTATCAAAGTATCTGTAACTGGACGTGGAAATGAAAATCTACATACTTTACAGAAGGAATTTTTATTTTTTTTGTTGCGTAGACAGTAGCTATTGCATTTATGCATTTGATGTGCAACTACACGACTATATAATTCTGGCGACACATGTGGTGATGGTAATCTGCAAGTGACGTATTTCATAATGAATCGTGCTACATCTTCCTTCGAAGATTTATCGATTATAGGAGCATCTTCAATCCAAATTAAAAGATGAAAATGTTGTGATCCCCTGCTTTGATATTCTCTGCGCCAAAAGTAATGAGTGACCTTGCCAATCGGATTGTCGGGCGAACAAATGAAATCCAGCATAGCGTGGAATGCATTATCTATAAATCGAGCAGTTGAAACGGGATCAGAAGCAATGAGTTCGTTCGGAGACATTTTAGCCACCGATGGGCCGTTTACTTCACGAAGATATTCTATTAAATCTGTCCATAGCCACTCACTTGGACTGAGCGTGAGGAACCATGTAGCTGGTCCATAATGGTGTATCATACAGTTCAAATCATTTCTCGGTTTTCGCCAATACTGTGCTGTGTTACGTAATCTGGAATATATAGTGTTCAAGTTCGTTTGTAGCTGATCTTTAGAGAGTTGCTCTAGAAAACCAGCAGCTGTGTATTTGTCACGTGGATTTACGACGTTCATTTTGTGAAAAATTCCAGCGTTCAATTGCCGCATATTGGTATCGTGTAATAAATGAAAAATATATTGCATGTTCAATCGAAATTGCGAGTGCTTAGACATCAGTTTGGACTTAATGAACTCATGATCAGTCAAACGAACCAATCTTTCTTCATGCTGTCCGTTCATCCCATAAGGGTATAAATCTGGGAAACATTTCACATCTAATTGTTCAGCACGATAACCCAATGGAACGTCATGAACTTTAAGCATTTGATAGAGTGCGGTAGCAGATTCATTAACCCTTTTGTCATACATTGGATAAATCGTAAACTGATCATAATATGAATCAGATTGTGACATTTGCGTCAATAATGCACGTTTGTTGTTTTCATCGATATTAAGTGTTTCACCTTCAACGTCCTCGATAGATTCGTTATTATCGTTGACAACAACTTCTTCTTGAAATTCTGTATCTGGTAATTTGGTACTCAGCAATAAATCGTGCGATTGTGGCAGAACAATTTCTGAGTATAGAGGATTATTGGCTTTCAACCATACTAAGGCATCCCATACTTTCTTCAAGTCAACTAACTTTTCCCAAACTATTTTAGATTTTGTTGGAACGCCCCGCACCAATATGTATAATTCATGATTTTGATTTAAAGGTTCAGTCGCAGGACAGACTTTTTTTAAATTTTCTTGTAATGGCAAAGGAAGGTGAAATGTTCTCCCCTTTACTTTTGGAAACATATGTTTATGTGGCATATTTTTACGCATTACTGTATCCATTCTCACAATCGTTTGAAACGGTTTAGCTCTTTGAATGAGAATTCGTTCGTAATCGTTCAACACTGCTATTTCTGGAACTGAACGTACATCAAGCTTATTTAAAATAGATTTTGGTGGTATGGAATCGTTGCGAATTTTATTGTGACAATATCGGCAAATAAAATGCATGTCACCAACTTTGTATTCAATATGATTTAACAATGTTTGCATTACATTTCCCTTATATGTTCTTTTAGAAATATCAAACTTAAGAACCTCTCTTTTAAAACAGAGTTTCTCGCAGGAAACACACGGAATGCGTGGTGTGTCCATAGACCGTTTTGTGAAAGCTCTAAATGCTAAATAATATCGAGATATAATCTCTTCTTCGTTCAAGCTTATGTCAGTATTATTTTTTTGTAACGCTTCAGCTTCTTTCCGTGCTTGCAGTGTTATTCGTTCAAGTGTTTCAAGGTCATTGTCGTTTAAGGCTTTGTCTAAATTATGTAATTGGTCTTTATAAATGCTCGCTATTTTGTATATCATTCTCTTCAAATGTCGTAAATCCGGAAAATGAGGTGCTAAAATCTCAATGGCTAAAAAATTGGACTTACATAGTTTAGGGTTTATGTAACAACCATGAGAATGACCAACTTTTTCAGCATGCACTTTATTAGAACAGCTATTGATATGATTGTTCAACTTATGTACGTTTTTTAATGAGCATTCTAACAATCGTTTGAAGAAATCCTGTAAATTATCCAGAATTTCAACATCTTTTGTTTTACAAAGATAACTACAATGCCATGCTTTTGTCGTCTTCTTCGATCGCAATACAGGTAGAACGTTTATAGCTTTCCCTTCTGAATTCAGTATGATTGATTCAGAACCGGTGAAAGTATGGTACGAACTTTCCGCAAAATATGATTCTGAAGAAGATGTATGTCCGGATTGTCCACACAAAGCATTAATCCTGTCATCAACTTCTAAACATTCTGCTGCGCGCGTTAAGGAAACTTCCACTTTTTCTTTACAATCTTTCAACAGTTTCGTCATTTTCAAAATGTACTTTTGCCTAATATGAAAGCACCATTTTATTATACGTTCAGCTTCCAATCTACTTGCTTCTCCGGACGGCATGCTAATAATTTTTGAAAGTTTTCTAATATAAGTTTCTTTGTTATTTTTGGTTGCTATATTGTTATTTGTTACAGCAATATAACGATACTTTTTTATTATTTGCAGAGCAGCACGACGTTTTGCTATTTTATTATAATCATCTCCTTTACGTATTTCATGATAATATACCTTCCGCTTTTTGGAGATAACTTCTTTATTTAGCTGATCATAATTTCTTTGCTTTCTGCATTGCACTTCTTTATTTGTGTCATAGTGCACTTTTTTCTTTTTAATTATACCTTCTTTATTTAGCTGATAATAATTTTTTCGCTTTCCGCATGTCACTTCTTTATTTGCGTCATAATGCACTTTTGCCTTTTTGATTATACCTTCTTTATTTAGCTGATAATAATTTTTTCGCTTTCCGCATTTCACTTCTTTATTTGCGTCATAATGCACTTTTGCCTTTTTGATTATTCCTTCTTTATTTAGCTGATAATAATTTTTTCGCTTTCCGCATTTCACTTCTTTATTTGCATCATAATGCACTTTTGTCTTTTTGATTATACTTTCTCTATTTAGCTCATAATAATTTTTTCCCTTACTGCATTTCACTTCTTTATTTGCGTCATACTGCTTTTTTTTATTTTTTATTACACCTTTTTTGTGTGCGATATAATATTTATGATTAGAAAGTTTTTTGCCTTTCTCCTCTTTTTTACAATCTTTGCCTTTTTTCATATTACACTCTCCTTTCTTTGCTTTATAAACAGCTTTTCTTTTTAAACTAATTTCCTCTTTACGCCTTTTATAATAATTAGACATGTATTCTGTCCTATTACTTGGTAGGTATACATTGCTGTTTTTTGACTTCGAAACCAATGATGGATCTGTCTGAATTACATTTTTTGTATATATGGTGACTTCTTTGTCACTAAGTACTACATTTTGAACTGGGGATATTGTATTATTATCTGTTTCGTTAGTAATGTATCTTTTACCGATTTGAAATGCAGGATCATTTCCACAAGAGGGATTCTTATTATTAATTGTACTACTAATTGTAGATTCATATTCGTGCACACAACGTGTTAATTGTTGATCCTGAGCGCATGGAAAATGTTCTATACGATTAGATTGAAACATGTGGATCAAATGTTGACGCATCAACGCATGAGTGTACGTTATTTTGTCTGGTGATATTTTGAATAATAACGAGACAGCAAATGCAATCGAAAACACTCCGCAATCCCGACTGTTAGGTTGAGCTTGTACACGTGGAAATTTAATAAATTCTTCGTCAATTGCACCGTCATCTTTGTTCAAAAAAGGGTATAACCTCTGCAGAAACATTTTATGATGACTATGCAATTTCGAGGAATTAAAAGAATCATAAATATAAACTCTTCTTTCATCATGTTTATAGAAGCTACAAACCCAATGTCCATTTTTATTGGTTCCAATCTCATCGCTTTGGTGCAAAATCTGTATGTGATCCTGATTTTCAGGAACTGGTTGAATTGTACCAAGCATTTGAATTCTCCACGCCTCGCGTGGTTTATATTTATAATTAGAGCGAGCTTCTAATAATTTATGAAAATATTCGATATGGTCATCTGTTAACCATTCGCCATTAATGATAATTTGTATATTATTAACACTGAGCGGTAAGATATTAATACGACGATTAATACGACGATTAATTACAGACATGACGAATTATATTATATTATACTTTTATTTATATATATAATATAAGATGGTTTGGTTATGATTCAATGATATATATATATATATATAAGCGTAGCGGTTATGCGCTCGCGGATGACCAACTTTATTGAAAGCGGTTATACTCGAGATAAGGCGCACTGCAGCCTATCGAGTGATGTTGTAAGATAAGGCGCGTAAGTATACAGCCAATAAAGTTTACTCGGAATAGCGCACGGCAGCTACTTGAGTCTACTTTATGTATTTTTGGAATACTCCAACCTATAAAAAAACGAGAAATTTGTAATAAATAAACACTAATATCATACGTATTATTATAAAAATAAATGTAAAGGTCACTTACCCAATGTAATATTTTTAGTTTTGTTTCTTCTACTACGAGAATAAAACGTTGTTCCAAGAGTCTTGATACTAAAAAGATACACATTTCTTTAAAAAAATTAGCAAAAATGTGCGCACACTATTATTTAACACGTGTAATGAAACAACCATAACCTGTTCGTTAAAATTATGTTCGTTTCATTATGCGTACAGCTTAATTAATTAACAATAATGACTGTATACATGTAATGAAACAACAATAACCAATTCGTTAAAAATATGTTCGCTTCATTACGCGTAAAGCTTAATTAATTAACAATAATGTCTGTATACACGTAATGAAACAATAACCTATTCGTTAAAAATATGTTCCTTTCATTATGCGTACAGCTTAATTAAAATAATAACAATATACATGTGTAATGAAACAATAACCTATATTCGTTTGTGTTCGTTTCATTATGCACAGCTCAATTTAAAAATATTAATAATTAAGCACACTTACATGTAAGAAAATAATAATAATAATAAAGCACACTTACATGTAAGAAAATAAGGATACGTGTCTCTGCCGTTATACGAAGAAAAGTGCGTCCCTTGGCTCACGTGCCCGTCGGTCAAAACGAGCCGTCCTCGTACCAAGAACGCCGCCGTCGGGCGAGTCTTCTTTACCCTCGCCTTTTGTTTACCCCGTCAATAATTCATGTACTCGTCGTAATTTTTTTACTTTTTTGAGAACTACGAAAATAAATCATGTGCACCGCATAGCCGATCTATATTTATGTAATAGTACATTTTCTTTCTTTAAAATTTTCGTCGATGGCAAAACGTAATGAAGAATTTCGATAGATCGATATTTTGGTACTTATAAATGCGCTTTGATCGTCGATTGTTTTTTTGGTATCGAGGCCAACTTCAGTGAAAAGCTAACTTCCAAAATGTCCGAAAAACGTGCTCTGCAAGCTATGGACACGGACCCAGAAATTGTAAGTATATTCGTTAGTTTTATTCGTGAGAATTTATTTTTATTTGGTATTAGTTTTATTCGTGAGAATTGATATATTCGTTAGTTTTATTTGTGAGAAATTTATTCGTGATTCGGGAGATTTATGATAAAACTAACGAATGGGCATGTAAGCTACGACATTTTCAAAGACATTGGTAGGCACATTTCCTACACTAAGTATAGTTTTATTCGTGAGAATTGATATATTCGTTAGTTTTATTTGTGAGAAATTTATTCGTGATTCGTGAGATTTATGATAAAACTAACGAATGGGCATGTAAGCTACGACATTTTCAAAGTCATAGGTAGGCACTTTTCCTACACTAAGTATATAGTTTTATTCGTGAGAATTGATATATACGTTAGTTTTATTTGTGAGAAATTTATTCGTGATTCGTGAGATTTATGATAAAACTAACGAATGGGCATGTAAGCTACGACATTTTCAAAGTCATTGGTAGGCACTTTTCCTACACTAAGTATAAGTGGAAGTAGACTGTATATTTGTTTGTAGCCAGTAAAAGAACAAGAAGATATTTATTATTAGATGGACACGTTGAAACATATTCTACTTGTAACGCCAACGAAAATATGAAACACAACTGAGTTAAAATATGTTTCTATATATCCAATATCTTCTTGTTGTATTATTACTTGTTATACAGTTATTACGGTTTATGTCCACTGATACTTAACGTAGACAAAGTGCCTATTAAAAACTTTCATAACGTTTACATGTTCATTTACGTTGAACTCAGATATGTTTGATATTTCTAGTCATTGGCGTTATAAGTTAGAATATGCTTCAATGTGTCTACTTAATTATTCGTGATTCGTGAGATTTATCATAAAACTAACGAATGGCCATGTAAGCTACGACATTTTCATAGTCGTTGGTAGGCACTTTTCCTACATTAAGTATAAGTGGATGTAGACCGTATTTGTATAATATAATAATATATATAGCCAGTAAAACAAGAAGATATTATTAGATAGACACGTTGAAGCATATTCTACTTGTAACGCCAACGATTAGAAATATGAAACACATCTGTGTTAAAATAAATATATGTTTCTATATATCCAATATCTTCTTGTTGTATTACTTGTTATATACAGTTATTACGGTTTACGTGCACTGATACTTAACGTAGGCATAGTGGCTATTAAAGTCTTTCATACAGTTATTACGATTTACGTCCACTGATACTTAACGTAGGCATAGTGGCTATTAAAGTCTTTCATAAAGTTTACATGTTCATTTATTTATGTTCTACTCAGATATGTTTGATAGTTTTAAGTTAGAATATATGCTTCAATGTGTCTACCTAATGGTATCTTGTTGTTTTATTATATTACTTGCTATACAATTACGGTCTACTCCCGCTGATAGATAATGTATGACTTTTTTCTATCATAAGCCGCTTTTATAAACTCTTGATCTCTTTTACTAATTAATTTTTTATTACTTTTTGTAGAATGGACAGGGGACTGCCTTTTTAGCTAGTAAGTTAAAAATTTCATTAATGATTAATGATAAACCTACAGTAGATTAATTAATTAATTAATTTTTTAATTAATAACAATATTTACATTTTTTTATATACATTTATTCAATTCCCAGATACAGAGGAGGACAAAATTATTTTGATGGCTGCACCCGATGGCAGCCAGTTAGTTATACCGACTTGCAGCGAGTCGGCGGTACCCAGTTGCAGCCAGTCCGCTGCTGCGCTGCCGCTGCCGCTGCCGCTGCCGCTGACACTGGGGGGTGCCAAAACTGCTAAACCCACGCCGCCACCAACGCTGCCACCGCCGCTGCCCCCAACGCTGCCACCGTCACCATATCAACCTCCCCCAGGCCCGGCCACGGCTCGTGGTATTAATTCTTAATACTTCCATTAGTTTAAAAATTAAGATAGATTTTCATAAGAATTAACCAGATTTGTGCATTAATTAATTTTCTTTATTTACATAACAGATCAAATAATTATTTTATACCAATAATATTACAGGAGAATATGCGACGCGCAGGCACAAACGGAGTGGGGTCAAAGTTAGAGCCCAACAGCAACGTTGGGCCGCCATGAAACTTGTGCGCGAGCAGTCTAGAAGCCTGCGCGCACAAGCAACCACGATACAAGCACTGATCTTGGATCAGTGCCGTGGCCGGGGTCGTGGCCGGGGTCGCGGTCGGGGCCGAGGCGACCGCAATTTGTAATGTTTTATTATGGAAAAAAATTCATGTCTTTCTTTTTTTATGTTTATATTTTTTTATTTAGGTTATAATATTTTTATATAATGATTATATTTTTTTATTTAGACTATATAATATAATATTATATCCACACTCATCCGGCTTGATATTAGTGGGGGCGCTCACGGATGTGATTTTGAGCGAGACCGGACCGTGACCGCACCGATAGTCTGAATAGAGCCTTAGTCTGCATCCACTGTACGAAATGTTATAATTTTTTTTATGTATTATTTTGGATCACAGTTACAAAAGTAAGAATATTTTATGTTTGAAATTGATTCGTTACGCTCGATTCAGACTATCGGTGCGGTCACGGTCCGGTCTCGACCAAATTCATATCCCTGAGCGTCCTCACTCATCCGGCTTGATAGTAGTGTGGGCGCTCACGGATGTGATTTTGAGCGAGACCGGGCCGTGACCGCACCGATAGTCTGAATCGACCTTAGTCTGCATCCACGGTACCAAATGATTATATTTTTTTTTATGTATTATTTTAGATCACAATAACAAAAGTAAGAATATTTTATGTTTAAAATTGATTCGTTGAGCTCGATTCAGACTATCGGTCCGGTCACGGTCCGGTCTCGATCAAATATGTTTAAAATATTGTTTGTTTAAATGTTTAAAATTCGTCTTATTGTATTGTATGTTTATTAATTATCTTACTGTATACTGTATACATATATATATATAATGTATGTTTAAAATTCATCACTCTCATCCGGTTTGATAGTAGTGTGGGCGCTCACAGATGTGATTTTGAGCGAGACCGGGCCGTGACCGCCCGGATGGTCTGAATCGAGCCATAGTCTGTATCCACCGTACCAAATGATTATATTTTTTTTTATGTATTATTTTGGATCACAGTTACAAAAGTAAAAATATTTTATGTTTGAAATTGATTCGTTACGCTCGATTCAGACTATCGGTGCGGTCACGGTCCGGTCTCAACCAAATTCATATCCCAGAGCGTCCTCACTCATCCGGCTTGATAGTAGTGTGGGCGCTCACGGATGTGATTTTGAACGAGACCGGGCCGTGACCGCCCGGATGGTCTGAATCGAGCCATAGTCTGTATCCACCGTACCAAATGATTATATTTTTTTTATGTATTATTTTGGATCACAGTTACAAAAGTAAAAATATTTTATTATGTTTAAAATTGATTCGTTGAGCTCGATTCAGACTATCGGTCCGGTCACGGTCCGGTCTCGATCAAATATGTTTAAAATATTGTTTGTTTAAATGTTTAAAATTCGTCTTATTGTATTGTATGTTTATTAATTATCTTACTGTATACTGTATACATATATATATATAATGTATGTTTAAAATTCATCACTCTCATCCGGTTTGATAGTAGTGTGGGCGCTCACAGATGTGATTTTGAGCGAGACCGGGCCGTGACCGCCCGGATGGTCTGAATCGAGCCATAGTCTGTATCCACCGTACCAAATGATTATATTTTTTTTTATGTATTATTTTGGATCACAGTTACAAAAGTAAAAATATTTTATGTTTGAAATTGATTCGTTACGCTCGATTCAGACTATCGGTGCGGTCACGGTCCGGTCTCAACCAAATTCATATCCCAGAGCGTCCTCACTCATCCGGCTTGATAGTAGTGTGGGCGCTCACGGATGTGATTTTGAGCGAGACCGGGCCGTGACCGCCCGGATGGTCTGAATCGAGCCATAGTCTGTATCCACCGTACCAAATGATTATATTTTTTTTTATGTATTATTTTGGATTTTATGTTTAAAATTGATTCGTTAAGCTCGATTCAAACTATCGGTCCGGTCACGGTCCGGTCTCGATCAAATTCATATATTTAAAATTTTGTTTGTTTAAATGTTTAAAATTTAAAATTCGTCTTATTATATTGTATAAGCTCGATTCAAACTATCGGTCCGGTCACGGTCCGGTCTCGATCAAATTCATATGTTTAAAATTTTGTTTGTTTAAATGTTTAAAATTTAAAATTCGTCTTATTGTATTGTATGTTTATATATATAATATATAATAATCTTACTGTATACTGTAAATATTAAAATAAAATAATCTTACTGTATACTGTAAAATAAAATAATCTTTCTTACTGTATACTGTATTAAAATAAAATAATCTTACTGTATACTGTAAAAAATAATCTTACTGTATACTGTAATATTAAAAAAAATAATCTTACTGTATACTGTAATAAAAGTTTAAAGTATTATCACGTATTATCAATTATTCTGGTCATACGTTGTTCTCTCAAATAGCAGCAAGTTAAAGGCAGCGGTAGGATGAGAAGAAATGGTTTGTAGAAGGAAAACAAAATGAAATAATTGTTTGATATTACTGTATTCTCGTTGGTAATCTTTTTATTTATTAAAAGCACGAGAGCATTCTCATCACACATATCTATCTAATCGTTACACAAATTAATATTCCGTCACATTATTGTTTGTTTTTTAATGAAATTAGAAAAGAACGTATAAATCGGCTTCAAAAACACTATATTACACGTATTTTTTTTTGTAAAATACACATAAAATACACATATTAGATCAAAACGTGGCCTTTTCCTACGGACCGCTGTACCGTCATCTTTGGAATCACCATTCTAAGATTAAAAATCTCGTTTCCTCTGGGTGTTCTGAAACAATATTATTAAACGATACATTTTGAAATGTGTAACAACTCGTAGAAGACAATCTTATATTATGCAAACATACAATTTCTACCTTTTTATCCCATATTATTATTTTAAGCTTTACGTAACAACTCTAAATTGCTGGTATAAAAATAAATAAATATCTGGCAATTTAAATGCAATGCAACTTGTTACAATATATATTATTATGTACATGCATGGTACAAATTTGCAGAAACTTATGAGAAAGATGCTTTTCTGTCGAACCTTCTTCGAACAACTTCCAAGTCTGTGATTTTACATAAAGTCTTTAAAAAAATTTTGGCGAATTACTTTATTAATTGCGACAATAATTCAGTCTCCTATTTAGTCGAAAAACTCGTGACATTTCAAATTTTAACAACTTACCTTATTTAACATTTGCCAGGTTATATAATAATTGATGATGACACTTGGTAGGTTATAACACTTGGTAGGTTATAAATTATAATATAAAATGTATGTATACAAAGACGGACGACGATCCCTGCCGAATGATCCCGAGAGTCGACGAACGATACATGTGTTATTAGTGAAGGTGTGCGTGTAACGCGTATACGTATTATGTTGACAAAAATTTCGACTGGAGAAGAAGAATCAGAATCAGAAGGAAAAGAAGAATTTCTTTCTACCGTTTCTGACAGTTCCATGAGACGATATTATCATATTTCGGTCATGCGTGGACCGATTTTATTGAAATTAGTCTTATTCGAAAGCTGATATGCAGTTTACATAGGAAAAATACCATTAAATTTAGGAAATATTGCAGGCGTGATGAGATATTAATGAAATAAGTTTCAGGTTAGGTTGGAACAGCCCGGCGACGAGTAAATGATAAGCAGTAGCGACAGTCGCCATATATATATATATCGGGTATAGGGTGTCTTTTCTTTTCTTTCCTGTACTTGGCGTCGAGACGCTACCGCGTCTCTAGATATGTACACCATCTCCTCTCGAGGCTATTCGGTTCGCTTCTTTTCCCTTTCTGGCCGGCGCGGGGCAAGTCGAGCGATCGCCTCTTTGTAATTAACGCCTGAAACGAAACGATAATGAACAAAGCCGTGCGACGCTCGACGCGGCACGTTCCATTCGATCGTTGGTTCCATTCGAGGGGCAGGGGCAGGGGAACCGGCACCGTGTGGCGTGTATCCGAGCGTCGAGCGTCGAGAGGGGATTTCGTCGAGAATTCCGTTGCGCGCTGGTTCGAATGGATCGACTCCTTTGGCGGGTCGAGTAGCCTGTGGGATGCAATTAATAACAGCGCGATTTTTTAGCACTGCTTGTTTAATGTTTACCATTTTGTCCAGGGAGTGCACCGGAGCTCAGAGGGTGCTCGCTTTGATGTTTCATGGTTTTAATTAAGAACGCACGGGGTGGTTTTTAATGGGAAAGTATCGCTTCTTGTCCTGGGGAGAGTGATCGAACGATCGAGGGACCATTAGTGGACATGCAAGGATGTAATCGTTTTAAGGGCACATACATTATCGCTCATAAGAATTTCATTATTTAATAAATGAGACAAGAGTACGTTTTTTCACATATCTGTAGTCCAACATGGAAATTACTCTGCGAGTAGCAATCATTTCATTCTATTTTCCTATCTTAATTCTTAATAGGGCTTTTCGAACTTCACTTCCATTATTATTTTATTATTCGATTATTACCGATAGCTGTAGCCTTCCTCTTTTTCAGATACAACTTTTTGTCGGCAACAAAAGAATTGTTGACGCGAGAGTCAACCATAAAATGTAACATTACCAGCATCCAAATGTCATTAAAGAATTTTGAAGTAAATATTTGGGATCTGAATATATTGATCGCATAAGAAGCGACAATAATAACCATATTTATAGATAAAAATGGCAAGATTGCACACATACTACGAAAACAGAGGAGCAATTTGGTAACTACAAGCAATGACTATGTTATGTTTTATTCTATTTTCTCTTTTAACAAACGTGCATGCAGTAAGTCGAGTAAGTGATGAAATCCTTTTGAGCGATAGTGTGTTTCCTAGAATTATTAAAATTGTATTGAAATTTACAGTTAAAAGTGAAATGTTTCCTTAACATCTCGGTCGGGTCTGAAATACCTGATTTAAACTCAGTGGAAAATTAACACTAAGTAACATGACAATTTGCGTAGCAGAATCAAGAAAAGACCCAACCTATTTAACTTTATCAAGTTTAACTTTTCAATTCCACCGTATCGAGCGAAACATTCGCTGACTGGTTGAAATTATTCCGAGACGCAACCTTAAGACACTTCTCTTTCATAATTGATTAACTGCTTGAAGCGTGGAAGGAAAAGGCGGGGAATCTTTCTTGTCCGACTGGAAGCAGATTCTCGAGGAGTTAATATTTCTCTTTCGCGATGAATACCGGTGTCCCCTGATTATCATTACAAATGGACGTCAGGAGGCCGAGGGTAGAAAAAAAGGAGGGCAGGCTTTGAGGAGCTGCAGCGACACATTTGCATCGAGGAGACGGCATTTATTCCAGCCGAACAGAAGCAGCCTTAATCCAGCCGATTATCCAGCACGGAATGGATATTACTAATTGTAAGAACGATTAACGTTTATTTGGAATGTTTCTCGGCACGGGGCAAGTGAATTTATTAAAGCCAGACAGGGTACACGGAGGCGACACTTTTACAAATATGTACAGCCCAGTGGCGTTGAGAAGGGGGCAAAAGCGAAAAGGATAATCCGCAATAATGGATTACTCGTGCAGAGTGGATGGCCACTTCCCGGAGGAGGTATCTTCGAGATGTGACCAGTGGAATGATAGTGTGTATTACCATTTGGTTAACCATGAAAATCTCAATAAAAAATATAGACTATTCCACTTGTCGTTGGGTCCTTAATTTAGTGTATATAGACTATAGACGATGGGGAGAAGTGTTAATATTGCTAACGATTATTTTATGTATTTCCATAGATATAGTAATAATAATAAATTTAAATTTGGAGCATCCAGTAGGGTATTAGAGCAGTTGGAATTTAGAATATTTTCCAAACATGTGAGAATAAAATCGACTTGGAATAATTTTCACCAAGCTGTCAGAATATACAAAACTTACTCCTCTTGTTAATAGAAAAGGTGTATGTACCTGCAATGTTTATAAGTTACGAGAAATTACTATTCTTTCATTCGATCTTTTAGGATGTCTAAATAATTTCACAGCAATTCAAATTTAAGAAGCTAAATTCTGAATAATTTCCAGCGTTGAGTGTAAAGCAATTCTCACTCGGAGGACGAAATTCGCAAGAAAATGTCCCAAGTTTCACTAATACGAATACTTTCTGCCACCGAAGTGTTAAATTCATCCGGCAAGAAAGTGTCCACGTTCCCCCGCGAAATTAGATTAACCATTCTCGCTTTGGCCATTGTCCAGCAGATTCATCCATGTCCACGCTGTAGGAAAGATAACCAGATTGTATGGAGATTGTGTTTCCACTCTCTCTATGGTTACAAGACCTGTCAAGGTTTGCTTCTACACTATCGCGATGATTAATCGTGGATACGATTGTTCAAGCATCAAGATATTTAATGCTGGCAAAGCATCGTAGACTCGAGAATATTAATCAACTCGGAAGACTTACTCTTTCTAAGTCTGGCAAGTATTAATAAATTGTAGCCAGATTAGAGTAGATTAAGCAGACTGAGAAAATCGAAGGTGTAAAATGTAAAGTCCCTCGAAGGTTGGGGCTTCTTTGGAGTCAAGATGATAAAAATCAGATCTTCATTGCTGCTCGAAGAGTCAACGTAACTTTCAGGCTTTCTGACTTTCTGACTTCTTCTCTGGCTCCGGGACTTTCAAAATTTCGTGGCCAACTTTCGCCTGATTTCGAAGCGACTGGAAACGGTCGTGCCTGGAACTGTGATACGACAGGTGTTTCGAGGGATTGTTAAAACAGGGGTCAGCTGATTTAAAAATATCGCCAAGTGTTTTTCTGTTTCGTTCGTAGAATAATCGTAGGTTTTTGTTGGAGGTTTGGTGAGATTTTCAAGCGAGCAATGCGCGTGGCAGACGTGCAACTGTCTCTGTTTCTCCCCCGAGGACGAGCGTCACGTTTAAAAGTTCCCTGAAACAGATCCGTGAGAAGTTTGCGCAAACGAGCTGCTTTGCAGCTGAAAGAAGTGGCGCTTCCGTCGGGTCGGGCATTAACGCGAGCTCTTTTCCTCTGCCGCCATATTTTTCTATTTCTACGATCCAGACCAGCCTCGTTAGTTCACGCGGAAATTATACGTACATTCGTATAGAATCTTTGTAAATATTTCTCTCGAAAACCTTCCCGTCTTTCCTGACAAAAGGTCGCACGAAATCTCCACGACGTTTCAAAATATTCTTCCGCAATTCAACCAGGTGTCCAAGCAATTCAGAATCTTTTAACCCTCCGTGTTTCACCACCGACAGTTCGGAAAGCTGGACAGAATTTCTCCAGGAAAACTACTGTGCTACAAAATTCAGCCGCACAAGATTGCAGAATTCACATATCGGAATGCAGAATTTCTGGGAACGTTGGGAGCCGAAAGGGTCGTGTCTTTCGGTGGGGATCTTGTTAGGATATATCAAAGATCGTTTCAAAGACGCACTAATTAAAAGATTCGAGATGTGCCAGCGTGTAGATAGGAAGCCCTGTTCGCCAGAGGTCTTTTCAAGAGCGACGCGTTCTCAGGCGGTTCACGGAAGGAAAGTTTCTTACGAGACTTCTTAATGAAGTTGGCTCGTGAGCTGGTGTAAAATATAAAAGGAGGAAAAATGGCTGAAACCTGCGACCTCATTGCTGGGGAAATTATTGATAATTACCGGTAATCCCTGTTCTTAAGCGCAATGGAAATTATCGATGGACTCGGCTGCACATTGGCGAATAAATTTCCCTGCCATTGCCGGCTCAGTGATTCTGCAAAATCGCAAATGCATCGTGGCTCCTCCCGTCCATTACACGCTAATGCTGCGCATTTGAGTTTAGCTTACAATTAGTTATCAATCTCTGAGGCATTGGTAATTTTTGATTCGGTTAGATTACCGCAAGATCTAAAATTCCTTGACACGAAATTCCGATGGTTGATCAATGAAGGATTTTTATTGATGCAGCTACGAATCTGTTATGGCAATTTTAAACGGCTCAGTTTAGAAGTAGCAAAATTTTCGCAAAATTATAAAATCATAATGTTGAATATGAATTTCAAATGGATTCAGTTTTCAGTTCGTTAGTGCATCCATGAAATGGAACAACCGATGTGCTCAGCTAATTAATATGTTTAATCATTGGCGTTGCTCGATTTATTTTCGAAAATATTTTCAAGGTCCAGAACCGATTCCCCCGTATTCTACGACCCTTTGAGCCTGCGATCAAAATCCACGAACAAAGAGCGACAACTGACAAAGCATCATATCCCAGCATAATAGGGTTACGTAGCTCGAGTGAATATTTCCTGCTCCTTCAGAGAGGAAAGCGATCATTTGCCAGCTTCCACTCGGTATGTACATACATAGAAATCCCTCAACATCTTAGGTAATCCTACCTCCGCGTTTCATTAACAAGCTAGAATAGCATTTTTTCGAACAATGTATCGAGCATTTCCTTGCTTCCCACTCCAAACAGGAAGTGCTGACATCTGCACATTTTCCTCGCTGCTCCACGTCACCCTTCTCTCTGTTAGATTGTTAGAACACTTTATCTATATCTCCCTGCGACTCGCTTATTTCATTTCACGTGTCACGGCTCCCTCTTTCATCATTTCATGGCCCGTCATTCAGCTTCCGCTGCACTGGATAAATTTTCATACGGGTTCGACACTTAATTAATTTTTGTTAAAATTGGAACTCCGATTGTGCACACTGCACGCTATTCAATACGACCTTTGTAGAGCGTGAAGCAAGTGGCTCGTCGATATTCTTTTGAAGGCTATCTTTTGAAGATGAAAAATAGGCAACTAGATTGCATTTGGTATTTAATATTCGGCTCTCTACTCAATCCCATTATTTAATATTAAAATTATAATACATCTATCCTACTAGGTACCTCAGATTTATATCTTCAAGGCAAATGAATCTAGGAAACTAACACGGTTAAAGCAACATGGTTCTAAAAATTCATGAATGAAAATTTTATGCTGCAATATTCGTTGATGAACGATAGGAGATGGAGGGGTTGAACATGTTTTAAGCATACTAAATCTCGTTCACGAGGGGGTGGGATTCGAAGAACGCTCGAGTCGATCGTGATCCACAGGATTACTGTGCGCGACTATTTAGCGAAAATGTATCGGCGCCTACGTTAACTGGTATTTACTGCATCCGAACGTCCGTAATCTGATACATCGATGGCCGATATATTTTGAGAAGGGTTATGTCGGGGCTTGGATAACGGCCAAGGAGGGCGGCGATCAATTCATTAACCTCAGATCCTAAGGGCGAGACGCTCTCGGCCAATGAAAAATTCACCTCGCTCGAGTCTTTCCACCGGATTCTTCCCTCCGATCAGGGAAACAGCAGAGAAAGTTTCAAGTTTTAAGGAGGATTTCAGACTTCACCGGTGTTTCTTGGGGGACGTCGACGTTGAGTTTTCGAAGGTGTTAACAGCGGTGTCTTTTCGAGATCCTGCGATAGCTTCGAGTTCCTCCTGAGGGTCGAATTAATTTCCTTTCCTCCTCTGCTGTGGCATTCCTTCAATCCCCCGAAGAAGAATAAGGCCACTCGCTTGGATTCATGTTTTTAAAAATCAAAACTTTTGTAATGGTGCTTAGAAATTGCAGCAGAAGTTTCGTTATTCGAAATCAGTTGTAAAGCAATATTTTTGCAATATTTTTGCAGTGTTTGAGTGGGGAAGCAATTAACTAAATTGGTGTAGTACTGTAGTAAATGGAGCGAATAATTAAGTATGTAGAAATTGATGAATTCGAAGTTTGGTATAAAAGGATCAAATGAGTTTCGTAATTGACCCTGAGCAGCAGTAGTTGCCAATGAGTGAGCCGATGGCACAGATAACCGAGTTGAAAATTTAAATTTACACCGCTCGTCGAATGCCAGGTATTCGTCAAATCGCTTTGATACTTTAAAACGAACATTTCTGAATTCTCGGCATCCCGTTCGCTCTCCACGCGAATTTTTGTCCCTTGAGCTTTTACAGTTTCATCGACATTTTTCGAACAGACATCAATGGCACAAAGAGTGAAACTAATAAAATTTAATAATATGTATCTTTCATCTAAAGGCAACATTTATTCGTTGCAGGATAGAAGGAAATGAACACGTTGAAAATATAATAATAAAAACTTTTACTGCCAAATGTTCCGCTGACAATTTCAACGTTCCCCAGAATTTACAATTCTCCACCAACCTCAATGCACAAAAAATTAAAAGCTACGAGGTTAAAATAGTCGAAAACATTTCACTCTTCACTCTTCAGAGCTCATGATCGTTCAACATTCACAGCTTGCCAAAATGCAATATTTCCAAAAGCTCCCAAGTCCCAACCCCTTTACAATATCAACCCTTCGCCCAAACATATCAAAACGTTCCTCAAACACTTCCCTCCCGAGAAGCGAGCGTTACAAACGACATCGACGAGCAAGCATTCAAGTCCAATTAGGACCAAGCGTCCCTAAATCGCCCGTATCCGGCGGATATTACGAAACCGGATGGCGTCCCGCTGGATGAAAAATTCGGATCCCCGTTACTTTCGATACGACGATAAATCGCTACTGTTTCGGGTCCGAGCAATTTTGCCAGGGCCAGGAACAACGGCGGGAGCGGGTGGAAAAAAAAAACGAAGGAAGGGAAAAAAGGCCGAGAGAGGGGTGGCGACGAAATTGGTGAGTAGGAAAGCGCGTGCGCGGCACGATCGACGTGGTCGCTAATAAATCCACGCTGTTTATCTGCGTGATGGAGCAATAAATTCTGATTTCGGGGGTACCTAATTCGGATATTAAAATTCATTAAGCCCCGCGGGATCGAAGCAATCTGGATTGCGGATGATCGATCTGTCTCGTGGAAAATGTAGGCGAGAAACCGGGGAAACCGGGGAAACCGGGGAAACCGGGGTTGGGAAAAATACACCAAGAGTTAAGGCGACGCGATCCTGGGTTTAGCCCGAAAACGACGCAAGGAGGATCGCGTTCAAATTCCTCGCGCGTTAATGGAAGGGCAACAATCCTGACGATAATCGTAGGAAGCCGGAAGCGAGCGTCCCGTTGGAAATTCGACACCGTGCGTGGGCGAATTAGGTAAAGAAGATCACCGGTGTGCTAACCAGGGGGACATTTTCAGCGTTGCCTCGAATACTATTAACCTTGCGTTACGGTAGTAGGTATTTAGGTATTTAGGTATTTCATTTTCCCACCCTTTCAACCCCATTGTGTACGAGGAATATTCTGGGACGAGGATTTTTTACGCGTGGAATAGTGTGTCTTTCTGGTTAACGATATTTACAGATGGTTGGCGCGGGAGGAGGTAGAAACGAAATGGAGAAGCTTCGAGCAATTTTGAAGTTTATATTGAAACAGTTGTTTTTAATTAAACCACTTTAGAAATGATGTCTAATAAACAGCGCCCCGTTGAACGCGGGTTTCACGTTTGAAGTCTCTGGCAGGTGACGATACGCGAGCGCGAGTGACTCGTGCATGTAAAGCAGCATCGTTAGCTTTAATACGTCGTGAAAATCTCGTCGGATTCTGGCGCAAGAAGACATCAAAGATCACCGTCTCCCTCGCTGACGGGCTCGGTGGGTGCCGGCGCGGGCGAGAGGGGTCGGATGAGGATTTCTATGTGCCCCAGCCCCCAATATACCGGCGGAATCCATTCGAGCAACGGAGCAGCACGTCGTGAACGAGGAATCCGTGTCGTGGGCTCCGGCGTTAACTGGGAGACCTCCTAAGATAACGTACGAATCGCGAGCAGAAACGGGGCACAAAGGGTGAATGGAAGAATGGGGAAGAATGGGGGTAACGAGAAACGATCGCCGGGATTCCGAGGCTTATTCGTCCATTTACATTCTATCGGCCGTAATCGATTTATAAAGCAGCCTCGCGGAACACCGAAATAATTATGGAAATGCAAGGGGGGTTAGCAGGAACGCGAGACGGTGGCGGGCATTTGCTAAATTACCGATGGCATGAATTAAACATTTCTGCGCGACCGTTGGAAATAAATCTTTTGCTTATTGAGAGATACCCGGACGACTATGCATCACCTTCATTACCGCTGCTTCGTTTGCGCTCTTTCTTTTCTTCGTCCCGTTAATTTTCAGGCACCGTCGGGGCCAGGAGAAGGAAGGCGATAGCAGGGGCTCGTAATCGGGACTTTCCTGTTAAATTAACTTCACAGTTCACACGCGTGCAACGCGCAGCGGAAGCTAATTTTGCTAATTGAACGGATCACTTTGGAAAAACCGGCAATATTCTAGACAGCAAAACAGTTATTGGTGTTGTGAAACTACATGCGGATTTTACAAATTTTCTGTTAAAAATCAACTTTTCCTTCAAACACTCGCCATTTCCATAAAAATGTTTATTTCGAAATATCCGCAGTGCAGTGGATCCAGCACCGCCATTTGGTTGAAAAAATAAACAATTTCTCTTAATCTCCAAGAAATGTGTAATAAATGCCATTAATCAGATTTTCTATTGAGTTCATTATTTAATAGAAAAAAATTGTGGCACCCCTTAAGTTCACTGATTACACTACCATTAAGATTTCTGTAATCTTTTTTAAATTTAACCCAATTTAAAATTTAAACCCAAATCCTCTTCGACCATCCCCCTACAGTTCAATCTCGTACCACTGTGTTCATTTTTCCAGAACACATTTCCTTCACCCGACACTGCGCCGAAGGTCCTGAGTCGTAAGAAGGAGTTCTTTAGCGCAGCGGAGCTCGTTAAATTTCGATCATCAGAGGGCTTAAAACGTAACCCAGCGATCCCTAATTCCGCATAACTAAGGGAACCGTCTCATGAATCATCAAGTCCCAGCAGCGGAGGCGGAAAGTCAGGACTGGTTCGTCGGCTCTCTGGCTGCGTTGAGCGGTTGTTAAACCCCGCGGAGAACTTTGCGCGGTTCTTATTGAAGAACCCGCGGGCCGCGACTCGCTCGGGGTTCACCGCGTCGTTTCCTTGTCTGGGGACTAACAGTCAAGGAGGGAGGCGGAGGAGGGCCGGAAACGGTGGAAATCGAAAAGGGAAACGAAGGAAGACAATGTGAAATTGTCCCGCGGTATCCTACGAGGCCAGCACACAGTGGTTTAAATCTTACATTTTCGCGAGATGGAGTTTGAACAAACCTCGCGAAAAGAGAATTAAAGGAAGCGAAATGGGCTAAATGACAGGGGAAGGAGCTTCAACAAGTAGAAGCCGCAGAGCGCTCTTTTCAAAAATACAAGCCCTTTCAGACGAGCCACGGACTTCCATGCTTCTTTCATCGCAAGAAACTTTCACGTGATTGCGGTGAAAAAGCACAAGTTGCAAACGTTACCACGAACTGCCTTTTCATGGATTTTTGATTCGTCGAGAGAAGAAGTCGTACGTGTGCGTTGCAAAACGATTTCCTCCCTGCAGGGCGTCTTTATTTCATGAAACAATAATTTCTTCCTTTAAAGTTTAAATGTTGGATTAAAGGCCATTCTGAGGTGCACTTCCTTGCAACATTTCTGTTTGCACCTGGGAATGGCGGCTTTGCAGAGGGTAAATTGAAGGAAAGCTTTGAAAGTTGTGAAATGGCAAGTGTTTTATGAACGTTAACATGAATTTCACTCTTTGATTCGTTGCATGCGCGACATCTTGTAGAAGTGTGCGAGGCGGCGACGATTGTGGAGCAGGGGCACGATGCTGCGTGTAACGATTCAAATTAATCTGTTCTTGGTTCGAGAGAACTAATTGCTAGACCTAATGACCGAACTTTCCACAATTATTCAGAAACCTATGCCACATTTTGGTCAGAACGTCAGCGCCACCCCTTTCGCCCTGGAAAATATGTGCGGGCGAAAACGAACGTCGATAGCTACGAGCTCGAAGAGAGGGAAGAAGCAGCTGGAGATTTCGGTCCGTAGAATACTTAAGGGATAATCCTATTTGTCTCGGCTGAAACCATACCAAAAATTTCGGATGTTTGTTTTTAAGAAACTAGCAATTCGATTCGTATGAAATTTCGATGATGTTTTTACGCGTCTTTAAAGAACCTCCAGCTTTTTTTTATTGAATTTTAATAATAAATATAGAAGTTATGTATGATCCACAAACAGGCAGCGCGAAATTCGTCAGCCGTTGGTGTGCATGATATTTGTATCGATATTGATATTGATATTGATATTGATATTGATATTGATATTTACTTTATACATATGTAGCATCAGTTTGGTCAACCAGAATAAAATCAAAAAAATGTATTGAGGGGCGTGTTGAGTTTTGAAACTGAAATGTCAGAACCGTTAATTTTTGCTTTCCAATTTTGCGCAATTTTCTTATGTAACAAAATAAGTATATAATTTATCGGTAGGTATTCTGGTATTTTGTCATGCATAACTCGTATAGGTATTCATTTTTAAAAATTACTAAAAAAAAGAACTGCAACTTCTTCAAAGATACATAAAAACATGGTCCAAATTCTCCTGATGTATCGAATCGCCAGCTTCTTAAAAAATAATTCCCAAAATTGTTTGTAGAAACACAAGCTTTTGTCACCATGCTTCAACTGCACGGTATCTGAAAAATTCAAATCCACCGTGTCCTTTACAGACACGAAAGAATAATTTGCAACAAACGTGCTCCCGAACAAGAGAGATCCTTTCAGAGCGAATGAATAATTCCGCTGTCTTGCAGGGAAACATGCCTGCTTAGAACTGTTCGAGCACGTTTGATGCAGGGAATAGAAAATTCACGGGGCAGGCTTCCTTTGTCTCCGAGGATTTGACCCATCGCGAAGAAGGTCGACGTTTTCATTAAAAGAATTTGCTAGGTGGTTTCTTCATTGTGGGATGGTGGAAACTCAAAGAACTTTGCCATACTTGGTTGAAAGAAACTGTAGAATGAACTATTTAGAGGTGGATTTTCTTGTTGGTTGCTTTATTTGAAATGACGACGTGGTGGTTTGAAAAATTCTGTGGCGCTGTGTAATTAAGAAACTCGAAGTGGTGGAGATTTGGGGGTGGAAAGAATGAATTGGCCATTAAAGCAATCGTCCTCCGTTGCTTATCTCGCCACCAGCTCGGCCAACGAAAGATTTCGGCGCGACTCTAATTTCTGCTCGTAATAAACAAAGTTTACGAGGCAGCAGCGTCCAGAAATCCACGTTATAGCTCAACCACCGTGCCAGGGATTCCTCTCTGCATCACGGAATATGCAAATACAGCGGTGGAAATTGGACCGAACGAGACAGAGCAGGACCTTGTTTAATTAACAAAGCGTTTTTGACTCGTTTCAGCGAGAGTTCTTGGTAATGGAAAGGCCCATTTAGTTTTCGAAATTGTCAGTTATTCGTGCTCTGTACTTTAGAGAGGAGATCTTAACGTTCCCGCAATTTTGCAACTACGCTGCAGCCAGTTATGACTTATGGTAGCACAAGTATTCGTGCTTCAAACAAACGAAAAAGAAAATAAATCTAGAGACGCGGTAGCGTCTCGACGCCAAGTACAGGAAAAAAAGTACAGAAAAGACACCCTATATATGGCGACTGTCGCTACTGCTTATCATTTACTCGTCGCCCGGCTAATCCAACCTAACCTGAAACTTATTTCATTAATATCTCATCACGCTAGCAATATTTTCTAAATTTAAAGGCATTTTTCTCACATAAACCGCATATAAGCTTTCGAATGAGACCACAATCAATAAAATCGGTTCACGCATATCAGAGATATGATAATATCGTCTCATGGATCTGTCGAAAACGGTAAGATTTTCTTCTCCTTCTTGGATAAATTTTTCGTCAACATAATACGTATATACGCGTTACACGCACACCTTCAGCCAAAAGAAACTAGTGTATGTTTTTTTCGTCGACTCTCGGGATTCGTCGACTCTCGGGATTATTCGGCCGGGATCGTCGTCCATATATATATTATATATATACCTATGTATACTATTTTGAATTTTATAACCTACCAAGTGTCATTCCATCATAACCTGCAAGTGTCAAATAAGGTAAGTTGTCCAAATTTGAAATGTCCCGAGTTTTTACACTACATAGGCGACTGAATTATTGTCTCAATTAACAAGGTAAGTCGCCAAATTTATTTAATAGATTTCTTATGTAGAGTCGCAGACTTGGAAGTTGTCCGGAGAAGGTTCGACAGAGAAGCACCTTCTTTCGCATAAGTTTCTAGAAATTTGTACCATGCTTGTAGAAAATAATATATTGTAGTAGAAAATTGCATTGAATTTAAATTGCCAGATATTTGTATTTGTATACCAGTTTATATTTTATGTAAAGCTTATTATATTATAGATAGAAATGAAGGGGACGCACAGGACTTCGATAAAAATGAAGGAGACGCACAGGCTTGGATAGTAGAATTGAAGGGGACGCACAGGCTTGGATACTAGAATTGAAGGGGACGCACAGGCTTGGATGGATAGAAATGAAGGGAATGCACAGGCGTGGAGGTTGTTCGGAGAAGATTAGATAGATAGACAGAGCATCTTGTTTCGCACAAGTTTCTGGAACTTTGTCAAATAAGGTAAATCGACAAAATTTGTCTAAAGACATAGCATTAAGAATTATTAAGAAAATAGATTATGGTGGACTGCTTACAATGTAAAGCAAGTCACATTAGTAAAGAAAGTACACTGAAAACACATCTCCATTGATGCTTTTCAATCTTTTGTGAAAGACATTCGTAATACTTTAATTAATAAAATCCACAGTAGTTTCTACGCTATTCATTAATTTTACTAGTTTTCCATTAACAATATTTCAATTCACCAATAAATATACTAAACCAACACCAATAAAAATATTGAATCTCTTCATTCATTTTCGCTAAATTACCATTAGCATTTTTTAAATATCCTCCAACAAAACTTTCTACCATATGTTCTCACCTCCTTCGGACACATTATGTAGTCTCTACACTCACTAGAGCAAAAGACTACTCTATAAGTTCTACAGTAAGGTATATAACTAAAATGTGGCTTTTATATTTATTTACAGATAATCGAAGCAGAAGATGATGCAGTGCGATCTACATCAGAGAAAAAAATTTATTGAAACATAGCATTATTATTATTATATTAATTAAATGAGTTTATTCATATGCTTGCTTTATATCTGAAAATTCAAATTTTTAAATAAATCAATTCCACCAATCCCAATTATCCGAAGTTTATTCGTAGTTTGATATCACAAAAAAATGAAGATAATAATAAATATAATATTAAAAATTATCTAAAGTCATTCGCTATGCAGATTATCTTTGTAAAAAGAAGTGAGATCCCCCCCAAAACTTCAAAAAAGTAAAAAAATTACGCCAAGTACATGAAATCACAAAAAAAATAGAAGAAAATATGCAATCCCCCCCCCCCCCAAAATAGAAGGAAATATACAATATAAAAAAATATGTGAAATCAAAATGAGCTGCAAGTACATAAAGGTGCTTTCCAACTGCGCTTAGGATGACACAACTACAAATACACAGCTAAAATGCTGTGTTCGTACATTCTATTACTCATATCGCGGACATTTTAATTAACCCATCAGAATAAAAGAATCCCATTTAAAAACATTGTCGCAAATTAATAGCTTTACAAAATTAATGATATACAAAATTTGCGCGAATTATAACAATGGTTATTTATATAATGATATTTTAATAGGAATAAATATTTTATTCAAAATACTTGGCGCTGCGAAACCGAGAAAATGTTAATTGGTTTAGTATTAATAATTTGCAACAGCTCTCTTACAATGTATACCTACACACATTCACGAACGCACGCACAAGAAAGAAAGGAAAAGATTAATGCAATTTATACATATTTATTCAGTTTAGCAACACCAATTCGGGGAGCAGCGCCAAGTATTTTGAATAAAATATTTATTCCTATTAAAATATCATTATATAAATAACCATTGTTATAATTCGCGCAAATTTTGTATATCATTAATTTTGTAAAGCTATTAATTTGCGACAATGTTTTTAAATGGGATTCTTTTATTCTGATGGGTTAATTAAAATGTCCGCGATATGAGTAATAGAATGTACGAACACAGCATTTTAGCTGTGTATTTGTAGTTGTGTCATCCTAAGCGCAGTTGGAAAGCACCTTTATGTACTTGCAGCTCATTTTGATTTCACATATTTTTTTATATTGTATATTTCCTTCTATTTTGGGGGGGGGGGATTGCATATTTTCTTCTATTTTTTTTGTGATTTCATGTACTTGGCGTAATTTTTTTACTTTTTTGAAGTTTTGGGGGGGTTATAATCTACTGGGAGTATTTCTAAATTCTCCGAATCACATTTTCTATTGATACGATCGTAATATTACCTATAATTGATTGAAATTTCATGAAATTTGAAGCATATTTAACATCCAGCGCTCGAACACTTATTTTCTACTTACTTTAACAAAAATTTACATTATATTAAACATTATTAATCCATCCCAATAACACAATATCGCATGCAAATCACTTTAACAGAGAAGCACCGCTTACGCTACATGAAAAAACATGAAAATTCTTCCCCTCTCGAAGTCTTAAGGCCTTCAGGGATGGTTCTGGTCCAAAAAATGGCGAAAAATCGACTTTTTTAAATTTCATTTTTCGAATGTTCAATCTTTTAGGAATACGTGTTTACCAATTTTTAATGAATTTTTTACGCCTCCACTTCAACAAATCCCCAGTGCCATTTGCAATGATCAATTACAGAAAACAATTGAATTATCTGTGGAAGTTTTCGTTTAATTAATTCCTAAAGCCAAAAACGTGAACTTGCTTGCTCGATTCGCGCGTTGCCTTGAAGGCCCGCGGCGCCCCTTCCAGGAGCGTTGAACGCCAACGCGAGAAGGGTAGGCTTCGTGAGCTTCGTGAGCTTCGTGTCGGAGCGTTAACGAAGATGCGTTTCGACGAAAGAGTCGGGGTCGGGAACGGCGGGAAAGCAAACAGGCAGACACGCATGGAGCGGGATGGAAATAAAGCGACGGCGAGGATTCAAGAACGAGTTGCTGCGTGCCCGGTGTGCACTCGGAACCCTCGCGACACTCCTGTTCGCTCTCTTTCATTTGTCTCGCGCCGAGTGGCTGGCATGCTGATCCCAATTAAAGCAAGTAGATGTGCCCCGACGTGGAGGGCGGAAGTGCCTAGCATTCGGGGCTCCTTCATCCATGGATCACGGGTTCCCGCGATCGTGAGAGATAGCTATGGGTTTGAAAGACGCCAAGCCGCGTCGGTCCGTTTCCCGTGAAATATCATTTCACTCGGACATCTGCAGCGGAAGTTCCTTTGTGGGCTGGTACGAGCTAGGCAACCTGACTGTCAGCTAATTTCGACCGCGGGCGAGGCTTTAGCAACTTCTCAACAAGTGAACGCTTGGGTCTGCAGGGTGGACAAAAGAAGGGTTTAACCGCGAATAGTAACTAAAGTAAGATAATTCTATTATATTAGAAAAAGGTTAAGGCCCAAAAACTGGGTGTCGCCAGGATAAGCCAGTAACACTAACAATAAGATAATTCATACTTAATACTTCAAGCGTGGGGGGAATGAAAATGAGTTTTCAACTTTGAGCCTGTAAATAATGATGAAGTTGAAAAAAAAAGCGTTGCGTTTGGTATCGATAGAGGTGGTTGTAGATACTCGTGGAAGTAAATTTCTAGTTACTGGTGTTAGTGGCGTAGGGTGAGAAAGTAGATGTTCCTAGATGAATCTCTCTGGACATTAATCTCGCAGCAGGTACTGCAAATAGCTAGCATGGAATCAACACGTGTATCTCAGGGCGGGGCTGGTGCAAGACAATTTTACCTCGCGCGGAGAAACGCTTAAAACTTGGTAGCCGATACCAGAAACAGTGATATAAGATGTAACTCAGTCCTCCAACTTTCTTTGCCCGCGCCGCTCATCCTCGGGGGTTTGTACATTTTTGATCAGTTTTCGAATCAACTTGGAGAATTCCCAGGCGGACGGGGATCTTGCGAAACTATCGCGAGTTAAGGATTCAGGGGAACTTGGCCGGTTTATTATTTTTAGATAGGCACTTTTGAAAATTGTGTAATAAGTAATTAACATTGGCACAGGAAAAGCTTCTTTATTGTATCGCTGTGGAGGCACTATTCTGATCAGCGGCACCGCATACTACCATCCCTTATGCCACGCGTGCCAACTTCATCAGGGTATCGCGCTTACAATGATTCAAATCAAGCGCGACAAACAGATGGACATGTAGATCACCAGTCACCGTATCAACGTCGTATCGCATCGCTGATCCGTAGCAGATGAGCCAATAGATCGATTAATAACAATAGACCGGTAGGAATTGGCCTGTGTAGCAGAGGGTTAATTACGTGATTGAACAGCTGTGTAAATAACATTTCTTCTTTCTGCCAATACAGAGCATCGTGTTAATCAAATTTCATTATTCATTTTTTCACAATATTCAGCTAATTCGCTCGAACCAGACCCCCGAAACTGAGGCCCACAATTATATTCCTTGTAGGTTACGCGGGCAATCAATTTGCAAACCAAATATAACAATACTTATCGAGTGGCTGTGTACAGCTCTACAGAATTACCTTTGCACAAAACACAATGACCCTCCCGGTTCAACAATTGCCCGAATGCAAAATTCCTTGGACAAAAACGGAACCTCCGCCAACGTCATGAAATTACTAATCTACCACTGGGATCCGCTACAAGGCCAATTCGCTCGATTTCCATTGAAACCTTCGGAGAGAGCCACGGAGTAAGCCAGTAGTAGAACTCAGTTTCGCGGCGGGCGGTGGCCAGTGGCGCCAGTGGCGGCAGTGAAGTAACGAAACGTTCGCTTGATACACGAAGACAGTGACGAATGCAGCCTAGGGATAGACAAACACCGCAGTGACGAGGGCACCTGGACGAGGGCATCCGGAATTCGGAATTCGGATTCCGGAAGCGGAGTAGGTACACAGTGCACACATGGAAGACACCGCGGAACGCGTGATTTGTCGACGTGTCCGCGGATGAACGGGACGTTATGCGCCCGTAATGAAGAGGCGTGTCCCATGGCGCTGTTCGTTTCGCTGTGCAACGGCGATTCCGTCGCCTGGCGCGTAAGTGCCTCGGCACGCACCTTGATGATGCCTTTTCACGGGACCAGCCTCCGGGGAGCGCGTCCGTGGATAAAAATTCCAAGCTCCTGATGGCCTGCGAGATCTAGACTCATTTCGCGACATTGTGCTGGAGGATTCGGGAGGAAAATCTATTGTGGGGGGTGGGCAACTCTCTGGAGTATAGCTTGGGATGTGTTCGATTAGATGTGGTCGGATTTTCATAGATTTCTTCATTTTGAATTCTGCCAATTGTGCCAATTGTGCCAATTGTGGCGGTTCACTAGTATACCCTAGTCACTAGTGGGTAGAATATTTTTATTATTATTTTATTATACACATATGAGATCAGCGAAGGTGAAATTGGATAACTAGAGGTGACTGAATTGCTGGTCGTTTGGAATTTTATATGGACGTAGAAGGTGGACGAATTTGTATTCCACTATATAATAGCGACTTTATTAGATCATAAAATATACAATTATGCGATGAATGTTTAATTACACATTTCACGAGAAAAATTGCACGCGAAAGTAAATTCGTTGGAAAATTTACGTGCTCATTCGGCACAGTGTAGTACATATTATCTGGAAAAAGAACTTGGCAATGATTCCTGGTTGAATGGAAAATTTCGCGGAATTAGTTTACCACACCAGATTACTTCTACATCACGCCACCCCGTTGTTCCAGTGCGATTCCATTCGCGACTGAATCGCACTAACTTTAAAAATGCAAACACACGCGCGGCACAGAGCTGTTGCATATTAGTACATATTCCGCCAAAGGGGAACAAGCAATTAAAAAAAAACTCTCTCCTCGATCGATCGTAATGCTTCGCCGTGATAACTTCACACCTCCCTCCCTCCCCTCTACCGGCCGGCGGCCACCTCGATGCCGAAAGAAGCCCGCCGATAGCGGGGATGATTGAAATCTCGCTTAACCAGTTTCCAAATAATCAAACATCGAATTAATAATAGAGTCGAGGGTAATTTCGCAATACGTCGATAACGGTAATAACCGTGACCCGTTAATTGCGCTCGATCTTTCTCAAATTTCCGCGATATTTCACATCGGCAAATATTACAACATCAGTGATTCCCTATTCCGCCGCGATCAAAGCTACGCTGAAGTTCCACGTTGATAATAAAATTCCGTTCGATTCGATCGGACCGACCAGAACGTTATTAATATTCCTATTCGTTCTGCGACGCTCGCCTGCGACAGTCCGTTCAATATCGCACTTTACCGCCGAATTACACCTCGAGTTTTTCGCTCTTATTAACAGGGAAAAACACTGTAACGGTTCGAAAAGTAAGGGTGTTTTGGGGATTTGTTTCAACCGAATAACGCAAGTTAATATGTACTAATTGAAGGGTAAAATTTTTTTTTCAAACTAATTCATGACTCTGAAAGTGCTTCGTCGCAGTAGCAGCCACTGGAAAACGGTGGATCGCGACGTCGAATTATCCGCGACTATTGCTTTATAGGTTATCGAATATTATCGGCGCAAGCTTGGCGAGCACGACTGCACGGATAATACGCATGGGATGTGCATTAATCCTCCGAAGCGGTGATTTCTAATCATGGCTGTCGGCGAGTGATCTTGTTAAGCTAATCCGCTTATGGGATAATGAGGGACGATACGCAGCCAGACATGGGACGCTGGTCGACCGAATGAGGGAATACTTTCGCGTATCGATAGCGTAATAGTTTCTGGTGTCCGGCACACCGTTGGCGGTCTTCGTATCGATTTCACGGGGTTGTGCTGTGGAGGAGTAGAGCAAGTGGACTTTTATTTCAAGATTTCTGCCACACCTGTTGAAAATTTTTAGGATCCGACACTTGCTGCTACGTGTTAAATATGTTTAAATTGTCATATGGGTTGTTCCAAATTCTATATTTACAATAACAGCAGGAATCTTCGTTTTTTAAAGTGTTGCCTAAATACAGGCTACTATTAAAATAATCTAAACGAACAGTGAAAACTGCATATTTTCAGATTCAATTGTTTAAACATGTTCAAATGTTCAAATGTTCAAATGTTCAAATGTTCAAATGTTCAAATGTTCAAATGTTCAAATGTTCAAAACATTCGGCGTAGGTAATATAAAAATGCTATTCTTCTAGAAAGATAGTAACTGTACTGCTTTAAAGAGGAGGAACCAACTCCATTTCCCAGGTGTATGTTTATTTGACAGTCTACTTTGCACAGGAATAGTACGTTTTTATCGAACCACGAAATGTACACTTTAGAACTACTAAAGTAATTAAAACTTCTTCTGGGTTACGTGTTCGCCAGATATTCCGGAATTTAACGCGGTGTAAAAGGTTCGCGATTGCCCCGACCGAGGCTAATATTTTTTCCATCGCAGTATATTTTCTTCGGAATAAGCTCTTTTGATATGGTCGAAAGAGCGGGGCCCCGCCAGCTTTCATGGCATATTAAAAACAGTTTCCTTCATTTCCCGCGGAATATGAAAATATTCCCGGGTAGCGGGAAGAGTTTATCTGGCGTGTAACAAAGCAGGAACACGCTTATAGTTCAGCGAGATAAAATTATTATAACCCCGCGTTTTAAGACACCGCCGTTTCGCGGAGCGCAGCCCCGAGGAGCGGAGCAAGCCAAGTTTTAACACCTACAACCTTTTTCATAGCCCTGAAATTTTCAAACGCCTGCGTCGCTGCGCAGGACCCTCGGCAGTCGGCGTTAACTCTCGCACTGTTGCGCCCTCAAACCGCACCCCCGCCATTTCAGGAATTAAACGCCAAAGAATCTTAACGCAGAAACTCGGCGATTTATGCTATAATGTAGGTACACTTCAATGAAAAGTTCAACTTGGAAAGGTGGGATAGATAAAAACTCCGCCTTCCGAGTAGCCCCGTCGAAAGTTTTGTTACTTCAACAACAATGGCATCGTTTCCGAATATCTGTACAAAAGTGTCACGGAGATGTCATGGCAGCTATTTTGTAGCAACTTCGTGTCTTCGTACAAACATATCACACAATTTTTTTTTCACGACACAAAACTTGTAAATATAGTTAAAAGGGCGATTAATATTTTAGGAAAAACTTTGTGTACTACACTTACTTGGATTGCACATAAAAAAATCTTAGACCAGAATACCTCCGTAATGCTTATGACGCGGTGGGGACCCGTAACAGAGAACCCCTGCAATTCTGAACGTGACGTGGCCAGGCATTCGTGTGCACTCCTTCGTGCATCCGTTATTCACGGGGCCCCGCGTGTTGATTATTGTGCCGCCCAAGTACGTACTCCCCCGGGCGCGCACCCTTAGTTACACGCTCGAGAACCAAGACAGGGAGGAAGCATCGGATGAAGACAGCGAAACGGAAGACGGGGGGAGAAGCGGTGGGGAAGCGGGGGGAAGCGGGGTCCCTGAGATGGAAAGAGAAAGAAGGAATGAGTTGGGTGGGAGAGGAGCGAAAAGAATCGGCGTTGGAAGATTGAGATAGAAGGGGAAGGAGGGAATGAGTTAGAGGGGGGCGAAAAGAATCGGCGTTGGAAGGTTCGACGCGCGCCACGAATCGAGACGCCGGGGAGGCAGGATGAGGAACAAGAGGCCGACGACGCGAGGGGTGAAAACCGAGAGAGGACGAGGTTTGTTGGGAGGGAAGATACTCGAGGAGGCTCGTCGCGGTGCGGTAAGGTCGCCTGGCGTTTGCACAGGGTGGAATGAATTCATATTTACGGAAGTTGCATGCATATGCGCGGCTTTAAGGCGGTGCGACACCGAGCGACACCGAGCGACACCGTTCGCCGCATATCTGGAAGCAGTCCGTTACCTGCTGGGGCCGGAGAAGCCTCGAGAGCAGGTCATTTCTTATCCAATTGCACGCGATTCCGCCGCGAATCAGGCCGAGGAATAATGCTGCGTTTATTGGGGGGATGCACCTGAAACACGAACTGCGCGTTCCTATATATGTAGGTTGCAAGCTGGGGGATAGTTGGGATTGCTGGTGCCTACTTTCTGGGCGTAATTGGAACTTAATAAAGTGGAAGATTGACGTGGAGTCTGGCTCGCTTTGGATTCGTTGGGGAAGGTCGGGGCTCGTCCGCTCGTGAATTTAACCAGGAAAAATGATTTAATGTATCCCGTTTTGGAGCATAAGTATACAGTAGGTATGTAGGTATATAGCGTGTGCTTGGCCTGAAGAATCTGTCTGCGATAATAGTTTCCAGGGAAGTGTTTCGCAAACTTGCCAACACGTATACACGAGGATGAACAAAACTGCAACGAAACGAACCGGTTGGTAGGATGAAATTAGTTTACCTCGGGAGTCAAGAGCGGCATTAAGGATCAGGATGAAGTTGGACTTGGGCGGAAGTTCATATTAACGCACTGGAGGCAGCTAGCATTCCTAAGAACGGACTTGAACTCCCCAGAATCCTCGGAGCCACTCGAATCCCGTGCACGGACTTTAACTTGGACCCGACCCGTACGCGTTATCATCCCTGTATCCTCTCGATTCTTAATTCTATTAAACGTTCCCGTGGAAGTTAGCGTCGAAACCAATTTAGTCCCCCGTCTTGCTCAAACATCTGCGCGTTTCAACTTCCGTGGCTGAAGGGTGTTGATTAAAACTGCAGGCGGAGTGAAAGTTCAAAAGTTGCGATCTGAAACGCAATAATACCCTAGTTTTACGTCTATAAATATTCATCTTGGGAATATACCTGCGAGACATCTCCAGGCTGTTCTCTCGTTCCCTCAGCTAAACACCCATGTTATGTACTTCGTTTACACCAGCAACCAGCAGCGCCAAGTATCTCGGCATTTACCTACATTGTCTTCTCAGAAAGGAATTCCCGAATCGAAAAACTGAATATTCCTGGAGTTAGTTACCGTTTATGAGGTTTTCAAGGCTCCAATGTTAGCCCGCAGCAAAAGTGCCCTCGTCAGTTCCGTTTACTCCATGGAAATATCCTTAATCTCCACAGGAATAAAGCCCCAGCAATGAAAACCTAGAAACAATTAGACGTTCGACGAGCCAGCAGTGGTTGCGCGAATATTTTTCCTCTGAAAAGCGAGCAATTGAAACTGCAGCCTCTACAGGAACAGGACGCGGCCTTTTCATTCTCGCGCGACAATCGCCGACGATCGAAAAGGACTCCCCGCGACGCTCGAGCCTGCACGCGCCACCACGGGGCTGAAAAGCGGAGCGTTAACTGCTGATAGTCTCGCCCTCGCGGCGACCAAAGTTCCTGGACAAAGTAGTCTCTCATTGTCTCCAACGTCCGATTGTTCCGTCGCAGCGCCGACTCCCCCGTTCGCAACCCCCTGTCCTACGACCTACACCCGTTGTTTCCATCGGTTTTTCGTTTCCTTTCTCGCGACAACGCATCCCGGCCACGCATATGGTGTCTGAGCCCCGCGGTGACAGCGCAGGACAACGAGTCGGTAGAAATCTTTCTACCGGCGATACTGGCGCGCCATATGCCATTAATTCGACCCATTCATCAGCATCACCCCAGGTGTGTCGTGCACGCCGATGCAACAGCGAATTGTTCCGTCCCGTGTCGTAATGCACTCGACTCGTGCCACCAGATCTTAACGTTTCGAGATCCGAACGTAATGAGATTTGCCGTTTGCATCGTTGGAAGCTTCTTTGTTAGTGGAATCGAGGAGTTGAACCTACATCCACATGTAGGTTTGCTTAAGTATAACTCTTTCAAAGGGGGGCATATTTGCTTGAACGGTGTTTAGTTCCCTGGGGATGGGAAGTCTTCACAAGGCAGTTATTGCTTAGCGGGTTTATTCCATGCTTTTTTCCAACTCTTCCATGTAGTGTGCCAGTGATTCCCAACTTGTGGGTCGCCAAGTCTTTTCTGGGGCATCGCCGCGGTTTCTTTTTTTAAATTTTTTTTACGATTTTTTTTCTCCAGAGGTGTGAAATAAATTGAAAATGTTATAATTGTATCTTGTTCGCGAAACCTTTATTCGTATAAAAGGCGGTATAACGAGGGATGTCGTATGAAGTGTTTTTCTGATGTAAGGGTACCAAGCTTCGAAGCTCTAGTTTCCATGAATTCATAATTCGATTTTAGTTCGTGAATGTGGGTAATGAAGCGTGATACTTCACGGTACAGTGGGCCAAGGAATTCGACCTGTGTGTTCAGATGTAACAACAGCGGTATTATGCTTGAAAATGAACGAACGGCCAACAAAATTTCTAAATTTACTCCACGTTGTAGCGCGTTGAGCACGTTGCGGTCGCTAATTAAATAGATTCAATAGATTAAATAGATTGAATAAATCAAATGTATCCAGACAAACAAATTATTTCGAAAATAATATATCTGCCTTTGTGTACTTTGCATTATACTTTCGTCTGAGATTCGCTATTAAACTCTTGAGGAAAACACAATTTATATATTCGGAGGTGATTCGTTGTTTGGGTGATCCATTTTGGAAAAATTGATGGCCAGACGGCAACTCGGTGAACAAGGATTGATGGGGAGTCCTCGGCGCCCGCGGTACTACCATCGATTAATTTTCAGTCAAACTTTCCGACTAACTTCGCCACAAATCTAGCTCGGGAGAATCGAGCGTACCGCGAGGGTGAATCTCCCTTTCGCGGACAGTAGGAAGAAAAATCTTACGTGCTAATAACCGGAACGGCGAGTTTACTTCGAGCTGGATCCCCCGTTTCCCGGATCAGACTGGCCTAATTCGATTATCCAGATCGTCGACGGATTCCTCCTCCCCCAAGCCCGATGTCGCGTCACTGACTGACGCACACACAAGCATAAGCAGCGTCTTAGGCGTTGGGGAATTCAACGCTGCCTGTCCCTAATCGCGCGGAGGTGCGTTGCTATTCTGCTCGTGACACGTTTATCTGCCAGAACGAACTCTGAACGCTGCGATATTGTTCCCGTAACGCAGATACGTGGCAGGATTGTTACACTGCCGGCAACGTGCTGGGGATTGTGTTGGCAGACAATCGGTGGCAACGAACCAGGTCTAACGGATCAAACGGATAATCTGCTCGAACATTATTCTGCGACAAGATCTATAAATCGTTAAACACACTCACTTACCGTAAACAAATCTAAGACTTTAGCATTGAGAGTGTTGTCCAAGTGTCCTCGATTGTTTGCTCGTGACGAAGCAAACGTTTCTGGAAGGCTTGACCCACCCGAAATGGTTAAGGTTCATCGATCCAACTTCAATTCGTCTGCCAAAACACTTAAGCAAGTCGCACTGTCGTTCGATTAGAAGCTCCCTCCTTGGAGAAGTTTAACCATCCCCTAAACTCCCGTGCGAAGAATCTTTGAAAGAATCCAGAGGGCAGTAAGGGGATGACTGAGGGGCCGATGAAAACCGTGGGACCCCCGGGGAATGAATAATCGCGAAAATTACGGTATCCGGCAGCCAGTGGAACTTAATTAAACCGCGCCAGCGCGAAAACGCTGCGACCAGACGATAAGCTGTCCGGCTGCGAATAAAGCGGCCGTAGAAGTCGCACGCAGCCGCATATTACACATTTACACCGTGTTTGCCCGTATGGCCATTTGCATAGGAGCGTGGCCACGCTGGTCGCAAGGTTTGTTGAACAATTAGCTGAATGCAAATATCGTGGAGTGGTTTCGTTGGCTCCTGGCCCCCCCCCCCTTGCCGCGCTCCTTCTGCCGCAAAGGAGCCAGGCTCGCGTGATTAATGAGAAAGGGGGATTCTAATCCGCGGTGTCAAAGTGCGGCTGGAGAGTGCAACGGGAACGTCATGCGAAGATTAATCCACCGCGAGATCGTCGCGGCCCTCGAGCTCCGCGCGATCGCATTACGTCAATGAGACGACGCGCCCTTTGATGGGAGCATTCTTCTGCTCCTTGCCCCGTCGACTTTTCTCGCCTCTGCTGGTTTTCATGACGCGAGGGTGTTTCGAGGTCGCAGAATTTCGGGTGCAGTTGTAATTTAGGGGTGGACGGTGACGGGGTATTGTTGGAGGAGTTATGATAAGTGTGTTAGGAATAAGGGCAGGTGATGGCTGAGACAAACTAATCAGGCGATTAAATCGCGGTTTAGCACTTGATTTGGCATATTCTAACGCATTAAAAACCATTATGAAAATTATAAAAATATGTCTTTCTTAAACGGTGTACCTCCTAACTCAAATTTGGATTGAGAACGCATATTGTAACGCATTAAAAACCATTTTGAAAAGTATCGTTCGGTGCGCAGACATTCGAGTCTGCGTTCGGCTCTGTATCTCCAAAACTAAGCAATTTTTATATTTCAAAAAGACAAAGAATGTTTACCAGGAAGAACGAAACAGGCACTCTGCTGCACTTTGTTCGCCCTGCAATGGGGACTGGGGTTGTCTTCAGCAACAATGCATTCGAGGATTACTGAGAGCGACAGCGCGGCTCACCGTCATTCTTACAACGATCATATTTCAACAAGACGTCGGTCGTCTTTTCTCTTTCACTTGTCTTCCCTTGGACAAGCATCCAGAAATTTCTCGAAAAACAGCATCGCTAAACAGTACCTGGTATGTACTGTGGAACAAAATCCACATCACTGGGTAATTGAAGTAATACTAATTAATTGAATACTTATTCCATATATTCCATATGAAAGGTCCGATGAATTTAATTTTCTTAAATAATTTCTTGTTTTACCTTGACGACGTAAGCATACGCTTGGGCAAAGAGTTGGGACATTCCGTATTTTGTCTCAGTGGGGATTTCCTGCTTTTAACCAGTAGCTACCAAATCTTTAATGTTATCTTACGGGGGTATTTGAAGAAGAATACACAAGTATTTTTAGTTTAAAAGTTAGAACGTAGAAGCTATAAATTAACGGCGGACTGCAGATCCACTCAGAAGACACTGGTTCTCGTCTGATTAGGAAAACGAAGCTGCTCTGGGCACGGTCGGTGGCCAACTGGGCGCTCATCCGGGAACCTCCGTGTGCTGTTGGCGTCATCAGTGATTCGGAAACCACCTACGATTATAGATCTCCGATTAATGGCCAGACAGTACCTAGTCCATGTCAGTTGAACACACGTCGAGCGTGTAGAGTCTCCAGAACCCGGCATCTAAAATCTAGAATTCAGAATGTTGAGTTAAAATGAGTTAAAATCTAAAACACTAAATTCGGAAAGTAGAATTAAAAACTTAAATTCCAAAATATAGGAACTAAGTAGGAATTTAGGAAAGAAACCTCTGTAAGTAGTCGATGTGAAGGATAAATGCGGCAAGTGTAGGGTAAACATGGAAGCTGGAATCGAAAATTCCGAATCTACCGAAAGCCGCAGTCTAGTGTCGAACAGCTGGGAAGCACGATTTGCAGTCAGCAGTTTAGTGGAAGGAATAGAAAATTTAGAACGTAGCAGTTGGAGAGCAGCCCTCGTTAGTAGTAGCGTTCGTATTAACTGAATTCAACTGGACGTACTTGGACGAGGCGTCCGGATTAACGAGCTTCCGTTCTACTCCGACGCTCATCGAAAAAAGCTGTCCGGTAACAATTTTTATCCCCGCAACGGCTGGCAGGCTCGTTGTTTTCGCGCCAACAGCTCGTTGAACCGTAAATCAAGCCGCTGCGCGAACACAGGATCGCTTTTATACGTTATTAACCGTAACGGCCAGGATTAACTAAAATGTCACATACCCGTGATTACAGGCTGCATCATAATACACAGTGGATTCGACCACAGCGGAAGAGAAAAAAAGCGACGAATTCTGATTACGAACGTTATTTGGTTTCCCTTACAACGAGCACCGTGTACTCCCGTACAACGCGTCGCTGGACAAAAACGTTCAAGCGCAGTTGAATCGTAATTTCTAACTATTCCAATGGTTCATTAAAGTCGAGGGGGAAATCAATTGACCAGAATACCAGAACATGCTTGGCAATTCTTTTGTGACCGAAGCTTTTCTATTTGTAAGAATAGTATGCACTATGCAGCAGAAAGATATAGTTAATCTGAACGGGATAGTAAATTACAAAATAGAAATAGAGATTGCACTAGCTGAGCTAAGTACTCCCAGTTCATTAATAAAGAATTAGTAGAATTGATTAATTTTACAATTTCAATGTAGATATTAATGTACTTTCCTTGAGTCTAACAATGTAATACCTGCAATAAATTATTTCATATTTATGACTGGCATAATTACATTTTATATTCTATTTATACATACTTATAATCGTTGTGTCACTGGTTCATCACCGACCGGCCCAAACCGCTGACCCTAGAAACACGAAATTAGGAGAGTATATATTCCTTTTGCCACGTGTTTTGCCAAATTGTGTTTTCGCGGAGTCCTTAATAATTAATATCTCTAGTTTCTAATACAACACACTGCTCTCCGTAAATCTGAAACGATCGACAGTGAGGTTAATTTACTCCAACAGGAGTGTGCATCGAATTCTTAGATTACCATTCCCAAGTTTTTAAACTTAGTAGTCGCCAAGTGAATACTTTCCAGCCACAAAAGTGTCTCTTCCTAAAAAGCTCCCAATTTGCTGCCACTATCTTTCTCGCATTACCCCAACCAAAACCACCCCCCGTTGATACACCCTCGATATAATGATTGACAAACCGTGGCCGCTCATTTCGAATCCACCCTGCTAGTAGAAGCTACCGTCGTTTTTCAGCCCTTGCACGTGGTCGTCGGGGGACTCGTCTCGTCGAGCTCGAATAAGGTCTGGGTGGCTGGATGAAAGGGGGGAATTTTTTCGCGTCTCGAAAGCGGGGCGAAACAACAGCTCGCAGAACGTCGAGATCTCAATGCTAGACCGACGCGTCGCTCCCCGGGGAATATTCTCTTGGCCCAACCAGCGCGCAACTTACTTACAAGTGCTCATACATATGTATCCCATCAGCATGCATATAACATCCGAGTAATTAATGTATGGCTGCCTGGTCCCACCCCTCTGCTTGCCTCTGCTTGCCTTTGCTTGCCTTTGCTTGTCTCGAATCACTCGAAGGGATTTCGGCGTCATCTGCGACCTACCATTTCTGCCACCTCTTCAACCCCCTCTCGCCCTTTTCCTCTCCTTTTCCTCTCCTTTTCCCCTCCTTTTCCCCTGTTCCTACACCTGCTGAATCTGACGTTCGGTTATTAAATTTGAGAAGGGACCGGTTCCCCGAGTATCCCCGCAGTTTCTGTGTTTCTCTTTTGCTCGAGCGAGAGCCGCCCGGTGTTAATGGAGCGGCAGACGTCGTCGGGAATAAGAACGGGTTGAAAATTAATTAACGCGGATTGAGCTGTTGGCGTGGGTTTAAGAATTCCGAACGTTCGCCAACGGCTGAGTGATAGGTTCCAGTTGAAAGTGTTGAAACGCCTTTGAAAATCTACGTTTTATGAGAAAAGGCTTTTCTTTTCCGTGGTTCAGATTCGAGAATCCGTGGTTTCTTGGATATGGCCAGAGAGGACTTATGGAAGTATCGCGGTTCGCCAGGAGAAACGTGTTTCAATTCCCAGCATTATCTTCTGGAACGAGAACAATTTCAGTGGAACAACACTGATCATCCCACGCGCTTAAACGCCCACGCAATTTTCCTAGCCTCCCCCGACGCGGCGTGGCCAGCGCTCCCCTCAAGCGTTTCGAAAACAATGAAAAGCTGCTTTTCACCGGGGCTCGCTCGCCGAGAACCGCAACGGTAACCGAACGCCGCGGGTGAAAACCGCAGCATAATTGTATCAAGAAACTGCGGAAAGAAAGGAGGGAAAAACGTGGAACAGGATACGAAAGGCTGGACGAGAAACGCAGCAACAAGTTTGCCATGTTGCCCGATCACTGACACTGAAAACGAAACAGGTACTGGCACAGATTTTCAGAAAACTTGTCTGACGATACGATGGAAAACTAGGTAATGCAATTACATTGTATTCATTACATGTTTGCGGTGGAAGTGGTCTAAATTTGAATTTCTTAAAAGAACATTTCCATTCGGGTTCCCACTTGACAAGTCTTCCGGAGCACGATATTGCAGGGCAACACACCTCAATATGTATTAATAACTTGTTAAACATTAAAAACAGGACCATTATACTCCCAGAGGCAAATGTCAAAATCATTTATGGGGCAGTAGTTGTCCATGGGTTCGAATAAAATCGCAGAATAATTATATCCATAGATTCATAGAGATACTAAACACACCACGATATCTGAATTGCTCTAAATCACCGGACCCGTCACAACGCGATGGAATCTCAATTCTCAGCCCAATAACTCTCTCCTAGCTGGCTTCGAAACCACTGCTCGAAAAACCTCGAGCCAATTATAACCGATCGTCAGCGGGCGGAACGACGCCTGCTACGATTATTGACTCGGCAAATTAGTAAGAAGCAACCGTTCACGATCGCGCCGACCTCCAATGAAGGAATTTAAGCCTCAAGTCGGGCGTCTGCATGAAATTTTCAGCGGAACCTCCCGGCGCACTTAGGACGGGGCTGTGCCGCAGGGGAGGGTAGAGGAATGGCGGATCGATCGACATCGATTAAATGCAAAGTGGATTAAGATCCGTGGGGGCCGCCACGGTCGCTCAAGTATTAGTTATGCCGGCATAAATACACACGACCGCGCGTGATTTCAATTTTAGACCGTTAATGGACGCCTGGGTCGGACTCCTCGTGGATCACCATCCCTCCCAGAAACCCCGTCGGGAACAAACACGCCGTAATTAGTCGACGTCGAACAACATCCAAGTGAATTAAGATGCGGCTTACGGCCGAGCAAATATTTGCCAGGTCTCGCTGGCGCGCCGCGATTCCCTCCCCCCCCCCCCCTCTCCCCTCCTTTCCACCCTTCCGGCGGTTGGGGAGGGGGTGGGGGGCCGAAATCGCATCCCGCGAAGAACTGTGATGCGCGAGCGTGGGTGTTTGTAGAGTACACGGGGGGCATGTTGCGTGGAATGCAATTATGTCGTGGAGCAGTGAGACACGATGGATGGGGAAGTTCAAAGGGTGATACGGAACGTGTATCGCGGGTGGTATGGGGGTGAAGCTGTGGAGGGTCTCGCACGTAGGGGTCTGAGGACACGGCGATGACTGCAGCACTTTTATTCTTTATGTCGAATTGATTAAGGGTAGGTAATTTAGAATGGGCTTGACAGCCCCTTTTTCCTTTTTCCTTTTTCCTTTGTCCTTTGTTGTGACTACTTGATGCCTGATTTTCAACCTCGCCGATGATACGTTCAGCATTCGGAATAAATATAGGGATTGAATTTGTGACTTCTTTACTGTCTCTGAAATAATCACTTTCACACTTCCGTTTGCAACTTGCTACGTAACAATTCGGGAGCTTCTAAGAAATTCTAAAATCTCGACCTCGGAAATTCAAAAAATTCTGCAACTTTGCGAATATGTAGGGAATTTCCTCCTGATTACAACGCAATTTTTCTTTGCTGCCCAAATTCACTCTAAGGGAGTGAAATTGACCCCTGGAAACCCGGTTAGTTTCCGATTTTCTGTTATAACTCGTGGACTGTAATAAAATAAAAAACGAAATTATAGGTACCTGCAGTTAATATTACAATGAATGAATCATTATTCTAGACTACCTGCGCTAAGACCAACTTTACCAGCTGCATTTTCCAAATTTTATTGTATTATTTCTCTGAATAATTATAGATATTTCAGTGAAGACTTCCTTTCATTAAATTGGATGTTGGCAGGCAAAAGGCCGTTAATTCATATTATGTGCATGATTTTCTGTAGCTACAGTAATTCGTAGTTATAAACCCTACGACGCGATGCGGAGTGCGGACATTATTTCGTGCGGCCGATGCCGCGAGTGAGGATTCCGAAGAAGGATTCCAAGATGTGGTGGGGATATAAATAACAACGAATTCCTGTATTCCACAACAAATTAAATGGCGTGCGGTAACAATTAATGCTTCGCCTTCTATAAAATTCCGACTGTTTGACGTGAAATTTGTAAAATTTGTAAAATTTTTTGCAGAAACATTATTGCAGTTTTTGAAAAGTTGTGTGACACTAGTCCTGCCCCGTTCTGTCATAACCCGTTTGCATTGCTTTCTGACCTAGACGGCGCGTCTCACAGTATTTGCCAATACCCAGCATTTCTTGGAATCCTTCGATCGAGAGTGAGCGAGAGGGTAGTTTTTCCTGAGCGTGGAGCCTATAACGAGAATTTCCCGTGCTTGCATTCTCATATTTCGAAAAACCAATCAACCAATCAACCAATCAACCCACTAAACTCGTATAGCACGCAGGTGGTCGTGTTTTGATATGTTCATTCGCGATAGGATCCCCGAGCAGCTTTCTCGGGGTAGTAGATTTTCGAAACTAGAGACGAAGCGTCCGAAAACAAGGGGGCGGCCTCTAGAATAATAGGCGGCAGGCTTTCAATAACCGCGCGGTAGAATCCGCCCGATGTCAAGCGTCCTTGCAATCGGCGGAAAAAGCACCGTGCCACCTTTATCTAGGCACCGTGCCTGCCCTTGAAAGCCCGTTTTAAATGCTCCGTAGCATTGTTTGCGGCAACTTTCGGCAGCCGCTTTTACTACCGCAAACAACCATTTTCAGTTAGTTTTCTTTCCATCCGCCCGATGCGCAAAGTGAATTTTACTGCCCACTTCCATTCCGCTCCCCTTTCATTTCCTACGCGGGCTCGAGCCTCCTGTTTAGTAAATCTAATCCTCGCTTCCACCTCCTCGTTCGCTCTACATTCCTTATTTTCCTTCCTCCTTCGCTATTATTTTTACCATTTTTCCTCTCTTGCCACGCTCTCCTTTTTGTTTACCCTTTGCCTCTCTGTTTTCCCTCCCCTTCTGTTTGCCTTGTCTTATCGCCGCTCCCTGCGGAAACCGGAGTCTTTATCTTGTCTTTTTGGTCAACTTGCCTTCTCGTTTCTCCTCGTTTCTCCTCGTTTCTCCTCGTTTCGTACACGTTTTTCACGTCGTCCCCTTTTCAGTGGGAAACCATTGATCGAGAACTGTTAGGTGCGCCGAAAACAACGCATTGGGCGGGAAACAAAGAACAGGGAGAGTGTTGGTTGCCAGTAACGAACGAACGGGGGAAAAAAATCGCCAATCGTATATTCAAATGTAGCCCGCGCTCTGCGGCGACAACGGATCGGCGGGCAACAAAAAATGGTAGAAATTCCATTTAAAATGTGTTGCTGGAAACAATATCCATCGAGGTGCAGTAGACATCGATTTTATTAATATTGACGTCCTTGAAAACGACACGTCCGCCGTCCGGCAGTGACGAAAAAAACTCTTTTATTCCAAACCGTAAAACTCGGAAAGTTTTCATAAATTATACACCAATATATAATAATGCCTTTTAATTATCTAGCGTCCTTTAGTTTCTATCCAAGTGGCAAGTTCAGATATTTGACAAGGAGATTTTTTTGAATATTTTTATTAGTTACACTTTACAGTGAACGCGCGTGGCTATTGAAATTTGTATCGATAGTTAAAGAATGCTTGTAATGTCTGTCGACCGAATAAAGAGAACGATGTGTTGTGCAAGCGAGCGATGCGCGCCCAATTTTCCACCAGAGATCCTCGGCAATACGAGAAAAACACGCATTAATACACAATCGTGCAACCGAACAATGTAACCGGTTTCCATGCCGGCCGCTCGTTTAATCGACCCGATCCCCCGTCGCTGGAGGATTACTGCATTAATGAACGCGATTGCTTCGCTCTGGCAATTACTGTTTAATCAATCCATGCCTGTTTAATTGTATCGCCCATCGAGAACCGAGGCCATCATACGTCCAAAATGACGCAAAAGAATTAAATTTTCCAGCCGTTCCTCGATTCCTCGATTCTTCGTTCCACCGTTTCACCGTTTCACCGTTCTCCGTGGGCCACCATCGAATAACATTCCCAAAAACCGTTACGTTATCCCGAGAAATGAGAAGATAACGGAAGGAGATATCCTCCTTGACAACGGAAGGCACACTGCGCGAAATACGCTGGAGAGCCCTGTTCAAGGGCCTTTCCTCTTGGCTTGTGAGTTGTGAATAACGTTCATCAGCTTTCATTCTATTATTATTCTAGAAGGCAACTAACCGTCGACTAACCGGCGCCTGCCGGTCAGATTCTACGGAATCTGAATTTCTTTATTTTTCATCCTATCAAATCAATGTGGAAGTGGCACCAATGGATTCCAGGCGCTCTCCCGATTGATTGGACAGAAAATAATTTAAATCGGACTATTTCTATCGAATTATATCATTTTTGGAGCCACGAGGAAACGGTTGACAATACTTTCATCACCACTTACCAAAACAGGAAGATTTTATATTGCTCGTCGGTTTTATTGCTCTCGGCTGTGAACGGGCGGTCTACTGGGGCCCGAAGGTCCTCGCTTGCAACGAGAAAGCAAAACAGTGGAGTGGCTAGGTTTTTCCCGATAATCCGAGCCCAAAGGCTTCTCAACAATCGAAACATTGTATATACGTACATTTCGAAACTTGATTATTTATAAATAAATAATGGAATTATGGACGATCCCCCGGCAGTATTTGTTTTAAGCACCTTGCGGTAACCACTGAAATGAAAAATTCGACCAAATTTAGTTAGTATATTAGGTTATCCAGTGCCCGATCGTTCATTACCCCGAACAATTAATTTGCTAGAAAACGGCAGCTGTTCATATCCGAAGTATCGATTTTCGCCACAGAATCGCTCTGATTTTTCACAATGTTTGAAAACGCAACGAAATTTAAAAAGCCACCATCGAACACCAGATAATCTAATACCTATAGTCTATACTAACTAAATTTAAGAACCCGAGCTTAATATACACTTTCATCTATAAGTCACCTTTCTTTTGTCGAATATGAAGTAAACCTGACGAATCATTTCAAAATTACTAAATACATACATCTATTCAATATTACAATATTACAATAATACAAAAACCGAATTCTCTCCTTTTCCCAATTTTAGCATTTGTTCTATTTACTATTACGTCCTCGTGATTCCCGTTGTTATTTTATTCCATTCATACGGTAATAGTCCAGCCCTAGTGTATTCAACGGTTTAAACGTACAAAGCTCACCGCGCCAAAACACATTTGCCACGCATTCTCGACGAGCAAAGTGCATTAAATCCTTAAATTAACCATTTACGTAACAAACGCTTAAAGCTGAGTGATGAAATATATTGAGTCCGCGTCAAACGCGTTCTGTACGCGACTGTAAAGTCCGAACAGCCGAAACTTGCCCGTAAAGCTCAGCTCAGCTCATAATAGTCTTCAGAAAGCAAAGAACAGTTCAGAAATTTGAAGGAGAGGTGGATAGCTGATAAAGCGTTGAGTTGCCAATAAAAGCATGGGTGCATCAGAGGTGGGGGATCGGAGGATCGACCAGCTTCCAATTCCGCGGCGCAACAAACGGGCCATTGTTCCCTTTGTTCCAGCGAGAGAACGTAATACAGCCGAAACGATTTTTCACGTTCTGGACGGGTAAATTAAAATCACCGCCGCATAAAACTGCCTTCCCACACCTGGCCAGCCCATCGACCCTCCGATTTTCTCGGGTCGCGCCAAGTGACACGGCTCTCAAAAACATTTGCCGCCCTCTGCCCCTCCCCTGTGTTTTTCGATTCAACGATCGACGAGCGAAACGTTTTCATCGAAATGTTAAATGGGTCGTAAGTCGTGGCCGCTGCCATTTTCAATATTCCGAATATTGCCCGTGGCGGACGACCCTCTCCCTCCCCCCGCCCATTAATTAATGCGGCGTCAATTAATTGCTCTTCTGTTTCACCACCGGTCACGGCGAATTTACCTCTCGGTCTGCGAGTCAAATTATTATTCCTGGGAATCGTGCGTTTCATGGGCCATTTCGGACGTAATACGTGACCCTGGATATCGTAGGAATTTCTTTTTCCAAATAAGGCGAGACGCGGACCACGAAAAGCTCATCGTAAATTTTCCGTGGATCTGTGCATAGATATTTATTATTATAAAATTTACATGTACAATATAAATGCGTTATATTAAGTCTGTAAAAGCTTGACAGTAACCCTTTCTGTTTATAAGCTAGCAACGTGTCGCCTGTTACATATGATAGTTGAACGAACTTTATGTTCCACGAAATGGTAATCCTTCTTCTTCTTTCTTTGGTCTTTTTTCTGACTCGAAGATCGCAGAGGGATTGATTTTGGAATCTACCTGATTCCTTTCAGTATTCGCATACCCGTATCTTCTTCAATCGTCTTTACTCCAACACGGTGCAAAGTGGTGTTAGTTGTTAACGTTACACTGTGTCTTTGAGAGCCGTAATAGATCCGTCGAACGTGAAATTAGCGCTTTAATTACATTCCTGAAAGCCTTTGGAAATTAGCTTTCCATTAGCTGCAGCGCGGAGGATTAACTGGCAGATTGTAACTTTCGACGTCTCTATACCCAGCTCAGTTTTTCTTCATTGAATGCGTGCGCGAAATGGCCCCTTTTTACAAGCTTTTATTAATTGGTAAATATGAAAGGTTGAAGTGAACCGAGCGGAGGTGCGGACTGTGAAGAAATCGGGGACACTCGAAGGTTAAGTTCTTATCCCCCGCGGCAACGTCGAGAACAATTTGCAACGTTAATTAAAACTCGTCCCGTTGCCCGTTGCCCGTTCGCGTGGCTGTCAAGAATATTCAGCGTCCGTTGAGCCGTTAGCTCGCTCGAGCTCGAGCCCGAGCTCGAGTGCATTCCTTCTCTGATGAATATGCAAACGGGTTTTAATACGCCAAGTATTTGTTCGCGTGGCCCGCGATCGTAGAGGGAGCAGGTCTCGGGGGTGGTTCTGCTTAATGTATTAATGATTTCAACCGATCACGCTGTTCTATTATCGAGCGGATCGTCGCGTCGGGGAGCAGAGATCCTCAAATCGATTTCAGCAAATACGCTCCTGGGATGCTAATCCAAAGGACGGATAGAGTCTTAGCTCTGCTTCAATTCTTACTAAACCCCATGATATTTAATTTCTTCTGTTATAACAGACCTCCCGGTACCTCTGTCCACGTGGACTGTCAAGATCTTCAATCTCCTAAATTAGAATTCTAAATTAGAAACAATCATCTTGCCGGTAATTCCTTAGGCGTCGAGTTTCAAACACAGCGCCGGTTTTTCCTTTAGTTTCGAATGATAAGTAGATTGTGTGCAATAGTCACAGATTAATCGACCATTCTCGCCTGTCACCACAGTGGATTGTGGAATCCGTCACTGTCGCAATTCCGGGGCGGATCGCGCTGGATCGCGCCGGATCAATATTATTTACTTAATGTAGAGGGTAAACCATCTGGCTCGTTGAAATTTGAGGAAGGAAAGCACAACGTGTATAAAAGATAAAAGATAAAAGTAAGGTGCGAGCATAGATAAAGAAGCACGCGATGGCAGGGAAAATTCTTGATGGATTCTTTAAAAAAATCGCGAAAGGAATCAACTAAATACTATACGGCGTTGGAGGATCTACTGTTCTGCGTGGCTACGGTAGTTGCGTAGTTTATACTTTATAGGTACAGCTTCAGCGGAGGAGCTTAAAATGTAAAATGGCTGGGGCGCTGCAGTAGAAGCGTTATGATTATGCGATTACATACTGTATCTATCGGAGAGTTGTAATGGAAATACTGTAGAAATATAGTAGATACTCTATGGAATCATGAACGTCTGCATGACATTGCTGAATTGTAGGAATGGAAATACACGAAGCTAAGGACACATAAAATTATCCAAAGATGCACGGTACAAAAATTTCTATAAAAATTCTATTGGATGAGAATTGCAGAATCATAAATATATTTCAAAGAATTCTTTCGAAGATAATCGAGTGTTCGTACAGCTTCAACTAATTGATTTTTATTTTCAGAAGTTAAGACGTTTAGACGGTCAAATACACGTAAGAATAAAACTATGCTAGGTGTAATTGTCATTAACGACGAGTACGTACATTCGGCCTCGATTTGTCGGTAGTTTAATTATTAAGGAGAATTATGTATTCGCCACGCGGCCTAAAGAGACCAGTGGCTTCGGAGCGGCCCCTGTTAATTGCTACAATTACATTTGATTAATGCCCCTAATTACAGTTTCTTTTTAAACTCTGCAACGACCCCGGTATCGTTGTTCGTTAATCAGCCTGGTTAGGCAAATATGTAATGAACTGTGGTATTGGTCGTAACCCTCGCGTGCGATCTGCGTGACAGAGAGTTCAAGTTTCGACCATAAAAGCAAAAGGCCTCCAAGTTAATAGATAGCTCATTTTCTTCTCCACTTCCTACCAAACGATATAAAAACTACCCGAACCTACAATTCCATCACGATCCTCCCGCACAATCCTGAACTATTATAATAGTTGAGATCTCCGCGACGGTAATCCCACAGCGAACTTCCCTGCCAGTTTTCCGACAAATTCCTATAACGAACCGCACCTATAACTTACCCTTCGATCATTAAACCAGAATACTCGTTGTAAACCACAACCGCGAGCTCCCTTGTTATTCATTGTTATATCATATAACTGACTCTCGGCTCGTCTTTGTCATTACAGTGACAATGATAGATGCGGAGGCAGTGGCAGGTGGAATTGCTCAGTTACCATGCGACGTGGAACCGCCGGTCCCTGGAGACAAGCTGCATCTAGTTATTTGGTACAAGGAGGAGGCAGACGCGCCGATATACAGGTAAATTCCACTCTTCCGTTCCTTACAATTTACATCCATGGTATCTAAATCATCCACGCCTCACCGCCGGACTATTACTCCGACGAAAAAAGAGAACGAAATAGAAACAACGAAATCAGATCAACTCGCATCTCTCAGAATCCCATCTTTTGGAACGGTATCAAGGTCTCTGGACGCTGCAAGAAACGTGATTCTCCTCCTCTCGGTGCTCTCCTTTCGAATAACCGTACCGGATCACTCATCCTGTGCAAATATTTTCAGAAACCGGAGAACCGAAAGACTCCGTCGACGAGATGGGCGACAGTTGTCGATCCTGATCGCCGTTTCGAGATTACAGTGTCCGATAAACGGATTGCCGATTCACGCAATCGCTAAGTTTTATTGTGTTTTTAGGGCGTGTAGTGTTTCGAAATTTCCGGGATAAATGCTGCATTGCGGGCAGTCCACTTTCTCCAAGCGTTCTTTCCATAAATTCATTCCCAGCGAGAGAATGTTACTCCTGAAATGTTGCCAATTTCCCCCCGCGCTTGTTTCTCGTTTGTAATTTCGCGTCTAGTGGTCATTATCTACCTTTCAGTTTTCACTGTTCCTCCCTTATTTCGCGTTTTCTTTAAACAGAGCTCGAGCTCGGGCTCCCCGCAATTCCCTGCTTATTTTCGAAGAATCTCGACGGAGACGTTATTCGATCGGACCAAGCGCTGCAATTTAAAACATTCAAATCACCGGTCGCGTAAAAATGCAGAAAGCAACGAATATAAGGGGGAGCAGATTCTACTTTTAATCGGTCCAAGCCCACGCGAAACAGCCCTGAATTTGGCGATATTTCAATCTCGGCGTAAATCATATGGTTACGTTTAATTAAAGTCTCTCTCGCGTTACAAATCTTCTTCGTAGTGGGGGACAATTAATATTTCTCAAATTCATTGACATCAAAGTGCATAGGGACGTGAATCTCGCTTGGAAGCACCGCTGTTATGATTCAGGGGAATTGTCTCAGAAATAACGGCTGCAGGTTTCTGTGCTTCCAATCGTACGCTGATCTTCCATTTCGCCTAATTAAATTCAATGCTGGAAATTGGTCTCCCTGATCAAGAGTTTCAACGTCGCAGAAATAATTGACTATGAAAAACCACTATTTGTAATGTAGAAACTGTAGAAACGATCCCTTGGGATTCGTAATAACTGGTTCGATACAGTTCCAGAAAAATCAGAAGAAACGCAATAATTTTAATTAACTCATTTAAGGGTACCCTCCGGTCGGAACGCTTGAAAAGTACGTTGATTTTCACGAATTAAAAAAAAAAGAAACTGAAAAGCTTTTTGTACTTTATTACTACATACATATTTAGACAACGGACAAAAAATTATTCTTTGAATTTTATCAACTTTTTAGCACTCTAAAAATTATAGCTCGTCTGAATTAAAAAAAATAAAAATATTTTTAAAATATATGTGAATACTTTAATTTCAAAATCCAGTAAATCATCAAACTATTTCGCTAAATAAGATACCTACCTCCCTCTGTCCACGAAATTATTTGTACACAACAGTGGTAACGCAAATAAGATAGTTCCATTAGAAACAATTATATCTTAAATCTCATTACCATCAGATTGGAGGGGTTAGCAAAATAACTCAGTGACACCAAGGGCAATAGTTAAATGCTAGGTGCGTGATCGCACAGAAACATGAATTCTAAACATTCTTCAGACATATCGGAAGCATCAATGAAAACTTATTCCGATTCCCCATTCTGCCTGCCATAAAACGCCCGAAATCACTTGCTGCCGCTTGGAGAAAGGACACCAGCCGGCGGCCAACAAATCCACTCCACCGGGCTGGGAAACTCTATGAAAAAGTGGAACGAAGAAAACTCGTTCGTACAATGTCCCTCGCAGCCTTGACAGGCCAGAACCACGTAGGAGAGCCGTACATAAGTCCTCCGTGGACCGGTTTCAGGAAGCCAGCCCGCAGGCATCCTCGCGGCGCGGCGGCGCGGCGGCGCGGCGGCGCGGCGTTTCGCTCCGTAACAGAGAGAAAAAAGATTCGAGACACCTGCTCAGGTGCGGCGCGGCGGGTAATCGCGTTCGACCCGACGATTCGCCCAGATCCAATCGCGCCTCGATATCGCGTTGGAATCTGCTTTTCCTCCCGTTCTCCACGATTCTAGAATTTCTCTCTCAACAGGCAGAGAGGAGCGGATTAACAGAGGCGGCCGACAGGTTTTTTAATCACCTACGATCGGCAAATATTTGCGCGAAATCCCGTTTCATCGGGAACCACGTGGGCACCAGCGCTTTGACCGTGGCTCTCTCCCGTCGAATCGATTTTGTTGTAATAACGCGAGCGTGCAAACAGGGGAGATGCTCGACCTGTCGCGCGTCGGCGAGGAGATTTCAGGTGAAACGTACGAGGACTGCGCGACAACATAGTTGTCAAATGAGTGGATTTATTAGGAACGGTAAAGCAGCCCGCGGATACGCGTGACGTGCGCGCGTTCTACAATGTGCCGGGGACAATACGGTACAGTGTCGCCGGGGACAATGCCGCGACTGTGCGGGCGGTGTGGGCGGTGTGGGCGGTGTGGACAGTTTGTTTCGTACGGGGCGATAAACTCGAGAGTAACGAGACGGTGTGCCCTTCGCGGCAATAGGGTCAGGCGGAGGCCGTGGAATTGAACGGGGGATGTCTGACGGATTGCTGCTCAACGGCTGGGAGGTGTGGGCCGCGGCCGTTATCAAAGTGTGTGGTGACACTTGAATGTGGCGCTGTGAAAGTAGGCCAGCGGTAGAAGTTGGGCCCGCATCACTCCGGGAGTATGAAGCTACAAGGCTTTAGAGGTAGAGCTATTTTTTACGGGCCCGTGGAAGTGTAAAACGGCTAGGGTGGAGGTATGGAAGGTATTGGTGAATTACAGTGGAACTAAGTAGTGGAGGGATTCTATAGGCAGTGGAAATCTATAGAACCTCGTAGATATATGCCAAACCGTGAAATTGCAGAATAGCAGAACGAAAATGTGAAAATATGAAATTATGCGCAGCTGCGAAATACCTAGAGAAATTTTATTCAAGGTGAATGTAAATCCCTTGGAAATTGAATTAACAGAGAATCATAAGGAAGCTCGATCAAATGGCCAGATACGTATACTGTATAGAATCTTTTCATGTCCTTCGCCATCTCTGTATCCCACCTGCGCAGTGCGCGCCCCAACGTTGCTATCGCGACTTTATGCATGGAAACGAGGAGAAACAGAAATCCCATCTTTTTCGCTGTAGTTATAAAAGACGAGGCGCCCGACTTCCCTGCACCTACTATTTCCGTTAGCGCGTCTTCCCGGGCTATATAGTTGTTCTCTCCATTACTAGAATTTCGTGCAGCGAATTGGATACCTTGTCTCCCCTTCTTCCCTCGATCGCCATGCTTCCGCTCTTGAAACCGTAGTATCGTGCCTCTGTGTTAAAAATCCAGATTCCACGCGATACTCTTCCGCAGGCACTTGAGAGATTGCGATCTTAATATTTAATTCACAATGATAACTTAGAATCGTTCCCATAAGTGCCCGCTCACCATCTTTCTTATTATTTCTACATACACAGTAGAAATTATTGCTAGTAGAAATATCATCTGACGATATAAAAATTAATTTTACTACAAGTCCCGCGTTCTTCTATTACCCAGAATACTTTTAATAGCCTCTCTTCTAAATTAAATTACAACAAGAAGAAGTAGAAAGATAGAAGCAACCATTTCATCGAGCAATGCTGCATCTATATTCCTCTTTCCCATCGTTCCTGTGCATGCTCGCCAATAATCCCGCCTGTTCCCGTGTCTCCTTCAGCCTGGAGTAATCCCTTCCGTGGTCGTCTCGCGACGGAGCACTCCATGCATGGTGACGTTTAATTTCATAAATGTTCGCTGGCTTTTGCCACAGTGTTCTTGCCGACTACTAGGGTTAAACGTCCATAAAATGAATTGCTTCCACCCCCTACCTCACCCCGTGTTCGATCCCCCACCGCATATTCAAGGGTCGCGAGGATCGCGAGGATCGCGAGGATCGCGACACAAGAATTATGGCCGCCATATTACCGTCCCTTGCATGTAAGTAATACGTCCATCACCCCGTCCTGTAACACCGGAAACACCCGTAGTTTTATTAAACCGGGAGCTCGTCCCCGAGTGTTTATTTCAGCACGCACAAGGCTACGGCTACCTACTGCGGAGCTGAGAATTCTTATACTGCCCCCCCCCCCTTGTTGCGTGTGTGCATAAACAGCCGTCTTATATCTCCTCCGCCTTGTATTTTTATGCTTCCCTACCCTTAGAGTTTCCCTTCTTTTAACAGTCAGCCTTGTTTGGCGGCAAGCTCGCTGCCTCCGAGCATTTTACTCGCTTCTTTATTCGTTTCTTGAGGGGAGAATTGAGAATGAGATGTGTGTCATGTGTGTCATGTGTGTAGTGCTTCCGTTCATGATTCAAACGAACAGTTAGGGGGTGGGGTGGTGTGAGAAATTGAAATTGGCGGCAAGTAGAATGATAATGTCTTGCACAGTGGTGGTCAGAGATGGACAAAATTTTTATTTAAATAAAATTTCGAATAACGAATGAAAGTTCAAAAAAATTATTCGCCATGTGTCGATAAAAGTTAATGCTTTTATTCAACAAAGATTCTTTTATTCGTCGAGCGTTTCAACTTGAATGTCGAATAAAGTTTTCAACTTTAATTTTAACTTTGACTTTAACTGCATTCGATGTTGAATAAAGTTAAAACTAAAGTCAAAGTCAAAGCCGAAGACGAATTTGAAGCTGAAGTTGAAGTTGAAGTTGAAAAATTATTAAACGCTCAAGTTGAAACGCTCGACAAATAAAAAAAATTATCTTTATTCGTGAAATAAAAAAACTTTATTCCTCGAATAATAATCTAAAGTTAAAGTAACTTTTATTTGATCCGTTACTTAAATAATTTTTAATTTAGTTAATGCTCAACTATAATGGTGGTGAATAGGATGTTTCAAACTTAAATTTTTACAGTCTAAGAGTTATACTGGTATCACTGACTTAGTCTAGCAACCCCTGAACTAGGACGTATAAATTTCAAGATGTAATTCTCTTGGCTTTGTAGTTAAAGATCGACGGAGGTTATTTATCAAGGGTACTTTTCGTGATACATTTTACCCTCCATTTTTCGATCTTCTTCAACGACGTCATGATCAAGAAGTAGCACACTTTCGATTCACCTTCCTCCCTTCAGATCCTCCACTACAGCCAGTTAACCCTCCAACCTCCAGTTGATATATGAATTGCACCGAGCTTAAAGGTATCTCATTGTCAGACTGAAATTATAAACGGCGTACTATTTCTCGGTGTGCATAAATAACACGCCCCCTGTATTACACCGTCCAATTTACGACTCTCGATCACTCGTGGCTAGGAGAAGCTAATGTCGAGCGATTTTTTCAATGGCGCCATTGCCCGATTGAAAATACGAAAAACCATCGATCGATTGAATAAAAAGAAAGCACGAGGTAAGATGTCTTCCTTAAATTATGAAAAACTTGGGGGGGGGGGGGGGTCTTGGGAAATATTTTTTAACCTCGTTTTCAATATGAGTAGCCTAAAAAAACTCTGTTTCATCGCATACACGAAACCGACTTACAAGAATTATATAAATCTTTAAATGAATTTTAATAGCTGGAAAGTCCAATGTAAACAATATTACGTACGGATAGGTGGAGGGGATTTAAATATAAAATCTTAACTACCTACTTTAAGGACGATCCCTAATCTTACTGCAAATAATACGTTACGCCAGAATTGTTTACACGTAAGTGTAAGTGTAAAATTGTTTATAGTCGCGGTTTTTTTTAAAAGTCCGTCAGCTGTAAGCAGCAGAACTGCGCAGAAATTTTAATCCAATTTACGTTTCGCCCTGCGGGCGGGAAATTACGCAGGGACGTCTGAAAATTCTCGTCCAATTACAGGATTCCGAGTTAATACGTGGACATTAAAGAAACGGTAAACTGTAAAGGGTGAACGTGTGACGCGCGGGGCCCCCGGGGCTCCCGGGGCTCCCGGGGCGCCGCCCTTTCGGCGTGCACGTGCTTCCGGTGGTTCAAAGCGCGGGCTTCGCGGCCGCGATGCAATTAACCGTGAACTTTAACGCGTAACGCCGGAATAATTGGTTTGCGCGGGGAAATCGGGGACGAGATCAAACGGCAACCGGGAACCTGTTAAAAATTGAGTTTGGTTATTCGGTTAATTTTACGGTCAGCTTGGTAACCCCGCGGATGTCGCGGGGTGGGGCTAATTTGGTTACGAACTCCGATTGGCTGGAACTAATAAGCTCGAACGGGCCGAATTCAGTTTAACCACGAAACTCATCGATGATAACTTTGCTCAGTGTCGCGATAATAGAGACTCGAAAGTTGCCATTGAAATCCTTTATTGGCGACAGAATGAAATCTGTCACGCGTTAACGAACCAGCTGCTAATGTTGGTAAAATGTGTTCTGTTAGATATTTTAGAATCATCGTGCATCTGGTAATTGAGAACCTTGCAGCAAAAGGGGTGCAGCTCCTCTTTTGATATGAAAAAAAAATGTTGCAAATCTGATACTCAAAATAGAAATAGAAATAGAAATAGAAATAATACTTATTGTGTGAAAATGTATATTTTTCAATTAGTGTTCTTTTTTCAATGTTAAGACAAAGCAATAATTTTATATACAGCTTTGGGTTAGTAGTTATATTTGGGTTATATTAGCAAAAGAGCTCTTGCTGTAAGGTCCTCAATTAGTTTTTAATTTCCAATTCTACAATGTCTGATGCTTTTATAATTTTCCTCAACTGCACTTGTACCTGATAGGTACCTGTATACTATATACTCGTTCGTTCTGAAAGTCAGATGTTTCTCGAGATTGCCAGGTTTTTCTGGACATTTTTCCAAATTACCCAGACCAGTTTGGCACGGTTCGCGGGGTTGGCGGCCGTTTTGGGGATTTTTCTGAAATTAACATTCGTGAGAATACGGATGGAGGGTGAGCGGCTGGTCGGCGACGAAGAGGCTCGGGAATGGGAAAAACACCGCAGCAATGGGACAAACGGTACATCCGCCGCTGGGACTCGCTCGTAAACGTTTTAAAAAATTCCGTGATAACCGCCCCCGTAATAAATGGCGCGCATAATAACGCTGACGGCATGTGCTTGGCGCTGATTACAGGAGGAAATGGAATTCACGTGGCAAGTGTCGCGGGCACATGTGTCTTGAGATAGGAGAAATGGTTGTGGTTAATCACCGAGCTAAATAGAAATTTGAGGGTGAATACAGCCCCCAGGGTGAACCAATCAAATTTATCTTTCTCCTGGATTTGGAAATTTGTCAATTTAAATTCATGGGCAGCTATGAGCTAAAACGTTGGTAACACTCCAACGGTGCTTCATCGCTATTAAGCGAATAATAATGAATTGAATTTCTGAATGTGCGTATTAATTGAGCACATTAATAACTTAAGAAACTGACAATGACTTTTATTGAATATTCGACGGCGCGTGCTCGTGGGGTCGTTAGACGATACGTTCATGATACGCGTCACGATGCAGAGGGTGTAAAACGGGAGGAGCAAGGAAAATGTAAATAACTCGTTGGAAAAATTCCTTTAAGGCGGAGGTAGACGGTACTTTGATCCCCTTAAGAAGCTCTCGCGCCGTCGATACCCCATAAATTTAGTTAAAAGATCCCATCGCTGTTGCATGGCGGCAGCGATCGTAATAAAAATAGCCGTCGCGTAAAAGTGAGATATTAGATGGTAAAGTGTCTGCAGGATCTCGCGTGACTCTGTGCTTTTCTTTGATAACCATCCCCCTCACGCCCGCCTTTCAAACGTATTTCCCGGATTGATCGTTCCGCGAGAGTTTAGCGGAGGCAATATGAAAGTTTCGTCCGACGCCCCCCTCCCTTTCAGGCTGGAATCGAGGAAGACACTCCGCGACGTCCATCGACCTATCGATGCCAAAGTAGCTGTCCCGTTCACACGATACCTTACGGCTTAGAAACTTTTAAATCGTTGCGTCCTTAACTCTTTTCGAGAAATCAATCGTCCTGCTCGTTTGTTTATTGGGTGGTGAGTTGGTCACACGACGCAACAGACATGAAAATACGTCATTTTAAAAAAAATTCGAAAACTCGTTAAGTCAAAATTTATTTTTATTTAAATGGCAGCCAGTTGTCATTAAATCCCAAAGAAAAATCTCAAAGAATGAAATATATATTACTCGCAACTCAAATGAAATGTTTGTCATCGGTAATGATTAATTGATTTCCTACCGACGATCAAAACCATAACTTTTAAAGTTTCTCTTATAAGATGACGTTATGATGTCTGCTTGATAAGCAGGGATAAGGGAATAAGTAAATTCTCTTCTTAGAAGCCCGGATGTTCTCTCCTCCATTGAGTCGACCAGAAAATTTAACCCCATCGAGTTTCTCACAGAGGAATATCGAGTTCACACTGCCTCACTTTCCCTACAACCGCGAAAATACGAAATCTGGCCACCGATAAGGCGAGTTCACGAGCCAACAAACTACCCCCGCATTATTTATTCCCGCCAGCCACTTCTGAAAACTGTTTGAATCGTAGGTCGAGAGTATCGCTCCCCGCGCCAGCCCCGAAATTTCTCATTCCACCCCATTCCACCCCGTTCTACCCGTTCCCATCGTTGCACTAACACACCGTCCGCCGAATGTTTGCAGTTTCGACACGAGGGGACAGAGCAACCTGGAACAAGGAAAACACTGGCAGGATATCAGCCTCGACAAACGTGCCTTCTTCAGATACTCGGAGCAGCCCGCGAAGCTCACCCTCGAGAGCGTCCGTGAGATCGACGCAGCCGTCTACAGATGCAGGGTCGATTTCAAGCAGTCGCCGACGAGGAACAGCAAAGTCAATCTCACAGTGATCAGTGAGTGTTCAGCGAGTGTTCAGCGAGTGTTCAGCGAGTGTTGAACGGATCTGATCTCTGCCTCCCCCCTTTCTCCATGCCACTCCTACAACCCCCTGCCTGATCACTCGTCGATATCCACTACTTAAAACTTATTCTCTCCATCTTTAACATACCCACAGTCTCTCCTCGACCAACTTCCCGGACCTTGTTATTCTATTTCCGTTCCATCCTTTTTTCGCTATTTCACCCAGAATCTTTTGATCCTCTCTGTAGTCTGTATTCCTCGCAGAAAACGCGCACCACGCTCGTCCCCTGCGTCCGTCTGTTTCGTTGCCCATTAATCTTTTCGTCCTTCACCCTGCCCACACTTTCAGCCTTCTGTGTCCATTACTTTCCCCCCTTGCCCCCTTGCCCCCTTGCCCCCGACGCGATAATGCAATATTTCTGGATTTGTCTTTACTCACAATCAGTTCCCCGCGCCTTTACTCGGCGCGCCCACTCTTCCAGCGCTCCGCTCCGTTCTTTCCATTTCATTATTTCGTGGTCTTGCTCCCAACGTGCAAGATCTTCGATTCGAGGATTTGTATTCGTTTTATTCGCTATTCCCTCTTCCATTTCCCCGCTCATATTGTCCCGCGTATTCCTTTCTTTTAATGCGGAGATTTCTTCCTACCTTCCGCTTGTCTCCGCGAATCCCTCGTGACCCTTTACATTCATCCTTTATCCCCGCCGATTCCTTTAGCGGGCAAACACGGCCGCGCAGAAGCTTCTACGGGTGTACCTATTATAAAAAGAACACGATAAGCAGAAAGAATAGGATGGAGCTTATTTCTCCACTAGGAAAATATGATCCCCTTACCATCTCAATTTATTCCTTCTTATACAAAATAAAAGTGAAACTTCCAATGTGCATGGGACATAAGAAATTTTTTCAAACGCATTCATTTGTTTATTAAGAAAAATAGAAACTGAGGAAAGGTATCGTTGTGGGTTCCATATCAAAACGACACAGTACAAAACTACACATGCAATTTAGGACACATCAGAATAGTGCACCGAAAGTAGTGCACATACAATTTAGAACACATGAAATTTATAGTGCACATACATTTTAGGACACATGCAACTTAGAACACATACAATTTAGGACACATGCGATTTAGAACACATACAATTTAGGACACATGCGCTTTAGAACACATGTGATTTATAGTGCACATACAATTTAGGACACATGCGATTTAGGACACATTCAATTTAGGACACATTCAATTTAGGACACATGCGATTTAGAACACATGCAGTTTAACGCACATTTTTTTAGTGCACATCAGGATAGCGCACAGCAAGATTTCACGCGCAACCATCTTCTCGTCGCCATCGACTGTTTCACAGCCGACGGTATTAATATTGGTTGGGGTTAGATCAGGGCGGGAGGCGCGCGCCCGCTTGCGGGCGCGTAAAGCATGGTAGCGAACCGATGTGGGTACGTGTTAAACTCGGTAATTGTAATTTTGAGTTATGTTTTTTGCGAATATCTCGTAAACCAAAACCAACTACCAAAAAGTTTAAGGGAAAATGTTCAGAATGATGATCTTGACAGCAATGGCGATATTGACCCCATCACGCGATACTTGTAACCGCAGTCACATTTTGGAAATCCCCAAATTCACATCGGTTCACTACCATGCATTACGCGCCCGCAAGAGAGCGCGCTCCCCCCGCCCTGAACTAACCCCAACCAATACTAATACCGTCGGCTGTGAAACAGTCGATGGCGACGAGAAGATGGTTGCGCGTGAAATCTTGCTGTGCGCTATCCTGATGTGCACTAAAAAAATGTGCGTTAAACTGCATGTGTCCTAAATTGAATGTGTCCTAAATCGCATGTGTCCTAAATTGTATGTGCACTATAAATCACATGTGTTGTAAATCGCATGTGTCCTAAATTGTATGTGTTGTAAATCGCATGTGTCCTAAATTGTATATGTCCTAAGTCGCATGTGTCCTAAATTGTATGTGCACTATAAATTTCATGTGTTCTAAATTGTATGTGCACTACTTTCTGTGCACTATTCTGATGTGTCCTAAATTGCACGTGTAGTTTTGTACTGTGTAGTTTTGATATGGAGCCTCGTTGTGCGGGTTGTGCGGGTTGTGCGGGTTGTGCCCCATCTGACATATAATTAATTAAAAAAATTAGTAGATTGTACCTTAACAACAGGAAACAGACACTGTCTGGTGTCTGAGCCTTTGTGAATAATAAATTTAACAAGTTACGTATCAATGGAAATGTATAAATTAAAATATAGCCATTATATGTTGAATTTTCAGAATTTCGTTAATCTTTTACTCACTTGGGCTACCCCTAAACATTAGGGAGACCCTTATTTTCAACCCCCGATTTCTTTTGCTCACAGCCCCTAATAGGTTCTATTTCTTAAAAAACGGGGACTATTTTTTCCAGGGGGGGCGAGAGCAAAGTACAAAGTAAAATTCAACACATATAAATAAGGGCCACCCTACTAAACATAACAATGTATATATCTAAAGGAGCAAATTAGGCTGGCAAGACTAAATATTTCATTTTTTTTATCTTTTAAGCTCCATCCTAAGAAAGAATAATTTGCCTTACACCCCAGACCTTCGTATTACAAATTCCTCATCTTTCCTTCCTTCCTTCTCCGCCCCCGTTTTCCTATCTGACCTTTCCTTCGTGCCTCGTCGTTTGCTTTCCTCCTTTATCTCGGCAATTACACACTTCTACCGCGCCTGAGGAAAAAAAATCACATATAAATTGCATCCTCCGCCTCGATTACTTCTTCGCCGCATTTATTCTCCGTACGCCACGCTGCACGGAAAATATTCTTATTTATCTTACACACTTCTGGCTCTCGCCTCGTCCGTCGTTTTCTCCCATTTCTGTTGGTTCGATAATTCCTCTTACGCCTCTTTCTATTTGCTCGACGCCTCCGACGCTCGTCATTTCTTCGCCCTCTGTCGCTCTTCTTCCGCCTGTGTACCTTCTCTCCACCCCTTCGGCCGCCTCGCCCTCCCTTCGGATTTCTCAGAGTTGATCGAGGCTTTCCGCGATTAGCTTGAACAAACAGAGAGCGGATCCAGCCTTCTTGACCCGGATCCACGGCTCATCGAGCTACGATTAAGAGGGAGTTTTATCTGAAAGTCGCCCGGGAGTCACGGGAAATGCGAAATTAGATCGGCGATCTCTCTCGTCGAAATCAATACACCGAAGATATCGATAAGTACCTATCTTGCTCGATCGCTCGAAATAATTTCGCTTCCGTCGGCTCGTTTAATTAATTGGCTGCGCGAATCTCCCGCGGCGTACGTATATATATACATATATATATATAGAGGTAGAATTACTCCATGTTGAATCATAATAATTAATAACTAACGCTGAATAGACACGTCTACCTTTCGACATCCACGTGTATCCATTTCTCCTTTCATAAACTCTCGAAATTCCAGAACACTGAAATCATCCCCGTTATTCCCCAGAAACCGGCTCCCACTTGTTCCGTCGATCTTGCATGCCAAGAGGAGCGTTCCTTTATCCAAGTCAGTTTCAATTCCGCGCGTCTAGCACGGGAAAAAGAATTTGCATATCATAAGCGTCTCGCGGGCACTTAAGCGCGCCACGGGGGAGGGGTGGTAACGGCCGGCCAGATACATATAAGAATGCTTCCAGCCCGACGTGTCTGGCAGAGGACACGCACACCGCGACCGGTCGGAGGGGTAATTCGTCGTCGCGCAAATTGATTCGCCCCCGTCGTTCGCCGGAACGACGAGGCCTGGGCGGTGGCGTGCTCCGTGGAGAAAAAAGGAACGACGGTCGATTTTATTCTGCGAAATTATTACAGTACCGCCGGAGCAGCTGAGCATATTGGACGAAGACGGAAGATCTCATATCCCCTATTACGTGCTGGGCCCGTACAGCGAGGGTGCCTCCCTGAATATTACCTGCGTCGCCGCTGGTGGTGAGTACCCCCTTTCGACATTCCCCTATTTGTCCGACTTCCCTCTTCATTTTTGAATATTGTCTCTTCCGCCCCACCCTTCGATTCCTTCGCTCGCCCCACTCTCCCTCTGTCTTTTCTGCGGCTGCAGTCCTTTCGTTCCTCACCCCCTCCCTATCGATCCATGTATTGTGCTGCGTACTATATACGTTTGAGTGCTTCGGGTGGCGCTCCTCCTGAGATTTAGATTCCTATTGCGTTCGAGGATTTAAAAAGGGTTTTTTGCCTCTGCTGTTTATCGTTGTGTCGCGTGGAGGGTGTAGACTGTAGCTTATCGCAGGATTTAAAGGGTTTCTGTAGGTGCGGGGATTTATAAACGAATACTTTTACGTAACTAATTTAATACTAACATGGCAAGTTAGGCATATGGCTACAAAATAAAATTGTAAAAATTTCGTAAAAATAATTATCTTATATTTATAATTATTAACTTTAAAAGTATTGATTTTTTGATAATTATTTTTATGCAGTTTTCTAGATGTAAAAAAAACAAGAAAAATGGATTTATATTACGGATCAACTACTCTACTCGCACACAAAGTTGCATAATTTTCTGAATTTCCGGCTTGCCTAAGTTTCTTCGAAAGATATTTAGCTTCACGTGACCTCTGTAACTTATTTGGTATATTTTAGTTTTACTGCGTGTATTGCATTCGCTTACGCGACTACTTCGACTTCGTCTACTTTCTGTCTTGGCATCGCCTCCCCCTTCCTCTATCTTCTGTTCACCCGTCTCTTCTCGGGGCTTGGCACTTTGACACGCGACACCGAACGCGACAAGATTGGCAGTTTACTCTGTTGGAATGTAGATTTAGAACAGTGGGATCCCAGGGACTGCCAAAGAGCGTGTTTCCTTTCCTCCGGGGAGGTTCTTCAAATTTTCGTTTCTGTCGCCCACTCTTCTTTATTGCTTTCGTCTCACTCCGTTCAGCCCCGAGTTTATTAGCTGCGCGTTTTAAGGCGGTAACTTTATATGTCTAGATTTGCATGCGAAAAAGCTTCCGCACCCCTTCCTGCTTGCTCCCCTCCTCCTTTCAGAGGTATGCGTGAGATTACGAGCGCCGGTATCTTTCTCCAAGTCACATTCGTTTTAGGAAGCCGACTTTTAGATTGATTAATGTAATAAAAGAAAGGAATCGCGTTATTTCTTCAGAAGGAATTTTAAAAATTACGAGCTTTAATATTGTCTTTACTGAGTTTTTTTTTCGTATTAAAACGCAAACAAGTTTCAGAAGAATCCAGTCGCAAGTTTCATGAAAAAAAAATCCCTTAAGAAATTACAACACTGAATACTTATTTTCCAGATTAATATTATTCGTTAAGAAATTGAAATTATGTGGTATATTATAGTGAACGGATATTCTGTGGAATTATTTTTCTCGTCAAGAATATTATTAATGTTTCGCATCTTGTTTGTTATTTTGTATTTATGCTCCATCAATTTTAAATACTCGAGCATCCTGGCGTATAACTTCGACAACGCCGCGCGTGTATAGTTTGGCGCCAAGAAAATTTCCATCAACGGTTGGGGGGTAGATCGGAGGAGCACGCGGAAGTTGATCGCTTCGGGAGAGCGAAGTATGATTAAAATGAAAATTTAATAGCGCTGGATACCAGCGAAGAAGATGAAGCTCGAGATGCTGCGCATCGCTTCCTGTACGTGCGTACGCGTTTCACTCGCCGCGTCTCCGTTATTTGCGCCTTCAACCCCTTTCATGTGCGCCGCGCACGCTGTATAAAGATTGATAAACAGACCCCCACGGGGAGGAAAACAAGGAACCTGGGGAAAGTTGATTGAAGACAGCAGAAACTGCGAACTAATACTTTTAGCCCGGAGCAAAATCATACCGGATCTTGAACAGCGAAAAGAAACTAGTCTCGTTTCGATTTTTCTGATCGAAGTAAAGCAACTTTGCCTACTTCAACGTCATAAACGTAAATTTAATAAATAGAAATTTAGTGCCATTAGTGGTATGTATATGTATATTTTTATTTTGATCCAGTGGGGCTTGGTCAGGAGTTTGCTTTCATTTGTGTTCACGATTTAAGGCTGAAATGTAAAAATACTTGAAAAATGTTTATTTTTTGATTATGTAAAATGTAAATGATGATTCAAGCTCGCTCGCGTTCGAGCTGAATTTTCGAAATAGGAGCTGTTGTAACTGCTCGGGGTTGTCTGACTACGCGTCGACTCGCACTACTTAAACAGACCTTCGGTAGAAATATCACGTCCTTGCACTTCGAACAATCTTCTACTATTAAAATTACATTGTACTGCATTCGAACCTTCCTTCTGCTCGCATATTTCACATTTTATTCCTATTACTTTTACATACTCCTTTTTACTGTATGTGTATTCACACTGGCAGTATTGGGTCATCGACTAAAATATTAAATTTACGTGGTCAATTTAAATTCTACGTGGAAGACATCTCCATAAAATATTAGGTTACAAAGAGATAATAACCAGGACATTCAAATAGTACGAGAGAATCCCCCGCGTGCCGTCATTGCTCAACTCTCCCTAAGCTCGTTTTACCAACATCGCAATGTCCCATCGAGACTTATAAAAATATTTACTCGTGGCGAAATGAATTTTTCAGTAAAATGAAATACGAAAATAGTCGGTGAATTTTTATTACACTACACGACTTGCCAGCTCGTCAAATAAGTATAACATTCCCCTCGACATCGAACAGCTTTTACGCGAGATTTTTCTACCTATTTAAAAATGTTGAAGATTTTCCGAACATCTCCTTCGTATCACCACAGAGATGTATTTCAAGTGACTCACCTTCTATAACAGTTATTGGACCATCGCAAAATGCATCTTCTATTACTAAATCAATTTTCATTCAAAATGCTCCTTTTGTCCTTCAAAAACATCGAAGTCACCACTGGCCCTCTAAAAAACCTTGCATCCCTTTCCGTCACAGCAGAAGATATTTAATCAACAATTATTAGATCTACCTCGTAAAAGCTCGTTCTGGATACCGCGTACATTTTCATAATTCGGAATACTCGTTCCCAGCTGCAGAGACATCGCAGTCGCTACAATGGCATGTTTCAAGTGACTCACCCCCGTGATCGTGTATCAAGCATAACCGTGCAACGCGTTCACACCTCGGCTGCATTAGAGCGGCCCCGCAAATCACACCGCGGCCTGCGCACAATTCCCGCCGTTTATTATTTGCGGGAGTGTATTTATTTATAGGGAGTCGCAGCCTCCGCGGCGCCGCGGCGTCTCCGTGCTCTTCCCGCGGGGCGCGAGACGTTATTGCGCCAGCGAAATATTTCGCCGTGGATTGTTTCCCTGTGAAATTGCCGTGTTCAACGCTCCGTTTCTGCAGCCTGGCATTACTACCTGGGCGTTTGTTGTCATTCGCGCGAGAGACCGGGGACGAGGGAATCTCCTGGAACGGTGCGGGAATTGAGCGGGAATAATTTTATAAAGGCCGGTGGTTTCGTGCCTGAAATAGTTCCTCCCTTGCAGAAGCATCGCTCTAACTGGCAATTCAAGGATCCTTTCATTAATACAGATTTTGGGAGAGATTAAGATTAGCAAAATGTTTTTCGTGTACTTCAATAGTTTTATAATAAATGTTTACTTAGTTATAGATTTCTTAATTTCTTCATCATTTTCTCAAAAAACATCTTAAAGATAACTGCTATTTTTAGAATCCAAAGTGGTGTCGTCCTTTAAGGGAGGATTCTCGTGTAACAGCCCCAAAAGTAACTCATATTTACGAATTTGTTTTTAAAAAAAAACATTAAAATTCCACAATCTATACTTATATAATCGGTGTGTCACTGATTCATCAGCTTCCAGCTTAAACCGCTGACCCTAGAAACATGAAATTCGAAGCATATATTCCTTTTGCGACGTAGGTGGTGAATAAGAAGGGATTTTTCGAAATTCCAATCTGAACGGGGTAAAAAGGGATGAAATTTGTTTCCACAGCTTTCTTAGAATCTCTTCGGCCCGATTCGATATCAACCGGGCTTTTACTTCAAAAGATTACTCACGTAAATGCCTAAAAAACAATTTCAGGATTTTGTCGTAATCAACCCCTAGGGGGTGATGAAAAGGAGTGAAACGTGTTTTCATTGAGTCATTAATATCTCTTAGGCCCGATGCGAAGCGCGGATGTAATTTGCTAGTAATTAATAAATAATAAGAAGAATCGACAGAAAAACAAAATTCTGTAAATTTAAAAAAGTTACCTTCTTATATCCGAAAAAAGTTTAACCCAAAATCATAAATATTACATAGTTACTTTTGGGGCTGTTTACGCGAGAATCCCCTCTGCAGGATATACGAAACTGGTCGGGTTGAAGCGAGTAAAATATTTCTACCGATAGTCATCTTTCTTCAAACCAGTATTAATGTGAGATCTGAATATCTGATATCTGAACACACTCTGGTTTACAAAATGAGTTTTCTTAGAGGGATTCGACGATTAGTTTCATAGTCTTTAACGTATTATCCCACTTTTGAATCTGCATTTTGCTACCACTGACACTTGTAACGTTCACTTTATGTACATAGGTACGAAGATCGTAGTAGAAGCACTAGTCCGAATTCCACTCTCACGTACCATCGAGGCTAGTCAGATCGTCACACCATCCCACGATGTTTAAATCATTTGAAACCCCGTATCGCAGACCCACCCTCAACCCCCGTCGATGCTATCCGTTGATTGGGCCGACATGCGTAAACAGAGGAACAACACGTAAAAGCCGAGGGGGATCGGGCAGCAAGCCTCACGCGGAAAAAAATATCGAACGGAAATTTGAAATTCCTGTTGCCAGCGCGGCGTTGATTCACCTCTTTAAATATTTGTATCGTTCCCCCGTTGTTTATCAACAGCGAAAACACACGCATGACCACATGCAACCTGTTTTTTCCCATTATTCATCCCGTTATTTACGGGGTGAAATAACGGTGGAATCGGATCGTCCAACGGAAGTCATCCTATAGATCTGGGAAAATATAACGGGGATTACGTTCAATCTTTAGTGTTAGGTAATCGTCGATCAATTGTTACAATTTTCGAGGTTCTCTTCGAAATTTCAAATATTTCATAGGCTTTATTTTCACCTCCCTGACTCTCTATTCACGACAATTTCGTTAATTTAAATATTTCATTATTTAATTATTTAAATATTTTCTATTTCTCAGCAGAATAGTTTCTATATTACGATGTTCGCAATTGTTTTCGTTTTAAAAAATCCTGCAAATGGCAGTTTTTATTCGACTGGGGTACAAAAATCTTTCACCCTTCGTCGAATGGAATGGTATATTTTCTTTATTCCCGTCATATTTCTCTCCGAAATTATAATACGTCTCGCCTGCAATAATGTGGAATGGGGATGCGATTGGGCGAATGTGTTTTCCACCTGGGCGTATTGCAATCGATCACCCTCCTGCGCCAGATATTGATGTTTCGGTATTTATGGAACCTTACCAGTTTCCTCATGACCACCGAAATGCCTTTCTTCTTTCCAGAGGAGACACGTTTCATATTACATCTCCCTGCTCCACTCGCCAATCCCAACCGCAATCTACTAATCATTAAACTCGAGGAATATCCCTTACCCAATTCACGTTTGTCACGAGAAATTCTAACATGAAACCTTTTGTAATAACAAAACCGACTAGCCCCTTGACAAATTCTACAAGAGAACTCGAAATGTCAAACGACGATGCTTAGAATTAGTAGCCAAAGAAATTACTCCCAATAATCCAGAAGCTTACGAATGAATTTCAAAGTTAGCCAGAAATTTCTCCTACACAAAGTACTAATCTTCAAGTATTTCTTTAAGCACCTTCCGTCAAATCTTAACCCTCCTGCTTTCATCTTCTCGGTCCCCTCGAAGAACTCGACACCATTTCAACTCCTCCGTCGCCAGAGAAAAATAATAATTCAATCTGAAGCGCGGCTCTAGCTATGTAACAAATGCACGCCCACGTGCGCGTCGACCAATCAAGAAAGATGAAAACCGAAAGATACGCGACCGCCTTTTATTGAATTTTTTTCCCGCCCCGTCAACCGTTGAACCGACACAAGCACCGCTCTCGAGCTGACCCTTCTTATTTCTTCTGCTCGATTTCGCCAGGTCGACCGCAACCGCGGGTCACGTGGTGGCAGGAGAACGCTCTCTTGGACGACACCTTCGAAACCGTCGGCACCAAGAGGGTCAGGAACGTGTTGCGATTGGAAAGGCTGAGCCGCGAGCATCTGAACGCTATCCTAACATGCCAGGCCTCGAACAACAACATGGTGGCGCCTATATCCAGCTCTGTCACCCTCAACATGAATCGTAAGTTTAGCAGAAAAATCTGGTTACGGAGATGTAATGTCTGTAGCTAAAAATCTTTTCAAGCGATCGTAAAAGCCGTATGTACTTCTTTAGATTAACATAAAAGGAAGATTCTCTTAAAATTTCAAGTGAATCTGAGGAATAGTCCTTGAGAAGGATGCACCGCGTAGCGCCTCTAGCACCACCATTCTATTGAAAAATACAATTACTTGTTAATCTTTCAAAGATGTATCACAAATGCCATTAATCAGTTTTTCTATTGAGTTCATTATTTAAAAAAAAAAAAAAAAAAATGATTTTCATGCGTCCAATGCGCCCCCAATCCTCTTCGCCCTTAAGAAGAGGAACAAGTATATGAAATTAAGTTCCTTGTGTCAGGGTTAAACTTAATAGCAGAATATTACCTACTCTAGCATGGTTCCGATTTTTTGTTAATTGTGTGCAGATGGGAACGTAATAAACACTTATTATTATTGTTAAACTTTTGTATTCGTTTCAAGGTGAATTGGACGTACCTCATAATTCTGCAGTACCTTGTGTATAAAAAAATATCTATACTTTTTTCGCAATAATTAAGAAGACGATCGATATGAAACCGTTTCAATATTGGCACCAGTATTGAGCCACGATCTTTTTAAATTGAAATTGGGAAATGTTTGGTTGGACAACAGTCAACTGGAGACTATTAAAAACGAATGTTTAAGAAACTGTTCGATAACAGCAGCTAGTACGTCCGTCCGCTTTCGCCGGGCGATTTCCTTTCCATTATCCCAGCGGTCAGATACAATTTGAAAGGATCGTGCAAACACTCGTTCGCGGTGCATGGCCACCTTCCAGTGCATTATGGTCCTTCGAGACTAATGGACGGTACACGTGTTTCAGTGAAACCACTGTGGACCCGCATGCAAGGAGAAAACCGTCCATTTAGCGCTGGCACCACGTACGAAATAGGGTGCGAAGTTGTCGGTGCCAGACCAACGCCAAAAATTGTCTGGACCAAAGGGAGCGTGATGCTGAGGAACGCGCGGCAGACGGTAAATCTCGGTTAAGTTAGCTAGGTCGGGTAATATACAGGCCGTTCCGTGAAATGTGGCCGCGATTTTCAGGGTAAAATCAGTGAGCACAGAAATACGTTTGTTCCTGTTACACGAGAATCCCCACTTAAGTGTTAATTTTTAATTAACTAGCTGAATTCGTTCCTTATCAGATGTCCAGATCTCGCGGAACGTCCTGTACAGCAACGAAACCCCTAAAAGTACCGTAAGATCTAAAACGTGCTTCGAAATCAAGCTTGCAAGCAGAAAGCCAGCCCACAATTGGGTTAATAATCAACAGCTAATTTCCACTGCGAAAATAACGATAATCTATAATACCAGTTTACCAGCACTCCCCATCCGGCTAACAACCAATCAAATACTCCAGCAATAATAGCATTCCACTGCATCGCGCGAAAATGGAACTTGTAATTATTTCACGCCCCAGTGATCTGGCGGCATAATATTTTCCTTCCATAAAGTTCAATTATCATGGCTTGTAAGAAGGACAGGGACGAGGACAGAGATCCTGGCTCTCGAGCAGCTTAATTATCCAAGGATGAGAAAAAAGATTCTCTTAAAAGTCCCCGTCGCATTTCCCACTCACGCCTGATCCTTTTGACTAATATTTTGAGAGAAGGCTGACTTGCCTTATCTGGCCGGATCTCCGGGCCGGGATCCTCCGCTTCCGCTGGCCGGGCGCGCCAATTCCAATTCGACCCTTGTTTTTTCTGCGTCCCGGGTCTGATTACCGAGAACCGTTCGGTAAACTGTTTTAAATTCATGAAAACCCTCCCGCAGATGAGCCCCGACAACAACGTCACCACCAGCATCCTCACCTTCGTGCCGAGCATCGAGGACGCCGGCAAGTTTCTCTCCTGCCGCGGCAGCGTGCCGGATATCCCGGATTCCGAGATGGAGGACGGCTGGAAGCTCGACATACACCGTGAGTGTGTTCCCCAACTTTCATATGAATGTAAAGCCCCGCCACACAACCCCACGACAGGTGGCCGTCGATGCCCTGGCGGAATAAATAGAATAAACCTCTTCCCCCCGTTCCTTTGTTTTCGCTGTGGATTTCGGAATTCGGAATTCGGAATTCGGAATTCGGAATTCGGAATTCGGAATTCGGAATTCGGGCACCCCGTTCCTTGGGACGTGGCACTCGTAGCCCCTTTAACTGATTGGGAATTTCCATCTATTTCTGCTCGCCGTTGCGGAGCCTTTCGCTTTCGAACTTGTGCGTGGTAAGTTCAGTTAACGAGTGGCTAATACTGACGACGTTCAAGCAGAACTTTCGAGGGCAAGTGGAATTCGAAGTACGGAAGTAGTATGAAAGGGATTATTGTGAGTTGCCTGACTACGGAACGACTCGTACTACTTAAACAGATCTATTCTAGCTTGGTAGAAACACGCCCCAGTGAGTCCCCTGTACTTTCAACAAGCTTCTATTATTAAAATCACATTCCACTATTATTAAGAAGTGACGTAGCTTTACAAGTTACTTATTATTTATCTAGAGACGCGGCAGATAGAGACATTCCAACCTTACCTGAAACTTATTTCATTAATTATCTCATCACGCCTGCAATATTTTCTAAATTTAAAGGTATTTTTCTCATCTAAACCGCATATAACCTTTCGAATAAGACCAATTTCAATAAAATCGATCCACGGATGACTGAGATATCGTAATATCGTCTGATGGATCAGTCGGAAACGGTAAGATTTTTCTTCTGATTCTCCAGTCAAAATTTTCGTCAACATAATTCAGCGACACCTTGACCTTGCCTGGCCACGCCAAGTATTTCACATCTTTTTTTGTCTTTTATTGTGTTACACAGTGTCGCCTTTGCACGCTGCGGGAAAGCACCTTTTTTACTTTGTAATTACTATTGTTTTCTATTTTTTTTGTGATTTACTTCTTTCCGTCCTCGATTTTATCATGTACTTGGCGTATTTTTTTACTTTTATCAAGTTTTTTATGGGGATTTAAGTTTTCTTTGAAGCGGAGCTTCAGGTTTTGCTTGAAATAAGAATCAGAGTTATTGTAGCCATTATCATAACTTCAGAGTGCACATTGTAATACGAAATAATTTACAATTCTACTCTCAGTTTAAGACAAATATTTTTGAACACGCATGGAATCCCATGCTAGGATCGCTTAAGAATTGTAAGAGAGAGAAAGGGTGCGGTGTTATTACTGTTTACATTAACATGAGTTTGCAACGCAATTCGTAATACAGAATAATTTAATAATTTACAATTTAATAATGCAACTGGTATGGCGTTGAAACTTGAAAGTGTATGCAACTCTGCGCTGCGAAGGCTTCAGATTTTCAATGAAACGAGGAGTAGAATGGTAAGCTCCCCCGACGGGCGTAATTTGAAAATCCACCGTCATCCCTTAGTTTTTGCCGCGCCCTCCGTCCGCGGGAAAAACCAGCTGCGCGGCTGCCCAATAAAAATGAAATATGGTTGATGAGCGATTTATTGCGCCGCCGCACGGAAACGTAATTTAATTCGCGTAATCGATAGAAAGCGCGTCTAGGAGCGATTTTTTCGCCGCGCACGAGGTGGAAATGTGTTTTCGAAACGTTCCGCGCTGCGTAGTGCGACAAACTGCACTTTTTTATTTCGATATCGTAGAACATTCGACAGAAATAAGATAGAGTGATGAATCTTTCCCGAGGTTAAAGCTAAAGGTGTTGCAGAATAAGGGAAACATATTGAAAAAGTATGGCAAAGTTGTGACCTTGAAAATCTATATCAAACTTCACAATTTCAAAGAAAATTACGCTTTTTCCGGAGTATGTAATGGTTCAAGTTTTTCCTTGGCTTGTTACACATCATTTCCTATAGATTTTCACGCGCTGGATTCTAATCTGCTTGCAGAATTTGTCGTGCCGTGCAGGATTCGTTTGACAGATTTTCAAAGTCAAAACTTGTCTGTCATAGGTACTTTTTCAATATTTTACCTTTATTCTGCAACACCTTAGCTTTAAAAAAGCAGCAGCGAAAAAAGAAACGCTTCGGATTAATTAAGATTTTAATTGCATCCTTTAAATTGGAATTCACGTGGAAAGTTTATTGATTAAATTACATACGCTTATGGACAGGCTTCTTGGAACTGTGTTTGTAACAAAGAATCGAGCATTTTTTAGTCAAACAGTTGTTACGAACTTGAGCTGCAATTAATAAGAATTTCAATAGTTTCTATTTCACAGTGATTGAAACAAAAGCAACTAAGTACTCTCCATCGTTACTTGTTCGGTGCTGGAATCCCCGCTAGATTACTTCTACGTTGGCGTGATTTTATCTTGTACGGGGATGGTGAAAAGTTGCAGTGGGGGAATAGCCCTATCAGTGGCCATGGTCAATCGATTGGCTTCGTCTTTCCTATACCAGTTCCCTTTTGAGAAGCTGCAAAAAGCGCAGCCCGCTTCAGCATATAAGCCTCTTGGACGATAATACCCTTGTTCCATCAGAGTGTGCCAGTTTTACTCTCGCCCGGCACAAACTAAAGTTCCCTTCAGCTGCTTAGGAGGCCAGAGTTGCAGCAATCTCCTCGAACGGTAAATTTTTTTTTCCCACCTTCAATCTTCCATCTCGGACACTTCCTTAGCCCTTCAAGCCCGTCCAGCACCAAATAATTGTCTCCCCGTAAATTTCCGCCCCCCTAAGACCCTCGGTACTTAAGAATCCGACAGCGACGCGTTCTGCCTCCAATATGCTGTCCTACAATGGAAACCAGCCATCTTGGCAGCCAACCAGAACACACTATAAACCGAACAGAAACCCTTAAACCCGGGACGACGGCCGCGGCGCGGCGATGCCAAATATTTAAACTAAAATTCCTCCTGCCTCCGCGTAACCCTATTTTCTCCTATCCATTTCCACCCCCTTTGAAACCTCAAAACAACGCTACCTTGCCTTGCCCACTCTGGGGGTAATATATATATCAATATTCTCCTACGCACGTTTCATTCCGAATCGATGCGCAAACAGCTCGCGACCCTGGAGTCCTAGAAGACGACGCGCGATCGTTTGGTCGTCGACATTAAAGCTTGCATCGACAGAGGGTAGGTAGGAAGGGGCTGGAAGCTTTTCAGCTGGCCATCCAGCGAGCTCCTGGACCCGCGTATTGGCTTCACGCTCGATCTCCGCCTCGCTATTAGCAAGAAATCCGCTCCCCTGGTGGTTGTTCGATATCGTTCCTCCGCGCTAAAAACCACGGCCGAGGGGGGCAGGCGCGGGTAGCCAGAGAGGAACGAGACGGAGGAACGCTGGCAAAAGAGGAGAAAAACAAGAGCCGCGAAAGAGCAGCCGCAATATCGATTCACGACGTTCGCCAGCTCTCGGGGGGCTCTTGCTTATGATTTCTCTCGCCACCATCTCCGCCCCCTTCGCCCCCTTCGCCCCCTTCGCCCCCACGCAACTCGTAATACGGGGAACAAATCCGATAATTCCGCGGCAAGATTCGTGCCTGCGATAACCAGTAAATTCCCCCCCACCCTCTTCGTTATTTCCCCGTGTTTCTCGCGTTTTCTCCCGCTGTTCCTCGCGAAATCGTGGATCGTTGGGAAAAAGCGCTGGGCGAAGGGGACACGGATAGACCGATAAGTGGAGTTTTTTCAGGGCTACGCGAGGCTGTGGTGAGAAAGGAGTGAGCGGGTACGACGGGGGCTGAAAGGAAGGGTGAAAAAGGAGGGAGGGGGTGGATGGGGTAGAAGAAAATAGAGGGAACGAGAGGATCTTTAGCCGCGGATCGGCATGTACCATTAATTTTCGCGGAGCTGAGCCGAACTCCAGTACCTACTCTCTCTCTCTCTCTCTCTCTCTCTTACTCCCCATCCCTCGACTCCTGACCTCTTCTGCGCCTCTCTTTGCCGCCGTGCCGCGAAAAACTTTTATATTGGACAGTGAAATCACGGCGTTAATCTGGCAGCGACCGTGGCAGGAATTGCAGATCCGCATAACACAACGGGTTCGTTATCATTGCTTTTTGCGTCGAAGCGAGTCGAAGGGGGTGGCGCGCAATTTATGGGTATATCCTGTGCAACCTGGCTGAGGGTATGTACCTGTGAAATGGTCAGTGGAAGATGGAATTTTACTTCAAAGTTCTGCGATAACGTGGCGGTATTGAAAGTGGTCCCGTATTTGTATCGCTGGGACAAAATGAACGTTGACGTTTGCGGACAGTGGCTTTCGTTCCAACATTTTGGTTAACTATCCCCGATACACTGTTTCACTATCTCCTTCTTGACGTAGGTAGGGTAGTTAATCTTTTCATATCTGAAGGGCAATCAACAAGTGGTTGATAGCATGATACTTTGAAAAAAATTATCCTCACTTGGATGACAGAACTGTGAAGCATCCAACTTTAGATTTCAGCTATTTAATTAATTATTGAGCTTTCACTTATAAATATGCAGGAAAATTACCATCCACCAAACTCTCTGTTAACATTCTATTCTGCGAGATCATTAAATATTCAGTGTAGCTGTGATTGGCACATTTGAGGTGCACCATGGCAACGAGGCGCAACTCAGGGATACCCATTGTGTAGACGGCGAAAGTATTGATATCCGATCGGGTCCTGGCATCGAAACCACGGCTCATCCTTGGAGGAGCCGCGTCCAAGGAGGAGCATTGTGTGATTAAGCCAGGGAACGTTGGTCCAGTTTGGTTTAGCTGTCTGATCTCCGGCGGATTGCCTGGGGGAGCTCCGGCCAAGAAGGATTAACGGGGCAAAATTGATTTTGTTGTTGTCAGAACGGTCCACGTTGTATCAGTAGGAATTTAATTTGTTTGCGTTGAAAATGTTGCAGGATAATGGCTGCGCGATACACGAAACCCTTGTTTATCACATGATCGCCGCGTAAGCACTCTGTAAACCCTGACTCTTAGATCGGTAAACATCAAGTTAAATTACTCGTAGCCTAGATTACCCATAGACTTGTATCAAAAGACAAATTAAACATTCATCGATCCCCGAATGTAGCGTTTCTATGCGAGGAATTTCATCATAGATAGTAGACGATGAAATTAGACGATGAAATGGGTAATTGAACGCAACAAAATCAGACGAAAAGCAGGGGCGCCTGAAGAATGGCAATTTCCGTGCAGTGGGGACGCGTAGGGGAAGCTACTGACCTACACATCTCGCGTTCTTCGGGCATTCCTCACTGGAATTTTCTAACGTTAATAACTAAATAAAGAAGCCTCCACCGTAATTTCTTTACTCTTCATTTTCGTCTTATTTTCTCACGCATTACATACCTATCGCCAATTTCAATTTGTCAAAAGAAAGTTGAAAACTTCAAACAGCCACTGTACTATCAGGAGGGCGTTGCGATATGCAGGAGGGTTTCAAAAAGACCGTCAAGTCCAAACTAATTATTTTTCTTTATTTATTTCACACAGGAAGCAGTGCCATTTTTCTTCGCAACAGCAGAAATTCATTTGGAATATAAAGCTTTGTCGCCTCCCGTCGACTATCGTTGTTCCCAGGCTGCCTAAAAATAGTACGCATCTGTATAAATAAATATCCGCCAAATCATCCCCGCAATGTACACCCGTGAAATCGATCCCAATTACGCATCCTCCGCCGCTCATCAATTACACCCGACACAAGAATAATTCCTGTTCCACCGCGTCCACCGCGTCCACCGCGTCCACCGAGAACCATCGCCTCTGCACACGATAATTCTCCGTTTTCTTGCCCCGGCGCGGCGGTGTTCGCTGCAACCCAGCGCCGCGCCGTCCCGTACGGTTTGCAACCCCGGGCCAGCAAAACATCCGGCCATTTCTTACACACCTCTTGGCCCATACACAGGGTGTCCCGTTTCAATCGATCCACACGACTATCGCCGAACCTATCGTGTCATCGAGGAATATTTCATAGAAAACTGAAATGGCTAAATCTACAGGGGTATAATATAATGCCACGAACGAACACTCCACTATTCATTTGTTAAAGCCACCTCGATTAATGCATTGGTAAGTGCGTAGTTTCACTTGAAACACTAAACTTGACTTTCACATCTTCTTTACACCACCCTCGATTCTCGAAGCCATTCGAGTTTTATCCAAAACACTACTCGATATCACCAATAGCTGCGAAGTTATCCGCCCGCGTCGGTCGAGTGCTACATCCCGCATGCACATGTACACGCGTAATATGATGTTGGTTGAACTTTCAGACGAGCCAGTGGTTACCCTGGAGCTTGGCAGCAATTTAAACTTGAGCGCGATCCGTGAGGGTATCGACGTTTACTTCGAGTGCAACATCAAGTCCAATCCCTGGGTTTACAAGGTCTCCTGGCGACATAACGTGAGTCCATACTCCATATCATCCGGCGCTCGTGCCCCGGCGCGGCGTCGACGACGAAGGAAACGCTAGCCACGGGACAACGAGACCCGCGTCTCAGTCGCAGAATCGATAATTCAGGGGTGGCGGGTGCCCGGAAGCCCGGAAGCCCGGAAGCCTCAATCAGGGGGCGAGATTAGGGGAGGATGCGCACCTGCGACGAGAAGTTTAACGTTTGAAATTTACATGCCGATAAGCGAGCGCGGGGCGTTCCTTGGGCCGAAGGCTGGTGTCCCCCACCGATAAGAAATTTATCAGTGAATTTTTAAACTGTTCACGTCACTCTGAGCGTGGCAGGCTTCGATGGGGTTTCAACTTTCTTGGGAATCAGCTCGAATCACTGTATATTTAATAAAACAAGGGGAGAGTGGGTGTTAATTATGATATCGCAGCTTTGTTATTGCGTGTGTGACGCCAATGATTTGTTTTAAGGGGAGGTTTCGGCTAAAACGCTCGAAAAATAAGTGATTTTTATGAATTTCTTAGAAGAAGAAGTTACAACATATCCTGAAAAATGTTTTTGGCTTTTATTAATACACTCGTTGCAAGGAAAAATTGCATTAAAATTCTATACTATAGTATTGTCATTGCCACGTAGAATGTTTTCCGATTAGAAAATGTTTTTTCTTAATTTTACCATTTACGAGAGATACCTACTTAGGTAGTTTTTTCCATTTAACTGCCCCGCATATTAGGCGGTTGCCCTCTACGGGCGCTGCAGGGTCCGTGTTTTAGGACATTCAGATTAGCATGTAACTAAAATAGTAAGCATTACGTACGTATACCAACTTCTCCCCGTCATTTATACCTGTGTCCAAATCTCCTACATTTTCATTAACAAAACGCAGACGCAATGAAATTCATCAGCACATGTCCGAACGGGATCCCATATCGCGTTTCAAAGAAATACAATTTCCCGCGGGGAGGATTACGTTCTCCCCCCTCCCTCCCCCGAGAGGAACGAGGGCCGGAGAAGATTTATTTTAAACGAATGCAGACGTCGTCCTTTTATGTCGGTATATTGCGCACGGCTTCCATAAATATTTCTCCTCGCGCCTTGGATCATAATGTCATTGTATGTAGTCGCGTCTTTGTCGATTCCTCGTTTGATTCGAGACAGGGCAGATGAATGGAGGAAAGGGGCGTGTGGTATTTCCACGGCTGCCAGTGTGTTTCGAGAGAATTTAAAGGAGTCCCGCGACGCGGGGAGAAAGAATAAAAATGAAAGACATTGTCGCGTCGAGGCAACGCTGAGAAATTGAAAAACTATCTGCCGCCTTCGCCTCTCGTTTCTCTCCTCCTCGTGAAATCTACGCGCAAAGTTCCCCCGTCGGTCGCCGCTCCCGCGCTGCCCGCTGATAAATTAATCATCGGGAATGATAAATCATTCGAGACCAGGCAAATTGCCTGTCGATATCCGGAGAGGCTGTTGGAAAAAAGCGTCACACGTCGTCGTCGTCGTCGTCGTCGTCATCGTCGTCCAAGTTATCGCACTTGATTGTCGACCCGATGCATTTCTGATTTCACGCTCCCAGGGCAATCCTTTGTACCATAATCCAGCAACGGGGACAATAATTAGCAACCAAAGCTTGGTGCTGCAAAGTGTGACGCGCAGCAGAGCAGGGATCTACACTTGTATCGGCAGCAATCAAGAAGGCGACGGGGAGAGCAACCCCCTCAACTTGGACATCAAATGTGAGTACCATTTTCGCTTGTTTCTGACAAGGAAAGATACCGAACCCGAACCCGAAAATTCAAAAAATTCTGAAACTTTGTGAATATATAGGAGATTTCCTGCTGATTACAACGCAATTTTTCTTTACTGCCCAAATTCACTCAAAGGGGGTGAAATTAACCCCTGAAAATCCGTCTATTTTTCGATTTTCTGTTATAACTCGCCAACTGTAAGAGATAGAAAAAAGTTTCAAGACAAAAGTTACTTCTTTTAATTAGATATATTATTTGGTAAAAAAAATTATTTTACAGATCACGAGTTAAAGCACATTGCGTCGTAATCAGGAGGAGATTCCCTCCATATTCACAAAGTTTCAGAATTTTTCGAATTTCCGGCTTCGGGATCTTCCCTTGCGAGTGCCTAGAGTCTAGACAAAGGCGGTGTTAATTTTAAAAATTCCACAGCAACATTTAGGTTTGCTGGATAGCATTTCCAAACCGAGATTATCAAACGCATCCTAAAATAAATTTGAATGCTCGCGTAAGAAATATATAAGCACAGTGGGAGCACGAAGATTCTCGCACTATTAGGTTTCCACGATTTTTCAAACCCAACAATCCCAATTACACCCTCCAACCACGCAAGCACGACCCACTCGAGATTCCCCTTGCAATTAACGCCAGTGCGCCAATGAAAATTTTTCCATTTACCTTTCGCCGTGACGTCACGAGCAAAAACCACCCGAACTCGATCTTCACAAAACGGACTTTAATTAAGCCACGTGAAAACTTTCAAAAAGCCCGGGCATACCTACGCGAGATGAAAAACTCCAGCGAATACAAGCAGAAGTACGAAATATCATATTTATTTTTCAAATTGCGTCCCTCGAGTATCCAAAGTATCCAAAGTATCCAAAGTATCCAAAGTATCATTGATATTGCGAGTGACCGATTGAAATGTAGCAAGATAACCGAAGGAAATGAGGCTGTTTACGAAGGAAAATTCTTTCGTCGAGCCCATATATACTGGGGCAGAGTGCATGCAAGGGTTGGTGCGTGCCGGTCGCTAAAACCGCTCAAGGAAACCGGCTCGCAACAACATGCTTTTATCATGTAATGAAACATTTACCGTGAGACGCGCATAAAGCCAGCATCCAGCCTCTGTCGTCGAGCACGCAGCCAACGATGCAATACCATTCCCACAATGCCGTCATTTTTACGCTAACAAAGCCCGCTTTTCCCTTGATTCGCTGCTGCTTCTGTTTTCCGCTAACTGGATCGTCAAGGACGGTTGGAACGGAGCCGTTCTCGTTTGCCCGATGTCGGTACCTGTTACGCTTTTCAGTTTTCACTGGATGTTTTGATACCGACTGAGGGTTTAATTAATAGACCTGGATTGTACGGAAGTTTTAGGAAAATAGACGAGTTTTCGGTGGTTTCATTCGCGTCGACTTCTATTTTATCAGATCCGCTTGGAGACCGTGTCGCGGGGTCCTCGTTCAAACGTCCATTTCGCTTTCAATTTACAGCACTCTAATTCGAAATTCCCCTACTAGCGGACAACCCGGATATCTGCCAAGTTTCAACGTTCGCCCATTGCCGAAGGAACTCCGTGAGAGAAGTCGGGCTCGTTCGCTCTAATTCCACCTACGTCGACTCTGATTTTATGCGCTCTGTGGACACTAGGGTGGCCCTTATTTTCAATATGCTTCCATTTCATCAAAAAATTGGCCTTGAAAAAGAATATTGGTGCCAACTAGGTCTTAAAATTTAAAATTCATCAATGCTTTGAAGTTGAAAAATTTCTCAACAATGATAAGCCCTATCGAAATTTAGTTCAAACAGTATTAAAAGAGCATTCAATTTTCCAACCATTTTTTAAATAATAGCGTTCGAATGTAGACAGGTCCGAACTTCGCGCGTCCCACCTGTACGGCGTGACGTATTGTCTATAGTCTGTAACTCTATACACGCCATAAAAAAATATTTTCTGCAAGTTTAAAGATGCCTCCTTATATCCCAAAAGAGTTTAATCCAGTATAAAGCATAGTTGTTTAAAAAAGATTCATAAATATCAGTTACTTTTGGGGGCCGTTACACGAGAATCCCCGTTAAAACCACCCCTGTCCCGCGACCATTCTACTTAAACACCCCATGAGTTATCTCGCACGGTAGGAATTCCGAGCCCAAGGCGACCCTTCAAACGCCTCGTCCATGATCGGTGCGTCGCATACCATACCCCTCAAAGTTCATCGAATGCATGTCGGATTCCAGCGTTGCTCGACGCCCCGAATCGGATCCCCCGATCGCAGGCTATCGTGCCGGCCACGTGGAACAGAGGCGACGCACGATTCCGCACGCTCCTGTCGCGCGCGATTCGAATCTCATGAAACACCGCGGCAACCGCCTTGGAGCCGCCTTGGAGCCGCCTCCGACTGCCATTTAACCTGCCAAACATGGCCGTTCCGCGCGATACACAGGCCGCTGGTGGCCGGCGGCCACGGCCAGTGAATTCCGGCATGTGTCAGACGGTGGGCCACGTCGATGTTGCCCGCAGTTGCCCGCAGTTGCCCGCAGTTGCTGGCGTGTACCGGCGGCCGTCGCGGATTAGCCGCGGCAGTTTACGGCCATCGGGGCCATTACACAACGATCCGGCCATATGGACGCGAGCAACAGAGGCGAGACCAGCCCCGATCGTAACTTACAGCGGGACTTGAGACGGAGGATTACGCCTGTAACGCGTACACGCGCCGCCGCGGCTCAAATCGAACGATCAATCCCCTCCCTGAAAGATCGATCACGCTGGCAGACTGGCGAATCACGATTCCACGGGGAGAACAGCAGAATTAGTGAAGAGAGTGACTGTAGGTTAAGTTTCCGTGGCTGGCTGACCAGTCACTGACTGCTTCTACTTGTGGCTTCGACTTCGCGGCTCCCTTGCATACGATAACGGAACGAGTCGATTATTGCCACCCATGCATTAGTCTGCATTAGTTTGAACGCCATTCGGTGCACGTGTTACGAAAATTAACAAAAGTTTTGCGAATTCAGGTTCGCGACGTGTATGTATATTGTACAGGCAGCGCGAGAAAACTCATCGTTTATCATTTGGGTATTTATTAGGGTTATATTAGATCTCATCAAACGCCCTCAGTCTTTAGTGGTGTACAGTCATGAATTGCAATTCTTCGTCCAGGAATGTAACATGTTTTGTTATTAATTTTTTACAAATCACATAGATAAATTTATCAATGTTCTTCTCATACTTTTCTCTTAGCACATATTCGAACTTTATCCAAGTGGTATAAAAACTTTTTATTTCACAAAAAAGGAGAGATATATACGTAGAAAATAAAATAAAATTAAAGTTAAAACAATTTTTCAAATACATTCCATTACTTACAATTAACCAGCAACACTGTCAGAAACATGGGTAATAATATTTTTACCCACTGGGCAATACTTGAAACGTGAGAAATTATCGCTACTACATTCCGAGGTTCCATATCAAATTATTAAATTGATTAAAACGGGTATCGAAGAGGCTCCTCACAAAAAGCTACCATTACCGCACCTCTTATCACAGAAACTGTGTCAGCACAGATTTCACAAATTCCTCTCGAGCTACAAATAGCGTCCCTCTGTCCCAAAGGCTTCTTCCAGCCCCGGGTCCCGTATCAACAACACAATTACCCGAAAATATGATTCCACCTCTAACGGGCTACCGTTTATAAACCCTCCACGCCCAAACAACCAATATCTTAATCAACTCTGGAACTAACGTATCGACGAGCCACCTTAATACCTTAATAAACTTCCTAACCGACGCGACGCACACAGTCGCGCGCAACTTTCGAAACTCTCTGCCGATCCGGCAACTCGCGGAATGAAATTTATCATTTAGCCGGAAACTGGCCGATTCTCCCAGTCTTCTCGAAACAATTACCAGCAAACTCCGCTCTCGGTCATCCAGCCGCCCCTCCCCCGTAATTCAATGTAACAATTACCCAACAAAATTGATACGGTTCAGCGTGGACGAGCGTCGGCCCCACAAATCCATCGTCCTCACCCCCCTCTCCCCTCCCCATCGAAAAACAGAATCGTCCACTCCAAGTTCTGACTGCACAGTCTACTTAGGGGACGAGGAGTGGCGAAAGGGGATGGTCGCCGGGACGCGTACGCGCCACTCCCGATTCGGTCGATCCGTTGCACTCGCGTGCTCACACGTACACGTACATATGGCGCGTATGCAAATTCCGTGAACCTGCCGCAATGATTTACCGCGGGGCCCTTAACGTCGCTGTGCGGGAGAGTGACGCCCGCAGAAAATTTTATTCCGATACTTTGTGTTTGTCAGCTGTTACAAATCGGGAACAAGTGTCTTCTAAATATAGTTAATACCTATTTAAATCTTTATTAGTGGGCTGAAGTCTGCTATTTCCAATTTCCATAGACCGTCACCGATTTAACATCCATCGGAAGTTTGAAGGAAAGGCTGCACTCGGAAATTCCATTGCTCCTTCTTTCCCTGCGAAACAATCATCATTATTCCAGCGCCAGCGCAACAAGCTGCCCCTCCCCCCTTGACCGGGGCCTTCTCAACAGCCTCGTCGGACCATTTAACCTTCGTTTTCTCCACTTCACCCCCCGCACTCCCTCTCAGCCACCTCTTCAGTCGAAATAAATTAACGGCGCATTAACGCTATGAAGCTTTTACGAAATTCTCACCGGGCTATCCGGCAATTATTTCCGTTTTAATAAGCCCCTTTTCGGCGTGCTAAACGTCGCGAAACGCCAGTCGTTCGCGTTTAATCCGCGCTTTCTTTATCCCGTCCGCGCCCGCTATTTTACCCTGCAACTAAGCGGCTTAAGATCCAACGACGAAAGCGTTCCTCCTTGCCCGTTCCGCGTGCATAATTACGTGTCCTAAAACGGAATTGAAATCTTAAGCTTCGTTACCGTCATAAATGGAGCCCGAAAATTCCGTTCCAGCTTCGCCACCCCTCTTCTTCCGACCGCCCGCTACCCCGTGGTATATAAACTCGCCTCGGCCCTCGTCCTCTATTTGCATGTAAATTATTAGCAGGCGAAACACAATGCGACAGAAGCTGACCCAGCCTGAAAAGGAAACGCGAACGAATCGCGTCAGCCTCGCTCGGTCCGACGACGAGTCTACTTTGTTCGCCAAATGACCTCTCGTTTCGCGAATTACGAGCGCCCGTCGTAATACGCTAATTGGCATCGTGCTAGACTGCTAGACCCAAGGCGCGCGTGAATTGTCTAAATTGCGGGGATTCAGCGGCTCGGAGCGATAGGCGAACACGAGCTGGAGTTTTTCTACGTTTCTTCAGCTGCGGGAGCGCAGTTCGCGGTTGATTCTTTATGGGCGGCGTGGCAGTTTGGCGGGGGATGGTTGGGGGATTTTTTCACCGATTTTAGTAGAACAGTCAATCGTTGCACGCGTTTACATGAAATAGGTAGCACAACTCAACGATTACGCCTTCGCACAAAATTACCTCTTGTCTATTCCCTCTACGCCCAATACAGAACACGTACCATTCCACTCTCCAACTCCTCGCAATTCCCTGTCCCTAGCCTCCTCACCCCGAAACAAATAAACGCAATGCCCAATGGACGCAGTAAAACACACTGTTACGATCGGTGGAAAGATTGCTCGCGGATCGATGGGCGAACTGTGAATGACCCCCAAATTGTCCGGCCAAGTCTGCAGCAATGTGACAGCTGTTAAAAATTCACGGGGCCGCAATGCGTCGCGACGTCTAACACGATCACGTCCCTCTAATGCCTTCGGACGTCCAGACGGATCGATGTCCGTGCTCGCGGATTCAAGGAAAGCTTCCGAGGCCCGCGTAGTCTGTCGTCGAGTCGCTTGTCGTGTAATTGCGTCCCCGTCCACCCCGTCCACCCCGTCCACCCCGTCAACCCCAGGAAAAGCTAGCCAGTCTTCCGTGCTTCTATGAGTGACACACAACGGCGACGAACCCTCCACGTATCCCTCCACGTATCCCTCCACGTCCGCGCGAAAATTTCTCTCGAGTGATTAATAATCGAACGGATCGAGACCGTCGGCTAAATTGCCACTAAAACGGAACTGACGCGTTCTGCTAATGGATTCACCTGTCAAATGAAACGTCCTATGGTCGGTATTCTTCTGAATTAGTGCCACAGTCTCGTTTAAAATACCCGTGTATATTCATAATAACAATTAGGTACGAAGGAACGATACAAGTGCCAAGAAACTAAAAAATCATTTTCTTGGTGGAAATAGATGTGAATTATTAAGTGGTAGAATAATTTATTTGAACTGTTAGGGCTATCTCAGGATAGAGCTAAAATCCTAAGTGGCAACTTCACTGTGGTGAAAAACGAGGAAAATGTCAAAATTAACAGACACTGTAATTACAGTACAGACTACAGACTATCTAGATTATCAGAGGGACGCGTCGGAATAACACTCGATTCTAACGTACCACCCTCCGAGCGCCCTCGTTCATCCCAAAGCCCGGGCAAAAGTGTCCCATTCATTGCGATAATAATAACTCACAAGTGACCACAAACAAGACCAGTTCGTCATAGCGTCGTACACCCGAGCGCGTGGAAACTACAAATTACACGTGACCCAGATTCTCCATTGAATCAATAACAAAGCTCCCATCGCCGGGCGAAATTACCGGAACGTACACAATCGCGCCGGCCGATAAACACGCAATTACTGCAGGGAAAAGAAGGAAGCCAACGACAATCGATGCGGGGCCAAGTGGTTTCGACCTAATTGCGCCGCCGCCGTCGTCGCGGCCGTCGCGGCCGTCGCGGGGGCATCCAGAGGTTAGACGAGCGAGTTTCTACGGAATCCCCGGCGAGATGATTATTATTCCGTCGAGGACGTTGCGCTAATCGAAATGGTTCGCGGGAACCGAACAGATCTCGCGCTTTCTTTGATCGAGGGTCGACGCGAGGTACTCTGCCGCGGCAACGGGATTATACCTCGCGGCCGTTCGTTAGCTTTCTCCAGCGAGGCTCGAAGCGATTCGCGTTCAGATACGCCCCTCGACATCTCGCGAATTCCGCGCGAGGGGCCACTTAATACATCGACGTCGACGAGGCGGGATCGCTTAAAAGAATTTTCGCGTGTACGCGTAGAGAAAATGGGATGTATTATGGTAATCGTCGATAGTCCGTGGGAAATACGAGCTTTCGGGAGAGGGGGTTCAATTGAATGATCCTCGGTTGCGCGCGTGCTTGCGTATGCACGCTGCTTGAGACGCGCCAACACTGGAAATGGAGGAAATGTCCCCATCTCGCCACGAATTCCGCGCACGTACGTGCTTTCCCGTAGTTTGTACCTTTGCGCGTCGATTACGATCGCCGCCCCCCCCCCCCTCCCCCCTGCCGCTTGGGTGTCGATCCACCCTTTCTCGGGGCGCAACCGATGGACCCCATTCTTGGCGCTAATTACTTCGAATTTTCTAAAGGAGAGATAAAGGTAAGAAGGGAAGTTCGGTAAGACGAAGATTGTAATTTTTCTGGAACCTAGGTGGCCCTGGTAGAACGGCGATTTTTCTATGCGTTATAGTTGTAGAAGATATACAGGAAGATAAGGGAATAGGTAATTACTTTTCAAGAGATATCTGTTAATTGTCTTCTACGAAGTAGCAAAGTTTCGAATAAATTGGAAGCTTCGGGGCACCCAAGTTCCCTTCAAAGCGAGCCCTAACCGAGATCTAACCTGTAGCTAGGTAAGCCCTAATTTCGATGTAACCTAAGCAAGCCCTGAGGCAGCCCGGAGCTGAATTCCTAACCCAGCTCTTGCCCCCTCTTCGCTAAAGCCAAGCCCATTAATCCTGATTTCGTATCTGGCCTTAACACGCGATACTTTCAATAAACTGAGAACAGTAGGTATCGGGGAATAGTATGTAGGTCGCAACAGCAGGGAATTAGAGAATCTTCTAGCCACAGATGCGGTAGACAGACCCTGTCAGCGGTTCTTCGGCGGTGATAGATTAAAGCATAGCCTTCTATGATCCAGCTACCCACGAAGAAACTGACGAGCTGGTCCAGACGTAGGGATCGATCGATACGTTTCCTCGCTCTTGGAAACGCTCTGCCGAGCAATATCCATTAACAGCGGTTAACTAATGTATCTGATTAGGCGTCGCTGGTGTATCGATGTTCATGCATCATCTCGAGTCACAGGCATCCATAATGCACCCCGATATCTGGCTGGTATACACGTAACCCGATTTGATAAATGATAAGTTACCGCGGCTCCCCACGCCAGACCGCTGAAAATGTTAATCACCGGCGCTGCGGCCAACTTCGGAGGAACCTTTCATCGGCATGGATTATCGCGAGGAGGGGGAGTTTTTTTTTAATGAAATCAGTAATCAGAGGGGCCATTAAATTCTCCATGCGGAATGATTAAATATGCCTGCCGATCGCGTCTCGCTGGGAAGCCGCTGCCCGCTGGTAATCAGCTGGCCGGCCGCTTATTCACACAGGCTATTCCGTGCGATCTAGGTCTGCGAGCTCGATGGTAATACGCTGCTCTATATTCTTCCTCGCGTAATATTCATACGACTCGATTCGAGAGCGCAGGAACTTGCTGGAATCGGAAAACTTTGCTCCGGCTTGCTCTCGGATATGGAGGAAGTTAATTGTTCTGTCCCGTTTCTTTGGCCGCCGCGCGCGCCGTCAGGAGTATGGCCCGGGTGAATAGTGAATAGTGGGCCACCTTAGACGAGCTTCAAATGCCCGTGATACGAAGCTTCGGATTATTCGGATTATTCGGATTATTCGGATTATTATGTAAAATGTTGGTTCAGTAGTATTAGCGAAAGTTACCTACTGAAGCTTTCTAATTTTCTATTCTAGTATGTTATATTAAATAGGTGAACTTGTAGATCGTAGGAGGCGATACTAGTAGAAAACGAAACCAGTGATTCTACGTGATTTTTCGGTAATGATGAATGACTAAATAAAGAAGCCTCCACCGCGATTTCTTTACTCTTCATTTTCGTCTTATTTTCTCACGTAGAGGCAGAACACCCCGTATACTTTCAGAACCAGCAATACTAAAGAAAAATAGTTTAATTTTACAAAAGGGATAGAATTACTTGACCAGAAAACTCCTTCCATTCTACTATATTGAATATTGGTGGTCCAAGCACCTGACGTCTGATCGCGTTGTTATTGCAAATGCATTTACCGTAAATTAGAGGGTGTTACCTCGCCCGGAATAATAATAATGCGAACAACAACGCCATCGGCAGAGTCGACGAGCAGAATCCTGTTAGCCATTTCGAGCACGACTTCGGCCATCCCTTTGCAATAATATTGTGCCACCGACGACTGAATTATGCATTCGGACGACATAAATCGGTCCGATAGTTAGCAGAGACACTTGGCACGTAGCGGGCCATAGGCGATGCGTCATTAATGCTTAATGGACAGACATTAATTCGTTATTGTCAGTGGACGCGGGACGGCAATCGATAGGAACTTCCGGCCGTCCGGCCGTCCGGCGTCCGCGTCGTGAATTTCGTTGGACGTCCGTACTCCGTGGCAATATGACTGGCGATCGCGAGCGCATCTCTCTTGCTACGACTCCGGGAAGAAAAATGGGAATATCGACGCGAAATCGACGCGAAATCGACGCGAAATGCCTCGTCCCAACCGCCTTCCTTCTGTCTGGGACCATTTCGAAACAAGAATGAATGGGAAATAGCGCTAATCGTTGATAAAAATGACTTCGAATTCTACGAATTCTACGAATTCTACGAATTCTACGAATTCTACGAATTTAATTAAACCGCTGCAACAAACCCCCGAAATTATCGAAATTATTGAAAATAAACTGAATGTCCACTAATCGAGGGACACCAATGTTTGCTTTAAATTACCATTTGCCGTTATCTTAGAATACATAGCGTCGGCTAGAAAATAGCAAATACACTTACGATGTACTAAAAATTTCGACACCCTCGCGACTTTCAACAGCCAGCGGCGCGTCAATAGCGGAGGAATAAAGTCCCGAGACATTCGATTCAGCTTCTCGAAACCTGGGACATTTAATATGCTAAAAACCATTTGAAACGCTGAAAGCTAACGCCCCGAGGCTGTCAATAAACGTCGCTACCGCTGAAGCGAATGAAAATGTAGAAAAAGGGGAGAGAGAGAGACTCTCTTCTCTGACGCTTCAAAATTAAATAGTGATACAATCGTGGCAACGAGACGGGACGTCTATCCGTGTCTACGTTCCACGGCAATCCACTGATCGTTCACGGATGACAAATAAAGGGGCCGTAATCCCACTGGCGTCGGTGGATTTACCAGATTCTTCCATCGATCTGTGAGGGACGTGTAACGCGTGAGAAAGGATTTACATACTCTAAGAAACCACGGAGAAAGAATGCCGGTGAACAGAAGTCCCAGCGCCCTCCTAAAGTTCTGTGTTCAATTTTTCAATTTATGGATTCGACGAACCCCTCCTGTTAAAAATTTTACGGTTAATAATATTTCGTGCAGCGAAACAATAGCTACATCGAATTCCACATGAAAAAGAATACCAATCACCCTTCGAAAAGCGTCCCCCAATTTTAATTTCACCGAGTGACAGTCACCAGTTAACTTTCAAAAGATCGTGGAGGCTGCTCCAGTGTTTCGTTGTCCGACCGATTTATTTCCAGCTGTTTCCTCCATTGGCATTCAGCTACAAGCGCGTGGATACGGTTCGGTGCGAGCTGACAAAAGATCCCACGCGGCCTCGACTCGGAGGGGTGAGCGGAAGTCGGTGCCCCGGCCCCCTACAAATTCAATAATACTTTGTACGTAGAAGCGGAAAGTAAAGGGACGTGTAGGTATACGGGGAGAGGCACAGAGTGGAAAAGGGGCTGAGCTTTCGTTGATTAGATCACTGGAGAAACTCCACGCGGCACGCGATATCCGCCACTCGTCTAACCCGTGACCTACGACCGAAAGGCGAAAACTTTCCCCACCCTGTCCTACCGTGCAGGTCCACTCGAATCGCACAGAATACCTACGCTTTATAAGTGGCTGCGAGAGACAGTCTCTCTTTCTGTAAAGTGTCTGGAGAGTACATATCGAGGTTCCGAATTTAGTCACTCACCTTACCCGCGTTATCGATTCCGATTCGTCTTCGATCTCCTGAACTTTAAATTTGAAAACTTCCTTTTCTGCCTTAGCCGTGGAGAAGGATAATATTCCTGTTCCTCGGTCACGATAGCTGGAACTTTCATTACTACCCATCGACCTCCACTGTATTTTCGCAACTGCGCTGTCATTATTACCCATCAGCATCCAACCCACCTGATTACAACCAATTAAATACTATTATGAAGCTCGAGCGAGCAAGTGCATAAATTAAGAAGCTTTCAAAGACAAGAGCACCCTTCAAACTTCATTTCACCGAACATTCTCCACCTTTAGCGACAACTAGGCTGCGCCACCATGGCGTCGCTGCTCTCAGGAGCGAGGGTGCATATACGTCGCCCATTATACATTGTGCGTTACGTATTACCGTGAAATCTGATGCCATCCTCGGCTGCGGTTAACAAGGACTCCGGGAATGGCCGGGCGTCGATTGTATCGCTAATACTTAATCAAGGACAGTGGCCCTCCCCCTCCCCCCCCCCTAATCGGGTTACCTTTGTCCCGTACGAATATTAGATATCCAGTCGATCACTACAAGTCGCGAATCAAACGGCTCGCTTTACGTTTCGGCGATCAAAGGATCCTCGACCGCCGCGCTCTGCGGTATTATTATCTTGCTGCGTCCGGGGGTTGAACGAAGAAATAGCGATACAGAGATCCTTTGTTTTAACGAACGCGCGCGACGTCGTAATCAAAGGATCGAAACTTCGTTAGGGAGCGAGGGGTGGGAGTGGGCGAACTATGCAGGCAAGTTTAGTGGCGACCGTACCGCGACGGGGACCCTTAATGAGATTATCTTTACGGGTATGTTAGTAAATACGGGGCGGAAATGCTTGAAAGCTGATACACTGTATGATCAGCTGATGGAGGAGTATTTTTTCAAGACTACGTGTGTTTGGATTTTCGGGAAAACCTTTCTCCAAGTATGGGAGAGGTGCTATAAAAGGGACAAATCATTCGTCACGTCTAGAGGCCCATTTAAGACTACTTAGTCGCGAACGGGACATTTTCGACTTATTTGAAAATCCAAGATTTTCTTATTTTCTGTTATTATAGGTGTTAATGAGATTGTAATACATTTTTATTGAACGCCAATATATAATAGACTGTGATTTTCGAGAATATTATGTACATTTTTTACAACTAGACAAATTCTTCGTTCACGCACCAGATAAACTCATTTATTAACATACTTAATCTTCGTCACTTTCGGATTTCAAATGATTCGCGCAACGTCTAAGATACGGAAATAGTTGTAAGAAACATGCATCACATTTTTCACAAAAAATTCCCGAAAATGACGTTCGTTTAAATACCTATCATGTATACTTAGTGAAGGCAAAGGAAATAGTTGTGAGCCAGAGAATTGTCCATTACACTAATTTGAAAATAAAGGAAACATGAAAATAGGAATATGTGACGTCTTGATTGCTTTCAGAGATGCTAGCTCGATGCTCGTATAAGGACCTTGAGAGGAAGGTTGAGAAATGGTGATTGAAGGGGACGTTTGTCTATTTTCCAGTCACCCCCGTGTGCCACCATGGCCAAGTGAAGGTGTACGGCGTGGCGCGACAGGAAACTACGAGAATACCCTGCGAACTCGAGGCGAACCCACCGGAAGTGGCGTTCACCTGGAAGTTCAACAACACCATGGAGGCGGTCGACATACCCCAGGCACACGTAACCAGCGAACGCACCCGTTCGACTGCCTCTTATACACCGATGACCGAATTGGATTACGGCACGCTCCTCTGCTGGGGCACCAACGATCAGGGCACTCAGCTCGAACCCTGCGTGTATCACATCGTGCCTGCTGGTGAGTGCCACTTCAACTAGCTAACAATAAGTCACATCCTCGAGCTACTATTTTCAGGACACGTTAATTCCTTATTCCTTTTCATCAAGTTCCACGCGTTTTTCATCATTTTCACAGAAATACCTGAAAACCGTTGCGCTCGGATTTGGGAGACAAATATCAATAACTTGGTATTTGGTTTGTAATTTTCATTACGTAACATATAGAAACCATAAACCATAAAAATACAAACATTAATAAATAATAATAAAATGAAAAAATTTGTTCGTTATATTAATTGAGAATCGGACTCGGTACATGTCTCTGGGTTTGTGTTTGACGATTCGCAATAATTTCAATCATCTACTATCAAGTATTTTGTTATGTCCGCCGCGCCGGGCGCACAGCGGGGCACGTAACATAGGATTGGCGGGAAAAATCTCATAACTTCGGTGTTTCTCAATATTTTTGAGTACATTTTTTTGTATTATTTGTTATTGGCGGGAACATTAATAAAATTCAAGCATCTTTAACAAATGAAATAATAATAAACCCCGTTAACATTCGGTAGGGGAGACCGGGGCTAAAAGTCCCGGGGTAAGTTGTTCCGACAGTTCTATCTTGAAAATGAAAAACAGCATTGTACTTTAAATTATTTTTTCCGTCCAAGTTGATCACGCCACTCTGTGGAAAAAATAATTTAAAGTACAACGGTCTTTTTCATTTGGAAGATAGAACGGTCGGAACAACTTGGTTGAAATGGCTTAAATTTTAAAAAGTAATAATTGCATCAGAATTTTACTGAATAGCCTTTTTCTTTGATTTCATAATTCTACTGTTGCTAGTCGATAATAGATTATTAATAAGGGGTAGTAGGACGACTTTACTTGCCGAAATATGGTTAATTGGTTTGGCTGTTAAAACTATTTTCTACACAGCACTTGTGTTAATAGAGGAAAGAATGGAAGCATTAATTTTTAACGAGTATTACGAGCACGCAAGGGGCCAACTGCATTTCACTCGCGAAACCCTTAATCCAAAGAAAATTCGCATTAATTTCGGCGCGGAGGTGTTGAAATAATACGCGCTGAAATGGCGAATCCGCGGTGGAAAATGCCGGAGTGCTTTATGGAAAAACTTAGTTTTTAATTATGTAACGGTCGGCGGAACGGAGGAAATTAAGATTTTCGTAAATATAAATCGCGGGGATTTATGGCGGAGAGACTCGCGCAGAGTGGTACAGAGAGTGGAGAGTGGAGAGTGGAGAGGGGAAGAGAGTAATCCAGAGAAAAGTGTCTCGCCGGGGGATGCTTGATAGACGTAAATTAGATTTAAAAAGTTTCCTCATTATGCAGATTAGAAACAACCGACGACCACTTCCTCGTCGCTGGACGCCCGCGCCCGTTTCCTTTCTCGTGCCTCGCCAGTCGCCAGTCGCCAGTCGCCATCCTCTGACCTCTTAACGAGATGTAACGGGGAAACAGCTTCCATTTTCCTCGCGATCACAGAATTCCACCCACCCTTACCCAATGGCCGACGCAAGTAAATCTGATTCCTGCTAACTCTGTAGTTGCTGTTATTGCGATTGCCTTCGAGGTCCATCCGGCTCCTTTGAATCCCTTCATCTTCCCATTCCAATCACTCCAGCTCCCCCCAATCTATTCCTCTTTCTTTCCCTCCGATCAACGATCCCTGCGTTCACGTGCAAAACTGCAAACACTCGAAAGCTGGAATTTCAAGTGAAGTCGCCATTCCAGCCATTCCAGATATTGCAGATAGATGAGTTCATGTGAAAGCTTGAAATTGATACTTGGAGCTGCAGATAGATTAGGAAATAGGTTTGAGGAAAATTATTGCCGTCGGATGAAACCTTAATAAATTCGATGAAATATTCAAGTTAATCGGCAGAAAGATAGAAGCTGCAGAATAAGCTTATTGTATAAAAAATTCAATGATCAAAGTTGAACGCTTTGTGGTAGCGTCTTACTCTCCAAACTCTGCCACGGGATTACAGAACAATCGTCCAGCCAATAATGCCAAACGAGCCGTTGGAACGCGAAAATGATCCAAGCATCCCGTTTAGTGTCCTTTGGGTGCTCTCTCGCGAACTCCAGACCAGAAACGGGAACCCAACGAACCGTCCTATTTCTAGAACAGGGAAGTGGGAGGGGGGGGGGGGGGGGCGGCTCTTGTGTCTACAGGCGCGTCGATACGTGACAAACGCACTTTAGTGCCTCTGTGCGGCAGTAAAGTGCCGAAGCAGCGCGATAAAAAGCGTCATTAAGGCGAACGTTCGCGAACGTTGCATGAAAAACGTAGGTGGATACATTTGGATCTGAGTGCCACTAGCCGGGCGAATGGAAACGGAAAGCCTAACTAAGCCGGTACCGCTTGATTAAAGACAGCGAAACGCCGCGCCGTGCCGCGCCGCGCCGGCACTTGGACGCGTACGTGGACCCGCGGAGGTTATCTCCTCGCCCTCTCTGTATTCCGTCTTCTCCTCTCCTCGTAATCACGGGTCAGGTGATCTTGGCCGCCGCGGCACTTTGGCTTCGCTGACTACTGCTCAATTTTTAACAAGGAAAGATAAAGTAGATTTCTTGATTTTTAGAGGGAAGATACAGTATATAGGAGGTAGTAGAATTGATCGTTGCGGTGACATATTCAGAACTGTATCTACGTGCAAGCAATCCCCGTGATCCTCGAGTTATGGAAGCCATACTGATTACTTAGGCTCTATCGATACTAGCACCTACGACCCTAGTTTAACCGGAATCCCATCCCAGTGTCAAGGAACCGTATCCCCAATCATCCACGTACCCGCCTACGGTGATATATTCCGCCACTCTCCCTTGACTTTCAACAACTTCTCCCCAGCGTGCAACCTCGCCCGAGCCCTAAAACACCCAGCTCCTCTCACTAATTATTTACTTTCGCCAGGTCACCCGGACACGCCGCACAATTGCTCCCTTCTGAACCAGACGACGGACTCGCTGTACGTGGAGTGCACGGAGGGCTTCGACGGCGGTCTGCCGCAAAAGTTCACGATACAGGTGGACAGGGAGCCAGGCACCAGCAGCACGTCCACGAAACCGAGCACGACCATCTCCAACCAGACCAGCAAAGTTCCGTCGTTCTCCGTGAACAATCTCGAGCCCGGGACCACCTACGACGTTCGCATATACGCCAGCAACAGCAAAGGTCGCAGCGAGACGGTCCACTTCCGCGCCACCACCCTCAACCTGCCCGAGAGGCGCACAGGTGAGTGCGATCCCCCTTTCAATCTAAACGGAGAGGAGCCCCCTCCCCTGGCTCCCGGGAAACGATCAAACCAACGGCGGGACACTGCCTCGTCGCGACAGTCGACACACACACTCTTTGCGATTTCCTTTCGAGCACTGTCTGCTACGCTGCACGGCCTTGCATCGTAGAGCTCACCGTCACTATCTATACCTATATCTCTTCTTTAGTACACACCTCTGTCTCACTAGTTCAGGCTACGAATATTCGGTCAAGAGATCACGGACCGGGCGAGCGTTGCGATACGACGAGGCTTAGCGTCCAACCGTTTGGCGGTGCAGCTTGGGAAAACGGAAACGTTGCTTTTCCTACTTACGGGCTTCTGGTACTTACACAGGGGACAAATTCTTGCATCCAAGGGACTGGGCTTTCATGTTCTGGTGTTTTTCGAGGGGTTGCAGAGGGGTTGCAGAGGGGTTGCAGAGGTGGGGATGGAAACTTGGGCTTGCAGGATCTGTAGGTGTCGGGAGGAGAGTTTACAGTGATCAGAGAAGTCATTTTCCGAGAACATTGCTTATTAGATATTCAAATTAAGGAACAACTACTATTGGACAGCAATGTTGATAACATAGATCCGTCAGAAAAAGTCACTTTTATCACCATTTTTTTTAAGTATAAACTGTAAGTTTTCCACAAGGTTGTTTTTATTCCAAACATATTGATTATTGACTAACACCTGTGAAAAATTTCAGCCTATTCCGACAATATTTCGAGGTCACTAGGATTAATCGTTTTTAGAGTCCCGAGAAGGAGTTTCTGTCTGTTCTCCAATTAACGACTGTCCAGCTGACGTCCTTGTGGACTTGCGGGTACTAGTGGAAGCCATATTTATATCTCACACAAAAAGAAACATTTTTTTTTACGCTATTAAGGAATAATATACAGTTAATTGTGTAAAATAATGTTGCAACAAGTCGTACTATACTAAGCGTAGATTAATCGCGATGTTAATCGCAGCGACCTCTAAATAAGGTTCATATGGGCCAGTTTTTTTTATATAAACACTCCAAAAACAGGATAGTGGAGAGCGACACTGAATACAAAAAGAGAATCCCGTAAGGCCGTGGATGCAACAGAAAATAATTTCCAATGTCTGAATTAACCTCACGGTTCTTATTTCGCCCCTTCAGATTCATTTGGTGGAAAGTGTGCTCTGATTTAGTACTGCAGTTGAATTTCCTTCATCAAGACCAAACTCAGAATTAAATCAAACTCAGTCCCACTCGAGTGTACCTACACCCGAGCACCTAATTAGTCTAAATTAAGCTACTCCCAGATCATCCCATCCGAACATGATTCCCAAAACTAAACCCACACCGAAAGCATACAACATGAAAAAATTGCAAAGGCAAATTCTTAAAATTTACGGCAAGTCCAGCTCACCCTTAGCTTCGCCCTAACCGAAACCCAGTACCCCTACTATCTACTACACAGACCAGGCATCCAAACACTTTTCCATCAGTACACAGTTCACGCCCCCGAAAGGCGAAAACCTCGGACAGGAAAACGGCTGACGACGTCGTGTCGCAACGTTTGCTCGGTCTCGTATCCTATATCCTAGACGCGCGATTACACACCTGACACCGGTCGTTCCGTGTCTCCCCTCGGCGAGACCCACCCTTCCTCTCTCCACGAATTAAATCGACAGACTCCTGATTCCCGTCGGACTCGATTATCGTCCCCCGTGTTTCGTGGTCCGTGCGCGTCGTTAGCTGCGCCTTTAGTCACGGACCGATGAAAAACACGTCGCCCTGCACCCGGCCTCCACGTCCACGGATCGATCCTCGAAATCTCAGCCGACGTCGGCAGCCCCATAATGGCGGGCCGATAATTGCACTTCACCTGGGGCTTCCCCGTATTCAGTTTTTTCCTCGTCTGACGGTCGAAACCGTCGAAAACCGTCGAAACCGTCGAAACCGTCGAAACCGACGAAACCGCCACCGTCGAAATAGAGATTAATCATCCTAATTGGCGATGTGATTTATTGCGGTAATTAATTGGCCCCGATGGATTTAATTAATGGGCCGATTATGGTAATTAATTTCACGCGGCGCTCGCTTACGAAATGTAATCGTGCCGGATTTTGGCAGAAATCTTGGACAGCCATCTGATGCGATTCAAATCGACGCTTTCGACCAGTCAGGCTCCTTAAAGTAGCTTCTCCTATACGCGGCTGGACGCAACGTCCAGAATTTCAAAGCCGATTTTCTCGAAAATGAAGCGCCATATAAAAATTCCTTTTCGGCTTATAACAAGTAAATAAGTCGAGGAAAAGGGAAAATCGAGTTTGAAATTCTTGACGTTGCGTCCGGTCGCGCATAGGAAAACCTACCTTTACTCGCCCCCATCCTTCTAAAATCTAAATGTATCCATCCTACACCGCATCGTCGCGTCGCGTTCATCGAAAACGCTATTCTGGTCGACCTTGGTAATCTAGCAAAGGATAAACAGTGGGAGCTGATTTCTTTAATGGTAAAAGAAAGTATCAGGGATCCAGACAGCTGAATAATTATGTCGCTTCAAATTAATTGCTCGCTATTTAAAACGCGAATCGCGGATGCTGCATCGCGTTGGGAAATGTGAAATTAATTACGAGGACCGTCAGAATCACAGATTACAGAATACAGTGGACGGGCACGAGTGGAAGGGGATTCGGTTGGACAGAAATATCTACCGCCTCCATTTTTTAAAGAGGTCAGTAAGCAGCTTCCGCGGTAAAAGGAACACCCCTTCTGGGCTGCCAAAAATAATTTCATCCCTGTGACTCTGCCAGATTCCCGGGACTCATTCTTCCTGCTAATTGCTAACAATTAACCGTGGAACGCGGGGGCCAGCTTTCCCGTAAACGGCCTGTGTACAGTACGCGTTAATAATGCGTGGCTAATTGGGATGGGTGGCCGGATGGGTGGGTCGTTCTCTTCGTCGTTGACTCTGCCTATTCTGTCCGTTGGCTAACTGGAAATCGGTGTACTTCATCCGACTGTTGGCTCGCGCTCTAATTGTCCGGGGGCTATCTTTTATTACCAGCAGGGGGGCACGAATGCACAGTCGAAATTACGTGTTTCTCGAATCGAAAAGGTGGGACACAGGCTCTGTCGAATATTCAGCGTGGCGACGGGCATCATTCAGATTTCAACGCTATCTGAGTAGTCGTTGATCAAAGGAAGCAATCTCACCACGACGCGGGCATTACAGAGTCGAAAATGAAATGGGTGATTCTGCGTGACAAAATACGATCTTGAAAATTGGAAATATAAAAAATCACCCAGGGAACATATCGAAGTGACAATCGCGGATTTTGTTGAAATTTTGGAAAAAAGTACAGTGGCTGGCCAAATTATTATGCGAAAACAAAAAAGTTTGAGATTTTCTAAGTATAAGCGATGGCTGTATCTCTGCGATAAATGGTCGCAGAAAACATTTCAAAAACGCATTTTAACGCTTCGAAGTTTCTAGTTTTGGATCAAGGACTCAATTTTTTCATCCCTTATGCTACTGTTTAAACAAGATAAAACGCAGGAAACAAGGTTACAGAAATTTTCGCCCAGTTCGAACGCGCATACCTGGGCCAAAAAACATTTTTCCGGTTAATGTAACGAAGAGCTCTCATAGGGCAAACATTTCTCTTTAATTTCGTTTTTTTTTTTTTTTTTTTTGAGGCGGGGATGGGTGTTGTATGATTTTTATTGACCGAGTTATTCGCGATCAAAGTAAAAAAGGTACTTTTCACTTTGAACACCTATAACTTGCGAACTCATGAGCTTAGACAAATTTTCATGAGTGCTTTGGAAAGCTAAGAAAGTTTCCTTTCAGAACCTTTAGTTGCCAATTTAAGATTTTTTGTTAATCATGTTAAATCAATTCTAAAATTATTCCAAAAATTGACGAAAATGTTTTGAGTATAAGAATTTGGCCACCCTCTGTAGTTCTTACAAAAATATTCAACGCATATTCTTTCTTATCGGCTGACATTCATGTTGAAGGGGTGAAAATAGCCCACGAAGTTGAGGTGTAAGAAACACGTTTGGTGGAATATCTTGGAAACTAATAGAGGTAGAAGAGCGGTGAAAAAGGGAAAAATGTGCAACAGATTAAACAAAATTCCGTTTGTTTAAATAATACATTGAAAGAAAAAAAACAGATTTTTTTGGAATCAGTCCGAATGCGTCGCTGTTCTGGGACGACGACTGTTCGACACTATCACTGACCTACGCATCGCGCGTCGCTGATCGCCGAATTGCCGTGCCTCAGGCGTTTCACACCCAATCTTTCAAGCTCCTCACTTTCGGCTTATTTTGTCGTATAGAATCACCCTGTACATTTACTTCTGCAGGTGTAAGGTGATTTTGGAAGAACGAAAAACGGATCCGACAGTCTCGCTTTTTCATATAGTTTAAACTTTTCCTCATAGACTGTCCTGTGCTTCTGATTCCAACAGAGATACCCCACTGTCCCGTACCGCGTGATTTATCCTGTAGTCCGCTGGTTTTAAAGAGAAACAGGATCGAATGTCGCTAAAACGGCGCAGGGGCGTTCGATAAAGGTAAACGCGAGATCGTGGACACGATAATTTTGTTTGTTTTCGGGACACTGAGCCGGGGGAGGTGGCCCCTGCAGTGGTATGTGCCAATAAATGAGCTGGCAGAGTGTCAAGTAGTACGAGTCAATGATATTTGCCCCCGACAGTCGACAAAACGCGCGGCTTTTTCCCCGTTGCAAATGATTCTCGGTTCTATTTTTTGCACGGTTGATAATGTTGCCACCGAGCTATCAATTGCATCGTCGCTAGTTAACAATATAAAACTTTGTTATTTACGTTACATCGAAGAGGATAAACATATTCGAGATATTTAATATCGTTACAGAGAACGCTACCATTAAACTCTATCAAACTTTCCTTAATTTACTTCAAAGTTCAGCCAACATCAACTGTATAAAACATGCTACCAAAATCGGCCACACTTTCCCCTGATATATTCACGAATATTACCTATGTATATTGTAACAGCACAATTAACGAAAAAGAAAACGAAAATCTACATCAGCGTTCAGGTTCACCTCGTTAACCAATTTCAAACCGCACTCGCAGGCCAGATTTTCAGGCAGACCAAAAAAAGAAGGGACGAGCATTAAACTCAAATTCACCCCGTACAATTGAATCGCACGAGTTCGCATCAAAGAGCAAAACGTCGGACCCGTAATTATTCAGGAACAAAGTGGGGAAAAATCCGCGTTGAAATGAAGCCGATATCGTTGACCGGCACCACTTGATTCCCGTCCGTCGGTTTATTGGCTCGCACCACTGTCGCGCTCGAACTTTCATGCCGCGCAGAAGGAAAAAGGGGACTCGTGAATATTTTGTCGTTGGATAAAATGTCCGTCCGCCGAACTTCCGCCACAGACTTAGTCCCCCTCCGCCGTAAGTCAGATACCTAGCCTTGTTGCGCGACGTATAAATGACGCAATCGAGCGGCACGATCGGCACGATCGACCCTCGTATCGTATGCCCGCGCCGACGAATGGCAGATATCGATTGCGCTGTGACATTTATATTAAAGCACGCCCGTGCGACTCAGAACGGAGAATGAGAAACGAGGGAATGGCAGGTTTCGGGCGGAAATCCATTGCGATCGGCTCGCAATCAAGTCTGCCCCGCGAAAGCGAAAGATGGGAAATTTATGACGCACGGATACTTCGATAGGTACCCTCTGTATTATTTTCCTTTTATAGACCCACTTAAAGATTCAATGTTGCTCGCGACGTGTTCTCTCAGCTATACTCGTCGCTCTGGTAAGTCTCTGTGGGGGAAAGTTCTTTTCGGGGCCGAGGGGAGTGTTGGATTCCCTGCTGATTTCAGTTACATTGGTGATGGAGAGGTGGGTTTATGGAAATTGAATGGGAAATGAGAATTTAGTGGGACGTTTCATCGATACAATGTGCGCGAGTGTAACTTTGACCCTTTCAGTGAATAAGTATGATAGATGATTTCTCTATCTCTGTATGATAGAGGAACGATCAAGCATAGAGCAAAGAGTAGGTAGAGTATTAAAACTAAAGTTCGTGGGATTTTGCTACAGTGGCCATTTACGTTTCGACGGGTGAGTTAGAAATTGAGATATTTAGAAGTAGAGGTGACGCGACGTTCGGACAGAAAAGAACAGTATCTAATTGTAAGTAGTTGCTAGAAATTAGTAAAGCCTCTTACCAGCTGATAACCAGTAACGAGTATCGACTCTAACTACCGTCAGCACTCAAACCAATATCACGAATCACGATTCGCAACTGAAAGGGTCGAAGCGCTGCACCCCTATCTCGAAGCAAACGAAATCACGAAATCACGAAATCACGAAATCACGAAATCCCAAAATCCCCAACGGACAAGACATATTTACAACTCGAGCACCCCGATACACGAAACTCAAAGAACCTCAGACACTGCTTCCAAAGAAATCCTCCAACCCCCGCAAGGAAATAACACCAGTAACATCTCCCAACGTCTGCCAAATGAGCACACAAGAAATCAGTACATATCCACATTAAAGACAACGCAACGTTCAGAGTTTGAAACCTGTTGTGTATACCACTCGTAGCCCGTTCACTTGGACCCAAACCACCCAGACCCCTATAAATACACCCACACCCCGAGACAGTAGCTGTAGAAGAAAGGCTGAGGCTGGTGTGTTGTGCCGGTGTGGTAGCAGGTGAAAGGCTGGCGCAACCTCCGCCCCCGGAGAATTGTACGATCAGGGAAGAGAGTCGGACAACGGTGAGGGTGAGCTGCGCCGAGAGCGAGTACATCGACCCGCGCACTGCCACCTATGTGCTGCAGGTCTTCGACGCGGACACCAGGCGTCTGCTCGCGTCCGCGACTAGCATGACGCCTAGCATGCTCGAGATCACCGATCTGCCGGCGGAGAGGAGTTACTCCGGGCTGGTGCTATCCCTAAGGATCATGACGGAGCACGCGATGAGCGACGCCACCGTTCTCCACAGCCCGCACTATGTACAGGAGGGTAAGACACAGGAGCACCAACGATACCCAGGTAGGGGCCAGCTAGCGTTCGATTTCGAGTCCTCAAGCGTCCACGGGGGGTCGTCGCTTTAACGTCGATTAGAACAGGTATTCTTGTTGCTTTCGAGGCTAGGTGAATACTGAATAGAGGCTGCGATTTACCCAAATCGAACAACCCTCTTTGCGTTAACTAAATTAAAAATTATTTAAATCAAAATTTTGCGTATCATCAATACCGCGTCACTAAAGACAGTTTGAAAAACAACTCGTTGAAAAACACAAGAGTAGTGAACTCGATCGCAACATTTACCTTTTACCGATAGACTCGAGAGCGACAGAAATATTTCGACTGGTCGTGTTAAGAGGGACACCCCGTACAAAGCTACCCTGGCATCGAGGAATAGATAGCGATTTCATCACAAGTGATACGCATCATCAATCACGCGGGTCATCCTGCCGCGACTGATAGAATCAGCAATTTCTGTTTCTTTTTTTTCCTATCATATTTTCTGCTTGCCAGGTTTCGAAGCTGCAAATCAGTTAACTCGCGACAGTTCGCATCGGTGTCATGGAATTTGATTAGAGGATGCGCTGAGTAACTGAGCGAAGTAACTGTTCAATTTCGAGTTTCTACTTTCTGCATACCGGCCTGCAACTAATCGCTAATTGAAATCCGATCGAAATTGCGTTGCAGCTAGTTAGCCATCGATATCGCGATTCGTCCTGTCGAATTTACATCGGTGCCTGATCGGGGATCCTTAATCTCAATTAATCTATGACTCGCGATCTGAAATAAAATATGCTATAAAGGTGCAAGCCATTTATTATTTAATCTGAGACCTAACTCCGTACTTATCATTCGACACGACCGCGCGACCCCGGAATCTTTCCAATATCACCGCTGCACACCGCTGCACACCGCTGTACTGCACACCGCTGTACCTTAGCAACGCGAATCGAACAACTAAAATATCTGCAATCACGTTCCCACTCCCCTGAAACTTGACGCATCTAAATGTCACTGTAAGAATAGTCGAAGGTGTCTAAGGTCGATATATGTAGAGTGAATCACTGTTCGATCAGCGCGCGATATGAAAATGTCAATCCAGAATTCACGACGACCGAGCATAATCCAGACTAAATCCAGACTAAATCCAGGATCGTGTAGAGATCAATTGGCCTCTGATTTTAATCATTAAATCACTGGATCATCCCCCTCCCCCCTGGACGGTTCATACGGTGGGAAATCCGGCTGAAAATCTGATCCAAAATTAACGTTCACCTCTGCCGGAATTAACCGGTAGCTGGGAACGGCGTAAACACGAGTCTCGACATATGTACCTTGTCAAATTGTTTGGACCTAACTGTCAAAGCTGACTCAGGGCTCGTGGTACGTGGTATAACGCGATCTAAAACTAATCCGGGGCCGAGTGGCGGTTGAATAGAATTCAATTTTCCTGCTAAACCGCTGGATCACCTTATCGGATCTATCTATCAGCACGCCAGGGAGTACAATCCGCGTTTAATCGATTCCGAACGACGCTGGATTACTCTACCTTGAGGCGGCTTTACAAGCTGGACCGTGTCGGGCCGAAAACGCAACAATTTCCCACCGTTCGAATAACGAATAGAGTCGCAAATCTCATCTGATCCACTGACTTTCTACTATCTTATAAACTGGGATATAGTTTCGACATACTCGTGAGTCGTGGGCACTTTTTCAAACAAATACTACCTAACAAGGTACCTTCTGTGCGATTCAGGGCAGATACTCGAATGCAAATTAGGGTGGAAACAAAATATAGGGGCACAATTGGCTATTACTGTCAAAATCTCAAGTTATTTTTTTATTCATCTTGTGAATGTTATTCTATCTATCACTTACTCGTTAGATATTTTACCTCTGTATCCTATCGGACTTGTTGTCCAACAATTGAAGAAAGCTTAAACGACGAAGGAGTGACGAAATATTGTACAGAAAAATGAAAACGAAAATGTTTCAACTAAGCGCTGTGTTGCTTGAGCTCTGGCCAGCGAACATGTTAAGACTAGAAAAAAAAGTAACAGATACAAAACTTTGAAAGCATGTTTAAAAACAAAAAGTTCAAGTGTTTCTCACTATTAGAGAATAGTAACAGAATTTGGATTTTTTCGTTCCAGCCTAACGCAAATATCTTGAAATATCTAGAGCACAGACGTACCTTCAGTTTTAAATACAATAGCATTCCCATTCCAGTCGGACTATCTCTCAAAGGATACGGAAAAAGTTTCCATCGAAAGACTTTACACCGCAATGCCGCAGCAGAATCTCATTGTCAGTAATCTTCTACAGAATTTCAGAATTAAATATACAACACTCCCGAAGCGAATAGCATTCCTCAAAGACGCAACATCGAACGATCGAACTCACCCCCAAACGAGTCATCTAAAAAACAATCAGCTCGTTCCTAGGGTCCACCAGTTTCGAGCTGGCCGTTCGAATCTAATACCTTGGATTAAACGATCGGAGGAGGGGGCGGGTGGGAGTTGATCGCGAGAGCAGGCCGTTGCTGATTAAATTTGTAGAGGGACATTACCTCGACTCCGCGTAACGTGTCGGCGGTTATTAAACCGTCCGTTCGCCGTCCGTTAACGCTTAAAGCGGACCGTAAACGGCACCGCAGAACCTGATTACAAAACGTCTTTCAGCTAACCGCCTCGGATATGCAAATGGACGGTGCCCCCCCGTCGCGGATTCGTGGCCCCCTTCGTGTACACCCTGCAAACGTTTGGCACGTACGCTGGACGGAGGGAGAAAGGGCGACATAGAGAGATGAGGGTAGAGATAGATAGGGAAAGTCGAGAGGACTCGGCTGGTTCCAAGGGGACACCACTAAGGCAACAGCCACTTGAACGTGCGAACCTGAGGACGTTCAAGCGAAATTGGTCTGTGGCTGAACGCGGCGGTCTTCGCCCAGAGCGACGAAGGGGGGTCGATATACGACGGTATTGTGCGCGTACGAGTGCACCGTAAGATGTAAATCCACCGCCTGATTGGTCTTATAAATAAATGAACGCCGTAATTGGAAGCCGATTAAACTGCTGGCTGATACGTAGTCCAATAACTCAACGATGCCACCCCCACCCTTCATATGGAGTATACATAGAGAGAGTATCGTTCTTTTACGTGTACAGACGGGTGGACGACTGTGTGGACGACTGTGTGGATGTGTAATGCATAGAGTTTGTGCTGATTTCAGTTTCTTTTGGGTATACAGTGTGACCGGTAATAGGGGAAAACGAAATGGGTGATTTTACGTGACGAAATAGGATGGAAATCGAGGGTAATGACTGGTTATTACTGCTTGAAAATCTCGAACGCGTTGCGTCGCTGATCGCCAAATTACCGTTGAAATGAAGCTTCTACTGCAATTTCTTTACTCTTAACTTTCGTTTAATTTTGTCGTTCTTCGGACGACGGACTCGGAGCCATTTTGACCCACAAGTGTGCCTCATCCTCACATTTTGACACAAAATTTTATTTCCCTTAAAGAAGCGGGGAGAGATAATTGAGATACGTGGAGTGATATTAGGTGCGAGACAGTGGAAAATAATAGAGGCGCCGCTAAAATAGTATTTAAATTCAAGGGTAGGAGGAAACGGTTCTGGGTAGAGGCAGGCAGTAATATAAAATCGCTTTCGAATTAACTCGGCTCCATCTTGGGAGTAGTGGAGAGCGTCAGGCTTTCCTCGGGTTCGAAGCTGACGACGGCCATCCCCCCGTTTAATATCAACTTAGAATCACGGGGGCAGAACAAGAGGGCCCACTCGTTTAGGGGAGTTGGTGAATTTAAGTGGATTTTGATTAGTCTCGAACTTGAGTGTCACCCTAGTTCCGGGCAGTGCATCTGAATCACAGATTTATTACCAGCCTAACGATCATTCGCGATCTCGACGAGAGCTGCACCCTCGGGATAATCATTCTCGCGTTTTCACCTCGACGAAGGCTCGAGCCGAAGTGACGTGTTTATTTAAATATCCATATAGTGCTTGCACAAAACTATTCGCAATACTGACAGAGATCTCCTTAAATGATGAAGAAGTCAAGATAATTAAATAGCACCTGTGGACTTCTGTTTATGTCAGTTAAGAAAATCCCTCTTTTCGAACATTTTCGAACCTTTTCGAACCTTTTCGAACCTTTCCGAACGAACTGGTCAACACTCGTGAAATCCTATTAACTCTACTCTTAGGGATCAAGAAGAGCTCACGAATCGTTCTATCGATAATGAGTTCCTGTATACTCCCTGCTCCCAAGACACCTTTCAACGACAGGAAGACCAATAATTCGCTCGGCCTGTTGCAGAAACGAACCCCCCAATCTGTCTTCCCTTCGAGAATATCCTCAGCACCGGCAATTATCTTTCGACTGAGCCGAATCAGCTAATTGGCGGTCAGTTGCCCGCCTACACGGATCAATTCGATTAACCGGCGTCGCGGGCACAAACACAGCCACCGTTACGCCGTTGATGCAATAGATTAATCCGCGAGGCGCTTGATGGGTTGCATCGACGTTTCAGCCTGCACCACGATTAACAATCATGAAGAGGGAATACGAAGTACTCTTCGCAAAAATTGCTCTGGCTATAAACTCGTAGCCTCTGCAAGCTTTCTAACTGACTGAAAAGCTCTGCGTTCCTGGTATCTTCGAGGCACGACTTCGATCCAGGAGAAGCTAAACCTAATTGCCAGCTGGCTGATCATGGAGAGTGATTAGTGATTACACCTTCGCTCACTGACGAGCACTGACGAGCACTGACGAGCACTGACGAGCACTGACGAGCACTGGGCTCGCAAGGCAAAGGGGAATACTCGAACTCCGCACTGGTGCTGACTGAGGACTGTTAGTTGGTAGACCAGATATACCGAACTGCTTCAGCTATCTAACTCTATTGGTCCATAAAGTGGCACCTTTAACGGTAGAAGTACCCTAGAAACCCAAATACCTATTCACCTTGGTCTCAGAGTGTTAAAATACAGTGGAGGTAAAACCTCAAAAAAAAAGTTTCGTAACTTACTTTACGTATTATCGCGGTATCACCGACCCAACTATTCTATTCTAACCAACCCCAAATGCATGTGATATAAAAAAACACATAGGTAATCCTTTCTAATGGAGCTATCTCATTTCTCTTACCGTTCACAGTTTAAACTTCCTTTTAACCACTACGTGGTTATGTATGTCTAAAAACTCTGCAAAATGCTTTTCTGAGCCACTGACACTCAAGAACGCTACCATATCCGACCACCCTCTGTTCTACCAACAACAATTTAACACTCCCACAACCGCACAGACCTCTTTAACTCACAATGCTTAAATTCTAGTGATGCTCCAAGGCGTGGCCATTCACACTTTTTACTTCATTGGGGAGTAAGAAAAAAAAAACACAGAGTTTTACAATCAAGGACTCGAGGACTCGAGGACTCACAACTGATAAGTTAGCTTAGGTTCCCCTTCTTGGGATCATGCTCCTGGGGTTGAAAATCGCTACTGGGGTAAAATCGAAATATCGATCGTATTCCACAGAAGGCCCGACTTATTGTTCGACAGCTTCGAAAAACGTCGATGCGCCGAGGGAGGGGGTGGAAGGAGGGTGGAAAGCGGAACTGCCTTTACGCTCGCGTCACCGGAAGCGTACATTTTTACGAGCTACTTTTTACGAGCGACCCTCTCTCTCACTCTTCATCCCCCCGATCCGTGCACAGAGTACAGAAAGCTCTGCCACGGGTGGAAATCTCTGCAACGCTTTTAGAATGTCATCGTTCATTTGACACGTTCGCTCGTTCGCTCGTTCGCTCGTTCGTTTGGCCAACCGCCCCCTGACCCGCGGTGAGTGGTCGATTTTCGTCCCTCCGCACACTCCCCGATTGTCTCCGAAACTGTTTGTCGCCGCGAAAGAGAACGGTCTCCAGCGACAGCACGGGCCGTTTCGAAAGGAGCGGCGCGGCGCGGCGCGGCATTGCGCTTGTTTCTGAGCTTTCGGGCGCTCAATGATCGGGTGGGATTAAAGGTCTCGAGGGACTTGGTCGAGGGGGTGGCCACGGACGTATGAATCCCGCCGATTGACGGAGAGGAAGAGATGTTTTCAAATGAAGAGAAAGTGGGATGAGGGTCTTCAAGTAGTATAGACACGTGTTACGCGCGCCTTCGGGAATGGCTTTTGCCTTCGAGGGGAGTTTTGCAGAAGGTCAGTGTAAGTAACCAAAGGGTAATGAATATTGTTAGAATTATTTATCGTGATTCAAGGAAACCGGAGTGCGAGGACCGTGAAGTAGTAGAGATCCGTGTTACGCTCGCCAACTGCAAAGTGTTGCTCTCGGAACGCTTTCACCCACATACCCACACACACACACACACACACTGAAATGATTTCATTCCCTTCGATAATGGATACCTACTCGCGAAAAATCATGTAGAATGGAAAGGTCAATGCAAACCACCAGCCTGCACACTTAGTGAATGCGATGAACAGTTAAATGAAGTATGTACATACATATATAGAAAGTAAAGGATGACCCGGGCAGTAGAACGTGCCAGAGAGAAGCAGACATTTAGGGGATACTTTGTGCTTGCACCGGCGCGGCGCGCCTATCGCTTACAGATCGTAGATTTATGTTACACCTGTTTCTCTGTAGATCTTGTCATTGCATGCGAATGATATGGAGTCTTGCTACGGTAACTCGAACGTAGTGTGAAACATGCCTAGATGACGCACACGGCACAGCTTCTTTTCACTGACACTGACAAATCCACGTCCGTTGGTGCTAAGACTTTTAACAGACTTACGTTTGGTGCTGATCGATTAACAATAGGTACGTGGGGATCGGAATTGACGCTTTAACACAGTGTGCTTTGAGTATATTTAAGACTAACAGAAGATTGGGGAACGGTGAACACTTCGCGACACCGTCACTCGTCTTGAATTCATTGTCAGTGATTTTCAAGATTCAGGGGATAAGATTATCGTGATTCACTTAAATGAAACCTGGTGGTTTTAAGATAAATCGTGTACATATTGGAAGATATTTGAGTGGGTGAAAATTTGTTATGTATCGTTGAATTTACAACGATAGTTCGTATTATCTAGAAAGTACTTGTTTCTGCGAAGCATCTAATATTAAAAAATACTACATCACAATAGAAGCACAGTATTGGTTTGAAAATAAATTTACACTCACGGTGGATGCGAAATTTTTTATAATTAAGAGTCCAATTAGAATGCGCAGAAATCTTGAGGAAAACGAAGAAGATTTCTTCGGATCAGATTTTGCATTGAAAAGTACTTATATGTCCATCGCAGGGATCGGCCGATATATCCTCGATAGTCGATTAATTATACAATGAGCGATATTCGCGCGATAACGAGAACGTTTAAACTTGGTCCTAATACTCCTAATCCCATGATTGCACTGGTTTCCTTATTTTGCGCTAGACTGGAGGGGCTATCGATAACGCTGTCGCTACCGGAAACGACGAGCAGCCCCCGCGATCATTTCATTTACATAATTGTCGTTGGGCTAAATGCGAAACGCATTGGACCGTAGTTAATCAGACCCAGGCTCGTTTATTATCGAGATATTAATCCATTATTAGCTACAATGCCGCCGTAAACGTAAATCAAGCTGCCGGGCGAAATAGCGCGAGCAAATAAATCACGATCACGCCCAATGTTGTTTGAATTTCTTACATCGTCGCATTAAACACCATACGAGGAAAAAAATATTTCGCAAGAAATGGAACAGGTATTTTTCAAAAATTCCAAAATCCCACACACCGATTCCTGTTCGCGAAACACCGTGTTTTCATTGCCAAATACCTAGTACCTGACTGGAGGCCATTTAATTTAAATTTCGCTTAAAAGTAAATTACAAATCGGGTGAAAGGTTTAACAATAATTTGTTGTTTGTTCCGAAATATTTCATAGCACGCACCGCACATAGTATGCCAAAATCACAAACACTCTTCTATCGAATTCCAAAAGATATCATGAAATTCGTGTAGTCAAAGAATCAGGCCAAGAAAGAAGGAAGAAGAAAGAAGAAAGCTTCCGTGCAATCTGTATCTCGATTGCGACGCGCGATTCTTAAACAAAGAGAATGACAAAGAATGAGTCGTGTTGACTCGTTTTAAACGAACGCAAAGACGAGAAGTCGAGCCTCGCGGACCCCTTACCCCGTGGTCCCTCTTAAATGCGAGCCTCGCGATGAGGAATCCTCGCGAGATCATCCTCTCGACGGAACTCTGTGGAGTGTGGACTGTTTGGACATTTACCATATTAAAACCACGATTTTCCAGCACTGACGCCGGTGATGCTGTCGCTGTCTGGGCCGTTGCTGGGCGCGGTGGTCGGAGCAACGGCGGGTCTTCTCCTGGTGATCTTCGTGATAGTTCTGGCGGTGAGATTACGGTATCGACCGAGGCCTCAGGAGGACAAGGACTCTCACGACGACGGCGGCATGGCGAACCTGGCCGCGTCCGGCACCGGCAGCTCCTCTCCACGTGATAAATCGTCCACCTTGCCCCTCAACTCCGACAGCATCGAGAGCTTCGAGAAGGACCCCGATATTATTCCTCACGCTAATGGTGGGTAATTTAACGAACATCTGGCGTGTCGCCTACCTACCTACCTACCTACCTACCTACCTACCTACCTCCTTCTGAAGGAGCCGACAACCGTTTCAGTCACGTCCACGTGTCTTGGCGCGGATAGTTTTTTCAAACCGGTCGAAAGAATTGTCTGATCGAACCTGGAGCTTTAATAGGAAAAGAAGAGGCATTTGAAAAACACCTTTTCGCCACTCAAAGTGTCGATGCATAATATTCTGTTGCGTTGCGTTGCGTTGCGTTGCGTGCTCTGTTTTTAGGAGTACCTATGTAACGTTTATTGGTATCTCTGCTTTCCATAATCATCTACAGCTGTCTTTCCGCAGAAAATTCTTACGCGGAGCTGTGCAAGGGTACCTCGCCGCGCTACGTGCTACACCAGCAGCGAACGGACCCGAGTACCTTCACCCATGTCAATAACGTGAGTAGAAATTGCATTAATTGAACGGTGCGCCGAGCGTTCCGCGACGAGAATTCCATAGTCCATACGCGGACGAAGTAAAAGGCAACAAGAGCTGCCCCGATAAAATCAACACTTGCAACGCTGGCTCACGTAATTTTCCGACCATCGTAGCTGCCATTTTTTCTGTTTGCGTTGGCGACACACGCTGTACAGTCGACAACGCTTTTAATTAAACATTCTGGAATTAATATGAATTTAAAATTCGACGCCGGCTACAAAGAGTTCCGGTGACGGCAGAGATTTAAACAAAACGATAGGTACAGGGTGTTTACTGTTTGACGATACGCGAGGCATAATTGGCATTTGGCATTTGGCACAGAAAGGCAATAAAACAAGTTCGTGGAAACTTGTTTTATGCCATCAGAGTCGACTCGCCCCGTGTCGCCAAGAACAATGGAGACCCATCCAGCGAATTAAACTGTTATACAAGTTGCTCGTCTGTTCAAGTGGTTACAAGTTGTACAGCTCTGTACGGTTTTGCAGGGAACGGAACTAACGTACGCCGAGCTGTCGCTCCGAGGCAACCGACGAATACCGCCTAATTGTTATCAGCCGGTACAGGTATCCAATATTCAGCGACCTCAACTGCTACCCATGTCGACCCTGACGCGCAGGCAGCCAATCCAGGAACCGACGATTTACGCGCAAGTCGCCAGTCATTCCAAGCCGATTTATGTGCCGCCCCCGCATCCGTACATGAGTCGCGCCAGCGACGAAACCACGGCAGAAACTCCGTTAATCGGACACGACAATAAGGTGACAAGAAATAGACAATCCGCTAATAATTTACAAGTTCGAGAAGTTTAATTTGCAACATTCGAGATTTCTTCAGAGTCTCCTCAAACTCCTTTCACCTGACCTAATCTTTTACAAACATTATACATATAATATATATAGATATTTACCAGAAAACATCTCTGCTTTCTCTCCACAGCCTGCCAGCGACGGATGAATAAAATTTCAAAATCGTTCTGTTCACAGATCACCACGATCACGCAATCGGGCAGCTCAATATGGCGCACCGACGCGCCGCCAACTTCGAACACACCAACCACATGATTCTAGATCGCTCGACGTTCAATCGACGCGAAACATTTAGCTCTTAAAGATTTCTCCACGCGCCCGTTACTAATTGTAAGTTAAACTCTCTAATAGAAAGAAGCAAGAGGAAGAAACGAAGAATTGAGGCCTCTCGTGTCGCCTCGAGAGGGGGTTCGAATAAACCGATGACCGATGAACGATGAACGATGAAAGTAATTTAAAGAAGAAATACTGTTCGCGCCAAGTATAGGTACGAATTATATTATATTATATAATATGCTTTCCGAACGATTCGTGATAGTGTTGTTTAAGCAGTAACGAGAAACCGATCGCGATACCTCGGCGCGCGCATCGGCCAGCAAGACATTTCTGTTTCGCGGGTGAAACGACCGATGGCATCGATGGTCCTAAAATATCCAAGGGCCTCGAATTGGCGGGCCCTTTTCAGCCGTCCGTAAAACAGAGAAAGAGAACAGACGAAAACGAGATCTCTCCAGGGACTGTGCAAGCAAGGTTTCTTTGCTGCCATCGGTCACGGCTCGCGATGTTACAAAAAAGAATAGAAAGAAACAAAAAAATACACGATCACATTGCACACTTCGATTTAGTTGGTAAGTAGAACGCGTTGTCGACTGCCGTTTGTCGTTTGCGATGCCACCCAAGTACAATCAACACGACGAATCTGTACAATTGTTTCGTTCAGTATTACGTTTGCAGAGTGTAACCGTAGAGAGGCGAAAGGAGAGACGGATGATGGATGGATGGATATACATGTATATACATGTATATTAAGCGTGCGTCGAAAATTTACAAGGTCCCGTGGTGTTTCTCAGCAGCTTGGTTATTTATTGTTGGACAGAGGCGACGCGAAATTTTCCGTGTAGGGTACATGTACCGTTTGTGGCCATGTGCGTAATTATCTTATTTTTAAATTCCTCGCAGACTTACAGATCATTATTATGTGGCGAATTTCACATCATAAATATTTTCTTTAGTACACCGCCAGAAATATAAGGTTACATTTAATGCTTACACGGAAAAATATTATATTTTTTAACAAGTGGCCACAAACGGTGCATCTACCCTACAGTGCGGGTCTAGATAAAATGCGATGTTATTATAACGATGTTACGTGATCGTGAATAGAGTTTTTAAGGAAAGAGAGAAAAAAATTTTTGACGATTTCCGAAATTATATATATATATATATAACTACGATCGTTGCTCATTTCGAAGTTTTAAAGATGGTTCTTTTATTTTCTTCTTAAATCGACTGGTTACCCGCTATTTGCGCGTTAACGTTCATTTACCTAGCCTGAGTCGTTTAAATTAGAATCTTACGGTAAGGTAATCGTATCCTTGCGTCAAGTTAAAAGGGACCGCCAGTGAAGCGAAGGGAAATGGAAAGGCAGAAGTTAGCGTCCTTTTCATTTGTTAGTGTTGTTAGAATTTAATAGAAACTCCGTCTTAACCAAAGTATAATCGTTATTAGCCATTAGCACACAATTTCTTTTACATTAATATTAATGATAGCCCGTACGACGATATAGTATCAGTTTTCTGTCGGTTTGCTAATAATAATAATATAAGTTCTACCGTAATTCCATATTAACGTTTACGTGTTACGTGTTACGTGTTACGTGTTACGTTTACGTTTACGTTTAGATTTAATTATTTTCTACTACCTTCAGAGGAAGGTAGGTATTTTCAAAAGGATTCTGAAAAATACCCTATTTTCGTAGAATGCTCTAGTTTTATTTCGTATTTATTGTACCATAGGTTTAATATTAATATTTGTAGTCTAAAGGGAAGTGTTTGTTAAACGGACGAGAGATATGATCGCCCTACGTTACCGATAGAGGGTTGCACGTTTAACGGGTGAGAACGCTGAAACATTTCGAGAACGGCAAATCAAGTTCTCCGACGTTCCGTTGCGTTTCTAATAGAAATAACAGAGACGTTATCAGAAGACTGATGGAAAGAGAATGTAAAGGACAGGCGAAGTGTGCGGAGAATTTATATTTCGCGATACGTGCCATACGATTGCAGCGCCGTTGGGCTTCGACATTGTTACACATAACCCTAATAGCATAACGCAGGCGGCAGGATCATACGTCCACGGACGTTTATTCAAAGCTCCTTTAATTTCACGCAACTTTAAGCTTCGCGTTCCTTTCGTCCAGTTTTATGAGCGTTAGAATCGTTCGGTACGTCTATACGCGAATGATTAACGGGCGGCAAAGCACATAACGGATCATTAAACTTCCTTTCGAGTTACCGACACAGTCACGCGCAGAATCCGGCAGCGCGCGAAATTCCGTTCTTTGAATCCGGATTCTGCGCATTCGTTTCAAGCTAAACGGTCGTTTGACCTGAGAAGCCGAATTCGAATAATTTTAAAGTAGCGTTCACTCGCAAACGATTATCGATAATCTCGTAGCTCTGCGTACCATCGCATTACTTTAGTCAACGACGACACTTACATCTTAAAATGCTTAACACCCCAATTTAAACGTTTCTTCCCGTTCGATCGATTCTGAATTTTTCTCGTAAGCTCGATTACACGATACGAATTTTATACCGTTTTTTATAATCGATTATCCGATCGGAGTGATCGGGTACATTTCCGACCGACAGCAGCTTGCGTGCTGCGTCTGATCTTCGTCTCCGCGGACTTCTTTCCGAAGTGTAACGGAGGTAAAAGAGTTTGGCGAACTTTCTTATCTATCCCAGATTCGAAGATAACCAATCGTCGATCCATAATGTTTACGAGGCGAGGTGGAACCGTAAAAGATAGCAGAAGCCGGGGTTAGTAGATAGTTGACATGATCTTATGGCGCCAAAATCTTTTGCCGCCGTTATCGCATGAATAGAACGTGAACACGAATTGTCGCGTCGCGGGTTCAGAGCACGAGACTCTATACACTCGGCGCTTGAATGAATTTTTTTCGGAAGCCGAGCAGCTCGTCCACCCTCACGATCACGATTGATGACAAAGTGCTCCGTTTGCCAGCGAAACATTCTCTTGTACTAAGCAGGGTTCTCGAATAGGCGCATGCGTGATAGGAATAGATGGTGAGCGCGTACCGACGCGAAAATATAAATGATAAGCGAGAAGACAGGTGAGAGGGAGAGGGGGAGAGGGGGAGAGGGGGAGAGGGGGAGAGGGGGAGAGGGGAGAGATGGAAAAAATATTCAGTATTTTGTCAGAAATTCGTATTACCAGTGTAACAAAAGACTTTGATATATTGTTAGTATGCGTTGTAGGTATTACGGAATAAATTTAAATATAAATATACAGGATATATTAGCATACGCATTTATAAACGTGCGTGTGCCCAAGAGATAATTAAGATCTTATAATTTTAAATGACTTTTAATATAGGTTTACTTGTGTAAAATAAGAAAAAAAAATAATTGTGCTCAATAAATTTCAATAAATAACGATTTTGCCTATGCCAATAACGGTTATTATTGTAATTATTTTTGTATAGAGACGTAAGATGATATTATCTGGAATATATAATGGTAACCACAGCATACGTGTGTAATAAAAGTATTTAACATTGCATGTTATGTGTCTGTAATGTCCCATACATATCACTTCCTTCGAAATGATTTACTTCGTTACAATTTATTAAAAGTACCTGAATGGGTACGGATCGAAAAATTTTTAATTCTCCGCCACCAAGTACTTTTCATCCTTTAATCTTCCCCAGAGGGCGACACGCGAGCTTATTCATGCTCATTCATGCCGCTGAGTAGCGCTGACTGGCGCTGACAGCAGAAGTTTGCAGATGTTGGCAGAAGTAAAGTGAGGTTAAGTCGAGCGTAGAAATAAACACTGCTTGGTTAAAATGGAATGATTAATTAAATGAACAACGACTAACGTTATCCAATTAAAACTATGAATATGAGTGCATCCGTGAAACATCTAAATTACAAGTTATGTAAAATATATCGTCGCTTCATACACGTCGAAAGTAAAGAAAAGAAACAGGTACAGTGGTTAAAACCCACTGGATATGAAAGAAATGTTACAGTGTACAATCCAATAGCCAAGTGTAAAGTACCATTAATTTCAAAGAATAAAAACTTACTGACTTGGTACGTTTGCGGGCCAACTGTTTACGACTCTGCGCATATTGGGCATGCCGCGTAAGATATTTTCACTTATCATTACCATCCTTCGCTTTTCTTTTGATTAATCGTAGAAACTATTATTCTGTTCTACAGTACTTATGTGAAGTCGGATATTATTAGAAGAATATTAACGGACCATTTTAACATAAACATTGTAATGGCCATGTGTATAACGAACATAGATGATAAAATAATAACGCGCTCAAGAGAAACTAAGCAAAATTTCAAAGACCTAGCGGAATTCTATGAACATGAATTTATCGAGGATATGAAGACTTTGAACGTCATGAAACCCCATTTGTATTGCAGGGTTACCGATTATATACCGCAAATCATCCAATTTGTCAATAATATCGTAGATAAAGGCGATGCTTATGTTGCGAAAGGTGGTAAACAAATTTCTTGGCTATAATTTTCAATCGTTATGAACGGTAATTTCCATCTCGTAGGATCTGTGTACTTTGATACGAGCAAGTATAATATGTATGGCAAGCTGTCGACTCCATGTTCGGACGGTAATCACCCTGACAAAAAGTCAACGTTGGATTTCAGCCTGTGGAAGGCAGCTAAGGAAGGAGAACCATTTTGGGAATCTCCGTGGGGCCGCGGGAGACCCGGGTGGCATATAGAATGCAGCACAATTGCAAGGTAACGTGCATCCTTGATGAACAAGATCTGTTCTGTAAGAGTATGACCCAAGCAGCAAATTGTTATTTACGTTATGTGAACAAAAGTTTGTATTTCGATTAGCACAGTTTTTGGAAATTCTGTGGATATTCATAGTGGCGGAATAGACCTTGCTTTTCCGCATCACGAAAACGAAGAAGCGCAATCGTGTTCTTACCACGAAGTAGAGCAATGGGTAAACTACTGGCTACATTGCGGGCATCTATTCTTAGAAAACGTAAAAATGTCCAAAAGTCTTAAGAACACGATTAGCATAAGGGAATTCCTCAAAAAGCACACAGCGAATCAACTCAGGATGCTTTGTCTACTTTCCAATTATAAAGCTGGTATATTTCAAATGACACATAAAACGACTAATGATTTCGAATTAAACATGAATTCAGCCAATGACTTCGTTATTTGATTTCCAGAAATTAAGTATTCCGAGGATATAATGTCGAATGCAGTAAATTTACTGAACAAACTTGAACACTTTATTCACGACTGTGACAATTACACCGCTGGGAGATGGAGCACCGGCAATGTGGACGAAGTTACATTACTTCGGGTCAGCCAATCTTGTCATTAGACTCTGATGTTTATGCAAATGCATATATTGCATATGCTTTGTTAAAAGGCATATGCACATATGTTACGTGTTTCTTTTATATCTATCTCACTATATTTGCTTGCGATCATAGATGAAAGATGAATTACGGAGCCGTTACGTAACAGTAGTGATAAGTACCAATGCTGATATCATGCGATAGAATAAGTCATTAGTAGAGAACTAGAGACTAATTATTCATTCACAATTTCGATAAAATTAAACAAGTTCGATCATCTGTTTCTCTTAACACACGAAAATACCTAGTAAAATTTCACTTTTCATTTTATTTCTGCAAATAGGCAGTTGAAACTTTTAATGGATATAATCTCGTTGCAAATGCAACTGCCCAGAATCTTTTCCAGCAGACACAAATTGCTAAAAATTTAACATTTATCAAGGCACTTTTACAAATTCTTCCAGCCACAATAAAGACATTGGGAACTGTCGGTCTACACTTAACAAATTCGATAAAAATAGACATGGCATATCTTACGTGCATAAACATCCGCAGCCTACATATTACCCCCTATCTGTATGACTGCACGGAGATATATTTCAAAGAGCAATAAAGACAACTGGACTTTATTTTAGTGTTTAGACGAAACGATGAGCGACGTTAACACATCACTAGCGGACGATTTTAATACAGCCCAAGCCATGCGATCACTCATGAATCTAGTTGATATAGGGAATAAAATGTTGCACGACTCCCAAGTAAATATGAATATATAACATGTATAAATATATTAACGGGTTATTAAGGACATCTTGTTTTATCAAATTTAGGAATCTATTACGAACGGGGGCATACCTGTCGTAGCAGCAGCATCGAATTATATATCGACGATGTGTTCAAAACTTGGTATTTCGTATTCCACAGTGGCAGATGAACACAGAACGAATACTATCATCGAATATTTTGTCAAATTCAGGGACACGATACGAAACAGAGCTATAGAGCAAGAAGCGAAAGATAAAATTTTACTTGCCGCGTGCGATGAAGCACGATTAAACCTCCTCGCGTGTGGTATAACAATAAAGGTATTGCCAATGCTAGAGAAATAGTGGGTTTGTAAATGAGGTAAAGTGGCTGATTAACAGAAACTATTTAATTTATATCAACGTAGGTTCACGTCTTCTTTACGAATTCACTATTTCTTTACCGTGAATCGTCGATACTCAAATAACTCAAATAACTAAAATAACTCAAATAATTTGATTGCAAAATCGTGCACACTACACACGGCATATCATGGATTCGTTCTTGTTTTAGGATTTCAAAAGTGAATCCACTTGGAGCGTCAAGAAATACTGAACCGGATTAGATACTGGATACAGCGAAAGGATTTTATATTGTAAATAAACGCTTGAAATAAAAAAGGAATTATATTTACATTCCGCTCTGTGCCTAAATCCATCAATCAGCTAAGTCAGTAACGTCCTTCGATTTCTTTAAACTACTATCTATATCATTATCTGAAGCTTTTCTTTTAATAGCGGCTTTCTTTTCTGCCATTGTTTTCTTTAATCCTTTCATCTTTCTTGTTTGAATGCTATTGATATTCTGTGCTCCAACATGGACACGACCGAATGTGGTTCCAAGTTTGCTCACGGATATATTCTTCTTCTTCTTCACCTGTAATTATATGTTGAACGAACGAATGATTTCATCCAAGGATTCATCGGCGTATTATCAAGTAGTAAAGGAATATTACTTTAAGTTCCTTGGGTTTCTTGCACGCCTGTTTAAATAAGTCGGCGGAGGCAAGTTTTGTACGTCTACATATGAAATCTGCTCTTGGGCCTATTTCTTCCAATTCAATTCTTGGTATTCTGCAGTCGGACTTTTTCAAAAGTACCCTGAAACAAAAGGACCCTCAGCAATAACAGCATTTCACTGGGTAATGTAAAATCAACTTACCGATAACTACGTAGAAGTATTTTATTTTCAACAGCAGTAAAACTTAGAACGTGTTCAAGACCCTGTAACCTAATCTGTTCAGCTGGTTCCCTTTGGAACATGTCCACAAATAAATTCTTAATCCTATCCAGTTCGTGGTTATTTTCGAAAAGTTCCCCATTAAAGACTAACAGAGGCTTCAGTCCCTCAGAAATTTTTGGAACTTTAAAATCCCGCAAACCTTTATAATTTTCTATACCAAATTCCACCATATCTAATAATGTATGCTCATACATTCTTCCCATCACGAGATTATGAGGACGCTTCTTATTATGTAAAGCGATCATGAAAAGAGGGACATTGTGTTTGACAGAAAACTTCTCTATAAGCGTTATGTTTTCAAACGGCACCACATCATTCTTCTTCTGCATCAACTGTGCGTCTGGTTTCTTCAAATCATACTGAAACAACGCACGGCAATTGCGGTACATGTTACAGCGAAAATTTTTTTTTTAATAATCTTATGATCCAACTCACCAAATCTTTCATCAGACCTACTACAATCTGCGAAGTGTTTTTCCCTTTAAAACACATGGTCTGTTTCACATCCTCTATTAATTTGGGCTCCTTTTTTAAAATAGCTCTTTTCCCTCTGTGAGTAGTAGGCTTCCTATAAAGGAACTGGTACGTTAGGAACAGAAATATGTACACATATTCATGAAAGTACAAATTTTTGCTCTAGTCATACGGGAAAGACAGAAAGACATAAAAACAAGGACTTGTGAAACAATAATATATGTGAAAAGTAGAAAATACATATGTATATAGTACAGGGTTGACTAACTGGCGACTCACGAGTTGCCGGCCGCCGGGGGCTCCTCCGCCTTGCGGCCACGCTGAACGCAGTCGAATTCGTCCGTGCCTACACAGACATAAATACATTCGATTGCTACGGCCGGCCACGGCCATACGTTTACATATATGTAATTATAATTAATACGACAATACGAACTGATATATACTTACTTTCACACATCTCTGTGAATGTGAACGTAAAAATTCTTATTTTATTAAACGCACTTTCGCATCTGTATGTAGAACCAAATATTGATGAAATTTTTAAACCCAAATCCACCAATTTTTACGTATGCCCGTGGCCGGCCATAGCAATCGAATGTATTTATGTCTGTGTATTTAGGCACGGACGAATTCGACTGCGTTCAGCGTGGCCGCAAGGCGGAGGAGCCCCCGGCAACTCGTGAGTCGCCAGTTAGTCAACCCTGTTGTATATTATAGTACATGTAAACATAGCAATGCTTCCAGTACATTGGAAACATAACCGAAAACTGTCGTTCCATGTACAAGATGAAAATACTCACACTACTCTATTTATTACAGGCATTGTCACTGGTAAGGACTAATATTTTTTAAAATATCTAGCGTTCGAAGCACCACACAGCAGTCAGCAAGTCAGCAGCAAGTCAGTGAAGTGCAGTTGAGTGCGGTGAAGCAGGGTGTTGACACTGAATGTATTATTTTGTTCTCATGTCAGCGCCATCTAAGCGGGCTGGGGTAAAACTAAATTAGTAGGAGGGAAATTTGAAACGTGGGTTGAGTACTTTGCACTTAGAGCGAATTCGGCAGGCACGCACTGGCACTGCACTGGTGCCAGAAATTATCGTGCGTGACTTTGATCGGTTGATTTTTATAGAGCTATTTCCGTATCTATCAGAAATAACCAATTAAAGTCATGTATGATAATTTCTGGCACCAGTACAGTGCCAGTGCGTGCTTGCCGAATTCGCTATTAAATTCATTGAACTTCAGAAACGACTGATATGAGATACAATTTCTGTAAGGAAGGAATGAAACAATATACATTTTCTTTAGTTACACTATCTTTTATTATGAATGTTGATGGCTTACAATAATCTAGAGACGCGGTAGCGTCTCGACGCCAAGTACAGGAAAGAAAAGACACCCTATATATGGCGACTGTCGCTACTGCTATCATTTACTCGTCGCCGGGCTGTTCCAACCTAACCTGAAACTTATTTCATTAATATCTCATCACGCCTGCAATATTTCCTAAATTTAATGGTATTTTTCTTATGTAAACCGCATATCAGCTTTCGAATAAGACCAATTTCAATAAAATCGGTCCACGCATGACCGAGATATCATAATATCGTCTCATGGAACTGTCAGAAACGGTAAATTTTAAGATTTTTCTTCTTCTCCTGATTCTTCAAGAAATTTTTCGTCAACCATAATACGTATATACGCGTTACACGCACACCTTCAGCCTAGTGATCGCTACGTCAGCCAAAACGAAACCAACACATGTTTCGTTCATCAATTCCTATCTTCACTATGCAATCTACTCCAAATTTTGACAGCTTACAGTCAGGTTATATACAAAATTTGAGATGCCACGTGTTTTTACAAATATATATCGTTGTACCATTGAATTGCAATCAAAATGCTATCGTTGTACCATTGAATTGCAATCAAAATGCAGTCTCACATACAATTCCCTGAATCTGGAAACACGTACAATTCCATGAATCTGAAAACACGAAAATTCGTGCTAAATCTAGCGATAACGCCTTTAAGCACAGAAATCTGTAAACATGAAAATGAAAATTGATACTAAAATCAATTAGAGTCCAATAAAACGCATGAATTTGGTAAACATAAACAAATTAATTTAAAAAATACTATTCCATGAAATATACTCAGAAAATGGGGTTATGAATGGAAATTTTAATTTTCTAACCACGAAAAACATTTCTCGATTTGATAAAACAATTCATGAAATTGTGCGTGCTTTCAGTTTCATGGAATTGTACGTGCTTTCAGGTTCATGGAATTGTAAATTTCAACAGCTGATAAGTATTATGCTGTAATTGTAAAATCTTTGTAAAAAGAAGTGAGATCCCCCCAAAAAACTTTAAAAAAGTAAAAAAATTACGCCAAGTACCTACATGAAATCAAGTAAATCACAAAATAAAGAAAATAATACTAATAAATACAATGTAAAAAAAGATGTGAAATCAGAATGAGCTGCAAGTACATAATGGTGCTTTCCCGCAGCGTGCAAAGGCGACACTGTGTTAAGGTAGGATTTCCTAGACACGATTCGCCGCGGCGGCGGATCGCGGCGGCGAATCCTAAGCACCGCTCTTATGGAGAAGCGTGTATCCGTTTTCCTAGGCGCGTTTTCCAACCGCTCTGTCAGTGTGTCTGTCTCGGCAGCTACCTAGGCTACTCGAGACGCAACACAATGCGATGAGTGTCTGTTTTCCGCCATTGTGGAAGAATCTCCTGGCGGGCGGCTAATCGCGGCGGCCAAAACCTTGACTGCTCCAAACTGAGTCTAGCGGAGACCGCCGCGCGATCCATCTCCACAGTGGGACAGAATCCAACGAAATAAGGAACCTAGTTGAAATCCAAAAGTTATGGGATTATGTTTTCTTTATATATTTCTTGTAAACTAATAATATGAGCACCTCAAAAAGGGAAAAATATTATGGCAGCTACTTCTGATCTGTGTGTAAACACGTGTAAAAGTTTGTATGTTTTTATTTTGTGCAAAATTTTAAATCGAAGCTTTTGAATTTCGGTGATATAAAAGAAAAATATTTTGGGAACCGAATTGAGTAGCTTCGTTTCCGATAAGCAGTAGCAAATAATTAGTTACATATAGTTTTTTCCATTAAAAACCCATAGAAAAAATATCAGCAATTGTCGACCTTTTAGTTACCTTCCGGGAACTTCCAAGCAAAATTAAACGATTTGATAAATATATATATACTATGGAATGTGCAGAAAAATTGTAAACCTGTATCCATGTTATCCCGGTACCAATATACTAAATAAATAGATACTATTCAGAAAGTGTTAATACATTTCTACGAAATTATACAATATGTGGGCAACCTTCCAATCGGGTAATTGAGAGAAGGGACCCAAGACGCCACAAATGTTAGATTTTTAGAAGTTATGAAACATTCATTGCACAGATGTACTGAAGCAGGGTCACAGAAATATTCCAACGGCATTAATTACCTATTTTTTCGACGTTGTCGTATGCTGTGCACTAGCTATTCAATTATTTTTGATTCGATAGAATTCAATATTTCTAAAATCTTTTGTTGTAGTATGTCTTTCGAAGTTATGTCGTACTTTTTTAATCTCCTGTGAATTCCACCCATAAATATTCGATGAGGTTAATGTTCACACATTATGGACCGAATATATTGAAAATATATTAAAAATGTATTAAAAATATATTAAAAATTATTTCTACCAAACAGTTGATTTCTAGAGAATTAATTGTTCTGAACCTTAACACATTTTTACGTATACACAGATGTAGAGTCTGAATATAGCAATTCGACCAACTCTCCAGCCTGACTGCGTCTCCCGGAATTATCCTACATGTCATACATCCCCATAATGTCTGGACATTAACCTCATCGAATATTTGTAGGCTGAAATCCACAGGATATTAAAAAAATACGACATAACTTCGAAAGACATACTACAACAAAAGATTTTAGAAGTATGGAATTCTATCTTTTATATTTTTATTGATTACAGTTTTATTATTTAGGTATATCTTTTTTTACGGATGTACAAACCAAACTTTTGTTGGACAAATGTCGACAAACGTATGCCATCATTGTTTTATAAAAATTCGCAATTGGGGGGGTGACAATTTCACACACCTCGAATCGTCGTCTCATTTCGTCCTCGAGACTCTATATGTACATATGTATATGTATGTACATTGTACATACTGTATTGTAGTAGAGGGTGATTTTGTAGCGGCGCCTGTGAAAGAGATGCCGGCTGGCACCACGTGGCAAGGTCAACCTCCCGTGATGCCGCACCGAATTTTATGGCTTTCGACCCTCGAAGGATTTGGAATACCATTAAAAGTAGAAAAATCCAAGTTCCACATTTCTCGTCAGATCTTTGCGAAAACGGTGTCAATCGATTCTCCATGTTTCGCCGATGAAACTAACACCAAGAACGACGTAATTCGTAGCATAATGAAGGAAATTAGATAAAAAATTCATTTGCATAATTTCAAGCTATCTTCGTTAAAAATAGCCCGATTTACATGACATTTGGTATGATCTTCATCGGAAAAACGTAAGGAAGCCATCGGTGTCACTTCCATAGAGATACGATAAAGAATAAACAATCTGGTTTTTCTGAAACAGGTATACCGACCGTTAGAATAGACCCTTCCAAGTGCTCCAACCCAACTGGGTCCCTTAACACGGTACCCGAGGTCTGCTCGCCGCGGCGATGGGCCGCGATTCACCGCCGCGATCCGCCGCCGCGGCAAATCGTGTCTAGGAAATCCTACCTTAACACAATAAAAGACAAAAAAAAGATGTCCGCGGCCTGGAAGTCATACTTGGCGTGGCCAGGCAAGGTATTCTCAGATCATCAATACCCATACCCCTCTCCCCCACCCCCTCGCAGGCTTTCAGAAAATTTGTCCATTTAAAACTCAGACAATATGAGTACATTTTCATTATATTGCGTTTTAAAATAATTGTAAGATCATTCATCCACACCGATAGTTTTCCTCTCACAACCTTTCACATAATTTGTCAATTTTAAACTCTGACAGTATGAATACATTTTCATTATTTTGCCTTTTTAACTAATTCTTATTCAGCGACACCTTGACCTTGCCTGGCCACGCCAAGTATTTGACTTCCAGGCCGCGGACATCTTTTTTTTGTCTTTTATTGTGTTACACAGTGTCGCCTTTGCACGCTGCGGGAAACCACCATTATGTACTTGCAGCTCATTCTGATTTCACATCTTTTTTTACTTTGTATTTATTAGTATTATTTTCTTTATTTCGTGATTTACTTGATTTCATGTACTTGGCGTAATTTTTTTACTTTTTTAAAGTTTTCAAAATACTTGGCGCTGCTCCCCGAATTGGTGTTGCTAAACTGAATAAATATGTATAAATTGCATTAATCTTTTTCTTTCTTTCTTGTGCGTGCGTTCGTGAATGTAGGTAGGTATACATTGTAAGGGAGCTGTCGCAAATTATTGTAACATTTTTTCGGTTTCGCAGCGCCAAGTATTTTGAATAAAATATTTATTCCTATTAAAATATCATTATAGAAATAACCATTGTTATAATTCGCGCAATTTTTGTATATCATTATTTTTGTAAAGCTATTAATTTACGACAATGTTTTTAAATGGGATTCTTTTATTCTGATGGGTTAATTAAAATGTCCGCGATATGAGTAATAGACTGTACGAACACAGCACTTTAGCTGTGTATTTGTAGTTGTGTCATCCTAAGCGCAGTTGGAAAGCACCTTTATGTACTTGCAGCTCATTTTGATTTCACATATTTTTTTATATTGTATATTTTCTTCTATTTTGGTGGTGATTGTATATTTCCTTCTATTTTATTGTGATTTCATGTACTTGGCGTAATTTTTTTACTTTTTTAAAGTTTTTTTTGGGCCCCTTCTGTCCCTAATGGAACTGAAGGTTCTTCGCTCTTCTCTCTTCTATCCACTTCTATCTTCTTTCTTCTACGTAGACGTGTTTCCATACCGGGGCAGCACCATATGCCGATGCCTGCCAACCGTCGGTATGTGCCACGGTGTCCATCGGCTGTTGGTGATGCACTATTAAAGGTTGTCGAAAATCCCTCGACGGCTGATAACATCCCGATTGTTGGCTAACTAGCGACCATCGTTGGACCCTCAACCTTCGATCACTTCCCGACCGGCGGTATTACCCAGGGCGTCGATACACGCGAATGCGTCGGCCATTCACCGACCGCTGGAAGCCTACCGACCGAAGACCGAGTTATCCTCCGTCGGTACGATACCAGTTGCTGCCATCTCAGGTGGCCGTCGGGCACTTATCAGTTGCCGGTACCTCGCCGGCCGTCGGCACTTTGCTGTATGTCGGCCTGTTACCGCTCGTTGTCAACTTACCTGCCCTCTCATGGGCGATCAAGGTCACTTGAAAAATCAATTAAATTAAAAAATTCCCCCCATCCGTACCTGGCAATCCAGGGTGGCCGTGTGTGGTGTCAAAAAACTCGCCGTGATCTCCCGGAGGTCTTCCCGGCGTCAAATGTAGGGCTTATCTATCCCTATTCATGAAATATCAAGATTCAAAACTCTACAACTAAATTTGCAATAGTTTATTGTATATAAGTACCCCCAAAAAAACTTTAAAAAAGTAAAAAAATTACGCCAAGTACATGAAATCAAGTAAATCACATAATAAAGAAAATAATACTAATAAATACAAAGTAAAAAAAGATGTGAAATCAGAATGCGCTGCAAGTACATAATGGTGCTTTCCCGCAGCGTGCAAAGGCGACAATGGGAGCGACACAGGCGAATGGAAATTTTATTTTTCTACCCACGAATAATTACATTCCTCGATTCCATAAAAATACTGTTGCGGCGTAATAATAATATTTTGGAAGGATGTTGAGTCATAAAATGTTCACGAATACGGTGTAAAAGAACGAAATATCCAATAAACATTTATTGTCATGTAGCATGTAGGTTATATTTACTGTCACTTCGAGGACAGAAAATCCGCTCCTCGAAGTGACAGAAAAAATAACCTATATACACTACATGAAGTATGAACTACATTTCGTTCTTTTACACCGTATTTGTGAACATTTTATAACTCAACATCCTTCCATAATATTATTATTACGTCGTAACGATATTTTTATGAAATCGAGAAATGTAATTATGGGTGTTTAGAAAATTAAAATTTCCATTCGTATCGTCATATTCTGCGTATATTTCATCGGAATAGTATTTTCTAAATTAATTTGTTTATGTTTACGAAATTCGTGCGTTTTATTAGACTCTATTTAATTGTTTTTGGCTTCAATTTTCATGTTCACACATTTCTATGCTTGATGAGGTTATTGTTAGATTTAGCATGAATTTTCGTGTTTTCAGATTCATGACCATTGTACGTGCTTTCAGATTCATGGAATTGTACATGCTTTCAGAAACCTAACCCACCGTTATCCAAATTCCATGAAATAAAGACTGCATCACTATCCTTCTTCAAACCCCCTGGCATTATTCCCGAATTGCGTATCATAACGTTAAAAAGACATCCCTTTTGAAACAAATTAAATTAAACAGATCAAATTAACTAAACATTATGTTTTACACATTCATATAGGTATGTTGTATTCAGTATTAGAGCGATTATCTGTTAATTACACTCGAATGAGACAAATGTTTATGTTGATTTTCAGTTTGTTATAAAAGCATTTGATATGATGATGATGAAAATTTGGAAATAATTGTCAAAATTGTAAGTGTTTCAAAGACCATAGTCCAAAGTAGTAGTAACATAAAAATAATATACTGTTTATTGTATAATTAGTTGTTTCTACCCAAATGAAAGTAGGATTAACGCAAAATCAAATTAAAAACAGTGAGGAATATGATTTCAGCCTTTTATTTTGAAATGAAAATAAGTTACAATAACTCTTTACAGTGGTGCATTTATAAAGTGCTGATATTGGTTGATCGATGAGTTAGGCAGTGTTCGTCACTGTGGTTTCTCAGTTTCTTGTGAGTGACGAACACTGCCTAACTCATCGATCAACCAATATCAGCACTTTATAAATGCACCACTGTAAAGAGTTGTTGTAACTTATTTTCATTTCAAAATAAAAGGCTGAAATCATATTCCTCACAGTTTTTCATTTGATTTTGCGTTAATCCTACTTTCATTTGGGTAGAAACAACTAATTATACAATAAACAGTATATTATTTTTATGTTACTACTACTTTGGACTATGGTCTTTGAAACACTTACAATTTTGACAATTATTTCCAAATTTTCATCATCATCATATCAAATGCTTTTATAACAAACTGAAAATCAACATAAACATTTGTCTCATTCGAGTGTAATTAACAGATAATCGCTCTAATACTGAATACAACATACCTATATGAATGTGTAAAACATAATGTTTAGTTAATTTGATCTGTTTAATTTAATTTGTTTCAAAAGGGATGTCTTTTTAACGTTATGATACGCAATTCGGGAATAATGCCAGGGGGTTTGAAGAAGGATAGTGATGCAGTCTTTATTTCATGGAATTTGGATAACGGTGGGTTAGGTTTCTGAAAGCATGTACAATTCCATGAATCTGAAAGCACGTACAATGGTCATGAATCTGAAAACACGAAAATTCATGCTAAATCTAACAATAACCTCATCAAGCATAGTAATAAAATTCGTAAAATAATCCAATCGATCGAATCGGTTAGAATCACCGCGAAAGATTTAAAATGGTTCCAAGTGGAACCAGTCTTCCTAGCAATCTGGCATTCCAGCAAGATCCTTCGTGATTGCGCGTAACGCGATCCTAGAGCCCTCGTTTTTTTACGCGTCTTTCACCGCGAATTCGGATTCAAATTTTTGCCTATCTTTTTTTTTTATGGAGGAGGCGGAAAATGCATTTATGCATAGGTACCCCGAGCGCGAGAGAACCGTCGGCAGGTATGTCCCACGGTGTCCATCGGCTGTTGGTAATGCACTATTATCCGTTGTCGAAAATCCCTCGGCGGCTGATAACATCCCGATTGCTGGCTAACTACTTACCATCATTGGACCCTCGACCGTCGATCAGTTCCGACCGGCGGTATTAAGGTGGGATTTCCAATGCGCGGCTCGCCGCGTCGGCGAGCGGCGCGGCGCCGCCCCAGCACGCCGCAGGATCCTTCGTGCGGCCGTAAGAAGGTATCTAGAGACGCGGTAGCGTCTCGAAGCCAAGTACATGAAAAAAAACACCCTGTATATGTCGACTGTGAAAAAAAACACCCTGTATATGTCGACTGTCGATGTCGCTACCGTGTATCTTTACTCGTCGCGGAGACACTCTAACCTAATTCTGACATTTATACATTAATATCTCATCACGCCTGCAATATTTTGTAAATTTAAAGGCATTTTTCTTATGTAAACCGCATATCGGCTTTCGAATAAGACCAATTTCAATAAAATCGGTCCACGCATGACAGAGATATCGTAATATCGTCTCATGGATCGGTCGGATCCGATATCTCCGATATTTTTCTTCTGATTCTCCAAGCCAAACTTTCGTCCACATAATACGTATACACGCGTTACACACACACCTTCAACCAACACATGTTCGTTCTTCTTTCGTCGACTCTCGAGATTATTCGGCAGGGACTGCCGGCCGTTATTGTATACATATACATAACACAACACATGTTTCGTTCATCAATTCCTATCTTCACTATGCAATTTCGTTCATCAATTCCTATCTTCACTATGCAATCTACTCCAAATTTTGACAGCTTACAGTCAGGTTATATACAAAATTTGAGATGCCACGTGTTTTTACAAATATATATCGTTGTACCATTGAATTGCAATCAAAATGCTATCGTTGTACCATTGAATTCCCTGAATCTGGAAACACGTACAATTCCATGAATCTGAAAAGACGAAAATTCGTGCTAAATCTAGCGATAACCCCTTTAAGCACAGAAATCTGTAAACATGAAAATGAAAATTGATACTAAAATCAATTAGAGTCCAATAAAACGCATGAATTTGGTAAACATAAACAAATTAATTTAAAAAATACTATTCCATGAAATATACTCAGAAAATGGGGTTATGAATGGAAATTTTAATTTTCTAACCACGAAAAACATTTCTCGATTTGATAAAACAATTCATGAAATTGTAGGTGCTTTCAGTTTCATGGAATTGTACGTGCTTTCAGGTTCATGGAATTGTACGTGCTTTCAGATTCATGGAATTGTAAATTTCAACAGCTGATAATTATTATGCTGTAATTGTAAAATCTTTGTAAAAAGAAGTGAGATCCCCCCAAAAAACCTCCCAACCGTCGGTATGTCCCACGGTGCCCATCGGCTGTTGGTGGTGCACTATTAAAGGTTGTCGAAAATTCCTCGACGGCTGATAACATCCCGATTGTTGGCTAACTAGCGACCTTCGATCACTTCTCGACCGGCGGTATTACCCAGGGCGTCGATACACTCGAATGCGTCGGCCATTCACCGACCGCTGGAAGCCTACCGACCGAAGATCGAGTTATCCTCCTTCGGTACCAGTTGCTGCCATCTCAAGTGGCCGTCGGGCACTTATCGATTGCGGTACATCGCCGGCCGTCGGCACTTTGCTGTATGTCGGCCTGTTACCGCTCCTTGTCAACTTACCTGCCCTCTCATGGGCGATCAAGGCCGCTTGAAAAATCAATTAAATTAAAAAATTCCCCCCATCCGTTCCTGGCAATCCAGGGTGGCCGTGTGTGGTGTCAAAAAACTCGCCGTGATCTCCCGGAGGTCCTCCCGGCGACAAATGTAGGGCTTATCTATCCCTATTCATGAAATATCAAGATTCAAAACTCTACAACTAAATTTGCAATAGTTTATTGTATATAAATACCCCCTAAAAAACTTTAAAAAAGTAAAAAAATTACGCCAAGTACATGAAATCAAGTAAATCACAAAATAAAGAAAATAATACTAATAAATACAAAGTAAAAAAAGATGTGAAATCGGAATGAGCTGCAAGTACATAATGGTGCTTTCCCGTAGCGTGCAAAGGCGACACTGTGTAACACAACAAATGACAAAAAAAAGATGTCCGCGGCCTGGAAGTCAAATACTTGGCGTGGCCAGGCAAGGTATTCTCAGATCATGAATACCCATACCCCCCCCCCCCCTCGCAGGCTTTCAGGAAATTTGTCCATTTAAAACTCAGACAATATGAGTACATTTTCATTATATTGCATTTTAAAATAATTGTAAGATCATTCATCCACACCGATAGTTTTCCTCTCACAACCTTTCACATAATTTGTCAATTTTAAACTCTGACAGTATGAATACGTTTTCATTATTTTGCCTTTTTATATAATTCTTATAGCGAATTCGGTACCTCGCACTGACTCTGTGCTGGTGCCAGAAAATGACTTGGATTGGCTAGCTCTATAAGAATCAACCAATCCAAGTCATTTTTTGCCACATTTTGGCACCAGCACAGAGTCAGTGCGAGGTACCGAATTCGCTATTATTCAGCGACACCTTGACCTTGCCTGGCCACGCCAAGTATTTGGACTTCCAGGCCGCGGAAATCTTTTTTTTGTCTTTTATTGTGTTACACAGTGTCGCCTTTGCACGCTGCGGGAATGCACCATTATGTACTGGCAGCTCATTCCGATTTCACATCTTTTTTTACTTTGTATTTATTAGTATTATTTTCTTTATTTTGTGATTTACTTGATTTCATGTACTTGGCGTAATTTTTTTACTTTTTTAAAGTTTTTTGGGGGGTTTCCTATACCAAAGCGGCGCCGCGAGGGCCTCACGACGAGCCGCGCTGGCCATTTTCGAGCACTTGAAAAGGTCTATTGTTGTATGAGGTCTCGAGGACCATCTTCGACACCGAATTTTATGGCTTTCAACCCTCGAAGGGGTCCGAGAGCATATTAATAAATCTTCGACTTCCTCATTTCTCATCAGATCTTTGCGAAAACGACGCCAATCGATTCCGTATGTTTCGCTGATGAAACTAACACCAAGAACGACATAATTCGGAGTATAATGAAGGAAAGTAGATGAAAACTTAATTTATAAAATTTCTCGCTAGCTTCGTTAAAAATAGTCCGCTTTACATAAAATTTGGTACGATTTTCATCGGAGAAATATAAAGAATTCATCGGTGTCACTTCCATATCTATGCGATAAAGAATAAAGAAATATTTTATTTCTGAAACAGGTATGAATCCTCGGCCGACCCTAGCGAATCGATGTCGGCGACCCACAGACAAGGGTGAAATATTCATTTCAGCGTATTAAGAAATTCTTTATTGTTTATCGTATCGATAAGGGAATGACAGCAATAGATGCCTTATGTTTTTCTGATGAAAATCATACCAAATGTCATGTAAATCGGACTACTTTTGCAGAAGCAGTACAAATCATAAAAGGAGTAGGCATTTTTTCACCTTATTGCTTGTATAAAAGTAGTCCGATTTACAACGGCACAGTGGGCCGGGCACAGAGTGCCGGATTGAAGAAGTCAGTGACATTTAGTTGTTTCTTTTAAGGTAGTTCCTAACCAACTCTGTTAATCAAGTTAGAGTTGGATAATAAACGATAAATATAAATTAGTATGAAACTATGGAAATAACAATAATAATTTTTAACATCATGTATATATATATTTTAAAAAGTGCAATGTTAATATAAATAATTGTAATACGAAAATAGAAGATTTACTTGGAAGTTCTCGGAAAGTAACTAAACAGCCAATACTGATATTTTTTCAATGGGTTTCTTATGGAAAAAGAACTAGGGGTAAAGAGTACAGTGGTTGGCCACTTAAGGAAGTGTGTCACATAAATAGTGAATTATAAATGTGAATTTAGTAAATTTGAAATGAAAATCAATATATATAGGTGCGAAAAACCCCTAATAATCTAAAAATAAATAGAGTTTATAAAAAAGAAGCAAGAATTTATAAAAATATACAAAAAAATGTGTTGGCTACGAAGAAATATAGTTATTGGCATGGTCATGACAGTAGTTGTCCGATCGGTTCGACAGTGATTGGCCGCTATTTGACACATAATATAACCTAAAAAAAAAATGTTATATGATTTGATGATAGAAATGGGATTAATATTATTCAATACAAATGGATATATTTTATGTATGTATGTGTTTATTAAATACAAATAAATATATTTCTTCTTATACATCTTATTTTATCACTTGTTATCTTTGACAAGGTATACATGCTTTGGGCATCTTTCATCGCTTATAATTTTTGGTTTCCGTATTTCAGCATGGCTTTCAATTTTCCTCTCAATGTTTTCTACTTGTTCTTGTCCCTGAGACTCTTTCTTTTGTAATCTTTTCACTCTGTTATTCTGAATATTCTCTTTTTTAATGTTTTTCTCTTGCTGCTTTACCAGCCTTGCTAATTTTTTTACTTCTTTCGCTTTTTCTGCTGCTTGTTTCTTTTTTAAAAGTTCATGTTTTTTAGCATCTTTCTTACTTCTTTCTACTTTTTGTTGCTGAAATTTCTTTTCTTCGTGTAACTTCCATTCTAGCGATGATATTGCATAAGATTTTCTTTGTGTAAATTTCTTGCCTTTACGTTTGGGTGTTGGTGGTCGCTGTAAGAAATCATTTAATCTTTTAGAACAATCACTGCGATGACTTAAAGATAAATCCAGTACTTCGTCATCAATAGTTTCATAAATTATGGTATTCGTAGTTACATCTAAGTCACTTATTTCATTATTTTCAGTCTTATTCATTAGCTTATCAATACCCTCATTACTAATCTCACCAATAATATTATTTGCATTCAAGTCATCCACTTGATTATTTTCAGTCTTTGTATTCATTGTCACAGAATTATCTATGATATTAATAACAGTTACTGCATTTGTATCATTCACTATAATTTCATTCACATCAGCAGTCATACTGTCTTTAACAATACAATTTTCAATATCATAAATATTATTTTCCATATCATTTAGTATTACACCCATTTCATCTTCTGTTTGGTCATTTAATATAATAATGGGTAGAGTGGTATCTGGTTGTATTTCTTGATTCTGTGTAAGAGTTTGTGTCTTTTTATATTCTTCTAATAATCTATGAAGAATAGTGAATTCTTCTGACCTCTCTTTTGGTGCAGCATTATGAGGAGGAAATGATTGTAATTGGTCTAATAAATTATCCCCTACTATATTCTCAAAAGTTTCAAATGAAACTGTTGCTTCATTGGGTGGACGACTATTGTGGATAACTCCATCTTTTTTTGTACCCAGACACTTAGTATAATCCACTGCATTTGGGTCCCAAGGATATAGACCACAGGCTTTAAAACCATTTCTTGCAGTAGTACCATCAAGCGAAAAGTTATGAATGGCATCTTTCAAAATTGGAGCCATTCTGTCTAAAGTTAGCATTTGTGCTGGGTTTTTTTGTCTCCATTCTAAAACACTTTTTTTCCACAGAGTTTTTATAGGCTTAAATGCTGAAACATCAGCAGGTTGTAACATTCTTGTCGAATTGGGGTATAGACAAATTAGAATAATCTCCAACTCACTGCAGAGATTGCTAATTTCTAAAGTCACATGGCTGCTGTGACCGTCAATAAATAAAATTACAGGGAATGTAATTTTCATCTTTATTAGATAGGGGTAAAATATATTTTTTATGTAATCAAAAAATAAGTCCCCATTCATCCAGCCACTTGGTGTCACACCAATTCCCCAATCTTCAGGTACTGAACGCCCAACTAAGGCAGGCAACCTTGTATATGGATATACGAGTGTAGGTGGACACGTAACTCCACTTGCACTGAATGTAAATAACACTGTTAAATTCAGCTTAGCATTGCCTTTGTCGATTTCATATACATTACGTGCTCCACGAGGAGCTATAACAGTTTTCATTTTTGGACATACCATGAAGTATGTCTCGTCACTGTTAAATATGCGTGATGGATCTTCCAAAATATGTATATAATTTTCTTCCACGAGGTAATTATGTATCTGTACAAACCAGTTGCGTATATCACTTTCGCTAACACATGAGCTAGCACTGGTAACTCCTTCAGGATATCTTTCAGAGAGAACAGCATTTCTTTTTAGAAAACTCTTATACCATCCACTTCCTGGTACATTATTACGGAAAGGATTTTTCAAACGATTGTGGTCTAAAAAATTTTTTACACTAGCCTGTACGTTTTCCTTTCTTCTAGGAAATCCTCTCCGACTGCAATCAATGATCCAATTTACTAGGTCATCTTCTCCACTATGACCTAATACAGGAGGTGGACCTGGCGATGATTTAGAAAAAGCGGGACTTATTCTAAATTGTATGGTAGATCGTGGTACCCCATATTTTTTGGAAGCTGTACGCTGTGACATTCCTTTTTGCACAGCATGTACAGCTTGTATAATTTGTTCATCTGTATATTTTTTCCCATATGTATGACCTTTTTTTACTTTTGGCATTTTTTACTGTAGGGTAATTCAGTTCTACTAAAAAATTCCAAATTTCTGCAATTTACCTACTAGGTAATCACATTTTAATTTTTAATTTCAATTTAATCAAATAAATTCAGTAATCAAATTAAATTTGAAATAATTAAATTAATTCAATCAAATTTAATTTTTAATTCCAATTTAATTAAATAAATTTAATAATCAAATTGAATTTGAATACACCATTTAAAATTCAAATCACAAAAAACTTAAAATATAACTATACAACGTAACATACCTAATAGTACTTCTTCTCTTTATTTAATTGTACTATAATTATGGAAATCTTGAATCTTTTTTAAAAATAATCGCTTCAATACCGCTAATGAATAGGGGGCCAATATCTGTTTTACCATTACCATGGTTATAAAATAGTCGCCGGCCACCCGGCCAATTATTGCTATTCAACATCGTTCATATGACAGTTGTTGGCCCCCCGTAATTTTCATAATATATGTATAATTTTAACAAATAAATAATTTTTTTATAAAGTTTTAACCTTTATTTATCAATATATACAGAATATGAGAGATATAGACATCACAAATACATTAAAATATTCGTAAACTTTCAACTGTACTCTTATGATTTTTTGATTAAATGGCTGTCATTTCCAAGCTTCAAAGCCGAGTCATCCTATTTGCTTTTATATATAATCACAGTATATAATGAGTGGAGAAATATTGATTACATCCGAAGCAAGAAAGTACAAGGAATATGAATATGTTCATTAAAAAAAGGCATAACATTGGTATTTCTTAATATTCATTTATTTCTCAAAATATGGCCAATCACTGTCAGGTGGCCAACCACTGTACTCTTTACCCTATATGGAAGTAGTTATTCGCTATTACTTTGCAGAATCGATAGGTACTACTCATTTTGGTCCCCAAAAAATATTTTCCTTTTATATTTTCCTATCATCTTTTATTAGTAATTCATTAACTCTCGGACATCACAGTGGGTTACACTAATCCAGTCCGACTGGAAAACACCTGGCATTTCTAAACGGTAAAGTATGCCGAGTTCTCCATTCCTCTTCTACAAATCCCCCCCCCCCCCCCCCCGCCCCTCCCTCCGCAGAGAATCGCTAGTATGTCGAAATCTAATTTGAAAATTGTTAAAGTAGCAGAAGGTTACATGGAAATTTCTGTCAAGAGCCTTCAAATTATTAATTGCTCAGATATGTTTATTACTTACTTAAACATATTTATTAATTTGGACAGAATAAAAAAGCAATCGAACATGCCCAGATAGCACAAAGACGTTTTAAAAACGTTTTTAAAACGTCCAGGTCAGACGTTCGGGACGTCTTAAAAACGTCCAGAAAAGGTCCAGAAAAGGTCCTAGAAACGTCCATTTTCACAAACCAGACCGTTTTCTGGACGTCTTCAGGACCTTTTCTGGACGGTTTTAAAACGTTTTCTGGACGTTTTTTGGACGTTTTTAAAACGTTTTCTGGACGTTTTCTGGACGTTTTTAGGAGGTTGGTACTGGTTCGATTAAATAAAAATTTATGGATGTAAATTTTTTTCAAAATATTACCAAACTCGATAATAATTTATTTCGTTTACTTACAATAGATACATGAAAATGTCAGTACAAAGTCGAATACAGAGAATTACCACTTAAAATAGATATGAAATATGTAGAACATGTAGGTAGTACACATAGATTATACATATTATACAAAATATAGGTACAGAATATGTAAAATATCTGCACTTACAATGGATGTTTCTAACATTGTTACAAATTCGTTGAAAGATCTCAAAGTATTGTGGAAAATGTTTTCTCTGCATTATTCACAATTGAAAATGCTATTGATTTACAATACACTAAAAGACTAGCGCAAAGCAAAATCACAATTTTGTTATATGTAATAAAGAGTAATATTTTGTGCATAAAATGTGTCTTAATAAAATGTCTCTACTTGCCGTTCGATTTGCTTGTACCGTCAAAACTTGTAATTGCGTTCATGGCAGGAAATTGACAGTACGCACATACTAAATTGACCGATTTGTGGACACACACGCTCAAGTCTTGCATTCTCACTTTTGACTGTACAAGCAAATGGAACAGCAAGAAGCAGCGTGTATGGTGGCCTTTGCAGCTTCACAAGTATCAGAATTCTTTGGAAATCTATAAAAACAGAAATAAAGTTCAAAATAAGATATGTTTTGAAAATATAGTTACTTTAACACGTTTGCTACCCAGTATACCTTTATATATTTTTCCTTAAAAGGCGGTAGTGAACGTATTAAATATAATAATTTGTTCCATTATGAATTAATAAAATAACCTCAATACCTGTGGAAAGTAACTTTCTGATTGTTACTGTTGCCATCATTCCTTTTCTTCCAATTTTCAGAATCTGATCTGTTTTTGCACAAAGGCACGATGCACTGAACCACGGCCGACGGCCGTGACTGAACCATTGTTCTTAATAACTTTTTCTTTAACACGCTACTTCATACCACACTCCGAGAAACGGTTTGAAACGCTTCAAACATGGCTATCTTTAAAACGTACGGAAAAGGACGTTTTTAAAACGTCCGTAAAGTACGTTTTCTGGACCTTTTCTGGACGTTTTTAAAAATTTGCTTGGAAGTTCTCGGAATGTGGCGAATAGGCCGCAGGCCGTCGAGCGGCTAGTAGATTTTGCCATAATGGCGGAAAACAGACACTCATCCCATTGTGTTGCTTTTCCAGTAGCCTAGGCTGTTCCTGGAACAGACTTGCACACACTATAGCAATCTGCCGCAGCCGCGCGCGGTCGAATTCGCAGATAGGAAAACAGATGAATGCTTTTCCATTGTACCAGTGTACTGCGGCGCGGCCGAGGCGGCGCCGCGCCGCTCGCCGGCGCGGCGAGCCGCGCATTGGAAATCCCACCTTTACCCAGGGCGTCGATACACGCGAATGCGTCGGCCATTCACCGACCGCTGGAAGCCTACCGACCGAAGACCGAGTTATCCTCCGTCGGTACGATACCAGTTGCTGCCATCTCAAGTGGCCGTCGGGCACTTATCAGTTGCCGGTACCTCGCCGGCCGTCGGCACTTTGCTGTATGTCGGCCTGTTACCGCTCGTTGTCAACTTACCTGCCCTCTCATGGGCGATCAAGGTCACTTGAAAAATCAATTAAATTAAAAAATTCCCCCCATCCGTACCTGGCAATCCAGGGTGGCCGTGTGTGGTGTCAAAAAACTCGCCGTGATCTCCCGGAGGTCTTCCCGGCGTCAAATGTAGGGCTTATCTATCCCTATTCATGAAATATCAAGATTCAAAACTCTACAACTAAATTTGCAATAGTTTATTGTATATAAGTACCCCCAAAAAAACTTTAAAAAAGTAAAAAAATTACGCCAAGTACATGAAATCAAGTAAATCACATAATAAAGAAAATAATACTAATAAATACAAAGTAAAAAAAGATGTGAAATAAGAATGAGCTGCAAGTACATAATGGTGCTTTCCCGCAGCGTGCAAAGGCGACACTGTGTAACACAATAAAAGACAAAAAAAAGATGTCCGCGGCCTGGAAGTCAAATACTTGGCGTGGCCAGGCAAGGTATTCTCAGATCATCAATACCCATACCCCCCCCCCCTCTCGCAGGCCTTCAGAAAATTTGTCCATTTAAAACTCAGACAATATGAGTACATTTTCATTATATTGCGTCTTAAAATAATTGTAAGATCATTCATCCACACCGATAGTTTTCCTCTCACAACCTTTCACATAATTTGTCAATTTTAAACTCTGACAGTATGAATACATTTTCATTATTTTGCCTTTTTAAATAATTCTTATTCAGCGACGCCTTGACCTTGCCTGGTCACGCCAAGTATTTGACTTCCAGGCCGCGGACATCTTTTTTTTGTCTTTTATTGGGAAGCCGATTTTGCCGCCTAGTGTATGTACACTAGGCGGCAAAATCGGCTTCCCTCCGGAAATTTGGCAACGTTGCATGTCACTAGAATTACTGAGTTATGCCTAGTGACATGCAACGTTGCCAAATTTCCGGAGGGAAGCCGATTTTGCCGCCTAGTGTACATTTGCGACACGTCGTAAATGCATTTACGACGCGGCGGAAAATACCGACCCATCACTGGTGGTAGTAGATTTCCACGCCACGCTGCTTGGCGCTGGCGTCGGTGAATTTTCCTCTTGGCGTTGAACCAATCAGACGTGCGTAGTCGGCCCCACTCTCGTCCGACACCCGTGGTAGTAGATTTCCACGCCACGCCTAGAGTCAGTGATGCCAGAATGAGGACGGGTCGTCTCGAGAATTTCCCCCACCACGCATGCACACTACGCCGGAGTGGCGTGTCCGAGCTCACGGACGCCGCTCCGGCGTAGTATGCATGCGTGGTGGGGGAAATTCTCGAGAGTACCCGTCCTCATTCTGGCATCACTGGGCTAGAGTCGGCTGTGCCGGAGGTGAAGAAATCGGCCGTCAAGAAACCCCGTTATCGCAATTTACACATATTTCCAAGAACAATTTGCGATTCGTACTATGTACGCAGATCGACTGCTCGATTTTGTGGTATATTTTTCGGAAAAGAAACAAAGAATGCATGCGTGCACTGTGGTGCATAACGTGTAAACTGTGAAAAGTGTATAAAGTGTATGTATATAAGCAAATATTGGATATCAGGATAGGGACAAGCTACGCAAATGTTTGCCTTCAACTGTTCCTTATGATTCTTTATATCGAGGCCGTATGGCGTACGAAATTGAAAAACAAAAGTGAGCAAAAGCGTCACGAACCCATGCCCATGCGACAAAGGAATTAACAGAATAACACTAATCACGCGTGTTTGCTGCTTTCTTTAATTTTTACACAGAGAGTTGGCGTAAGAATTATTTTTTCTTTCTTTACACTCGCAATAAAAAGTATCGGTAAACTTGTCAAAGAGGAGCTACCTGTCACCGATTTCAATGAGATTTCATATGTTATACCTAGATGATAACATTCTGAACCGCTTTTTCCTTTGTCGAAATGGGCAGTCAGCCCTAGTTTCCGATATATTCGCAAAAAACTGTCACTACCTACCACTAGTACTTAGTAGTGGTTGTCGGACGATATCTGTCGTTCGTTTCGTTCCGTTTTTATAGTATTCCTCCAACGAAACACTTTGTTTGGTTTCAAAATTTTCTTTGCGGATATCAAAGCAGAAGCGAACCTCACTTTTAGCAAAAGGAAGAAGGAAGCAATGCGAATGGACTTTCTGTTAGAGCAATATCAATTTTGAAGGAAATGCCGATATTTTCCAAGTTATCACGTCGATTCCATATGCTAACGACCGATGCGAAACCCGATCCGCCACGGATAGAGATCACTGGATATACACACAATTTAGATCCACATACGGTGACCAGCGAAACAAATGGCATACCTAAAACTACGCCTGTCACGCCAGATCCACAAATTCAACAAAAAAACGATGTGACGCCATCGGAAGAAAAGACATCTCTGTCAAACGGTGCAGTACCCATAGACGTTCCTCCTTCCGCGACAGAAGAAAACTCAGACGATACGAAATATTCCACGACTCCTCCGAAGGAACATAAAAAACCCAATGTTAAAACAAAAACGAAATCCAAGCAGTCCAAGCATTGTAAGTGCATATTCTTGATTGTCGTTTGTTTGTGTTGGACAATACGTTAATTCTGTGTTTTACAGCTCAAGGTACTAGCATTGTGAATTACAATATAGTTAATTCAAATGGAGTGAAAATCGGTGCGAGAACCAGTTATATTTGCAACGTTAATCAGTTTGCCACGAAAGGTGCCGGTGCTACACCGTCGGCGTCGGAGGAATCGTGGTCCAGATCAGAGACTCGACAGATGCCCACGGAAGTAGAGCACTTATGCGCTTGCACCGACCAAATCACTTTGGAAGATATATTTGTTGTAAAGACTCATATTGGACACGGTTGGAGGGACGTTGCCAGAAGGTTGTTATATTCGGATGGTCAAATTGAACAATTTGAAGAAAATTATAGGTTCAGAGGAATAAGCGAGGTAAACATAACAAGTTATATCTGGTCGATGCTTATACTTTCTCGCGTGTTAATAGTTTTTGTTTCAGGTAATTTATCAAATATTTCTCGATTGGAAACAAGCTAACACAAACAGTGCAGAAGTTGGTTTTCTAATGAACGTATTATGGGCTTGCCAAGAATACGACTGCGCAGAACGATTGGTCTGTTTTCGTAAGAGTTCCACTTAAGGGGGCCGTCTCATTTTTGTTATGGTCCGAACCGATCGAAGCGTCACCAGTAAACAATCGGACATGGAAAAGAAATTCTTTTTCGCCGTCGAATAAATACACTTCGAACAAATTTATTTATCCGTGGTGTTTGGAATAAAGATAAATTTGGTTAAATATACGGTTTGTTTACTACATCGCGTATACGCAGGGTCGGTGAAACCATTATGCAAGTTATGCGTCGCATGAGGACGCCAGCCGAAGAGGGTTCTAAAAAACTATATCGCACGCATAATAATAAAGGAATCCAACTCCCACATAAACAAAATGTAAATGTAATTCATTTTTTTTGTATATCGCCGATCTGCTGATCGCTGCGGCCGTTAGCAACAGATAAGAAAGCGCTGGAAAAACAACAGAGCCGAATAGGTAACATTATCTGATTATCCGAACATGCTCAGAATTGTAGAGACGGCGTGTGACGAGCTGACCGACTGATGCTTTATCAGAGTTTCACTATAATTAAAGTTAAATATAACTATAATTAAACGTTGTTCCTTGAATCTTACATTTTATTGTACCCCGTAAAGACAAAACATTAAATAGAAAACAGATGCAGTTATGTTAGTAATTAGATTTTATTGAATAAAGTATGTTTTACAGAACTGATATACGATACTATATTACTTGCGCGCACACACACACATACACACAAATGTATATACAGAATTTAAATTACAAAAATACATTAAATTGAATAATATATAAGCAATTGAAAATCTACAAATTCATCAAATACCGTTCTAAAAACGTGAGCCCTCATGCTTGCGTAGATAGAATCATATTCCAGAGTACTATTGTATTTGTCCCTCTGATACACCTGTTTTAATTTCTGGCACAGAACGTACGGGTGACAGTGCGCCCCTTACCTTTTTCCCTTCCATATTTTCCTCTTTCCTCTTACCAAATATCTTATTTTTACAATTCTCAAATTCGTCTAACATTTCATCGAGACTCTTGTCTCCGTTCAATACTAAAACTGGCGCTGGTATATCAAATAGGGTTCGATGATAAAGCCATTCATCGTGAATGTCATGAATTTGCTTTAAATATTCCAATGAGACAGAATTTTCTTCCTTCCTTGCCCTTGCCTTCATCCTTTGATATACAATTTCCGGTGATGTTCTCAAATATACTGATTTAAGGGAAAAATGATAATTAATATAAAATAGCGAAGCTTGATTTTTGTACAAACAAAGTCTTACCAATTAAATCTGTTTCTATATTAGCGCTTTTTAAACACCAGTCATACCAATCTTCCAACACTAAAAATTCCACGTCATACAACATTTTTCTACGTTTCATATTTTCTACAAAGCATCTCGCGCTATACACAGACCTTTCCATGATCTTATATGGATATGGAGTTTTATGAGTGTGGAGTTGAAGCATTGTCAACTGCACGTACGATTGAAATAGAAAAGAGTAACGTTTGGGATCGCTGTACATCAATTCCTAAATAGTAAGAATTGAAAATTCATAAGTTTCTCTTGGTACTAGATATTACTACACCGCTAATAGGCTTAAGTTCATGAAATCTTACTAATAAGTTTGTCCCAGCTACGTCTCGCCAAAGTTCTACTGGTTCTTGTAAAACTGTTGTATTATTAAATTTTTTAAAATGACTTAGAAATGTTGTTTTACCGCTTCCTATATTGCCCTCTATACATACCGTGAATGGCCGTTTATAAAGCTTACGAGGGGTAGCAGGCATTTTTGTCAAGACCGTAATCACAGTTTTGCCTGAAAGAATATAGCAATTAACTCATTTCATTTCATTTCATTTGTTTCGATCAAGTTTTTACACAGTGTAAAAATGGTTTTAAACGCACTCTAATAAATAAAATAAAAGCTTCTATCCCAAGCAATGGATCTTCAAAAGGATCACTTTAGGTGGACTATAACAACAGAACGAGCTCCAATTATCGACAAAAAATTACTATGTAAACACAAAATAACGCGTAGAAATGACAGAGAAAGGGTACGGCGTATCACGCAATACTAGATAGAAGATATTGAGGAACCAACTTGTGCACTTAATCTAGTAATGATACAAATTACCACTCAAGTTTTTCAACATCAAATACACCGCACCCTCGCCCATGATACTGTTGGTAGAATTCCCGCGTAAACTCCATCGCAATGCTTTAAGGGAGAGGGGGAGGGGGGGGGGGGATGAAAACGTGTCTGGTGAGTGAGTGAGTAATGCTACTGTAGTAAGACGTAAGTGTGTTAGTACGTATGTACATATACCCGATGTCATGCGCTGCCGGTGATTATTAATTATTGTTGGTCACTATTTCTACGAATAGTTATTTATGAAATTCAAATTTACCGATGAAAGACATGGTTGTCGGATTGGCTGATGATTAAACAATGCTTAAATTGTATGAAATAAACACTTTTAATGCGCTCTATCCTTGCGGCAATGATTGGTCGACTCGACTCACTCGACTTCGGACAACTTCGGAGTTCGGCCCACTGGTCCTTAGACCATATATACTCATAGATACGGCCCGCTCTATATGCATCCATGAGTCGAAGTGAAGCAAAGGTAACGCGGAAAAGTTGCCCACAAGTGACGTCACTTATGGGCAAAAGATAATTCCAAATGATTAGACCATATGTACAAGTGAGGTTATATCTTTTTCTGTGAATAATTTTTTAATAATTATTAATAGTGAAGCAAGCATGTTGTATAAAGAATTGCAAAGACAATGATTAAATTGCATTTTCGTAAATATTTTTACATTCCAGAGGACTTCCATCATTACTTTGCCCACATGTGACGTCACGTAGATGATTTTATCTTCCCTTCAAGGCAGTTATCTGGAGCCGCGTCTATGAGTATATATGGTCTAAGGTTGGGCCGGTGCGATCCAATTGGATCCAATCATCATCTGCAATCATCCAACAGATGCGCGATGTGCGTGGATGTGCGTGTGATCTGAGATGTAGGGCTTTGACGTGAAATCACGTCGCTGCCAGATAGAGTTATTAGATATGGATTTGACATAAGTCGCTAGGAAGATGCGATTAAGTGCGATTGAGTTTGAAAAATGATTTGACGAATCATTACCGGTTGCTCCTGAATTGTCAGTCGGAAGGTTGTACATACGCTGTAGTGTTCGATTAACGATTATTCATGGATTTCGGATCTTATTTTACAGCATATTTTCATAAATCTACAAAATTATGATCTCGAAACCGTTGCGTATTGTGTATGCACGCAACATGTAACAGAATATTAATTACAAATTGTTGGTATATAGCTATTGTTGTTTTATATGCTTACGCTACTGGGTGTAATTGCTAGTGTAAGGTATTGTGAGGTATTGGACGTCGGATTTCGGAAGCGCAAGGTCATGAAACCATTTAATACGTAAATACTATATAGTAATCGTTTGCCAATGCCAATTCAATTATAACCAGCACAATGCGAAATTTTGTGGGTGAAATTGTCATTTGGTAAGTCGTAGTGATAAATTTCAATGCTAATACCTTCCTTTTTTGAGAAACGTATAAGTGAAAGTGAATTGGCATTTTAAGTCCTATGTATATTACAGTCAACTATATAAGTATATATAAATAGTACACTTTCACTGGAAATAGTCAGGTGTGTTAAAATAAATTATCTTTTTTATAGCATATTGCTACTGCTTTCGGTCAGCCTTATATTTGAAGCTAGCGAACTTATTAAATCTCTTTTGAATAGCGGAGAAACATTCTTAAAGACATCCTCTTACAATTGGATTGTCCAATTATGCTTAAATCTATTAAGTTACGCTACTGTGTTACTACCGGGCTGTCTTATCTATAAATATGTGTGTTACACAAAATATATTCAAAGAGGAGGTAAATCAGAGACAGTTGAAAAAGTTAAACATCTATAGATTAGTGCCTGGAACTATGTTGTACCCCTTTTCTTCGAGCAGGTAAAGGATGCATTTTAAGGCTGGTACGTTCTTGTTTTCTGGGCCATTGCGAAGCAGGGCTGTTGGATTCTTCTTACTCTTCTACGCCACCTAATAACCAGCGTACTTTTACGCAGGACGCCCTATTACTTCTCTATTGTTTCTTTGGATTGCAAGTCAGTTATTTAACATGGGGTTATTTACAAGAGAAGATAATGACACAGGTACTATTTCTTTAATATGTACCGCAAAAGTTGTAACGCCGTAAGATTACAAGCTGTGTCTGACAAATCGACTTGCGAAATCATTAAACATGTTCTACCATAAACCGACCTTAATAAACTATACTCTGTATACTCTGTATACTTATAAAACGGTAATTTGAGAAATGGAACAATTGATTTTAATAGTTATTCCACGAGTATATGTTGCCTCGGTTAAACGTACAAGCTTTCAGAAGCACAATGCGAATCATCTAGTCGCTACTTCTAGGAGATCCAGGCTTTCTGTGAAACAAAGTTCTGAAGATGATGTATTTTACTCCTTCGTTACAGCAGACACGGTATGGGTAATAGTAATAATACCCAGGATGCTTGAAACGTTTAAAGTTTAAAGTTTAAAGTTTAAAGTTTAATGTTGTGCTTCATTGAGATTATTAATATCGATGATATTATGAAACTGTATCTTCGTGCAAGCTGCGGAATAAATAACACGTTACACTTACAAATACCGCGATAGGATGTGGCTCGCTACGTCCCGTTATTTAATAGTTTCTGTGACATAAAAACTTTGTTTCTCAGGAGTACGAAGATGTCGCTGGGAACAAGAGCCGCTTTCAAGATTCCCAGTTTCTAGTATTCATAAACCGGATTCTTGCATTCTGCATGTCAGGATTGTATTTGATAGTTCAAAGGCAACCGCAGCATAAAGCGCCGCTTTATAAATATGCATTCTGCTCGTTATCAAATATCATGAGTAGTTGGTGTCAATACGAAGCTTTAAAGTTTGTTAGCTTCCCAACACAGGTAATTATTAAGTATCCGTTTCTTTATCTTTCTGTTTGGCTGCATAGAGGGAAGATTGATCGATACCCCGTGTGCGTCAGGTACTGGCCAAAGCGTCTAAAATAATTCCAGTGATGATAATGGGAAAAATCGTTTCGCAAACCACATACGAGTATTACGAATACGTTACAGCGGTACTTATATCCATTGGAATGACACTTTTCATGTTAGATAGTACAGATTATAAAAACGGTAAGATTACTTACGTCGTTTGTGTAGAACGAACGTTAATTCTTTTGTTATTATGTTATGAAGTCTGTTATTAAGTATATTAAAATTTTTAGATGGAGCTACTACCGTCTCTGGTATTGTTCTCTTAGGAGGCTATTTACTATTAGACAGTTTTACAAGTACCTGGCAGAATGCATTGTTTGTGGAGTATGGCGCAACGAGTGTACAGATGATGTGTATAGTCAACATGTTTTCCTGCTTATTCACCGCAATGTCTTTATTTCAACGGTCAAGTTTTCCCCTGATATTTTCTTTCATGACACAGGTGACTAAAACTGAACGTAATAGATAATAGATAATAGGTAATACGGTATTAAAATTTCTATCTTTATAGTATCCTAGATTTATCATGGATTGTTTACTGATATCCATTTGTTCTGCGAGCGGCCAGTTATACATTTTTTATACAATTTCGAAATTTGGCCCGGTGACGTTTGTCATCATAATGACTATTCGACAGGTAATATAATCTTTATATTATAGAAATATGTGTTAGCAGAATATATATTTCTATACATGTTAAAGTTAAATATGTCCTCTGTTTTCTCTCCCTTAGGGTTTGGCTATATTGTTATCCTGTTTGATATATCATCATCGTGTAACGGCTACCGGCATAATTGGCATATTAATAGTATTTGGCTCAGTATTTCTACGAATATACTGCAATAATCGATTACGGGCGATTAGAAGACGTAGAGCTGCGGCAAATAGTATAAAAGATTAATTAGGCGAATAAAGAATATGGGCACATATGTGACGAGATTCTTTTACATTATTTATTTGAATATGCGCGTATCTTGTCAGAGATTCCTGGAATCTCCGTAAAGTATTTCTAATGTTGTTTTAACATTAACGTTATTTTCATAAGCACATATTCCACAAGTGCATTCAGAATGCAACCACTTATTTATTTCACATTCGCTTCGAATGATTATTTGTACTTTTAACTATATATTAAAATTTCTTAAGTTAAAAATATCTTTTATTTATTTAAGAAATGTAAAGCCAAAAACTTGTATACTTTTTACAAAAAAATCTTAATAAACGGAGCAGAGTCATTGCTACAAACCGTTGTGTGCGTTTCTTCTGTTTATTCACGTAAATTATAAAGTTGTTATCATCGTGGTACGAGAATTAAATATACTCGCAAGCTTTATACTTTTTCTATATTCTCCACTCATACATTGTGTACATTAACACTGGATAACATATAAAGGTTATTAGCGTAAAGTTAATCGTAACTTTTATCGACATACAGAAATGGGGCGTGCGATGCAATTGAATAGGGTTGAAAATTATGTCGAGGCTTATTCTTCGGGAGACTGAGGTCGATAGATAGCTATAAGGCACAAAATGGAAATAATTAATTCAGATGCCAGGAGTACTAGCTGTATGCTACAAAGAATTACTTCCAGTCTGAGTACATAATTCTGCCAGATCAAAAAATATAGCGTCGCTAATGAACTTGGCACAGTTAAGATGACTCCTATAAGAATCGGTAAACCATGTTCAGTCAAGTTTCCTTTTCTTCCGAGATAAATTCTGGCACCTTCCGTGGCTATGAGGAAGAACAAAAGTGCAAATTCTGTCAATACAGTACTCGTGCCAGGGGAAGGCAAATTCGCAGCCTTGAAGAATCCCATGCCTAATTCGCAAATGGCAAACATACCAAAATAAAAGGAGTTTAGGTACATGAGAATTTCGTACGTTAAAGAGGAACTGGCTATCGTAGGCATCTTATCAAACTTTTATCCGCGTGAAAGAACACGCATTTATCAGGCATTTATCAGGCTTCGTGTACAACCGAAGCGAACCGGTTCAATTGCTCTCTCTTTCCTTAAAGGGAATATTCCTTTTCTCTTTGCGCACGTCCATTACAATTCATCTTTTCCTGATTCGTTTACAGCGGGATACCGTACCGTGATCATCCTTTTTCCTCGTTTGTCTTAAATATACAGCTTAATTATCTCAAATTTATTTATTTCACATGTTAGATATTTCTCTCAACTTCATAATTCATTTTTCACTTTTAACCGTCAAACGACAGAGTAACACAACACTCCTGTAATACAATACAAACTGTAAATATCATTGAGACTCACGTCCATGAATGGAAATAACATTTTTAATTTTACTTCTAAGCATTTGATAAATACATACACGCATACATAATGTTACAGAAATGTGACAATATTTTCCGTAAAACCGATGAACCGACGGACCACGGTGTTACGAACAGTTACGAACAGTTACGAACAGTTACGAACAGTTACGAATCGCAGTCAGGTTACAGGTTACAGGTTACAGGTTACAGGTTACAGGTTACAGGTTACAGGTTACAGGTATAGTTAGAACAGGGTAACAGTATACACTACCCAGATAGCACACCTCGTCTTAGAGACGTCTAATTTATGTCTATTTTAGGTCTGAACGTCTTGATTTGTAACAAGGCGTCTTTAAGACTTTACCAGACGTTGTGCTATCTGGGTATAGACAGTACACGAAAGAATTCATAAGTACCTATTTCCTGCCATTTCCTGCTTCGTGATCTATTCGGAAATCTGAAAGCACGTTGGTTATATCGGTTATATCTGAATTTTCATGAACGAAAAGGGTGAATCGACAATCGACATTCGATCGACGGTGGACGGGTGGTGAAGCAAACCATGGTCAACGGTTCACCGGGCAGTGTTACCAAAAGAGAAAAGAATTGTATTGAAGTGAAATTAATTTCAAACACATCATTTTCATGGGAGTATCCGAGTACTACCTATATATGTACAATACGAATCGTGTAAAGGCAGAGTTAAACACATGTTAAACATGTGCAACAGTACAAGGTCCTAGGTTGCGGACCGGACCATAAAAATTGATAAAAATCGACCCTTGTAATGGTGTTCTGTAGCGCGCATTGCACATGTTTAACCATGTTTAACCGTGCCTTAACGTTAGTCGTTACGTCATTACGTGACTCGGAGCCGATTCCGCTCACGCAATCCGAACGTATCGCCTTAATGGAGTTTTAACGAGGGTCAGATTTTCCGATTTTCGAAAGTTATACCGATATATACCTATATACCTATATACCTATATACCTATATAGGTATCGCGGTCGTTACTCGTTGGTGTTCATTGGTGTTGCTGGGTGTTGCAAAGCCAACCGTAAGCCAACGGTTGAGCATGGTCCGTAATGGGATTTTCTTCGAACCTTTCGAAGAAATTCTTCCGTTCGAAGAAATTATTCCAAAATAGAGGAGAGAATTGGCAAACGAGAGAGCACAAGTATACAGGATCGATTAGAATTAATCGGCCGGTAATAAGGCAGGTTAATCTTGAAGGGTTTAAGCGATCAGTGGAGGCTGTTTTGATTCTCTCTTACGAGCCAAAGCAACTAACGCGAATACACGAGAGCGAAGCGTTGATAAGAAAACACGATGTAGAACACGAAGGTTTCCTCGACGGTACTTGGAATTTTATTCGAATTCTAGGAAGAATCTCGGTGATAGGATCTATCGTTGCCGGGCTGGCGATCGTGTACTTTATCACGCGTGTCACGCACAGACACCTATTCCCGACGATTTTACGGAAAAGTAATTAATCCTTTCTATCGGGCGGAGAGAATGGAAAACATTTCAGATCTACCGATTTACGGCATTACGATTGTAATAGGTGTGGAATTTCTCGGGCCGATTTTTATAAAACTCGGTCAATGGGCGTCCACGCGGAAAGACTTGTTTCCGCAAGATATTTGTCATACGCTTTCGGAATTGCAGCGGACCGTTTCCTCGCATTCGTGGATTTACACGAAGCACTTGCTAAAAGCCACTTACGGCCCGAATTGGAGGAAGATATTCGTAAAATTTGAGGATCAAGTTCCTCTCGGCTCAGGATGCTGTGCTCAAGTACGCGTGTACAACGAAATACGTACATACATACATACATACATATACCTCTACTCGCATTCGATTGGCAGGTGTACAAAGCATGGGTGGATCCGAACGTTCCAGTGGAAGTAACGCAAAGGCCCCGAATATCTACATTTGTTCAAAGTAAAATAGAAAGTCCTCACTCCCCTCTAACCGTAGTACATTACGTCATCACGTTATTACGATATTAAGCTAATATAGACGAAGGTTTAAGTTCTCTAAGAACAGACATTTCTCGCGGTGGTTGTTAAACGAAATTTTTTGCAGTTGTGGAATATTTCAAGCTCGGGCCGCTTGTCAGTTGCATTGGTAAATAGATGTACCTATCGATGGAGAAGCAATGCAAACGGAAATAAAGTATGCAAATTAATTTTAGATAGAATGTTGAACAGTAACGGTGAAACCTGGCAGGATGACACGCGTAACAGGAAATTGCAGCCGGTAGCGATAAAAGTTCTGCATCCTGGAATTAAGAAGCAACTGAGGTGCGACATGACCGCGCGCCAATTAATTCTCGTAAAAAGAATTTCATCGATCTTACGATCAGTGGTTTATTTTAGACGCGACCTGTTGATAATCAAAGGAATTTCCAAGTGCGTGACATACCTCGTCCCAGGGTTGCAATGGCTCAGTCTTACCGAGTGCATCGACGAGTTCTCGCAGATAATGGAAAATCAAGTGAAATGTTCAGCTAAACTTTTTTCAGCTAAACGTAATTACGATCTTAACTGCCCGCCTCTGTGTTCCCCGCCAAGGTCGACATGAATTTAGAGGCGGCCAATCTGATGAAATTTTCGAGAAACTTCTCCGAGAAGAAGAACGTAATTTTTCCGTGTCCATATTTGAATTTCACGCAGCGCGAGATACTGGTCGAGAGCTTCCACGAGGGCTCTCCCATTTCCTCGTACTTGGAGTACGACGACACCAAGTTCCAAGGGAAACTAGCTAAAATAGGAATCACGGCAGTTCTAAAAATGGTCGGCGATAGTTCGGTTCTTCGTACCGACCAATTCCTGGCCAGCTTTCATAATTACAGGGAACGGTTCTTCTTGAATTACAGGTATTTAGAGATAATTTCATCCATTGCGACTTACATCCTGGTAACATCTTAGTTGAGGCCAACTGCGAGCCCGCCGGCAGGCTCGCTAGCAGCTTCTGGAGATTCATCAATCCTAATTACATACCGAATAATCCACGCTTGATCATACTCGACTGCGGTTTGGTAGCCACACTCGACGACCGTTGTCAACGAAATCTCAGGGACGTTTTCCGCTCGGTATTGATGGGAGACGTAAGTATGTAGCTTTATACAGCGGCAAAACTTTAAAATCGCTCAACTTTTTCAGACATGACAGGGTTTAGTTAAAAAAAAATGCAATTGGTTAGAATAGCGAATGTCGTTTTCCAACCTTTTTTCTGAGCCCGTAATGAAAATTCAAAAAAACCCCAAAAAGAAGTTTAAAAGACATTTGCTATTTTTTTGCTATTCCGATCAATTCTTTTTTTTTCTAGTTTCTATACAAAAGAAAAATCATGTCGTTGGAACCAATTCTAAAGAAATTATGCGACTTTAAAAGTTGTAAAGTTTCTTTCGTCCGCCACTGTGCATATGTAGGTAATTGGTGGAATCGCCAAGTTGGATTTTATACATATTTACTATCGTTTGCATGTTTAGGGTGAGCTGGCGGCCAAGTATATTCTGGAACATAGTTCGCATATATCTCCCGATCCGGACGGTTTCAAAAATACAATGCGGGATATCGTAAATTCTCATGTACGACGCAGGGTCAATGTAATTGTTCAAATATTTGGAAACGTGTTTAAAGATTCAGAACGATAACGATAACCGTTGAGCGGGTAAACACCAAACGCGCGAAACGACAGCTCTTTCGCGTTTAACGAAGCTTCGAAATTTTCTAGATAAACGTGAGCACCGTTGTGACTGAATTATTTTCCGCGATGATTCGACACCGGGTAAAGCAAGACGGGTCCTTTAGCAGTGTGATTCTCAGCATGGTGGTGATCGAGGGCCTTGGACGTAGCTTGGATCCAAACATCGACATCTTCGCAGAACTTTTACCGTTCATCTTTACTAGCTCGCTGTACGACGATTAGATGGAGGAATTTTGCAAAATATCTGTTGCGTCGAGTCGACAACGAATACGTTAACGTCGTGGCTAACTAGAGATTAAAACGCGCCTCCACCAATGCGCTCAAACGATTCGTTGCGTTTCATAAAGAAGTCTAAATATTATTTCTATTTCCGAAGACGAGTTATTTATTTCGTGGAGTACGTTTAGGGTCGGGTGGCGACACGGGGCAAGGAATCGACATTAATGGCATTGGGTTAAACGAGTTCCGAGGAGGATTCCGATTTTAAAAGTCACCACAGCAACGTGCAATCGCAACGGACAGAATTCTGGCGAGTGACCCAGACCGACCAGTTGTCCATGATTGCTTCCTGGTTGGTCGACCATCTTCGATGTAGCGATATTACCAACGACACGCGTGTGTGTTCGCGCGTGTTTTGTAGGGGTGCACGTGGCTGCGTTTCATCTCATCCCCTGTAGAGGTGTGTACCTGCGCCACGTGCGCGCGCGCGCGCGCGCGCGCGTACCAACGGGGAGGTCAAACTTTTGCTGTACCGGAAGCGTTCGCAAGACCGGTTACATCGCAAACTGTCTATCATGTCGCTATACTTTGATAAAATTTTGCATAGCATTTTATATACCACTCGCGTGCTTTCGTAGGCCGGCCTTTTCTGTTCTTCGTCGTCGTTTCGTGCGTTGCGTTCATATTCATAGAGTACTCGACTGGCTGACTCTCGTTCCAAGTTCGATGATCAAGAAAGCGTGTCGAAATTAGGAATTTAAATTGGTGAACGCGAGAAGGTCACGAGTTACGATTTAGTAACTCGTGCTCCTCTTCGTTTTACGCAACTTTCGTCCAGAAACTCGTTTCCATCGACGTTTCGTACCGCGCGCGTTCACGCCCCTCACAGGTATAGCTATGTCTCATTTTCTCTGACCAGACCTAGCCCGTTCTCTGTTCTATGCGACTTTTGCCGTTCATTGCCGTCTTCCTCAGAGCGCAGGTATCAGAAACAGGTCCAAGGGTCGCGCGTTTCTACGCTCACAGAAGTGCATCCAAAATGTATTTCGCGACCTATAAGAGGATTTGTGGGCGGAAGAAAGAGCTGCGATGCGTGCCGTGGAAGGGTGGTGTAACCAAGTCCTTGGCTGTGGGAAATTGTTCGCCAGGAGAACGCGCGATGATACTGCTCCGCGCCATCTGCCGAGTGTATCGGGCTTGCCCGTTCTCGGCCCATGGCCCCACCAAGGTGTAAGCACCCTCCCTCTCCCCCCGTGTAACAGGATCGGTGGATCGCTGTCCGGGGCCGGTAAGAAGAACGGCGGAGCATGTAAACAGAAGACAAGGAGATAAGAGAAGTTGGTCTCCTCGCGTCGCGTCGCCTCGCCTCGCCTCGCGTCACCGCGGAGCGGAGCGGAGCCGAGCCGAGCCGGACCGGGTTCCGCGGCCTCCGCTCCTTCCGGATCATCCTCTCCTCTATTAACAGTTGAAAGTGGAGAGTCGAAAGTCGAAAGTCAAAAGAAACCGAGCGCAGAGGCGAGTTCGTCGTGTGACCGGCACGCGCGCGGCTTGATTAATCGAATCGACGCCGACGTCTACCAAGTACCAACGGCTGGACGATATACAGATTAACGGCAATTAGGTCTTGTCTCGTTTCGTCTCGTTTCGTCTCGTTTCGTCTCGTTTCGTCTCGTTTCGCCTCGACTCGTCTCTCGTCCCGACGCGCCCCAGCTTGGCCTGCTCTGTCCCATCTCGTTTCGACTGTTCTGCTGGCGTCTGGTCCCGTTCCCGTTCCATCCGACACACTCGTCTCAGCGAGTAATACTTGGGTGGCACGCTCGCAAATTGCCGAGTACGCGACTCTCTCTCGTGCTTTATCCTCTCTCTCCCTCTCTCTCTCTCTCTCTCTCTCTCTCTCTCTCTCTCTCTCTCCCTCTCTCCCCTCCCTCTCGCTCTCTCTCTCTCTCGCCTTTCAGTTTTTCTTTCTCGTTCTCGCTTCCTTTCTCCGATCTGTTCCCCGTACTTACTCTCTTCTCTTTCACCGCTGCCACGAACTTTGCTTTAACTTTAGCGCTCGATTTACCGGCTCTATCCCCTTTCGTCTGTGCGTTTCCGTTCATCGTTGAGTCGAGCTGTAGCACATTACACTCGACTCTCTACCCCTTCGCATCGCAAACGATAGGAAACGAAGGGAAACGAAGGGAAACGTATCGTCAAGAAATACATCTTCTATCGAGTTACCAACGTTGTGTTGCGGTTACGGTCAACTTTACCGCCGCTGACAGCACCACCACTACACCATTACCGCTACTTCCACCACTACACCATTACCGCTACTTCCACCACTACCACCACCACCACCACCACCACCACCACCACCACCACCACCACCACCACCACCACCACCACCATCACCACCACCATTGCCGCTACCATTATCACCGTCATCATCAACTACGCGACGGCAACGACAACGACAACGATAACGATACCAACGACGAGACGACAACGACAACGACAACGATACCAACGACGAGACGACAACGACAACGACAACGACAACGACAACGACAACGACAACGACAACGACAACGACAACGACAACGACAACGACAACGACAACGACAACCACAACCACAACAACACCGGCACCGACACCCACCAACAACGACAGCGACGACAGCGACGACAGCGACGACAGCGACGACAGCGACGACAGCGACGACAGCGACGACAGTGACGACACGACGCTACGAAGACGCTACGTTTCTCACAATCAGACTACGTCCACCCTCCGTAAGTAGAAGAACCTTTTGTTTTTGTCTACCGGTCGATCGGTTTGCCACCTGACCCACCTCTGACCACCTGCGAACACACGAGTGTCACGTATATTTACAATTTCCTCCTTTATTCGCGTAAGCTCATTTCAAATGCTATCTTCTTGGTGTCGCTTTAAGCTCGCAGGATCGATGACATTTGATTTAACGGAACGTGTCGCCGCACGTGTATTCTTACGTAATTATGTATCTGATGGTAAATCGACGTTTAACCCGATCGGGATTGATCGTTAATTGTAATTTGAACGCGTGAACCGGAAATAAGGAAGAAAGCAGTGCGCACGTTACTTACAATTTACAAATTACAATTAACGGATGCTTTGTTTCTTTTTCTTATAATTTGGCTGCGATAGGTGGCGCAACACGTATGCCGTTGTAAATACATACGTGTAACAAGTTTTACAAGGGGACCTTCAGGTTTGGCAATTTCAGAAAATATTGATACGCGAGTGTACGCGAAGGTCTTCACTCGGACATTGATTTCCCAAAGCAGTAAGACTAAATCGACTTTGAGAAAATCTTGTTAGGTGAAATTCAAAGTGAATTTTCTCGAAAACGAAGCCTTTTGGTAGCGAAACCAGAATTTTGGTCACCTTTGATTTTCGTCTGAATTTTCCCTGTATAATCACCCCTAGAGTATTCACCATAGGCAAGGGAACTCGGAATTTTTCAAAGTCGATTTTCTCGTATTTCACTGAGAACCGCGTCTTACGGCTTTGGGAAATTAATGTCCGAGTGAAGACCTTCGCGTACACTCGCGTATCAAGATTTTCCGAAACTACCAAACCTGAAGGTCCCCTTGTTAGGATTTTAGCTACGCCGAGTAAAATGTTATTCGTCGATACCTACGTCTGATTAGAGGATACACTTAATTGCGAGTTGTCCAAGGTAACGAGTTACGAGACAATATGCATTCGTTTTTCAACTTATTCTAATATACCTATACATACTAACGTTTATCACGCGTTACAAAGTATCCTGTATCTGGTATCATACCTAATACCTAAACAATAAAGATTCGCGTGGCGTTCTTCTTCCATCGATTTACATTGGTCTTTTTTCGGCGGCGAGTAAAATTGAGATTAATCAATGAATCCTCCCGTTTACGATGCGTGAAGGATCCTAACAATAAGTTGAAAATAATGGGCCGCGAAGTAAAGGGATAGTTTAGTCTTCGGCTACGCAATAAAGAGCCGATTCTCCTCTGTAATATTAAAGCTTGATTTGTTTGCGGCGCCGTTGTTTCGCTTTCGAGATTAATCTCTGTTTGCTATTAGCTTGGTGGACGGCGACATTGCCATTTCGCTATCTCCGCACACAATTACCCACATTTCTTATCTGTACTGCTGTTCCTCCGTATGTTTGCCAGGGATTCTCTTCGTATACAGACGAACTTTTGCTGATCGAATAACGCGACGCGACGCGACGCGACGCGACGCGACCTCTTCTCTTTTTATCGTAGGTATTATACGCACGTCGCACGGTAGGTGAAGTCGAGTATCGGAACGCACGCGCAACATCTTCGTCCCGTTATTAATCCCGGAAGAGGAGTCGAGAGTGATTTTGCGATCGTTTAACGCTTGGGGATGTCCCCACTCCCCAGTGCCGTTTCAATAATCCGTTTCGCGGAAAGAACGATCGGTAGGCGCCCCGGCAGCTTCGAGTTCTCCAGCTTGTTGTCACGACTCACGGTATTACGGACGACGATACCGCTTCGCCGAATTCGTAAAGGTTGAGGAAATTCCACGAGCAATACCGATCCTCGGATCAGTTGCAATTTTCCGCGCGATATCGCGCGCACGGACGGACAATTAAGTATCTATATCGCGGCATATGTAATACGTACTTGAGCATTTTCTCCCCGATCCGTGTAACAGCTTCAAGATTAGCGAGTCAAAGCGGGAGCAGCGGGAGCAGCGGGGTCATCGGCGACGACACGCGCTATCGGGGTATTGCAAATAGAAGAAAGGCGGTCTGCAAATACCACTGGGGCAGTCAGTTAAGCTCGCGTAGATGTAGAAGTTGCACTGCGACATTTTTTCCTTCTGCACACGGGATTGTAGATAGTAACTGCGATATCACTGATAATATCAGTGTGTACGCGCTCCGTACACGCGGAATACGTACCTGCGCCTCCATTCGCGTTTCTTCTGCATCTCGTTGCATCTCGTTGCATCTCGTGCTACCTAGTACCTACATGTTTCGCGCGTAAATCCAACTACAACAATTCCTCCCCCTTTCTCTTACTCTCGCTCCCTTCCTATGAATTTCCTGTTGCGCGCACGTTCCTCGTAGCCTGGATGAAACCAGCTATCCACGATTTATGAGTTTCGAGTCGACTGTCGACCCTCCCACCTGTAGATACCTACGCTGTGTCGCATTTTAGCTGGTTGTATGTATAGCCATTACGTATGACACGTTCTCGCCGCGTTAGCTAATCGCAGACTCGCGGTTGCTCGGGAAATTTTTCATTCCAATCAGACGGAAGTATAAATATTAAATACGCTTTCGAGCTCCTGGAAGGGTACGCGGTGCTCGCTCTGCCGTCCTTTATCGCCGCGATAACGGATGTCTGGGAGAATGACGATCCGACGTGTTGATGCTAGACTCGGTAGCGATAGGACGGTCTCGTTTGCGCATCTTTCGCGCGAGGAAGAGCGTCCGGCCCGGCGGCAGACGATGGATAATATCGCTTAAACGACAGTATCTTAAGCGGGGCTTTCGTTTACGTTTCCGTAGGAATTTCAGCTGACCGTGCCGAGTGTCGAGATGTTGCTTTCCAGTGCCTGGTTCGAAGTGATCGCGGCGGCGCTCCTCACGATATTGATCCTCGCAACTAGCTACCGTCCAGCCTGGTGGTTCTGGGCCGGAGCTTCCCACAAGAGCAGCGGTGAGTATATGTATGTATGTACCTGTAGGAACGATCTCGCGCTCCACGTTGCAAAGCTATAACACAGATGTAAGCGCGTTACGTCTGCTAGCGGTCTCGTTTCGGCGCGGACGATTCCTTTCTTCGGTGTAGCACCGTCACCGGTCCGCTACAAAAAGAAAGGAAGCGAGAAAATTGTGTTTCAGGGGGCTGGGGGCGTCCGAGGCGACCTTCGAGTCAAAGTAAACGACGCGCTCATCGCTGGCGCTGGCACTGGCGCTGGCACTGGCGCTGGCACTGGCGCAAAAGGAGCCGCCGCCCCCTCAACCCTTTCTAAGCGATCTTTCTTCGAGATCGCGCGGTTCAGTGCGACAAGGTCGCAGTGGGTCGCAGTGGGTCGCAGTGGGTCGCAGTGGGTCGCAGTGGGTCGCAGCACCACTTTCTTGCGTCCGGACGCCAGGAGAAACCTTAAAGTTCGTCACAGCGTAATGGCTAATAAGAAGTGGGATGGATTTTCTGATGTTTGGCAGCTCCGGCCGAGGAGAAAGAGGATAGAAAATTTAAAACGGTATCCGACGTGCCGGGACCGTTCTCTCTGCCGATTCTTGGAACCAGGTGGATATTCTCTTGCTTCGGTTGCTACGAACTGACCAAGGTTCACGAGGCGTACAAAGGTAAGCGGTGCGATCGTCGAGCGTCGTTGTTACTTGTTACGCCTAATGGACAAAACTGAAGAATCCGAAGTGTTTGATCCAGAAATTCTTCTATCTTAAAATGTTAATAAAGGAACGTAGGTTTCAATGTTACCCATAACTTCTGCTGAATTTACTAATTTCTTGTCAAGAGTGATAGGTACTAGAAAATCATTAGAAACGGTGCACTTTTTCAGTGTCATGACACGTGTCATTGCCAGAATCTTTATGCTGTTTTTATACAATACCTACTAACAATTTGTAGTTTGTACTAATTCTTTACGTTAAATGTTTTACGCGTTAAACTTAAATCAAGTTGGACGGGACTTTTAAAAAAAATACCTCCGTGATTTTTTGTAGTATATTAATTTAGGGATTAGTAAACTTTATATTAACGTCAATTTCAACTGCCCGAATTTGCAGGAAAGTGGAAACAGAAAAAATAGCCGAAATCATTATTAAGACGTTCACCGCACCGGCCGCGGCCCTTACAATTAACGTAGTCGCTGGGGCTACACATCCGATATGCTTTTTTCCAATTCTTTATAAGTACTTTATACGATATCTACCATGACTTTTCCATCCTGGACGCTGTCTTCCGTTTTAAAATAGCATATGAATAATTTGATAAAAAAAATGTTTCGAAGAAAAGTTAGTCGGTAGTCGGTAGTCGGTACCTACTCAGTTGACAATAAATTGCAAAAGTCGCTGGGGTACTTGGAACGAAAAGTGATTAATTGTGTTATACGCGGCGCCAACCCCGCAGATTATCTACATTCTACTTTGTGCCAGGTAACAGGTTTTAACATAGGGGGTTGTTTTTGATTGAAGAATAGATCTGAACGAACGATACGGGCCGCTGTGCAAGGAGGAGGCACTGTGGAACTTCCCTGTGATCTCTGTGTTCTCTCGCCGCGACATCGAAGCTGTTCTCAGACGGGGCTCGAGGTTCCCGCTACGCCCTCCGCAGGAGGTCATATCCCACTATCGTCGGACTCGTCGCGATCGTTACACGAATCTCGGCTTGGTGAACGAGTGAGTGCCTGAAATTCCATGCTCGCCGCATGCTCAACGCATGCTCAACGCATGCTCAACGCATGCACGCGTTGCCGAGGATTCGGTCCACTTATACAAGCAAATAACTCGATAGACAGGGGCAAACGTGGCACGATCTTCGGACCGCTCTTACGTCAGAGCTGACCGGGGCAAGTACCGTCCTTGGTTTCTTCCCGGCCCTCAACATCGTGGCCGACTCCTTCATCGATTTGATACGTCGTCAGAGGACGGGGCACATAGTGACGGGCTTCGAGACGCTCGCCTACAGAATGGGTCTCGAAAGTAATATCAAAACCTACCTTACCTAACTTTGCGAATGTTCGTTCGGTCTAGCCTCCTCTACAGATCTATGACCCTCGCATTGCTGCTTGCTGTTTTACAATAGCTACGTGCACGCTGATATTGGGTCGGCACCTCGGCTTCCTAAAGCCAGGCTCCAGCAGCACGCTTACCACGAGATTAGCGGAAGCCGTCAGGATTCACTTCACGGCCTCGCGCGATGCCTTCTACGGTTTGCCGTTATGGAAGCTCCTGCCGACGTCCGCGTACAAGCAGCTGATAGAGAGCGAGGACACCATATACAAGTACGTTCCACGTACTTCCTTTCTACGGCTAGAAAGCTATTCTAATAGTATTCTTCCTATCTCGAGGATCCTCGGCTTTTATCGGCTTTTATCGGCTTTTATCGGCTTGCAGTATCATTTCGGAGATCGTGGAGGCCACGATACAGGAGAAGCGAAACGACGCTAAAGACGAGTCGGTGGAGGCTGTTTTTCAATCGATCCTACGGCAAAAGAATCTCGACGTACGGGACAAGAAGGCCGCTATCGTCGACTTTATAGCAGCTGGTATACACACGGTGAGCCGCCTCGACATTCGACAATCCGTTATTCCCATTCAAACGGATCTCCATTTTATCGCTGGTGTTTCCGCAGTTCGGGAACACCTTGGTGTTTCTGTTCGACTTGATCGGCCGGGATCCGAAGGTGCAAGCCCATCTCTTCGAAGAGGCGCACTCGTTGGCGCCGGCCGGCTGCGATCTCACGATCGAGGACTTGCGAAAGGCCAAGTACCTGCGCGCCTGTGTCACCGAATCCTTTCGGTACGTACCTATGTCTCTGTCTCTCTGTCTCTCTGGTCCTGGCCTTACCATTGCCGTGCTCGGTTTAGAGTGATTCCCACGACAACTTGTATCGCTCGCATCTTGGATGAACCCATTGAGCTCACCGGATATCATCTTACCGCAGGAGTGAGTTATTCGATTATCTGTAGTCTGTACCGTTCGTTTTCGTCTCTCTGCTACTGCCAGAACCAACGGTTTTTATCGTTAACTCCTCTTCTCGTCTCTTCTCTCCTCCTCTAGACCGTGGTTTTGCTGCACACTTGGGTCGCCTGTCTGAATCCGGAGAACTTTAAAGATGCTGCAAAGTATATGCCTGAGAGATGGTTGAAAGCCACGACCCCGCATTCGCCTATGCTGGTTGCACCTTTCGGAGCTGGCAAACGGATATGCCCGGGCAAACGTTTCGTGGAGCTCGGCCTGCAGCTTGTCTTGGCAAAGGTTCGTATCTATTCACTAGACTCTAGAGCTATAGCTGTGGACCCATTAGATACCCGGGAAGAGGAAAATTCCCGGGTAAACTACCCGAGAAATTACAGTGCTGCCTCACCGAATTTAATGGACTACCTATAGGTAGTATCTATACATTCGAAATTTAGTATAACTTTAATCAGGAGAACGTCGGGAATCCATTGCTCTCGCTTTCATATCGATACGATGGGCAAGAAACTCCAGAACTCCAGAACTCCAGAACTTCTTAACGTACCTACCTATGTAAGTACCTGTTTGAGAAATAAAATAATTCTTGATTCTTTGTCGTATCGATACGTAAGTGACACACCGTTGGTGGATTCATACAAAATTTCATGTAAATCGGACTATTTCTAATCTAACCAAGTCGATTTGAAATTATGCAAATCATTTATCATCACGTGATTCTCCTTCAGTACGGTCCGAATTACGTCTTTCCTTCAGTTATTTTCATCAGAGATAAGAAATGCGGAACTGAAGATTTCTCACTTCTTCCCCGGGGGTCGAAGCTCTCGGACCGAATCAATTACGGAACGGTACTCTGTGACATCTCGGGTAGCTTACCCGGGATATTTTTCTCCCCCCGGCTACCACAGCTTTACTATTCACCGATCGAGGACACCTCGTTATCGTTATGTAGCGAATTTTCTATTTTCGCAGATCATACGGGAATTCGAGATTGTCGTAGACGGCAAGCTCGATTTGCAATTTGAATTCATTCTTGCACCGAAGAGTCCCGTCTCCCTTGGATTCCGTGACCGTTCCGAGCCAGCATAGCAGCCGCCCGCTCCGATGAGGGCTCACACGCTCATTTAACTCTCATCGAAATCCTCTTGGAGATCTAGTTGCTCGATCTCCCGTTGTTATTTTACGTTTGTATCGTGCGCGACACGCCCAATTCGTTGAAAGTAATTTTTGTTCGCCCGTTTCAGATATTTATCATTACATACAGATACTCGTAGTATTTATAATTTAATCGCGCACGGGTCTCCCGGGATCTTCTTATTCATTAGCGACGCGTAGAATTTATGCAAGAGTAGGAAGATCTCGAATACGTGCTCGTTTCAACCGAGGCGCGGAGAAATGACTTCGAGTCGTTGCTCGATGTTAAGTTTTCGTTATTATTCATACCGGAGAACATACGGAGTTACCGAAGAAGCTTTCGAAATCGTAGGATTCGTAGGTATTCAGCGCCTCGTCGATGTGATTTCAATTCTTCAAACGTCGCGAAGATGTAACTGTCCAGAAGCAACAGTTACCGCGATAGAAACTCTTTTTACTCATTGTATATTATATGTGTGTAGATATTATTTGTTGAGAATAACGATATATCTGTCGATAAATCCGCCTCCTCCTTCGTTCAATTAGCCGTCCTGGCTTTCTCCAACAAAATTAAATCACCTTTATTTAATTCGTTAATTTACTAACGATCGTGTTCTACACAACATGCTTACTATAGCTATAGAGTATGGTCGATAAACCTTATACATAGGTACATATCCCTATGCACATCGTAATTCGTACATGCTTATTTAGTTAGTAGATTTATATGTATATGTTCGTACATGTTCGTACATGTTCGTACATGTTCGTACATGTTCGTACATGTTCGTAGCTGCATTCCAGAGGACTGGAAGGTATGTATCGTTGAACGTCCTAGCTAAATCGACATAAATTATAGGAGACTCCGTGTAAATGCTTAAATATTAAAACGTGTCCCGCGACACGTGCGACCTATCGTTATCATTCTTTGCAGATTAATCGCACATATCTCTGCAATTATAATGCCACTGTATAACTTGAAATCGAGTAACCAAGCTATTAATCCGTTCTGGATTAGCCAGATCTGGATGCTGAACGGTATGCGCGGATCGAAGGAATTGCTCTGAACCTAACCTGCACAAGGAGCTGTTTTCGGCGCCTCACGGCGAGCAACCCACCTGTCTCGTACCTAAGCTTAGAATCGCTGAGGAGAACTGCAAATAGTGTATGTGCGTGCTCGTAGGCTCGTAGCGTTAATATAGTCATACCAAATGCACCTACACTACTGCAGTTCTCCTCATCGATTCTACCCTTAGCAAAACACCTCCTTGTGCAGCCCTCCTCTAAACCGTAGAGATAACGGAGCGATTACCGTTGTTAATCTACATACATATAAACTGATAAATCTTACGGCACAGTCGCTCCTCTGTCTGCTCCCTGTTTTTGGCGAAAGAATCACTTAACCAAACCTTTGATGCTCCTGGGAAGATTCGGGATAGAGCCTTTATTTACACTCGCGGCCGTCGGTCTCATGAAACTGTGGTTCCGGGTTCCCTTGCTCTTCGTGGCTAGCGCTTTCACGATGCTCGTTGAACGATTTGAGGGAAGAGATTGTTGTCCGATACTGCTTCCGCTTCCGCTTCCGCTTCCGCTGCTGCTGCTACGCGAAGCTATCACCCGGACCTTGCCTGCAGTGTGTGTGTTGTTCGATGGCTGAAAACAGCAGGAGTCGGGATTGAGCGGAACGTAAGCGTGAGAAAAGGAATCTAACGAATGAAAGGTAGGTCAGGAGGTATACTTAAGGAGAAGTGTGCGGGAACAACTCACCCCTATAGGTTTGCGAACATTCCTCGCAGCTGGCCCAATGCTGCTGCCGCTGCTGCTGCTTCGACTGGCGGGTATTCTACTGACAGTGGACCGCGGATTCGTGCGTCGTTTCTCGATAATCTTCGGCGGCAGCGTAGCGTTGGACGGGCTCTTTCGTAGATCGTTGGTCAGCGCGCAGATCGCGGACGTGTAGGTGCGAAGGTGAGAGTGATTCGATACCAAGTTTCTTACAGTATTCACCGATGTGGCGCTATTCAAGGAGCTCCGCGAACTCCGAAGGCTGCTTCTCGACCCCGAACGTTCCACTTCGTTCCTCGGCTGATTGTCCGATGTAAAGCCCGAGATCGAGCTACGTTGCATCGACTCCGGCTTCCCGGGGCCACTGTCTCGCTTTAAGCTGCTGGTTCGTTTCGGTAAGAAGCTAGATTTCTCGCTGGTGTGTCTGATAGGGGTCGCTCGCTTCTCTGATCCTTTAGTCGGTGACTTTAACGTCCTGTCGATGGACCTTTTCGCAGTGTGGTCAGCCTCCTCGCGAGTGGCAGCGACGCTTCGCTTCTGATCGTTGTCGTTTCCAGAATATTGTAGCTCGGCCGGCGAACACCGCGTCGAGTCGTGCGTGTCGGTCTCGTAATTACCGGAGGACGTCTCTTGACTCAACGTCTCCGAAACTAAGCTCTGCGTCTCCTCGAATCCTTCGTCGTTCATCTCCTGGTCGCGAGCTTTCCCGGAGGAGGGCAGAGGCGAGGAGGACGTGACGCTTATGTCCGGAATAAATTTGCCACGGAACACGGAGCTGTCGGCTGTTGGTTGCGCGGATTCGATCCTGATCTCGTTACGATTCGACGGGTCCTTCGTGCTGCCCCTTAAATTATCGTAAACTGGCCCGGTGATCGCGCCGAACTGACTCTGGGAAACGTCTATCAGATCGGTCTGGCCCTCGGCGGGCTCCTCCTGCCGCAGCTTGGACAGCCTGTAATCCTGAGTAACGTGATTCCGATCGCAGGGCGACAGAGTCGAGCCGCTTTTAATCTGATTCACCTGACTCGGCGGGTTGCTCGTCAGCCTTATCGCCTCTTTTACCTGGCTAGGATCGATCATGCTCCTCTGCCGTTCCCGGCTGGTCACGGCCCTTTCCGCGAGAACGGTCAGGGAAGGTTCGCGCGGCCGCGACTCTTGCATGACCGGGCTGAGTACGGTGTTGGTGACCGCGAGGACGGGTGGGGGTTGGCTGACGGGCAGCCTCGAGTTTCTGTGCGTTAACGTTACCGGCCGCGACAATCGTTGCAGGTCCTCGCCGGATCGGGCGATATCCGCCAGCGCAGCGTCGATCTCAAAGGCGGACGCCTCCCGTCGCTTCAGTTTATCCTGCCAAGCGCGCAGCATCGAGTGCTCGTCGTGATTCTCCTCCTCGGACAGCGGCAACGTTTGCGGCCGCTGAGCTGGTTGTGCCTCCAGCGACTCGGAACTCGCGACATCCTGCCTCGGCTCTTTCTCCGGGGAGTCTTGTATCTTTTTATACCGCCGCGTTCTCCTTGTCGCTGAGTAACGATCGAAGTTACCTGAAATCAAACACCCGTCGACGTGAATCTCCGGACTCGCTGGAGAGCCGACGGAAACATGGATCTTATGGATGTTACTTATATAAAACTCACCTGTCCCGAAATCGGCGTTATTCTTGTGGTCTCGACTTTGGAAGGAGCTGCTGCAGCGCTCCCTCTTGCACGGCTCCTTCTCGATCGGCTTCACTTCCCTCGGCGGGCTGAACAGCTTTCTGGTCGCTGGGGGGGTTTCGATGTTGTCGGAGTCGATCTCGATCTTGTCGCTGATCTTCTCCTCGTTCTGGCCTCTCTTGAACTTGGAGAGCCTCCGCGACCCCGGCACCTGAGAGTTGGCGTAAGGTTGCCGCAAATAGATCGTTAACTCGTCCTGATTCACGGAGTTCGCTGGATCGTTCGTCTTGTTCTTCTTTCTGTCTTCCTCTTTGATCGACTGGAATTAGGGGAAACAGGACGGTGTGTTTACAGGGGAAAGAGCTCGTCACAGCGTGGAACACTTCTCGAAGGGATATTAACCTGCAAGGTGGTCGGGGTGAGAACATTCTCCGTGCTGAGTCTTGTTCTTAGCCTACGGGAATATCGCGGATCAGTCTCTTCCATGCTATTCGGCACGTTCAAGCTGGACTTCCTCCAAGGAGATTTATCCTTTTGCGACGGATGCGTTTCGGCTTCTGGAACGAGGCTGGCATTTTAGTCGGGTCAGGTTTTAATACGGGAGGGTCCCTAATATACTAAATGGTACCTTCTATAGCTTCCATGGTGCGCATCACGTCTGTCTTCTCAACCGATGGGCGCCAGTCGTAAACTTCGGAGAATGTCTCGTGCGCAGAATTGCCTCCGTTCGGGGTGTTTGTCTTGCCTTCGCTTTCTGCGGATTCAACGCGGCAACGTGGCCGAGTTAGAGGGGAAGATTTCACCGTGCTAACGGCGTACGTGTATTTTTAATTTACCCGAGTCTTCGAAGGACCGTCGATTCGCCTGATGCAACTGCCTCGCTTTCCTTTGAAGTTCTTCACCCGCGCGATCTTCCTTCTCGTTTTCCGACAACCACGCCTCGATCTTCTGCCGCCACGCTTTTCTGTTTCAACGCGGAAAGACACGGTGAAGATTCTATACGCCATACGGTATCTGTATTCGGACATCGATTTCTCTCAAATCTGCGCAATGCGCATCTTACCCCGCGGGCTTTGTCTCTTCTTCTTGCAAGAAAGGTTTGCTTTCCGCCAACGGCGACGGAGAACTCGGCCTCTCTCGATCAGTCGAGAAATCGGCGCTCAGCAGATCGCTCCTGCGAGATTGGCCGCGAGCTCTTCGCGCCCATGATCGATCTGTTGGCCGAGCCAAGGAAACAAACGAATTCGAATTCGACTTCGACTACTTACCTAGTACCTATATATACCTATATGTATATACACCTAATACGCGAATCATATGAAAACTGACCTAAGCTACCCCAAGATTTTCTTTCCCGAGAGCTGTCCTGCCCCGAGGTCCTCAAAAAGTCCATTAGATTACCGTCGTCATCCTCGCTGGGTATCCGACTTCTGCGACGACGAAGGGTGCCGTTCGGCGTAACATCTGCCACGCGAGAGAAATAAAGTTGATAAAATGGTTGGGGCCGAGGATGGGCGACCTAGAATTCATGTGGTTATCACACAGTTTGGGAATAAAACCTGGAGAATATGTTTCCTCTTTGGTCGACTGTTGGTCGCCGGTTCCACCGGAACAGGAGCCCAAGCGTCTTCGAATGCTCGGAGAACCGGTGATCGAGACATCCTCGTCCGACGTAACACCTCCGTTTTGCAATCTCTTCACCTGCGCTCGGAGCAAACAGCGTTTCGAATTGCAGCAGAAATCAGTTGTCGCGCGGAATAGAGAGGAACGCTTACTTACAGCAGAATTTCTCTGAGGTAAACCGGTATGGAGATCGAAAAGGCCATAATCCATTAAGTTGCATTCAGATTCGGAGGCTGGGGTCTCGGCTTGATTGGTCACTGTAACACACGCGTAGAGTAAGCGTAAGCGTAAGCGTAAGCGTAAACCGACGCGCTAAAGAGATGAATTGAAAACACGACGACCTACGTAATCGTTTTTTGGCCAAAAGTTGCTCTTCCCGTTGCTTGCGCCTCGCAAACACCTGCTCCTCTTGAATCCTTCGCCTCTCGTTCTCCGCGACAGCCTGACCGAACTTTTGACAGAACTGATGGAATACCTTGAAGCACTCTTCGATCTTGAACGTATTCGTGTCTTCGCAGAAGAATTCAGCGAGAGATCGCCTCCAAGTCTCGAGCTCCTCCATGTCCCTTTTCAACTGGCTCATCTCTTGCTCTGCCATCTGCTAGGCGAGCGTGGCAAACGTTAGAATTCGATCGTAAGGTTACGCGCGTATCCAACCTACTTGCAAAAATTCAGCCATTTGTTCCTGTATGTCTGGCTCCGTGGAAGGAAGTTGAGTCTGCGCTTTGATCTTCTTGATCTTCGTGTCGAGTGCGTTAAATTCGTTGTTCAACTGCTCGGTCGTGGTCCTTGTACCGCGAGAACACGATAAACGGTGAAATTTCGAGTCTTGTTGTTTGAATTTTAGGATCGCTTTAACGCACTTACTTGGTGGCAGCTTCGAGAGTGTTCATGCCTCTTGCAAAGTCCAGCAGATCCTTCCTTTTCCTTTCGGCTTGCTGTGCCGGTAAACGTTCGAGGCGTGAGATAATAACAAGGGGGCGCGTAAACAAAGCTGTGAAAGTTACTTTACCAGAGCCACGTAGTGTATGAGATTCATTCCTGGCTTGTTCGCCCGAATTTCCGTCAATTTCTGCAGAGATGACAATTTCACTCCAGCAGCGTTTCCAGCGTAACCACCCTACGGTATTAATTTTAATCACCTCTCTTGTCGTTCCTAGATATGTCGTTGCTAGAATACCTAGCTAGATGAATGTATTTTGGACAAGTCCGAGCTTTCACTATCCTACCGAATTCAGAAAATTCCCAGCCACTAAAACCATGTAGAGCAGCTCCTGCAGCGGCTTGTTGGTCATCAGATCCTCCCCGGCGAGGATCATCGAGTTGATGCTGGGTTCCAAGTAGCTCATATTGGCAGCGAACTCTTCCTTCAGCAGCATACACTCGATGCGCAGCTTGTAACTTTCGGCGGACGCGCAGCGTAAAACAATTAGACCCGCGAAAGTCCAAGGACCAAGCTCGAAATAGATTTATTCGCATCTTACTTTGGTACCTGGACGAGCTGCAGAAAGAATTTCTCGGCGTTTCCGAGTTTCGACTTATCGCCGTCGAAACTCTTCAGCATCTCCAGCTCGTCCACCTCGGGCAGAATCTTGAGAAGACCGCGCAGCTTTTCTGCCCCGATATCGTCGTGACCGCCGTCCTTTATTAATTCTATTATATCTTCATTCGAGCTGCAACGAATCCGTTCAGAGACGTATGCACGAAATTGCCGGGACCGTATTTATGTATTTATGTATTTAAGTATTACCTACCTTCGAAACTGCTTCAAGAATATATTCACGTTCAAACTCCGTTTGCCATCTAGAAGCGCGATCTGAAACACTCGGCAGATTGTCGCGAGAGCCAAAAAGAGCAAGGAAGAAAGCGCGTGAGAGTGGAGTGGAGTGGAGGGGGCGGCGTATTACCTCGGTTGGTTCTCGACGTTTCTTCTCGGCATCGGTGTTAACGCCGTGGGAAGAGGAGCAGGAGGCAGCGGGTAACATTGGCGGCACTTGCTGGCAGAACAGGCCTTCCATCTCTGCCCAGTCGATGTCCATCATGGGAGAGTTTTGATGCTCGTTTGCTACCAAAGACCAAATGTTCCGCTTGCCGATTACCTGAACACCAAACCGTCTCGCTGGTAAAATTAATCCAAACAACAAGGGAAGGCTACGCGAAACGAAACGTGGGCGTATGCACTTTATGATTGGGTATCTTGTTCCAGTTGATGGTTTTCATTTTTGCCTTCGGGGTGGGTATCTCCTGCTGCGGCAGTAGCCTCGCGTGATTATTCGGCGGATCCGGGGTGGGCACCCGTATAACCGGTAGCACGTGCAAAGGCGGCGGCATGGGCGGCGGCTCCATCGATGCATCAGCGGGCGTCGCGTTGCCGGTGAAAAGCGGCGGAGGTGGAGGCGGCGGTAAGACGCGACCTTGGAGGCCAACAGCGGGACCGGGGCCCGGAGCTGGAGGCGGTGGCGGGGGTGGCAAAGGTGGTGACGGAGTTGCTGAATTGTTCACCGGCAACGAGGCTTTCCGCGACGTTCCACACGTCTGATCGGCACCACGACAGTGACAGCAGAGATTCGTCTGTAACGCAAACATTCACCGCATACGTAGCTACAGGCCGTATAGGCAAGCACTTACTTACATTATGCGAGAAACTCGCGTGAAATTTTAACCAGCTGACGTAACGGGCACGCGACTCGCGACCGTTTGAAAAAAAAAAAAAAAAGCTACCTGTAGGCTGGGCGACCGCAGTAGCTTGGTAGCGTCTTCTCGGTTTTCTAAGAGCGTTGCTCTGTGCACCAAGGTCTCTGCCGTGTCCCATGCTAAATCGCTCGCAGCATCCTTCGGATCCAGTCGCAACAGATGCTGAAGAATGCTGAGGAATGGTATTTCCTGCGGCGTGTCCGCTATCTGAAGTATATAGGGTATCGAGGGGATTGTTGAGTTAGGGGCCCCGGGCCAACCGAGGACGGCTCAAGTTTCGCTTTCAACTTACTTGTCCGAAAATTGCGTAAAAAACGTCGACGTGAGAAGAAAGATCGATTCCCGGTGGTCCGTGATTGGACAATTCCTCGTCGGTTTCTCGCTGATCGTCGAACACGTCGAGCTGCACTCGGAGGTCCGGAGCGTGACTCTTCCTGCAAGAACAATCGTCACCTTCCTGATCCGGGTACATTTTAAGTTTAAGCCTAAGCCTTTACGCAGTTGTTCGCTCTATTTTCGTCACACTCCACACACGTGTCTTCTCTAGAATTTCGATATCTCTACCCTAGCTTTCTCTCCGTCTCGTCCCTCCTTCCTAATTCATTCTGTGCTCCCAACTTTCCCGATTTTCATCGCTTTACCGCTAACGCGGTACATACTCTCTTTACTTCCGCTGTGGAGGCTGACTCCGGGGAAAGGAGCCAGCTAGCACCGTGTCAATACTCAATAGCATCCGAAAAACGAATATATAGAATATATAGAATATATAGAATATATAGAATATATAGAGTGTAGAGAATTTCATCACGGGCCACGGCTCGAAACATCATTGGACGCTTAAAACTTTTGAAAGTCATAAAAATGAACATCTGCTTGCTGCCACTGGCGGATTCAACGGGATCACACTGATCACAGGGCGGCTGATGGTCAGTTGCCGCTTAGGTTATGATATTTGCACAGAAGGCCCCTGCAAGGGACCCATGACCAAAAACAAATTATGATTAGGCATAGGTATCCATACACTACATTTTTTCCTAGGTACAACTACACTTGGCCCGTTCTTATTAAACTATGTGCCTCTTTTCATACCTTTACATTTTCCCCAAAATGATGTTTGCCCTGAGAACGTTTGCCATCCGGGGCCTCAGAAACCTACCAAAACTTTCAAGCAAGGTTTAGAACATCTATCAAGACTCAAGACTTATCAAGACTTATCAAGACTTATCAAGACTTTCAAGAGTTTTAAGTGCCTCCTATGTACGGCGAGCTCCAGTTGCGCGCCGACCACGATTTCCGTCTCCACGATGCACACCCGAAAATAGTCACCGCCTTTGCGGTTGTCTAATCGTGTCGTCGATCTTCTGCCCCAACCGAGAACATAAAATCATCGCCTACAAATTCAGAGCAGATGAATGGAACTGGAAACTTCACTTTTCACTGTACACCGAACCGGGCGCAAAGGATGGCCCGTTTTAATGTCACTCGACGTACCGGGAGTCTAAGGAACCAGGCAGGTATACGTGTAATTAGGTAATTCGGTAATTCGGTAATTCGGTAATTCGGTAAGTCGGTAATTGTCAAAGGAAACACAAGCAAGCGAGAATCGTTTGAGTGTCAGTCCGAGTGTAAAGCGGTATCAGCGGAAGAGAGGGAGAGAGATTGAAAGAATAGAAATTTTAGAAATTTTAGATGAGAACCGAGGGCCGTTGACAGTGGGTGCAGTGGTCTGGCCATCAGAGGAGCACTACGCGGATCGCTCCAGCCGAGTGCGATCGTGCAGCTGCAGGTGCATCGTGCATCGCGCACGCGGAGAGTTAATTCGGGCTTTTCTCTCTCCCTTCGAATTGCCTCTTTCGCTTTCCCTTTTTTTCCTTTTTTCCCTTTCCTCCCTTTCCACCCTCTTACTTTCACACACTAGCCGACAGCCGTAGCCGAAGAACCCGGAATAGCGGCAGAAGGAAGAGGGAAAGAAAAGTTGATAGGAGTGCACGTGTTTCTGCATATTTCCCATCGAATACTGTCGCGATCCCTATGCCGTGTCCTTCACATTCCTCCCCTGCCCGATCTTTTCCACGGATGGCGTACGCGGGGAATAGGAAATCAGCCGACTCCTTTTATCCCGAATTCCCACAAACCGATTCTTTCGGCGATATTTAAAGAGACTTGTTTGAATAGTTTTGCTTGATCAAGAATAGTTTGCTCGTCCGTCATCTCCGCGAAGGAATGACAGACGGTACTATTCCTGTAGGGAGTGATTTAAGCGGAGACCTAAAGAAAACGGCAGAACGGCAGAACGGCAGAACGGCTAGAGCCGCCGCGCCGCCGCGCCGCCGCGCCGCATCGTGATTCGGCGCAAATACTTGTAGTTCCAGCCGTGCTTCTGCCATGGCTCCCTTCTTCCTTTTCGTCGATCGGCTACTGTTTACACAACACAACGAACGAAAAGGGCAATGATAACGCGTGCTTGCTGCCCGCGAGCCAAGCTACGATCGAGACGAAGATCCCGTGGCGAGGCAGGGGGCAACGATGATTATTTGGATTAGTGGCATGCAAATGATGCGCGCGTGTCTGATACCCGGAGCGAATGCACCCGCTGATTAGTTAACCCATCCTTGATACAGAACAATTGCTCAAGAGTCCTGGCTAGGTAGGTAGGTAGGTAGGTAGGTAGGTAGGTAGGTAGGTAGGTAGGTAGGTGGGTAGGTAGGTAGGTAGGTAGACATGTACGACGCTCGAGGCAAGCGCGACATTAACGTTGCATTAGGTGCAAATGAGAAGGTGTGGGTACAATAAACCGCCCTCTCGTAACGTTCATTATTATTTATTGTAAATTATTCAACAATGTTAAGGTGTTAATCCGTTAATGTCGTGAATCCAGCACGTCGTAGAGTACTCACCGAAATTCGTTCAAGATCGGCAGCAGCTTTAAACCTGCAAGGGGAAAACGATACCATTGGCGTCTCTGATAGTAATCTGCCTCTCTCGAGTAGAGCTGTAGATTCCCGGGACATCGGGTACCCGTGAGATACCCGGGAGGAGAAAAATTTCCCGGCTAACCTACCCGAGATGTCACAGAGTACCGTTCCATAATTGATGCCTCACCGAGCGGCATGGCCTTCGGTTCGAGAGTTTCCAGCCCCGGAGAATCACATGATGAAAAATGATTTGCATAATTTCATATCGACTTGGTTAGATTAGAAATAGTCCGATTTACATGAAATTTTGTATGAATCCACCAACGGTGTGTCACTTACGTATCGATACGATAAAGAATCAAGAATTATGTTATTTCTCAAACAGGTACTTACATAGGTAGGTACGTTAATAAGTTCTGGCCCATCGTATCGATATGAAAGCGAGAGCAATGGATTCCCGACGTTCTCCCGATTAAAGTTATACTAAATTTCGAATATACCTATAGGTACTCCATTAAATTCGGTGAGGCACCACGGAGATTTCACCTCGCCCCGGGGTGCCAGGCGGCATCTCTCTGACAGGCATCGCTCCAGAATCATCCGGTATAATAACTATTGGGAAAGCAAGTGGAGGCGTGGCTTGGATTTCAGCGCTGCGGTGGTAAGTTGGAAAACTATTGCAAGTAGGCTCGGATCCCACCAAACATTCCGAATAAGTATTTATTAATCGAAGAAGTAAAAATTTAAAAACACTCGTTTTTCACAAAATGTCTATATAAACACTGATAATCGTATGGACTTGGACGGATTTCGGCCTACTGACAGTAGTTTAATTTTCTGCCACTAGTTGGCGTATCGAAATTCTTGGTTTCCCAATACACTCTGTAAGTAACTCGGGTACCCGGTCCACGGCTATAGCTCTGCTTTCCAGCAGTGACCAGCTTCCTCGCCTCTCCCGCTGGAGGTTACCGGAAAATTTGAAAGTCTCTGTACCAACCGATGAACTCGTTCCGAATCCGTATACGATCCTTGAGCTCCGGCGTGGAGATGACTAGACAGTTTATGAATGCCAATAGGGCGGTCCGGTAATCCTCGGCAGTTGCTTTTTCCAGCTCGTCGACCACGATCCGTAATCGGTATCGTTCACCTTTGCGCTCCTGTAACGTTCCCAGAATTGTATTTGCAGTTTGCACGCGTAATATTAAACATTAATATTCGATAAAGCGCGAGCGCTGCATTTAATGGCTGATTAACGCGACAAATTGCTCGGCGATAAAGAGCACATTTCACAAGGTTCGTTGCTCGAGTAGGATGTCGCGATTCGCGAACGTAACTCGCCCAGGGAACATTTACGGTGCAGATCTTGTTGAAGACCTTGAACCGTGACTTTTATCCCGCGCGCGTCCCTCTTACAAGTTGTTAGATTCCTAAGGTTACGTTAACTGACGGAAGCCTAGGTATCACCTGATACGCGTGAAGAGTATCGATAGCCCTCTGCCTTCCATCCTGGCTGTAAACGCAAAGAGCGGAAAGCAACTCCACCACTTGTTTCTTCACCGACGCCGACGGGCAGGCGGTGTCTAAGGCTGAAATTCAACGAGACACACGTGTGACGTGACACGATCGGTGTGCGACGCGGCTGGAATGCAGGCCGCTCGAGATTCAAACTACCGGGGACAATGAATAATCTTTTACCTGAGGCAAGCTTTGCGCAGTAATCGGGATTATCCACGATGTAGTCGAGACCAATGTTAGAGTCCATGTTGGCTGCATTTGTGGAAGCTGCGCACCCAGTCTGAAAGAAAACGGGGAAAATCAGAGAACGCGTGATAAATATGAATGCACGGCCAGCGGCATTAAGGTCAATTTATATTATCCGTTCAGACACGGAACGGTACGGAACGGTAGGGAACGGTACGGAACGGTACGGAACGGTACGGAACGTTTTGGTTCAGAGTTCAGACAACAACGATGTATTTACTATTTAGTGTTTATCAGTTTATATATAGGTATTAGGTAGGTACCTTCACTTCAGACGAGAGTCTCCGACACGTATCGTTTCAGTCATTCAGTGAAAACATTGTTTTCGAGAATGTCGATCGTGACGTTCCGTGTCTGAACGGATAATATGAATCGACCTCCAATAAGGAAAGTCAACGTAAAAACGACTACGTAGAAGAAAATCTAAATAAATCGCTCAACTTTCCTCGGCGTATTAAAAGTTTTCCTTGCTACTTTATCGTACGACCTATTTAAGTGTGGAAACGTAAGATTTCGCGCAAGGATCTCGTAGAGTATATAGGTAGATTGGCACGGATTGGCACGGATTGGCACCGCGATTCGCGTTGATCGTCGATTGGAAGGAGCTCGCTGCTCGAAATCGATCGAGTGACTAGGTGTCTGGTGTACTGACAGAACTGGACTCGGAGCTGGAGCGAGGTCTAGGTTGAGAACACGAGGGCACAGCTTCGTTCGTATGACTAATTGCAAGATCGTCGCGTGGCCGAGGAAAAAAAGGCTATTGCGTGTCGCGTTTCGCGTTTCGTTTACTCGTAGTGATGGGGGGATTCGAAACGCTTCTTGGAAGTCATGGAAGTAAATTACAGCACTGTAAAATACATGCTACCTATTACCCTTAATTCTCAAGGGAACTGCTCCTGCCCAATGATTTCGATGGAATCTGGACAGAGTGTTGGCGCTACGGAACACCGTCAAGTGTGAGCCCTCAGCCCGAGAATACAGGAGGCACACCGCACATAGGAAAAAGAGAAACTTTAAGAAATGGAAGAGTGACTGGGGGGCAAAGGGGAGTGAGAGAGGTGAGGTGAGGTGAGGTGAGGTGAGGGGAGTGGAAAAAGGCGACAGCGATGGAGATGGAAAAAAGATGCGAGAGAGTAATAGTGAAACGGTGAGGGGAGGGAGGGAAAGACCATAGGATTGCGTCATCATATGCATGCACATACCTCTGGTCACGTTTAAAAATAGATTCTCCAATATTAAGGGCCAGTGTACTAAGGTTTCGCTATAAATTCCGAGTACGGCCCATTAACGGATGGGGAAATGGACATTTCGGTGTAACGGCTACTCTTGGAAGTTGGAAGCCCTTGGATCGACTACCCGGATCGAAGATTCGAATTACGAGACGGATAGAGACGGATAGAGACGGAAAGGGGCGAAAGGGCGGAAGGGCGAAAGGTAGGCAAGCGAGATTCGGACATATCTATGGATGTATGTATGTAGAACGAACGGTAGATGCTGGTCGAAGCGAGTGATTCATGCTAGTACGCCTTGCTACGGCCGTACTAAGCCATCGGAGCTTCCTGCAATCGTACCTGCCGGCGACCTCGCAAGTTCACGCATTTACGGTCACTGGCCATCTTAGGAAGGCCGCGATCGAAAGGACGATCCGATATTTCTTCCGAGACTGTCGCTCTCCGAAATTCTCCAGAGTCCAGTTCCTCCCCGAATGGTCGCGACGCCTTTCTTCCCTTTTCTAATTTAATTTATATTTATATAACGATCCGATGGGCGGATTCCAGACGTAAACCGGGACTACTCGCAACTTCAAAGGAATCGCGTGGGTTCGGCTCGACGGTTCGAGTAGCGGTGCCGAAATTTCGCTGGCGCGGGGAAGCATGGGGAGGCATGGGGAGGCATGGGGAGGCATGGGGAGGCATGGGCTATAGATCCAAGTTGCGTAAGTATAGGTAGAGTTGCATTTGGTAGTCTGATCGCGACGATTACTAATAGTAGGCAACTGTGGCGACGATTGTGGACGTACATATTCGAATACGAATTCGCGCGTGTATCGTGCGTATTTAGGCATACGTATACATGTATGAAATAGCACTCACGGCGGACGTGGGATACCATATCGGGTACCTTGTTGACCTCGCCTCTCATCTCTGTCTCTCGTTCTCGTTCTCGTTCTCGTTCTCGTTCTCGTTCTCGTTCTCGTTCTCTTTCGTCCGAGAACGCAAAGGCAAAGGCAAAGGCAAAGGCAAAGGCAAAGGCAAAGGCAAACGCGAACGCAAGTGTGTGTTCACCGACTATCCGATCTCCTCACTTCCCACGTCTTTCACTACTCACAAAACAAGTTTCGACCGTCGCCAATGCCGTTTCATTTTCTTCGATTCAAAAAATATCGCCGGCGCGGCGTTTCGAGGCCCCGAAGCGGATCGAATCGAAATGAAAATCGAGTAGAGACTTTCTCGATGACGAACGATCCAGGAAAAGTGGATACATACTTTACGGCTTACGCGAACGATCGTAAATCCTACTATTCGCCAGCGCGACGGGGCGCACGTGCACGGCCGGAGCATATTATTTCGGAATCGTTTCGCCATTAGTAATTGCTAATTAGACTAATTAGTTGTCCGCCAGAAAGGCGTGCATCGATAGATGTCCCCCAGCTGCTTCCAAATCTCCGTATATGGACGCAATCAAGGCGATCAGGATGAATTTTTTAAACCACTGAATGATGGATAACGAGTCTTTGGAAGCAAAGGACGAGTGTCGATGGCGAAGCAATCGGGCCAGCTGATGCACTCACCGCCGTTTACAAACCAACCGTCCTATGTATGTAGGTATTTTTATTAGCGCCGCGACTGGATGGTCCGTGACCTGTAACATAGTCCGATCTTGCATAATATCTTTATGCCGGGTCACGCGTGCTTCACAATTTCGTCACGTTCGTCTTCGCGTGAAAGTCAGAATAGAAAAGCAATCGTCCTTGCGCGAAACGAAATCGCGGTTCCAACCAGATCCAACGTCCGAATACGGTTTTCGGTAGATTGTATATCGTTTTTCTTTGCCATCGATCGTGATTACGTGATTACGTCGCTAGCTAGCGTTCATTGATATTGCTTGAACGTTTCTAGGGAAACTCCATCAACGACAACGTGGCAACGTGGGAGAACTGGCTCGTGAACGAAACGTCTCGACCCTGCATTGGGATTTCGAGTGATTCTGCACGAACTGGAGCTAAGTGAGGTTACCTTGTCGCTACGTGGTCATGGCCCCGACTGGTCGGGATCGGGATCGGGATCGGGATCGGGATCGGGGATGCAGTGGTCAGGATCAGGATCGTCCTTTACTTACTTTTACTTCTGCGTCTATGACGCTCATCAACGGCTCTACGTGTTCGCGACTTTTCAATCGATTCAACCTGCTCTCGCATGCTCAAGCAACAATCTGTGTAAAGACCAAGTCCCGGGAAACGAAAATCCCCCGAGCGGGTAATACTTGACGCTTGGGTCCCAATTATGTAACGCCTTATTTAAACTATACATACGTCTTCGTCTTGCTTTCCCACCGAAATGTCACCTGTACTTGATTCGCAGACCGACACTTTACAGTTTACATGGGTAAATGTAGTGAATTAATGGTGGGATGCAAAAGCAGGGTTCGGCGCAGCGTAGCGACGAATGAAACTTGTTGTCCGAAAATGGATATAAACCGACGCCGTGTTGACAGGAGAGTGACAAAACAAGTGACGCGATAATTAAGGCGAAATGTGCGATTACGGTTGATAAAGGGGCTCCTCGTAGAGAGAAAAGGAAAGAAAAGGAAAGAAAAGGAAAGAAAAGGAAAGAAAAGGAGAGAGAAGTTTGTGCCGCGAAGTTTGACAGGTGTCGAGAAGATGAGCGGAACTTGAATATGAAAGAGAAAAGGAAAAGGAAAAGGAAAAGGAAAAGGAAGCGAAAGCGAGGGAATGAAGCAGGAGAGTATCGAAATGTGTGGCTCACCCGACTTAATTCCCATCCGATCAACAGGTTGACAGGCCGAGTGGATGATTAGTAGATTAATTGGCATCCCGAGCGCAGTAGCACGCGGTGCGCACACTCACTTTTTTCGTCGAGCACCGATTCGCGGAAACTGCGTTTCAGGAGCGCGCGGCGCCACGGACCGCCGCGATCCTGAGGAATTATTTACTGCGCATGCGTACATACTCCCTCTCCGCTAAATTCTCACTTGTTTCGTTCCTTATCGTTCCATGGCAAGGAGAGGCCGCGGCCGGGGTCTCACTTCAATCTCATTTTCTCTTTCTTCTTTTACTCTTACTTCCCCACTCACCCCGATCGCAGGGATCGTCCTCGTTCGTTATTTCTATTCTTCCTTCTCTGCCTCTGGCAACTATTCCTTTCACTTTCGTTTCGACTAAACATTTCTCAAAAACATTTATGAAATATTGTCCTTAGTGGCTTTAAAGCTGTCAACTCTCAAAGTCAATGGAGATGGAGTAACACGGGGTAAAGAATGTTTCCACGTGTATTATATATAAATAAAATTAATCTATTATACTGTAATGGAATATACAAGAATCGTTCATCTCTTCATTGATCAGATACAGAAATGAATTAAATTAATACACTAGTCATTGATTGATTCATTCATTCAACCGATAAGCTCTCCCGTAATAGAGATGATTTAGAAACGTTGATGAAAATTCGACGGTTGCGTTGGTTGCGTAGTAGAATAGACCATTCCAGGTGGCTGTTGGTGGGTCATCGCGTGACTCTGGTGTTGATGAAATTCTGGAGCGCCGTGTGGGCCGTTGAGTCTAACTCGTTTCGCGTTCTGCCCATGATTATGGTCACCGTTTCCTTGCTGCTGCTGGTTTTGCTGCTATAATTTCACCGTGTCCATAAGAGAATGCACAAGTAAATTAAGTAGACCAGGCTTGGGAATTAAGTGCTCTTTTAACCCTCCCTCTTTCTCCCGCCCTGCGTCTTGGCCCCCGCGGCTACTGTAATGCTCGAAACACCTCGGGCGCGTACCACACGTGAATCGCGAGTGGCGCGTGGCGCGTGGCGCGTGGCGCGTTGACAAAACATAAACGATCGACAATCGTGGTCTCTGGTACGATGTGGAAACCTTAGAGCAGGGCTGCACAAGGAGGCCTTTTCAGCGCCTAGCGACGAGCAACCGGCCGTACGTCGTTACTAAGGACAGAATCAGCGAGGAGAACTGCAGTAGTGTAGGTGCGGGCTCGTAGGCGCGTAGCGTAAGTATATATGGCTGGGTTCCTTCTGGGGCCCCCCACTGACCCCACCGAATTATATTGCGGGACCTGCTCTATACTGATATACATATATATATATATATATACATATATATATATATATATACATATATATATAGCTTACGCTACGCGCCTACGAGCCCGTACCTACACTACTGCAGTTCCCCTCACTGATTCTACCCTTAGTAACGACGTACGGCTGGTTGATCGCCGCTAGACGCTGAAAAAGCCTCCTTGCGCAGTCCTGCCTTAGGGCATATCGACGCGCGTTACAAAGAGTAGCACGTTTCATTTCTTGCTTCTGAAAATCGGCCGGAAAGACCACATAATTTCCCAAGCCAGAAGTGGACGAAACAATATACTCACTGTTTGTTGTTGATTTTGTCGAGCTTTATTTTCAGTCTTTTCCTCTGTATCGTCGTCCGTTAGGAACTCCCTTTTAGGATACGGAATAGGGCATCCAGCGAATATACTGAAACATTATGATACCCGTTAAATGTGTCAACGAGCCACCGATACGGTGTACGGTACAAAAGACATACTCCTGCGTTGGTAGCGGTTCTTCCTGGAAGTAGGCATCTTGCATAGAATGTTCAGACGTTATGCGTTTATTGGGATCCATCATTAACAGTTTTTGAAGCTAAAACAGCTAAATTATTATCACTGTCCAAAGAAACGATTGAAGCCAAAAAGAAAAGTATCATATTTTATTTAGCTCTACCAGATTAAACGCCTTGCTGTCAGGTTTAATTTTGTGCCGATCCATGTATTTTGTAAGAGAACAGTTTGCATAACTGTAAGATAAAACCGTAAGGTAAACCGTTCGCGTTAGAATTCGAAATTCATCGGACGTTAGCTTTATTCTGAAATCCACACTTACTTTGATCTTTTAAAATCTTTTAACAAAGTGGGATGTTCCGGCATTTTCTTAATATCTTCCCAATCCTTTTCTAGAGGAAATCCCATCACGTTGAATATCCTGAACGCAATTTCACTCTTTATTATTTTCCACAATACATGCGGGTAAAAGCACAAGGATCGTTATAGCGACAATATCTTTACCTATCTAATTGATCGTGATGATATGGATTGCTAGTTTTAATATCTTCCTGCCTGCAGTGGAATATGGGTTCGGATGTTAACAGTTCCGCGAATATACATCCGATAGCCCAGATATCTGAAAGTTGAAACGAACATTTTCAGACAAAAAAAAAAGAGAAAAAAGGCGGGGCGGGGCGGGGCGGGGCGGGGGAGTTAACAAATTTAGTCCCGAATGCATAAAATGTACCTATAGCCTTCGTGTAGTGCCTAGCGCCTAGAAGTAATTCCGGAGCTCTATACCAAAATGTTACAACAACTGGATCTAAATCTGCGAGTGGCTTCAGAGGAGCATTGAACAGCCTAGCGAATCCCATATCGGCAATTTTTACTCGTCCTCTCTCATTTCCTTCCCCCATTACCAAAATATTTGCTGGCTTCTAAGATACAACAAACAGCGGTATTCATCATAAATGATATTATTGATTATTAGCAAATTATTTGATTATTACCAAATCCCTATGTAGCACCCAGTTGGAATGTAAGTAATGAATACCATCAAGGATCTGGTATAACAAGGACTTTACCATACCCTTTGGCACCATAACAGGCTTTTTATTAGCTTTCGCTGCTCTATGAAATTTTATTATGTGCTAGAAGTCAAAAACGAAATTACTTATTACTTATTAGCTTGCCTGTAAAAAGGATCTTTTAAGAGTGCAACCTCATAGGCGATCTGAAAGGTGCAAACGTACCCATAGATCGTGTTCAGCAAAATCAAATAATAGCCATACTTTGCGATCGTTATGCGACAGGAAAACTCTGATTAAGGTGATAACGTTAACGTGTTTTAGTTCCCTGAGCAACTGTGGATAGGGATTCATTAGAACATTAGATACACTCTATAATAATATTTTGTACACATAACATATGTAAGCAGACAGCTTTTTACGCTAAGAGTAGAAGAATACAAACTTACAGCAATTTCACGACACGCGGACATCGATAGACCTGTGCCTTCAATTTGTTTCAGACCAAAATCTTTTGTGTCGGGCCTAGATTTTAATTCGCTATCTGGTACGCTATTGAAATTTCATTTCAAACAGATCGTTACATGTAGATCGAAAAGAATGATACAGGAAAGTTGCAGGATAAATTTTCATGTATTATATTCATACTAAACGTTAAAGAACCATTTCCGCACGAGCGTCAACTAATTATAACGCGCGTAGAACGAATATAGGGAATGTTTCAAGATACAAAGTTTAAAGTGTCTTAACGAAGATTAGTAGACTAAGCGCAACAACATTGGTCTAGCTCTAGGATTTCCGGATGATAAAAAGAAATCTGCAGCGAGTTGAAAGTTTGTAAAAATTTAAGATTGCGCTTGTGGTGTGAAAATACAAAGTATAAAAAGATAAGATGCTACGCAGCCTTGTTGGTTAGGTTAGATAGACTGACCCTTCTTTCCTACGAGCTTTATATACGTGCCCGTAAGTCCCTCTTCCAACTTTACATCCCTCGAATTCGAATAGATCTTCGACCTTGGTTCGATCTTTTTGAGTTTTCATTTTAAATTCGTAATCCATCATGATTAATGTTGTCGGGACAATTATCAACTATAAACAAACATCTTCAACTCGCCCAGCAATGCAAGCGCCCAACTGTCGCACATACACCATAGACGAGGCAGGGAATAGAGTGGAATAGAGCTGCACCCACGGGATCCACGGGATCCACGGCCGTCATGTCAGTTCGTGTCATACGAATTTCCTCGGCGCTTCAGTATTTCTTCAGTATTTGGACACGGATTTAGACCAAAGAGGAGATATAATAAGAGGCTTCACTCCGGGCGGAACCTTTCAAGTCCTTACTTCACCTTGGCATTTAAATTGGTTGTCTATTTCGAGCGGGATATTCAAATCGACTAACAATATTTATATGTACCTTACCACAACCCAGATAGCACAACGTCTGGTAAAGTCTTAAAGACGTAGAAAAGGCGTATTAAAGACGTCTTGAAGACGTCTTGTTACAAATCAAGACGTTCAGACCTAAAATAGACATAAACTAGACGTCTCTAAGACGAGGTGTGCTATCTGGGAATTGGCTGATTATTGCCGAAACTTACTGATCATTGACGAATGGGCATTTAAATTGGTTCTCTAGTGATTTCCCATAGTTTATTTCTGTCCTTGTCGAGTGAGGCCTCTTATAGCAGACTAAGGCCGTGTTCCAATTCACGCATACTGCGCATAGACTGCATAGGATATGCCACGTACCCTATGCACTTCATGCGCGTTATGCTGCATTATGCGTGAATCGGAACACGGCCAGAGATGCAAGATGCGAAGAATTCCGACTGCAGCGACCCTTGCGGTGGAGTAAGGAATCTCAGCTCGTGATGTCTCCGCTCTATAGAATAATATTCTTGAGTAGTACATTACACGGGCTTTTTTGGCGGGATACCGTAATAAACATGCGCGAACGTAGAGTAATGACGGTTTTGATACGGTTACTCTACGTTCGCGCATGTTTGTTACGGTATCCCGCCAAAAAAGCCCGTGTAATGTACTACTCAAGAATATTATTCTATAGAGCGGAGACATCACGAGCTGAGATTCCTTACTCCACCGCAAGGGTCGCTGCAGTCGGAATTCTTCGCATCTTGCATCTCTGCCCTGGACCACCCTGGACCACCCTGGACCTACTGTACTCGGATATTCCGTTTCTTGTTTTTTTTTTCATTTCACCATGTGTAAAAAGAACTGAACTCTGTAAATTTGAAACATTATGAAATACTGATGGAAAATCCTGATTGGTGAGACCAAACATAGGCATAAGGTAACCAGAGAATAGATGGATGAATTGTAATTGAAAGTCAATTGCAGTCAATTGGTTGACAGGCATTGACAGACGCACACGCTCGCGCACACGCACACGCACACGCGCTGAAATTGCAATTCATACTTTTTTATAACATATTTAAATTTAAATAAAGTAGAAAGTAGGTAAGTGAGAAGTTATAACGTTTTTACAGATTTATTATTACGAAACTTTTTGGTCTTTTGTAATTTTGTTATAGTAAGTATGTACTTGAAAGTGAACATTCCATAAATACAAGTCATCAATGGCTTCATAAATATCAGACCTTTCTTCAGATAGTAATAATGGCTCGAGCAGAATTTCCTCCGCTCAAAAACGATTTGATTTTGAAAGCTGCAAATGGGGAGCCAGTGGAGCGTATTCCAGTCTGGATAATGCGACAGGCTGGAAGGTATCTTCCAGAGTTTCAAGAAGCCAGATCCAGGCACGACTTCTTTACCATTTGTCGAACGCCCACTTTGGCTTGCGAAGTTACTTTGCAACCTCTGAAGCGGTTCGATTTGGACGCCAGTATCATATTTTCCGATATCTTAGTCATTCCGCAGGCAATGGGTTTGAACGTTGAAATGGTTCCTGGGACGGTGAGCGTTTGGAACTTATTAAATCGTACGATTTCAATACTTCCAATTTAATATTCAGAATGTGGAATTCTTGACCAAAGATTACTCGGTTGAAATCGGTTTATCTTACATGGTAAGTAATTATTACAGGGACCAGTTCTACCCAATCCTTTGCGCGATCCGTCTGATTTAGCCAGATTGATCCAACCAAATGTAGAAGAGGATTTAAAATACGTGGGTGATGCTATAACTTTGACAAGGCATAAGCTGGAAGGAAAAGTGCCGTTAATTGGTTTCACTGGAGCAGCGGTGAGTGGGAGAAGCTTTGAGTAATTTCTATTATCATCGAAATGTTCCTACTGTATCGCAAACATTTTCTACATTCGTTTTTACATATATAGATTTTATAACAACATAGTATTCATATTTTCGAATTGTTAGTGGACATTAATGAGCTACATGACCCAAGGTGGAGGTAATTCGACAATGATTAAACCGCGGTCTTGGTTGTACAAATATCCAGAAGATTCTCACAAGCTCTTACAGCTCATTACGAATGTCATAGTGGACTATCTTGTGATGCAAGTGAGATCCGGAGCACAAGTATAAAATCATGTCTTTAAATAAATAAGCTAGCACGTAGGACTCCAACTGCATCTCTAACGATCTTATTTCTACTTCCCCCTCGCAGTTGCTACAAGTCTTTGAAAGTCATAGCGATTTTCTGAACGATGAATTGTTCACGAATTATTCGTTGAAATATTTGAAAGAAATTAGCGAGAAGGTCAGGCAACGACTTAAAGAGGAAAATATTCCTCAAGTACCAATGGTATGTGTTAGAGTAAATACGATGTCTGTGTTCATCATAGTCTATCCGTTACTTCTTAAACACCAATGAAACTAAGTCGTTGACAAAGGGATTGTTGAACAAATTTTAGATAGCTTTCCCCAAGGGTGCGACAATGAATTCTCTAGAAATACTAGCCAAGTCAAAAACATACGAGGTGATAGGTTTAGACTGGACCGTGGATGCTGCGGAAGCAAGAAGGAGATTGGGTCCTGATATTACTTTGCAAGGAAATTTAGATCCGTGCGCATTGTATGCTTCTAAGGTTCGCACTATTATACCCATAAGTATTTCGTTTAATACATGTTAAAGTAAGCAATTCTAACGTATAATTTATTTTTCTATACAGCAAAAAGTAACGGATCGAGGACGAGAAATGGCAATGGCGTTTGGTAAAACTCGGTATATCGCTAATTTGGGGCACGGCATTTCGCCAGATACGCCAATTGCGTCAGTTCATGCTTTCATCAAAGGCGTACATTCAGTGTAATTCATTGGGTCGATTATACTTGTTAAAATATACAGTTATAATAAACTGCTATTGTGGAATAATGTTAGACGCCAAAATCGAATAAGCCGAAAGACACGATCCCCCTCCTTAAAATAATTAATATTTCTATTTACGACATTTCCGACAAATGACACGTATAAAATGGGCTGAAAAACGGCATAAATGCATTTACGACGCGGCGTAAAATACCGACCCACCACTGTGCATTATGCGTGAATCGGAACGCGCCCAAACATTGCCTCAGGGCAGTTATCTGGAGCCATCTGGAGCCATCTGGAGCCGTGTCTATAGGTATGTATGGTCTAAGCTTGCACTCGCTGCCTGAATCGCAACCAACGCAACGGACTCGATTTCGAAGCGAACAGCACACCCCTAGAAGGTTTTAGGCAGGGTCAAAACTGAAGATGAGCAAGGAAGCAAATACGTGGCGCGCATTGTTATTTCTTAAAGGCTTTCACTGCTAAGTTTTTCGAACGTGTTCTTCTTGTGGTAATGCTAACTTTACAGTTATATTCTAATCCAGAAGACGTACGAGAGCCTGCGATTGTATTCAATAGCCTTTAAAACCTTCAATTTACCCCGGGCGCGGATAATAAACAGGTAACTTCATTTTTCCTTTACACACCTGCTTACCAAATTACGCTGGGTAAGCAGCAGTTCGTCCTGTAAAACTCATAAAATATGGTCTTCGCTTTCAATAATTGTCGTTGTTCAAGAATAATAGAAAAACTCGGGTTGAGAAAATCGAAAGAACAAATAAAGCCATCAAATTTCGTTAGGAGTCGGTCCCCGATCCTTAGGACGAACTAACCGATGTAGTTAGGAAGCGTGCTTCGGAAGTCTCGAATTAAATTAAAAAACGTAAGTAAGTTTGAACATTCCCGCGCAACCTCACGAGCATCAGACGCGTCGAAAACCGTTCCGTTCCGTTCCGTTCCGTTTCGTTACTACGGTTCATACGGTTCATACGCAGAGATGCAAGATGCGAAGAATTCCGACTGCAGCGACCCTTGCGGTGGAGTAAGGAATCTCAGCTCGTGATGTCTCCGCTCTATAGAATAATATTCTTGAGTAGTACATTACACGGGCTTTTTTGGCGGGATACCGTAACAAACATGCGCGAACGTAGAGTAACCGTATCAAAACCGTCATTACTCTACGTTCGCGCATGTTTATTACGGTATCCCGCCAAAAAAGCCCGTGTAATGTACTACTCAAGAATATTATTCTATAGAGCGGAGACATCACGAGCTGAGATTCCTTACTCCACCGCAAGGGTCGCTGCAGTCGGAATTCTTCGCATCTTGCATCTCTGTTCATACGGTTCATACGGTTCATACGCTGCTGGAAACGGAACACTATGGCCGGTATTCATAGTCGTTACTTATTCTTAAGTAAATGCTTAAGCATACGGTATCCTCTACTAATTTAGTAGGTAGTAAAGGATGCCGAATGCTTAAGCATTTGCTTAAGAATAAGTAGCGACTATGAATACCGGCCTATGAGTACTATGACCGATATTCACAGTCGCTACTTATTCTTAAGCAAATGCTTAAGTGTGCTTAAGCATGTACAGCATGTAGCATCCTCTACTAACCTAGTAGCTAGTAAAGGATGCCGAATGCTTAAGCATTTGCTTAAGAATAAGTAGCGACCGTAGCGACTATGAATACCGGCCTTATGAATGCGCGCAGCGACTGCGCTGCGGTCTATGCGCATAATGCGTGAATCGAAACACACCCATAGACATGCATTTTTTGAAATATTAATTTCGTTTGAACGCCGGCTTTACGTGTTACGTTACATAGATAAGTAGAAAGGTGCACGGGCAAAGGTCCGCATGTGTATAATCCTAGACAAATATATTAAATTATAATTGTTATTATTGCAGCGAACAATCGAGCTAGATAAATGAATTGCATTTCACGGTCTACCTATTAGTCGAAAAGTTGAATAATTACGCGCGCCTAGTGTGAAATTTAACCAGATTCAACTACGCAGTGCGACGCTGCGTATTACGCTAAATTCCCAACCGGCGATTAGATTTTCCCGTTCTCGGCGCCATACCTACGCTATACCTACCCCCACGCGTTAGAATCCCAGCCGGAATCCGTGGATCTATTCGGGTGGCCCCCTGTCGCCGATTAGCGGTTCGCGCAAGCGCACCCAGCTCTTCTGGTTAGAGTGTCCATTTTGATCACATGTGAGTATCTCCAGTCTGTTCTCCTTTTTTCACGGTGAGTTTAGGCCGATAGGCTTGTGATCAATCGCGCAAATTCGTAGAACGTGCATCGAAACCCCCGGATAGTAAAGAACGGCATTATTAGAGAGCAATCGGTAGCCGGGATACCACGGAACTTCCTCCGAGAGTCGGCAACCTCGACGGCGAACCGCACGCGATCCTTTTCGCGCCATCTTCTCGAGGAAAACTGTGAAAAAACCGCAGTAAACTTGCCCTCGATGGTAATTCGACGGTCGCGAGATTTGCCGGTCGATTTTTCATAAGGGGCCTCTGATAATCACGGAACTGTCAGCCAGGTCGAATCTTTGGTTAGATCGTTCTTCCGCAACGTGTTCGTGCGTTTCTCGATCGCCCCCTCGAAGCATCGCGGAGTTCTCTAACGTTCAAGCTCTCTGTGATAACATTTCCTGGGATCTGTTTATCGCACGGTATTCTGCTTCTCTCTCTGGTTGCCACCAGGTTGTCCCAGCTTGCCCCCAGCTTGCCCCCAGCTTGCCCCCAGCTTGCCCCGGCCCCCGTTTCTAACACCGACGAAAGCTTGGAATTTTTTGAAATTTCAACCAAATCGCCCCATGCTATGTGAAGACATGGTACTTTTCTTACTGTTTCGAACAGTGTCAGTTTAATTAGACCATGCACGTTTTACAGTTAAAGATTACAATTGCACCGCGTGCTGGCGCATCGATACACTGTTCGGGTAGAAATAGCAGTAATCAAAGCTTTTACAGTGTCACGTTCCAGCATACATTAAGAATCGAATGATTTTATGTTCGATGCTTGTATCTTTCTTTTAAATGATAATATCGATGGAATTCCGACTTCTCGCCAAGCTATAAATGAATTATTATCACCTGCAGAATTGCGTTTTATTAGGATCTTGTTGTATTAGGTTTATTTTTAGTTCGTTTGTGTTAATTCTTGTTTATATTACATGGAATTATAATTTACCTAAAATCTTAGTGATTTCTGATATTGTTCTTTATCAGAGTAATTCTTGATAGTTGTTACTGTATCGTACGCTATATTCCGTATGGTAATTTCGAAAGGCTTGTAATACACGTGAGATTTTAAAGATACTGTGCTTTTGTACGAACGAGCACACAAATTATATTAATTGCTTCTTTAGTTATTCAGTGTGGTTTCCTTCTTTTTTTTTTTTATTTTATGAATGAAAAGCTTACAATTTTGTAAGGCAATTGGTGCAATGCTACAAAGATATGTCCAGCAGAATTTTGAGTTCAGAAGTTGATATGTTATTTCCTCTATTAATTTAGATTAATTTAGATTATGATAAAAGTTTTGATGTTAAATAACTTTTTAAATATTCCACGTTGTATGTTTGGTCGTCTTTGCTGTAGATTGACCGGAAAGAATTGAATTGAAATCGGCGACCACTGCTGGGACTTATCCTTGTCAGAGTGAATCTTTGAATTACTAAAACTGTAAGTAAACCTAATCTATAACGAGGCCTATTGTACATTATATATTTATCTCGAGGATATCCCATCAGTTGCCAGAGCACATTGATCCCAAGAGACATCCGTCGTTCCATGGTATATGTAAAATTTAAGAAACTGAATATCTCGGAAGAGATTAGTTTGCGTTGAAAAATTTAATACATAGCACATTTATTCCTACATTGTTCCCAAGCATGTACGCTTTTTTTTTAGCTGCTTTACAAAAATGTACGTTAAACCATAAAATTTTAGAATACCAGAAACTAAGGATGGCGGACATAGAGGATACTCATTTCGAGACCGGAGACTCCGGCGCCTCGGTAACATACCCCATGCAGTGCTCGGCACTGCGTAAAAATGGGTTTGTAATGCTCAAGTCTCGGCCATGTAAAATTGTGGAGATGTCAACCTCCAAGACAGGGAAACACGGCCATGCCAAAGTACATCTTGTAGGCATTGACATTTTCACTTCAAAGAAATATGAGGATATTTGCCCCTCTACGCACAACATGGATGTGCCGTTTGTTAAACGAGAAGATTACCAGGTACTTGGAAGCCTTTCTAGTTTAATCGATACATTAATCACAGCCCCGACGTTTATAAAGATATTTTCTTGTTTAACAGTAACAGTAACAGTAACAGTAACAGTAACAGTAACAGTAACAGTAACAGTATTATTTAGAGAAATGAACGGTGAAGTGCGGAGTACAAGTTTGTGTATGAAACGTGTTTAAGTAAAATTTGTATGTCTGCACTGTAGCTAGCAGACATATCCGACGATGGCTACTTATGCTTGATGGCTGATAATGGTGAACTCCGCGAGGATCTGAAAATTCCTGACGGTGAATTGGGTGCTCAGTTACGTGCAGATCATGAGGCTGGAAAGGAGCTTCTTGTGAGTACTACTATAATTCTGGAGAACTGTTTACGTATCTAAAAAGGAATCTATTTAATCAGATTTCTGTTTTGAATTGTTCGTACATAAGGAAGTAAATATAAGTAGACTTGTAATGGTAGAAAGGGAAGAGGAAAGAAACCAGCAATGTCTTGTTTTCAGTGCACCGTGCTGAAGGCCTGCGGCGAAGAGGTTGTGATTGCCATCAAAACCAACACTGCCATCGATAAATAATTGTGTTCAGTCCAGACTCCACCATCACATTAAAGAAAACAAAACCACACACAGCTAATATATTAAGAGAAACCTAAGATACAATACAAGATGATCAATGGTTAAAAATAACAACTACCACCAGCAAATAGAAAGGAAACACGTCGGGGGCATTTGAGAAAGAGTAAAAAGAAGCGAAGCGAAACAAGAGCAAGAAAATGGAAAGAGGGGAACGTATAATTTAAAATGAAGGAAGCGAAAGGCAAATGTGCGTGAGTGTTAAGTGTGGGGGAGGATAGGATTACGAATAATGAAGTAATTGCAAAGAAAAAAAAAACGAATAAAAAGAGAATAAACCAAGAAACAGTATCAGCTTAGATCTTGAGAAAAAGAAGAATGTTTTTGGGGCTGCTTAAAATGTTGCGATTAAAAGGCAATTTTGTCAGTGGGAAATTTTGAAAGTGGACCTGTTCTGCCTTCATTTGTGATTTCTAAGATTTTGAGAACATGATTAGAATTCTACTTTCATTGGAATTCCAATTGTTTCGCGATGGCGATTACAAAAGAAGAAAAATTCTTATCGAAGTCATGAGTTTATTGAAATTCCACGACACCTAGAATTCTAATTATATGAAAGCTTTGTTCAATGATTACAACCCATTATCATTTTGTACTTTAATTGAAGTTTCAATGCCTTTAAAGGTATCAGTTTTTAAAGTCTCGATGTACTCGAACTCCGATTCTAATGGACTTGATAGAATTACAATTTCATTAGAATTCTAAACCCTATTGTACCGTAATTTTGTTGGAATTGTGGTTTTCCTTCATTCAAGTTCAACAAATTCATCTTTTTTTTTTATTTCTTTTTTATTAAAATTCTGTGTTTTAGATCTGACCCCAATTCAGAATTCCCATCCCATTGTAATACAGAAACCTTTCTCTCTCTTTTTTTTTTTTTTTTTTTTTTTATATGTCACAATCTAACTACTTAATTTCCATTAGAATTCCCGCTGTACCAGAATTCTATACCAATTGATTTTGTTGAGAAATTAATACTATATTAGAAGCCCTTAAAATTTATTTAACCGAAATTCTTGTCCCGTTAGAATTTCTCCTTATAGAGCCTTTTTATTTTATTTTATTATACAACACTGATTGTATTAGCTTGGATCCTTGAAACTTTTTACGTTTTAAAAAGTTTTTATTTGCAGTTCCAATTTGACAAAAATTACTCTCATGTAACCTTTACCTTAATTTTTCAATTTTATATACAAAGAACACAAGTTTGTACTTCTCGCTTGAAACATTGAAGTGTAATTACTTACTATTCCAGAACTTAATATAAAACTTTAACTTTAAACGTAGACCCGGGAGATTTTTTATTAATTCTTTTACGAACATCTAAGGTTTCGTTTGAAATTAAGATTTTGTACCGCTATTCCATATTTAACACGTTCACGCCGGCGTGCATCACCGGTGGGTCACGTTCGATTGTCCCATCAGGCGGCGTGCACCACCGGTGGGTCACGCTACACAGTGTCAACAAGGGACTGTATACCGCGTCGCCCGATCAACCGTAGCATGAATTCGAGCGCCAGCGTGAACGTGTTAAGAACATCCGAATTGAAACTTCAGATTCAGTGGATATCAAACTTTGCGGATCTCGGCGCAAACTTTTTTAATTCAATTTGAATCTCGAGCTAAAGACTTTAAAGTTGAATTCTGAAATTTATTATTCAACACTCAATTTCGGTCTTTGATTTGAAATTTGAATTGCATGTATGAATTTTCATCTCGCACTAAAGACTCTGTGTCAAATCAAATTCTACCAAATTCTACCAAATTCTACCATTTACGAAAAAAAGTATGGAAGTTTAAATAAATAAATATAAAAAAAAAAACGAATAATAAGAAACAACTAAGCTACTATTATCTAAGCAGACTAATTTAAGATTAAGACGACCTAGATAAATGAATTTAATCGATTAAAGAAGAAAACTGACAAGAAATTAAACGAAAACGATCGGCCTCGTGGTCCGATTTCAGTCGCGAGAGACGGAAACCATTCTTTTCTGCTTCTCGATATTCAGTTTAATTAATTATACACCAGTGCTGGTCATTCTATCAAATTCTACCCATTTCTACTTAAAATAGTTGTCAGACACCAGAAGAGTAGTAAAAGATAATCGTTCACTTTACGAGCACAGGCGTGTAAATAATATTTCGAGGATACTGCTTTCTAAAGTTACGTCTATCTTTCTAAAACATCAAGCACGTTACATTATGTGGAATAGAATTCAAATTACGAACGTATTTGTCACGAATTAGTATTTCGTATTGGCGATTGCTCTTCCGTTCGCAAGTGTTCTCGGAATATTATTTTCGATTTTTACTTGTCGCGGCAAATCAATCTGCAACGATGTTACGATGTAATGCGCGAGGTACTGAAGAATGTACGATGGTACATGGATATTTTTAAGTGTATAACCAGCATTGGCGTATACAAGCAGGCGAAGGACACACATACGTACACGTATACAGAATATGCGCAGTGGTAAAGCATATGGAAACAGAGAGAGAGAGAGAGAGAGAGACACAGACACACATACACAAGTATATGCGAAAGTACACGATTATCGAATTTGAAACAGCAAAATACAGGCGTAAAATATACAAGATAAATGGATACCAACGAGCATTTGTTTATATAGCGAAAGTCAATGGAGGATTAATAAAGGAAAAAAAAAGCCCTCGGTGCTTTTGTGTCACCTTCGATATTTTGTTGCCTTTTAATGCAATTTCGCAGGAAACTTAACGGAGCGATGGCTTCTGCCACCTTTTTTCTTATCTCTTATCTCATACATTTCCTGCATCGAGCAATGCTGCTAAAATTGTATTCAAATATTTTGCAATTGGAATGAATTTATGTATTTAATAACATGTCAAAGATTTCTTACCGCACATTAATATTGGTGATTCCGTGATTTCTCCAAATTGCTATAGAAATTGACGATAGTAAGGTGAATTTGAAAACGCGATCCGCGGGATTTATATTAAATGTTCGATTCGGGATTACTTGCAGAGAGCCGAATACCGCCCATTCGGAAATGCATTCATTCTGTTGAATATTCCGCTAATTTGTACGTGTTTAAAAATAGTTTTAAGTATACGAATCCGAAAATGATGGAAGAAATTGTTACGAGTTTATTCGCAAATATTCTCTTTAATATTTCTACATTTTTCAAACATTAATACTCTTATATCTCGTATTGTTAATAATTAGTAATGATTAAACAAACATTACGAGTGCCATTACATATAATATATATAATATATTTGTGCTCACGCTTATACGAGCGCCGCACGCACCACACAAGTCCGATACACACAACCACACACACACACGCGCGCGCGCGCGCGCGGAGACACGCAGTGTACACGTACGCAGAGAATGTGTCGAAAGATATGTAACACAAAAATAAGAATTTATCTAAATGCGCGATGACTGCTTTCCCTTTCTCTAATGTATTCATTGTAAAAATTAGATGCGTTTATACAAGTGTCTTCTATTTTTTTTTTTTTTTTTTTTTTTTTTTGTAACTTATGTCGACACGTATTAAATGTCGCGCGTGCATCGAGTGATTGAAATACGATCACTTTGATAAAAAAAAAAGTTCATCACCCACTACCATACAAATTTTGTACGATTCACGTAGGTCAAGATCCGCATGAAAACCACAAGAAATTAGCGATTTATAAAAACTAATAAACAATATATAAAACTATGAAAGTGCATTGTACGTCGTAACAATGCATTATAAGGTAACATTCAATAAGCGCGTGTTTAAATAAATAAAAGGTAATACGTAGAAATTAGATAATGGAAGGAACTACGAGTACATGGATCTCTGATGTATGTACTGTGCCCCGATGGAAAGAAGAGACGTGAGAAACTCTAGAGTGAGGCGGTGGGAGCGTAGAACCCCTCTCGCCCCCCTGACATTTCGGGTTTCATCTTTCCATCGGAGCACAGTACGTACGCTTCGGAGCGAGAAATTTCGAGCATGAAGACGAAGAGCTTGGGATAGCCATAGATTGATTATTTCAAAGTTAAATGCAACATCGACTCGTGGTGTTACATACCTTTAAACGCACCCTATATATAAAACCCAGGACACTCGTAATGTCTCTTAATATTTTATTCAAAATCTCGACATAATTAATAATTGATACTCAATTATCCATTTTGTTGTTTTTTTTTCCAAATTTCTTTTAATACTTGAGGAAAAATTCATCTTTACCGTTTCGCCCTGCGTATCACAGGGAACGGTTCAAAATTCTTGTCACAGCAGCTGTAGCGCAATTTCAATCTTTTAATTTCATTATTTACGATTATTTGTTTGTTTCTTCCGCTTTCTTCTCCTATTGACACTCGTCGAAGTCAGACGGAAACTGATCTTCCTCGCAGGATCAATTATTGGCGTTTCTCCTTTGAAGGGCAGCCGCGAGATCCTGTCTGAGGGCAGCCTGCTGTCTCTGATCGGCCAAAGATTGCACGGACCTTAAACCATTCACAATATCTTTAGTTTTGCCGAAATAGATCTCGTTCAGAGTATTTCGAATTTTGTTCTCCATATCCTCGACCATGCGGCCGATATTGGCGATATGCGGGGAGCTTTCGCTTATTTGGGCATCCTGTTCGACCTGCAAGAGAAGTTTCGTTAAACCTAACTGTACTTTCAGATCGGATCAACATTAGTTCCGTCTAGCTTCCAGTAAGTTTATCGTAAACACGACGACGTATCACAAACCTGTCTGGTAAGACTGCCCCCTAAATTCATCGTCCCAGATCCGTGCTTATTAGTTTGTAACCAAAGCATCGCAGTGGAAGTTAGTTTATAATGCGCGGCCCTTCCAGTAGATTTCTCTTGAACTTCTACTACGTGAATCGAGTCCCAGCAACCTTTAATTTTCTTCGAACCATCCCCAGCTTTTTTAATGAGAATCACGGCCGCGAAACCGTGCTCCAGGTCCCAGAGATAGACCGAGGAGACTCCACCTTCGAAATAGAGTTCTCTATACTGATCGAATGCATGGTTCGCGTCTATCTCCAATTTTCTCAGCCGCTCGGAAGGCATCGATCCATCTTCTAACGGTGGATCATACGTATTGCTCCAAGGAGATCTAAAGAAAATAGTTTTGCAACTCAATTGTACGTATACCATCGTATAAATAATTTTAAACGGTTTCACTGATTTCTCTGAAATAATTACCTGTAGGAATCGCCATCTCTGTTATAATCGCATAGCAGGTAATCTTTTCCAGATTCCTTGTCTTTGGCTATTTTTAAAGGCTGATCGACAGAAGACAAAAGATCCTCGCAGAGAGAGGGCACTAGATCTATCAAGTCGCTTAAATTCTTTTCGATCTGTTGCGGTGGCAATCTTCTCATCAAATCCAACGCGCAATCCATCTGTTGCTCCGTCTATTTTGAAAGCGACACATAAAAGTTAGTTCAATTTCGCTTCTAACATTCTGAAATCGGGGAAAGTACGTCCCAACGTAATGTCAACTAAATGTCTATTACAAAATTATAACTGAACTCTGATAAAACAGACTTGTGCTCCCCCGCTATTTCTGACAAAGAAAATAATTCTCACTTTAAGCCGTACACTGTGGAAAGAGGCGTTATTATTTGACTACGATTAACTTTCGTTAGTTCCAATTCATGATCCTTAATAAAACAAAGGCAAATGTCTATAAACTACCGAGTTGGATTAGCCAGTACAAAGGAGCCGAAATATCTAAAGCACTGTCATTCGCAACGCGACTCATCAACGATAAAAGCTACGAGTAATATATACATTTATATGAATTGAATGTACTAAATACTTTGTTAATGATGATCGAATAATCGAAATTGAAATGTATGTCATTGGGGGGCGCCATTTTGACGTTTAGTCCCGTTAAGGTTATGTGAACATTTCCGTTCGATTTTAAAATCGCAGGAAACGATCATTCTTACAATAAACAACCATTAAGAACTCGCTCGTAAGCAATGGATTCCACGAAATTAAATCCCGTTACGTCAAACATTGTTTATTATGATTTCGGCAACGAGCCCGATTAACAGTATTAAGGAAAGCATATAACGTTAGGCTTAGCAATTGGGAGTATTAAACTCACCATTTTAAACGATTGAAAAATTTTGCGAACGTCGATCAGAGCATCAATCAATCAAAATTACAAAATTAATGAAAAATTTATCGTAACTGTTTACCCTCTGACCCGCATTCGGTCACCGAAAACGAATATTCGAGGGGCGTGTCAAGAGTAGCGCTGATTGGCCAATACGTCACGCATTGCTATCAACATAATGGAAATGAAAGTCTGACACTAAGGCCGTGTTCCAATTCATGCATACTGCGCATAGACTGCATAGGATATGTCACGTACCCTATGCACTTCATGCGCATTATGCGTGAATCGGAACACGGTCTAAGTCTGACATAAAATGTATAGGATATGTCACGTACCCTATGCACTTCATGCGCATTATGCATGAATCGGAACGCGCCCTAAGAGCGAATTCCACTTACGCCCTAATCGACCGCAACGCCCGTGATTACAGTTTTTACAGTGTTACGTACTTTAGCGGGGAAATTGAGATGCGAACGCGGGTCGATGCCCGTTCAGCGCTGAATCGCTCTGCTCGTCGGAGTGCCGGTGTTTAAAATAAAACAAAGTACACAGAACTATTTTCAAGCTAATCTTCCAAGTGTACTTGAACTGCTCAGTAAGCTGGTTAGTGACAGAATGCATGCAGCGTTTCGAAATATCGTCCGACGTCCTCGCTGAAGTTGTTGGCCGAATCCATCCAGTGCTTCCATAGATCCTCGTAGTCCAATCAGGATGGAGGATGCATCAGATGAGTGACCAGGGTGGCGTGGAAACTACCTGCAGCGGTAGTAGGACGAGAGTGGGGCCTACATCATGGGGCCTACTACCGACGTCTGAACCAATCAACGCCAAGAGGAAAATTCACCGAGGCCGCAGCCAATCAGCGTCGCCGGTGGTCGCCGGGGACCAGGGACCTACAGGTTATGATATGGTGGTACACTAAGGGCCAAAATCGGCTTCCCTTCGGAAATTTGGCAACGTTGCATGTCACTAGGCATAACTCATAGCGAATTCGGGAGACTCGCACTGGCCGCACTGAGTGCAACTTTTAGCCAATTGGAAGCGAGAAAACTCGCACTCAGTGCGGGCAGTGCGGGTCTCCCGAATTCGCTATCAGTAATTCTAGTGACATGCAACGTTGCCGAATTTCCGGAGGGAAGCCGATTTTGCCGCCCAGTGTATGTGTGCGTGAATTGACGCCAGCGCGAAACCAGCCAAGTGGGGACCAACGCGAGACGAATGTGACGTCTCGAATGTACGTGGCGATGCCAGCGCCAAGCCAAGCCAACTAGCCAAGCTAACTGAGACCACAGCCAACCAGCATCGACAATCGAGTCCCCGGCGACCAGGGGGGCCAAGCTGGCATTGTTTGCCTGAAGTTCCCGTTTAGTACGCACTCTATTGGTAGGAGGCGCTAGGTACATCACACACACATACCTAGGTGCATCAGTGAGCACGTCACACAACCATTCGACGTTGTCAAATGGCGTCCTCACTTGCGTCTGATCAAGGATCGTCGCGTCAGTGACGCGTATGCAGCAGATAGAAGGATATACAAAGAAATTGAATATATTTTCGTGTCCTATGAAAAGAAGAAATATTCAATTTCAATGTTTATCCTTCTATCTGCTGCATACGTGTCGCTGGCGCGACGATCCGTGGATAGGTTATAAAGCGATGCATTACACGTATACACTTACACATACGTTCCGATTCACACCGATTCACACACTCACAGTTTAGTACGCACTTTATTGGTAGGAGGCGCTACGAACTCTGCTTCAACGTTCGTAAGAGGGAAGCTTGGCCCCCCTGCCGGCGACCACCGGCGACGCTGGTTTAAATTACAGTGTTCTGCCTCTAAAGTGTTAGATTCTACACTTCTTTTTTTAAATTAGGTATTGTGCAAGTAACGAAATACTGCTGAAAAAGAAATAATGTGGTGATTTTATAGTACCTAACGTTAATGTCCTAACCGGAGATACAAATTCAAAGTAGATAATCGAATGAAAGAAATACAGAAACACAGAAACACAGATCTTCTTCAAAAGTTTTAGATCATTAGAAACGCTACTGCAAAAGTATTGTAACCTGTAATACAGTCTCTCATGTTGCTTGTACTTTAATATAATTTAGAAAATGAAATTATTATTTTAGGATTCTGGGGGCAATATATGACTGACAAAAACATGGAGGAAAACTTTCGTAGAGAGACAACGAATATTATTCCTCGTTCATTCCTCGCTAATCTACGACTAAACCTTAACTTAAATGACACTTCGTCTATTTTACCAAGTTATACAATGCGTACACTTCCCGCAAACTATATTTTAAATACCGCCAAAAATGGAGAGGAAATATATGAATTAATTTTAAAGGAAACTATGAACAATATTGCTATTGTTGATTACGAAGCTTCTATTCCATACATTTCTCTCATTTTGGAATCGCTACAAAAGCAGCATAAACGATTCCACTATTCTGGCATTTTGAAGCATTTAATATCGACACAAAAACCTGATCGAGAATTAAAGTGCAAATATGAGGTTACCATGAAACAGTTGACATCGTTTTTCAATTTTATATTGTATAAAGTAGTTCCACTGGATATGTTTGGTAATTTTAAAAATCTTAAGAAAATAAAGAAAGCTATTCGTTGTCTTTTAAACAGTCCACGCTCGAAATCCTTCGATTTATCGCCGCATATAGAGAAGCTAAATGTATGTACTGTGTTCATTTCGCAAAATTAATTAGGGTAAAGACACCACCGGTAGTCGACCATGTATCGGTAGTCTACCACTTTCAGAAAAACGTGAAAACCTTATAACGATATTATTTTTCATGTTTTTCTGAAAGTGGTCGACTACCGGTGCCTTTACCCTATATTATGATGGAAACCAATTTTTCTACCGTAACCTTTGCATTTCAGATCACCAGAATTACATGGTTAAGAGATATACAAAGTAGAGAGATCCAATGGCTTATTATAGCAAAGGGGGTGAAGTGGTTCTTCGCTGAATTTCTTATAAAAATACTGCGTATTCAATTTCACGTAACATCGCTTTCCGCATCTAATAAAGAAAGGCTATATATTACACGGACGAATTGGTGTCGTACTCAAAAAAAATTTATTTCCAAAAAGATGCATTCACGTACTTTCCAACCCGATGTTCCAAGCGAGAAATGGAGCCCACCAATAGGTGTCTTTAAATTATACCCCAAACATTCCAGTGTACGACCTATATTTATACCTCAGTAAGTAGAACGATTTAATGCTGTAACAAGATACTGTAACAATATTGTAAGATACAATATAAAAACACATTTTATGAAAAGAGTGTACATTTTTTTCCTAATCCTTCTAATATAATTCAATTATAATGTAACTTGTTTCCAATTTAGTAATTAGCTGATCTGAGAATACCTTGCCTGGCCACGACAAGTATTTGACTTCCAGGCCGCGGACATCTTTTTTTGTCTTTTATTGTGTTACACAGTGTCGCTTTTGCACGCTGCGGGAAAGCACCATTATGTACTTGCAGCTCATTCTGATTTCACATCTTTTTTACTTTGTATTTATTAGTATTATTTTCTTTATTTTGTGATTTACTTGATTTCATGTACTTGGCGTAATTTTTTTACTTTTTTAAAGTTTTTTGGGGGGATCTCACTTCTTTTTACAAAGATAATTTGCATAGGAATTGACTTCAGATAATTTTTAATTTGATCCGATTTATATTAAGTTTTTTTTATGGGGATTTCAGAAAACTCTAGCAAAGCTGCAAAGTGTATGTTCACAATCATATATCAAGATAATACTCATACCTTCCTCCTCACAGGCTTTCAGATAATTTGTCAATTTAAAACTCAGACAATATGTAGGTTACACCTCGTCTGTGATTTTATGCTGCGATTATCTACATATACATAAAATCCTCAATTTAGTTACAAATAAAAAGCAGTTCGATGATATACAAACATGTCGCAATTCAAATTTTGGCAACTTACCTTGTTTTTGAGACTGCATTTTGGTTGCAATTCAATGGTACAACGATACATATTTGTAAAAACACGTGGTATCTCAAATTTTGACAACTTTCCTTATTTCACACTCGCCAGGTTATAATCTGGCTGTAAGATGTCAAAATTTGGAGTAGATTGCATAGTGAAGGTAGCGTTTGACGAACGAAACATGTATTAGTTTCGTTTTAGCTGAAGGTGTGCGTGTAACGCGTATATACGTAGAAGAACGAAACATGTGTTAGTTTCTTTTGGCTGAAGGCGTGCGTGTAACGCGTATATACGTATTATGTTGACGAAAAATTTATCCAAGAAGGAGAAGAAAATCTTACCGTTTTCGACAGATCCATGAAACGATATTATCATATCTCTGATATGCGTGAACCGATTTTATTGATTTTGGTCTCATTCGAAAGCTTATATGCGGTTTATATGAGAAAAATGCCTTTAAATTTAGAAAATATTGCTAGCGTGATGAGATATTAATGAAATAAGTTTCAGGTTAGGTTGGATTAGCCGGGCGACGAGTAAATGATAGCAGTAGCGACAGTCGACATGTACAGGGTGTCTCTTATGTACTTGGCGTCGAGACGCTACCGCGTCTCTAGATACCTCGTCTGTGGTCCCACGGTGTCCATCGGCTGTTGGTGATGCACTATTAAAGGTGGTCGAAAATCCCTCGACGGCTGATAACATCCCGATTGTTGGCTAACCAGCGACCATCGTTCTTAGAGCATATACTCTTATACTCTAAGCCATCGTTGGACCCTCGACCTTCGATCACTTCCCGACCGGCGGTATTACCCAGGGCGTCGATACACGCGAATGCGTCGGCCATTTACCGACCGCTGGATGCCTACCGACCGAAGATCGAGTTATCCTCCGTCGGTACGATACCAGCTGCTACCGTCTCAAGTGGCCGTCGGGCACTTATCGGTTGCCGGTACATCGCCGGCCGTCGATACACGCGAATGCGTCGGCCATTTACCGACCGCTGGAAGCCTACCGACCGAAGATCGAGTTATCCTCCGTCGGTACGATACCAGTTGCTGCCATCTCAAGTGGCCGTCGGGCACTTATCGGTTGCCGGTACATCGCCGGCCGTCGGCACTTTGCTGTAGGTCGGCCTGTTACCGCTCGTTGTCGCCAAGTATTTGACTTCCAGGCCGCGGATATCTTTTTTTTGTCTTTTATTGTGTTACACAGTGTCGCCTTTGCACGCTGCGGGAAAGCACCATTATGTATGTACCTACATTTGCGACACGTCGTAAATGCATTTACGACGCGGCGTAAAATACCGACCCATCACTGGTGGTAAGTAGATTTCCATAGATTTCAATAGATTTCCACGCCACGCTGCTTGTCGTGATCACGTTTGTCTCTGAAATTTCTAATATTACCCAGAAAAATTATATTTCCGTGTATAATTATGAATTACAGTCACATAGTTCATAATGTAAATCATTGTTAAAAGTTATGGTCACTACACATAGTGATGTAAATAAAGGAAATTTTCCACCGCAATGGATATGATTGAGGTTATAATAGAGAAAGTAGACGATCTAATTTCAAACGCCAATTCCAGTGAGGGAATGTCAAATGTAGAAGAAAACAATGGGCGATGTAGGTATTATTAAGAATTTATCAACAACGGACAAAGAAGACACAAAGGATAATGTTCCTAAAATTATGGAACACTGCCAAGCTATTTTAATTGACAACGATAGTGCGATTGAAGAAACCTGCGATGGAAAGCATATTACAAATAAACAGCAAGAAGAACCGCAGGAGGATTTAAATATAAATCAAAATCTACCAGTTATTAACGAGAATTGTAGCGAGCGGAATGCAAACGAAGTCTCGTCGATTAAAGATTCAAAACGAGATGATGATATTTGTATCGTGCGGGAAGGGAATGCGGTTTCGCCACTCAAACGTAAGAATATGAGATACTCTTAGACAAAAGTTCTAGCTATAATTCTTTGTTAGAAAGTATTAGACTTTATTGTTTTTTTTTTTTTTTTTACAGCCACTGATAAACCATCTTCTCTCAGTACCATTGCTATGGAATATGGAAATTCTGATTCTGAAGCGGAAGATGGTACTGATCTCGGTAAAGGCGAGAATAACGAGATTGTTGTTTTAAAAGAAGTGCAGATGCAACCTTATAGATCGAACGTAGAAGCATCGTCGAGCGAGGAAAGCGACAGCGACGATGATAGTACAAGTGGTAGCGAGTCCTCCGTAGTAGCTGAGTCGAATGATTCAGATAGCGATGACGGGAGAGCTAAGTAAGTCATTTATCTTCAGAAATTTTCGTGGACGTGGAATTGAATTCTAATGAAACTCGAATAATACCTTTACGCTTTCAGGAAAGATAAAGGGAATAATGCGAATGCACGAAAGAATAATGAAATGAAAAGTGAATTAGATGACTTACCACCGATCGAGGATTTAAAAATCAGTGTACCTGAAGTACTGTGCGATCTATTAGGCAAGGTATTTATTGAGTCGCAAAAGTCTAATTTTGCAAAAACCGATTTAGATTTAGTAACAACGAGAATGGCACATCTGCTGAAGATATAGGTATTCCAAGTTTAAAGTAAATCGGGTGATTGGTTTTCGAGATATCATGCCAACTAATTGGAAAAACATCGATTTGAAAAAGCTGCGTTTAAAGTTTTAGGTACTGTTATTTTCTAATGAAATATTTTTTAAAATGTTACTAAATACGTACAAATATAGGCATAAAGTTTTGAATTAATGTAATTTGAGGGTTTCTCTTAAAAAGAATCCCAAATACCTATTGCGCTTCTTTTCAGGCCATTGAAGTAGGCAGACTCCTTAAAGTAATGTAAGTTATGCACGAATATAATGGAATTGAAAAAATTTTAAGGTTGCATGGATGGTCGAGTCATTGGTGGTTGTACGACCGAAACCTGGTAAACCAACATTAAATTTGGACACAGTTTTGTTTGTTGAAAAAGGGCAAAGAGCGTTAGGTAAAATATTTGATGTCTTCGGACAAGTGAATGAACCACACTATTGTGTACGATTTAATAGCTCCGAACACATAAAAGAATGTGATATTAAAGTGGGAATGATTGTTTATTATTGTCCAAACACGGAGTACACGTCCCTAATCTTTTTACATGAATTACAAAAGTAAGTCGAAGAGTGGTTATCACACTAGACTGCGGATGTTTATGTGAATAAATGCGCATATTGATATGCAAATATTATTTGATTGCGATCATAGACGAATCAAGCCGTTACGTGACATCAACAAGGGAACATCCGGAAATTAAAAAAATTCTGAAACTTTGTGAATATGTAGCGAACTTCCTCCTGATTACAACGCAATTTTTGTTTGCCCCCCAAATTCAGTCTAAGGGAGTGTAATTGACCTCTGAAAATCCGGTTATTTTCCGATTTTCTGTTATAACTCGTGAACTGTAAAATAATATTTTTACAAAACGATAGATCTAATTAAGAGAAGTAACTTTTGTCTTGAAACTTTTTCTATCTCTTATTTAGAGTTCGTGAGTTAGATATAACAGAAAATCGGAAAATAGCCGAATTTTCAGGGGTTAATTTCAACCCCTTCGAGTGAATTTGGGCAACAAACAAAAATTGCGTTATAATGAGGAGGAAATCCATGCTCATTACAATCGCCCGATACACATAAACAATTTCGATAAAGTTAAAGAGGTGCGACCATTTCTTTCTTTTAACATTGGAAAATAGTAAAATGATTAATTTTCACTGTTTATTTTATTTCTGCAAATAGGTAGTTGAAACTATTAATGGAAATAATGTCGTCGCAATTGCAACTGCTCAGAATGTTTTCCGACAGACAGAAGTTGCTGAAAATTTATTAAGGCACTTCTACAAATTCTTCCAGCCACAATAAAGAAACTGGAATCTCTCGGTCTGCCGTTAAAGAATTGGATAAAAATAAACATGGCATATTTTATGTGCATAAACATCCTCAGTCTAGTTATCACAATCAGCCGTTATTGAGATTCGGAAATCTCAGGGTTCTTGATAGCGAGTCGTGGCGTAATAGATACACTCCGTGTTCGCGCTGCGCATATATATATATATATTATATACTTGGCGCGAGACACTACCGTGTCTCTTGATTCATTCCAAATGCAATGATTTCAATATATAACGCACTTAATGACTCGCGATCGTTACAGAATGAAAGGCATTGATGCAAACGCAGACGAGCCTCCAGAATTCTCCGACGACGAGGAAGAACGGCTGTACTACGAGAAACTAAAAGCGAAGCAAGCAACAAACTCAAAGGAGACGGACATTCCATTTAAACGAAAACGAGCCTCGAGTAAGTTCCTCGCGCAATACCAAAGCTTGATGTTAGATTTACACAATATCCGTGCTTCTAGGTCCCACTACTGGTTGGCAATCAAATCATCCGTGGAACAGAAATATGCAAAGGCAGAGAAGAGGGCATTCTTCGCGCGGAAATCACAGGCAGTATCCTCCCGCGCAGAGCGGGAATCAATTGCAAAACTTGTGGCATGCTTATCCAAATAATTGGCCAGCCATTCCAGGAGGCTTGCATCCCGAGACAGGCGAGCAATATGCATACGGGGCATATTCAAATGCCATGCAATCAATGCACTATGGGAGCCCCAACATCAATGCTATTAATCAGAATTACTATAGCCCCGATAACTATTACAATGAAAACGGTGCCGCAGTGCCTTTGAACCCCAGAATCCCCTACAACGCATGTCCAAGACTCCCTCCAGGACATGCACCATTTCAGAATCGTCCGAATTCATCCGAAAATATGAGATACCGAAACGCGAATAGGTTCGGGCAGCCACAAATGCCACAGACTCATGGTAGAATGAATGTGCCTTGGGTATCCTTACCACCACCCCCTCCTCCGCCCCCGCCATCATCAGGTACAGGTTGAATACTATATTCCGATCATTTATTTCACACGAATACGTACATAAAAATAATTTTATAGCAACTACTTGCATGTATATAAAAAATAATACAATTAATTTCGTGTATATCAAACCGTAGATCAAAGATTACTATATATGTTATATGTATTGTCATAGAACTTGCTTAGTTTAATACTGCTATAATCCTACTTAGCAAAATATATATGAAAGTATAGCAAGTTATGTATTAACACAGTTTCTTATCGGATAGACGCAATTTTCGCCGATGCTGTGAATTTTATAATGGCGGTGTGCAAGATTAAGCTTAACTTGCGGCAGCCTCTGTAAGTTCGGCATTAAAAGTTACGTTAGTCTACTACCCTGATAGGAATTCATTGCTCTTATAAACATTTATATCGGCTTTCTGCAACTGCTCTTCGGCGACCGCAATATCATTTTTTATCGCTTTGATTAATTCCTCTGAAACAAGAGCAGTGTAATACAATTTCGGAGAAATCAATTTTTAAACAGTCTTAAGAAAAACAAGCAGCTACCTGTGGAAGTAAAATCTCGTTCCGCTCGTATGTAACCCGCGAAAATGACTTTAAGTTGTTTGCCGTAAAAGTCGTCGGCAAATTCATGCAGCAAATGCACTTCCTGCAATGGCAAAGTATTGCTAATATAAAAAGTCGCAAATTACGACGAATGAAATATTTATATTCCACGTTCGAGTTCGTCATACCACTGTCTTCTTCTCATTTTTGTAAAATGGATTCCAGCCAATACTTGCTACCATTTTATGTACTTTTCCGTCTATAGATGCCCAGCCGTAGTAGATTCCAGTATTAAAATCATCAGGTAAGGCATCAACTACCTTATCCTCAAGATTTGCTATAAAACATAATTATTCCGTCACTAAACTTTACGTTTCACTAAGCTCGGGAAGTATTACTTTATCCACAATGGTTTTAAAATTAAAACACTTGTGCTTAAATGACGAGATATTGTCAAATGTTGATTTAAAATACTTTTTATATTTTCCCGCCGATAATAGTCTAGAACAATTATGTTTGTGACAATACAAGGTTCTAGACTATTCTAGAATATCGGCCGCAGCGTCAAACATATTTTAAATTAATTCGTATTAATCGACAAAACCTGTAAGTTATTCAGAGAAATGTACATTTCAGACCCCACCTGTGGGTATTCCTAAACTTTTGGAGCCCCTGCCGAAACCTCGGATCACCAATCCCGATAAAAAATACGGTAAACTTTTGGTACACATTCTGTATCCTTATTCCTTAGTGCACGTCGGACAACGTGAGACTACAACTATCGACGTGGTTTAATGCTTCATAATATATAGGCTTAAAAGATAAAGCGTTGATAATGTGACGTGGCATATATTTGTAGCGTTCCTTTGCATTGCAATTTAGTTTAACGAATGGAGTATATTATTTTCAGAGAACATAGTAGCAGGTAACATACTTCGAATCTCGATTTTATAGAATGATAACTTATGAAAATGATATGTATTCTGTAGTTTCTCTTTGATATGCACGTAGAAATTTGTCCCTAGATCTGGGGATCTTTCCGTACTGAGTGCTATTACAGAGACAGAGATGCAAGATGCGAAGAATTCCGACTGCAGCGCCCCTTGCGGTGGAGTAAGGAATCTCAGCTCGTGATATCTCCGCTCTATACAATAATATTCTTGAGTAGTACATTACACGGGCTTTTTTGGCGGGATACCGTAACAAACATGCGCGAACGTAGAGTAACCGTATCAAAACCGTCATTACTCTACGTTCGCGCATGTTTGTTACGGTATCCCGCCAAAAAAGCCCGTGTAATGTACTACTCAAGAATATTATTGTATAGAGCGGAGATATCACGAGCTGAGATTCCTTACTCCACCGCAAGGGGCGCTGCAGTCGGAATTCTTCGCATCTTGCATCTCTGGTTGTAACACTGCTTCCCCCACTAAAAACAAGCACGAGCGGTGTCCCCGGAACACTGCTGCCCACTGATTCAGGGAATCAAGGACTCCGGCGTTGGACAACACACCTACAGGAGAGGTGGTAATGTGTGCGTGAATTGACGCCAGCGCGAAGCCAGCCACGCGGTGGCAACGCGAAACTAATGTGACGTCACAGGTGGACTCTGAGCCACGTAAAGAGTGTCTTCCCTGGAACCCGGCGTGGCTCCTCTAAATTCAGGCAGAGTCCACCGGCCACAGCTGCTATTGGTCAGAAGGAAACACCTACAGAGAGCGGTGGTTGGCCGCGGCGTTACTCGCTTGGCGCTGGCGTCGGTTCGTCTCCAATCATATCCAATCGTGCGTAGTACCTATTCGCGTCCGTGGCGCATTTGATTTGGCTTGGCGCTGACGTTGACTCGTCTGTGACGTCATATTCATTCGCGTTGTCGCCACTTGGCTGGCTTCGCGCTGGCGTCAATTCACGCACACATTACCAGGGTGTTGACACTCAGGGCGGTATTCACAGTCGCGTCTTGAGCAAATGCTTGAGATCATCTTCTAGAAGACGATCTTGTTTGTACGGAAGCGCCTACGCGCCACCTTCCTGCACAAGCGTGTAGTGTTTGTTTCTGAGAGCAGCACCGACCCACTCACCGAGCGGTGAGTGCAGGGGTGGGCACTTCCTATATAATAACTGTTGGCAAAATTTAGTTAGGGGCACTTTTCACTCGTGGCGCTAGGATCAATAAAGTTAAAAGAATTTGGCAACAGATGGCGCTGTTGAGATTATTTTGTGGCCGCAAAATTGAATCTTGGAATAATGGTAATGGTTACAAGAGAACATATGGGACCCGTACACGCCGATTTTAATTGGGCTTTTGTATGAAGTAGTTCTCAGAAAAATATTTTGAGAACAACATCTTACAAAAGCTCCATTAAAATCGGCGTGTACGGGTCCCATATGTTCTCTTGTAACCATTACCATTATTCCAGGATTCAATTTTGCGGCCACAAAATAATCTCAACAGCGCCATCTGTTGCCAAATTCTTTTAACTTTATTGATCCTAGCGCCACGAGTGAAAAGTGCCCCTAACTAAATTTTGCCAACAGTTATTATATAGGAAGTGCCCACCCCTGCACTCACCGCTCGGTGAGTGGGTCGGTGCTGCTCTCAGAAACAAACACTACACGCTTGTGCAGGAAGGTGGCGCGTAGGCGCCAGGGGTGTGCACTTCCTATATAATATCTGTTGGCAAAATTTAGTTAGGGGCACTTTTCACTCGTGGCGCTAGGATCAATAAAGTTAAAAGAATTTGGCAACAGATGGCGCTGTTGAGATTATTTTGTGGCCGCAAAATTGAATCCTGGAATAATGGTAATGGTTACAAGAGAACATATGGGACCCGTACACGCCGATTTTAATGGAGCTTTTGTAAGATGTTGTTCTCAAAATATTTTTCTGAGAACTACTTCATACAAAAGCCCAATTAAAATCGGTGTGTGTGGGTTCCATATGTTCCCTTGTCAGGCAATTTTATTACAAATAGGATATAAATTACTGAAATACAATTTTCATATTTATCTTTAGTTTTTATTCAATTAAAAAAGGATTGTTATTATTGGTGTTACACGAATTTACTGCTTTACAATACTTTCGCACATACATTGTTACTATTATTTTAATTATATGCTGCATAATTAATTCTTTACGACACTTAAAATCAAAGCGAATATGGTTTGATGCTGCTGTTCGTACCAAGTACATGTTCGAGGAATTATGATTTACACCAGGCCTGCCCTATATAGGGTGCAAATACCTCAAGTTCTCGGGCCTGGGCAACAGCAGAGCGTGGAACTTTTACGTTGCTAATCACAACACGGGCTGTGGGTGAACTGCAAGACTGTGTGTGCGTCCATCCTGGTTCGTAAGTACCACAAGTCCATATAGCTGGGCCTCGCGCGTATAGGCGCACATACACTCTTGCAGTTGTCCCAAACCCCACGCAATGGTTAGCAAGGTAACAGTTCCACGCTCTGCTGTTGCCTGGGTCCCAGAACTTGAGGAGGTATTTGCACTTTAAAGGGCAAGCCTAATTTACACTAAACTGTTGATGACGCACATGATAATTTGCATATACCTTTCTGTCGTAACGTCTTTCTATAGGTTTGGAAAGTGATGTCGCTTAGAGTGCGTGTTCAAACATCCAGGCATAGCACATGATCCATAGTTCCGTCCCATCTTGTACCTGTAACTAATAATGTAACGCGTCCTCAATAACTACCCCATTCAATTACTTTCTTTCTTAATCGTTTATTTCTTACCTTTCAATACGATGCTTTCCTGCACTTTCCAGACCTTTCCTACGCTTTCCTATGCAGGGTTATGTACCGACCGCTATAGTGACACTGCCACTTGGTGGATTATGTTCTATTCCCGCCACAAAATACTCTCAACAGCGCCATCTGTTGCCAAATTCTTTAACTTTATTGATCCTAGCGCCACGAGTGAAAAGTGCCCCTAACTAAATTTTGCCAACAGATATTATATAGGAAGTGCACACCCCTGGCGCCTACGCGCCACCTTCCTGCACAAGCGTGTAGTGTTTGTTTCTGAGAGCAGCACCGACCCACTCACGGAGCGGTGAGTGCAGGGGTGGGCACTTCCTATATAATAACTGTTGGCAAAATTTAGTTAGGGGCACTTTTCACTCGTGGCGCTAGGATCAATAAAGTTAACAGAATTTGGCAACAGATGGCGCTGTTGAGATTATTTTGTGGCCGCAAAATTGAATCCTGGAATAATGGTATTGGTTACAAGAGAACATATGGGACCCGTACACGCCGATTTTAATGGAGCTTTTGTAAGATGTTGTTCTCAAAATATTTTTCTGAGAACTACTTCATACAAAAGCCCAATTAAAATCGGCGTGTGTGGGTTCCATATGTCCCCTTGTTAGGCAATTTTATTACAAATAGGAAATAAATGACAGAAGTGCAATTTTCATTTTGATTTTCAGTCTTTATTATAGTCTAGATTCGTCGTAATCTACATATGGTATTAGATAGTGACATTTCGTAAAATATTAGTGAGCATAATTTATTGGTTTCAATTTTGCGCTTGATGGCTTAGTGCACAAGTATTATACATGCACTTTTAGTGATTTTGAGAAAAATAGGTTTAAACATGTCAAGAACTATTTGTTGCATATAAAAACTCAAATTTAACAAAAAGTGGATATACAATCACAGACCAGGTATAGAATAGACCTTTCACTCTTTTGTCTTCGGTGTCACCGTTCTGAAGTACCGATATTCTGAAACAACCACTGGTTTTCGAGCGCCCTCTCGGATTTTTGAGCGGTGGGTGCGGCAAACATAATGTATTTCTAGCATTGACACAGGTAAAGCTGCCGGTATCACCGAGAAAAGTATAGAAGCTGTGTTATACAGGGTGTCCCACTAACTCGGTTTCCCTTAAATATCTATTATTTCAAGTAATAAGCGAAAATATTATTTATAGAAGTTGTCTCGTTGTAAGAAACACAAAACACGGTGAAACTAGTTTATTTACAGGGATAGATTGGATGTGAGGCCAATTTTATTTTTTCAAATGGACTGTCAAATTTTTTATCGTCAAATTCAATAGAATAGCGAATTCTGAGTATGAAAGTACTAAAGTGCATTAATCCTAAAACTTATTGTTTCTGAGATATTCAACATTGTCCATCCTATTACTTTGATTATGAAACATATTCGAAGCTATGCTCAGTTCATTTCGGATAGCCAGCCGTTGAATGCGGAAATAATACAGTAAAACAATAAATACGAACGTGAAAGAGCGTTTTTTTACTCTTGAAAATATAAACATGCTATGTGAGGCGTGTGTAATAAACCAATTGAACGATTACAGTAATGCCTCGTTAGAATCACGACGATCGGGGCTGGCAGCGTGATACTAACGCGATGCGGATACTATTTCGTGCCGACGACAACTTCGCGTCGTCTCGCATATATCGGATTCTCTCACTCTCGACTGAAGGATGCCATGAAATGGTGGGGATAGTGAGCGTGATTATAACGCATGGTAAAAACGTGACACTAACGACGAATTACTGTATATAACATTTAGTCATTATCTCGTATCAGGCTAGTTAATTTTCTGAAACAGGTGTACGGATTATCGTAGCAATTAAATGCCTGAGATACGACACTTTAACTTTGTAAATGAAGTGAGATAGGATTAATATTAAAAATTAAACCTAAACCTGAACCGGAACCTGAACCGGAACCTGAACCGGAACCTGAACCGGAACCTGAACCGGAACCTGAACCGGAACCTGAACCGGAACCTGAACCTGAACCTGAACCTGAACCTGAACCTGAACCTGAACCTAAACCTAAACCTAAACCTAAACCTAAACCTAAACCTAAACCTAAACCTAAACCTAAACCTAAACCTAAACCTAAACCTAAACCTAAACCTAAACCTAAACCTAAACCTAAGCCACCCGGCTTCTTACGGCCCGCTCGCTTGCTTTTCTAGCTGCCCGATTTCTTTCGGGCCGTTTGGAAAAATTCAAGTACTTGGTTCTATCCGAGCCGCTCGGTTCTTTCGGGTACCTGGCTCGGCTTGGAAACCGAGTCCCGGATTGGTTCGGATTTCAAGCTACCCGAATATTCAAGTACTCGTACAGCTCTATACTTGGGAAGGCCTGGTCTAGATGTTAGACAGCAGGCAAAAGGTCGGACATTCGGTCACTTCCCGACCGCCGGTACATCGCCGGCCGTCGATACACGCGAATGCGTTGGCCACTTACCGACCGCTGGAAGCCTACCGACCGAAGATCGAGTTATCCTCCGTCGGTACGATACCAGTTGCTGCCATCTCAAGTGGCCGTGGGGCACTTATCGGTTGCCGGTACATCGCCGGCCGTCGGCACTTTGCTGTATGTCGGCCTGTTACCGTTCTGTTAGGTGAATGATGGTTTTTTGACCTGGGTGAGGTGAGAGCGGGTGGGTTTTTTGACCTCGATTACGTGGGTGTCCGGTTTTTTCACTTCCGTTATGTGGGTGCTGGGTTTTTTCACATTTTTGTGCGTGAATGATGGTTTTTTGACCTGGGTGAGGTGAGAGCGGGTGGGTTTTTTGACCTCGATTACGTGGGTGTCCGGTTTTTTCACTTCCGTTATGTGGGTGCTGGGTTTTTTCACATTTTTGTGCGTGAATGATGGTTTTTTGACCTGGGTGAGGTGAGAGCGGGTGGGTTTTTTGACCTCGATTACGTGGGTGTCCGGTTTTTTCACTTCCGTTATGTGGGTGCTGGGTTTTTTCACATTTTTGTGCGTGAATGATGGTTTTTTGACCTGGGTGAGGTGAGAGCGGGTGGGTTTTTTGACCTCGATTACGTGGGTGTCCGGTTTTTTCACTTCCGTTATGTGGGTGCTGGGTTTTTTCACATTTTTGTGCGTGAATGATGGTTTTTTGACCTGGGTGAGGTGAGAGCGGGTGGGTTTTTTGACCTCGATTACGTGGGTGTCCGGTTTTTTCACTTCCGTTATGTGGGTGCTGGGTTTTTTCACATTTTTGTGCGTGAATGATGGTTTTTTGACCTGGGTGAGGTGAGAGCGGGTGGGTTTTTTGACCTCGATTACGTGGGTGTCCGGTTTTTTCACTTCCGTTATGTGGGTGCTGGGTTTTTTCACATTTTTGTGCGTGAATGATGGTTTTTTGACCTGGGTGAGGTGAGAGCGGGTGGGTTTTTTGACCTCGATTACGTGGGTGTCCGGTTTTTTCACTTCCGTTATGTGGGTGCTGGGTTTTTTCACATTTTTGTGCGTGAATGATGGTTTTTTGACCTGGGTGAGGTGAGAGCGGGTGGGTTTTTTGACCTCGATTACGTGGGTGTCCGGTTTTTTCACTTCCGTTATGTGGGTGCTGGGTTTTTTCACATTTTTGTGCGTGAATGATGGTTTTTTGACCTGGGTGAGGTGAGAGCGGGTGGGTTTTTTGACCTCGATTACGTGGGTGTCCGGTTTTTTCACTTCCGTTATGTGGGTGCTGGGTTTTTTCACATTTTTGTGCGTGAATGATGGTTTTTTGACCTGGGTGAGGTGAGAGCGGGTGGGTTTTTTGACCTCGATTACGTGGGTGTCCGGTTTTTTCACTTCCGTTATGTGGGTGCTGGGTTTTTTCACATTTTTGTGCGTGAATGATGGTTTTTTGACCTGGGTGAGGTGAGAGCGGGTGGGTTTTTTGACCTCGATTACGTGGGTGTCCGGTTTTTTCACTTCCGTTATGTGGGTGCTGGGTTTTTTCACATTTTTGTGCGTGAATGATGGTTTTTTGACCTGGGTGAGGTGAGAGCGGGTGGGTTTTTTGACCTCGATTACGTGGGTGTCCGGTTTTTTCACTTCCGTTATGTGGGTGCTGGGTTTTTTCACATTTTTGTGCGTGAATGATGGTTTTTTGACCTGGGTGAGGTGAGAGCGGGTGGGTTTTTTGACCTCGATTACGTGGGTGTCCGGTTTTTTCACTTCCGTTATGTGGGTGCTGGGTTTTTTCACATTTTTGTGCGTGAATGATGGTTTTTTGACCTGGGTGAGGTGAGAGCGGGTGGGTTTTTTGACCTCGATTACGTGGGTGTCCGGTTTTTTCACTTCCGTTATGTGGGTGCTGGGTTTTTTCACATTTTTGTGCGTGAATGATGGTTTTTTGACCTGGGTGAGGTGAGAGCGGGTGGGTTTTTTGACCTCGATTACGTGGGTGTCCGGTTTTTTCACTTCCGTTATGTGGGTGCTGGGTTTTTTCACATTTTTGTGCGTGAATGATGGTTTTTTGACCTGGGTGAGGTGAGAGCGGGTGGGTTTTTTGACCTCGATTACGTGGGTGTCCGGTTTTTTCACTTCCGTTATGTGGGTGCTGGGTTTTTTCACATTTTTGTGCGTGAATGATGGTTTTTTGACCTGGGTGAGGTGAGAGCGGGTGGGTTTTTTGACCTCGATTACGTGGGTGTCCGGTTTTTTCACTTCCGTTATGTGGGTGCTGGGTTTTTTCACATTTTTGTGCGTGAATGATGGTTTTTTGACCTGGGTGAGGTGAGAGCGGGTGGGTTTTTTGACCTCGATTACGTGGGTGTCCGGTTTTTTCACTTCCGTTATGTGGGTGCTGGGTTTTTTCACATTTTTGTGCGTGAATGATGGTTTTTTGACCTGGGTGAGGTGAGAGCGGGTGGGTTTTTTGACCTCGATTACGTGGGTGTCCGGTTTTTTCACTTCCGTTATGTGGGTGCTGGGTTTTTTCACATTTTTGTGCGTGAATGATGGTTTTTTGACCTGGGTGAGGTGAGAGCGGGTGGGTTTTTTGACCTCGATTACGTGGGTGTCCGGTTTTTTCACTTCCGTTATGTGGGTGCTGGGTTTTTTCACATTTTTGTGCGTGAATGATGGTTTTTTGACCTGGGTGAGGTGAGAGCGGGTGGGTTTTTTGACCTCGATTACGTGGGTGTCCGGTTTTTTCACTTCCGTTATGTGGGTGCTGGGTTTTTTCACATTTTTGTGCGTGAATGATGGTTTTTTGACCTGGGTGAGGTGAGAGCGGGTGGGTTTTTTGACCTCGATTACGTGGGTGTCCGGTTTTTTCACTTCCGTTATGTGGGTGCTGGGTTTTTTCACATTTTTGTGCGTGAATGATGGTTTTTTGACCTGGGTGAGGTGAGAGCGGGTGGGTTTTTTGACCTCGATTACGTGGGTGTCCGGTTTTTTCACTTCCGTTATGTGGGTGCTGGGTTTTTTCACATTTTTGTGCGTGAATGATGGTTTTTTGACCTGGGTGAGGTGAGAGCGGGTGGGTTTTTTGACCTCGATTACGTGGGTGTCCGGTTTTTTCACTTCCGTTATGTGGGTGCTGGGTTTTTTCACATTTTTGTGCGTGAATGATGGTTTTTTGACCTGGGTGAGGTGAGAGCGGGTGGGTTTTTTGACCTCGATTACGTGGGTGTCCGGTTTTTTCACTTCCGTTATGTGGGTGCTGGGTTTTTTCACATTTTTGTGCGTGAATGATGGTTTTTTGACCTGGGTGAGGTGAGAGCGGGTGGGTTTTTTGACCTCGATTACGTGGGTGTCCGGTTTTTTCACTTCCGTTATGTGGGTGCTGGGTTTTTTCACATTTTTGTGCGTGAATGATGGTTTTTTGACCTGGGTGAGGTGAGAGCGGGTGGGTTTTTTGACCTCGATTACGTGGGTGTCCGGTTTTTTCACTTCCGTTATGTGGGTGCTGGGTTTTTTCACATTTTTGTGCGTGAATGATGGTTTTTTGACCTGGGTGAGGTGAGAGCGGGTGGGTTTTTTGACCTCGATTACGTGGGTGTCCGGTTTTTTCACTTCCGTTATGTGGGTGCTGGGTTTTTTCACATTTTTGTGCGTGAATGATGGTTTTTTGACCTGGGTGAGGTGAGAGCGGGTGGGTTTTTTGACCTCGATTACGTGGGTGTCCGGTTTTTTCACTTCCGTTATGTGGGTGCTGGGTTTTTTCACATTTTTGTGCGTGAATGATGGTTTTTTGACCTGGGTGAGGTGAGAGCGGGTGGGTTTTTTGACCTCGATTACGTGGGTGTCCGGTTTTTTCACTTCCGTTATGTGGGTGCTGGGTTTTTTCACATTTTTGTGCGTGAATGATGGTTTTTTGACCTGGGTGAGGTGAGAGCGGGTGGGTTTTTTGACCTCGATTACGTGGGTGTCCGGTTTTTTCACTTCCGTTATGTGGGTGCTGGGTTTTTTCACATTTTTGTGCGTGAATGATGGTTTTTTGACCTGGGTGAGGTGAGAGCGGGTGGGTTTTTTGACCTCGATTACGTGGGTGTCCGGTTTTTTCACTTCCGTTATGTGGGTGCTGGGTTTTTTCACATTTTTGTGCGTGAATGATGGTTTTTTGACCTGGGTGAGGTGAGAGCGGGTGGGTTTTTTGACCTCGATTACGTGGGTGTCCGGTTTTTTCACTTCCGTTATGTGGGTGCTGGGTTTTTTCACATTTTTGTGCGTGAATGATGGTTTTTTGACCTGGGTGAGGTGAGAGCGGGTGGGTTTTTTGACCTCGATTACGTGGGTGTCCGGTTTTTTCACTTCCGTTATGTGGGTGCTGGGTTTTTTCACATTTTTGTGCGTGAATGATGGTTTTTTGACCTGGGTGAGGTGAGAGCGGGTGGGTTTTTTGACCTCGATTACGTGGGTGTCCGGTTTTTTCACTTCCGTTATGTGGGTGCTGGGTTTTTTCACATTTTTGTGCGTGAATGATGGTTTTTTGACCTGGGTGAGGTGAGAGCGGGTGGGTTTTTTGACCTCGATTACGTGGGTGT